>OX422141.1:196683642-197883642 GCA_949129095.1 Volucella bombylans | reverse complement strand
TTGAGTGGGATGTCCATTGTTTTTGAGAAACTTACAGCGATCGAAATTGTAGAGGAATGCTTGGCTGATCTTTTACGGGTTAATATTTTGTTGACATCTGACGTAATAGGTGAGTCCTGTGATGTTGCGATCTTTACGATGAGGAGTGAAGTAAGACATTCTAACCGGTGGGAGATTGATGGAAGTCCACTTTCGGTGAGGATATTCCTGATGGGAGTTGTTTTGAATGCATTTAGGCTAAGCCTTGCAGAAGCGTGGTATGGTGATAAGACTGCTTGTATATTTGATTTGGAGCATTTGCCGTATATGACCAACCCGTAGTGAATTTTTGAGAGGATAATTGATCTTGTGACATGGATAAGTGTATTACAATGAGGGAGGCTATTTTTAGATGCTAGTATTTTAACAATGTTTAACCTGGTGGCTAGGCTTTTCCTAAGTTCTACACAATGTTTCTTAAAACTATAGCTTGAGTCGAAATATAAGCCTAAGATTTTAAGATAAGTATTATTATTAATATTAGTATTGTTAAAGTTAAGAGGAATGTGTTTAGTGCAACTGGTCTTTTTGCAAATGTGTAAAATTGAACTTTTTTCTGCGGAGATCTTGGCGCCAGATTTCAATTTCAATTTCTTCGAATATTTTTGAAAATAATGCAATAACCATTTGAAGCTCTTTACATTTAGTGAAAACGATTAGATCGTCAGCATATAGACAATATTTAATGGCCTACGTTTTTACCAAAATGTCGGAAATGTCGTTGAATGCGATGATAAATAAAATAACCGATAAAGGAGATCCCTGAGGAACTCCATTTTTCAATTTTTTGATTTCGGAGAATACTCCGTTTATTTTCGTTCGAAATTGTCTATTGCTTAGGAAGGACTTTGTGATTTTGAACATTTTCGGACCAATTTTATGCTTAGCCAATTTATTTAAAATGATATGGATACCAACCCGGTCAAATGCCTTTTCAAAATCAATTGAAAGAATTGAGACATGGTTCTTGCTTGATAAAGCTTTTGTAACATAGTCGTCAATATGCAGCAACGCATCCATTGTCCCTTTCCCATGCTTAAAAGCAACTTGATTAATATCAAGTAAGTTTTTCTTTTCTAAAAACCAAGATAGTCTTTTAGATATAATCTTTTCCAAAATTTTTCCTATGCATGGGAGGAGGGATATTGGACGGTATCCTTGGGTCGTGGTGGGATCATTTTTTGGTTTAGGGATCGGAATTACTGCAGCGGTTTTCCAGATTTGGGGGATGATTCCCATAGCAAATATGACGTTGAAAAGGTTTAAAAGCCTTTTTTTGAAGATCAACGGACTATTTTTAAGCATTTTGTAGTCGATACGGTCAAATACGGGTGTATTACCTTTGGTTGAATTTATACTGGAGCTGGGGAGTTCAATACTATCGGTGATGATATCTGGATTTTGCCCTGAATAATTTGTTTCAGTAGAGCGTTAGCCTTACCGGCGTAAAAGGTAGAATGGAATTTAGAGTCATCGGAATAGGTTGCCCATTTTTCAGCAAAATGTTCTGCAATTTGGTACGGACAGGATAGTATTTGGGAACCGTCTGTTATAGTTTTTAGGGAGTGTGGTGTATAGTTTCCTGTCAATGGTTTTATATCACTCCAGAGTTTTTTTGGGGAAGAGCTTGGGTTTATATTGGTCGTAAAGAGTTCGAAGCATTTTTTTCTTTTCAGTATTGGCGTTCCTACGAAAAAGGGCGTTAAGTTTTTGATAAAAGGCAAGGTTTGAATTTGTTGGGTATCTTTTGAATCTTGAAAAGAAAAGCTTTTTGTCTTTTTGTTCGAAGTTCCTCAAGCTCTTTGGTCCACCAGGGGACAACTGCTTTGTGATGGGTGTTTTTGGTTTGGGGTATAGCCATGTGTGCCGCATATCTGATGGATTTAGTTATAATGGCAGATTCTATATTTATGTTTTGGGTTATTGGATTTGAGAGTAAAAAATCTTTGTTTTTTTCTTGAAATAACGTCCAGTTTGCTTTGGAGATTTTAAATTTAGGTAGCAGTTTAATTGGTTTATGATTCTAATCTATTGGGATGTTAATGATAATCGGGAAGTGATTACTGCCGTGTAGGTTACTAAGCGTTTCCCAGCTGGTGTTTATTGAGTTTTGGGCTGTAATAAAGGAAAGATCTACTCGTATATGCGTAAATGTTTGATGTGTGGAAAAATGTGTCGGAGAGCCATTGTTTAAAATGGATAAATTTGAGGAAGTTAAGAAATCCTCTATAATTCGTCCTCTAGTATTTCGTGATGGAGATGTAATAATATAGGTGAGTTTATATTTCGTACAATGGTATCAAGTACGGAGCTTGTAAAATGTTGGTTGGGAGGAATGTAAAGGCATATAATTGTAATTTTAATTCTGAGGTGAATTTCTACTGCTACGGCTGATATTTGGGAATTTATTGAAATAGGTGTATGTGGTATCGAGCGGTGGACCAAAAGTCCAGTACCTTGTTTGGCATAGTTGTTAGAATTGGGATGAAAATAGGAGGTGTAATCTTTTGGTGGGGTTACAGTTGAGGGATTTTTTATATGTGTTTCTTGTAAAGCAATGATTGAGGGGCTATGTTCACGGATTAGTAATTGAAGTTCATGTAGGTTATTGAAGTACCCATTTAAGTTCCATTGCAAAACTTCCAAGGTGGGTGGAGGTAAGTGTCTAAGTTTTTGTAAGTTATGTACAAAATTTATGTTGGCAACCTTTCTTTGTGTATTGCTTTGACTCTGAAGATCGAGTCTCGCAGCGTCTCTGCTCTCCGGAGAGTGAGAGTGATTCGAGGCACGAGTAGCAGAGTCTAAATGTGGTGTGTTAATGTTGGAGTTATATGTCGTCATCTTCTGTTCCATAGGAATTTAAGAGTGAGGACATAATTGGGTTTGCGATTTGTTTTGAGAGAGAAGTTTTTTGGGAATTAATTGAATTGATTGTTTTTAAGGGAAGAAAGAGAGGAGATTTTATTGTAAGAAGAGTTTGGTTCATCGATTTCTATTGATTTGCTATTGCTTGATTTTTTGTTCTTAATTGAAGAGATAGTTTGGTTGTTGGAAGAGGTAGGCATTATAGTTTTTGTTTTTATGGCTTTTTCTTTGTTAGGTTATATATGTGATGAATGCGGAATGAGGAGATGGAATTGGAGTGGTAATCTTGGCACTTGGTGCTTGTTTTAGTATTGTAGAGTAAAGGTTTGAAGCAGAGACTGTTGGAATAGGGTTTCTTTCTCTATAAATTCGTCTAGCTTCGGCTAGAGAGGATTTAGTTTTAGTTTTTTTAGTTAAGATTTCTTTATTTTGAAGATATCTAGGGCAATCGGTGGAAGAGGATGGGTGGGTACCGTGACAATTTGCACACATGGTGCGTGTACACTCAGAACTTATGTGTGGAGGGATGTTGCAATTAACGCAAGAAGGAGCATTTTTGCACCACTTGATTGTATCTCCAAGAAGTTGGCATTGCCGGCATCTCATTGGGTTTGGTATGTATTCGGTAACCTTTGTTTTGTACCATCCAATTTCAATAGTGTCAGGCAGTTGGAAGAGGTCGAAGGAAAATAACATGAGCCCAGTTTGTTTTCTTATGCCATCGTGTATTTTTGTAAATTTATAGACATCGGTAACGTATTGACACTTCATCTCGGAGACAATTTCTGCCTCGGGAATTTTAATTAGAAAGGGGGCATACGCCACACCTTTCGTAAGATTGAGGTTGGGGTGAAGTTGAAATGTCAGTGGACATAAATTATTCAGGGGTTTGGATTTGGTAAATTTGCCGGCGACTTGTTGATCCATCTCTTAGTTGCGAATTTTTTATATATTCTGTGCTGATCGATTCGATCACTTTTTTGAGTAAGAATATACTAACAGAAGTCAAAGTCTTTTCTTTGTCATTTGATGATACAAGCACAAAACGTGGATTTTTTGAGGTCATTTTTGAGGTCAAGATGGGAGTTCAGGGTAATCAGGGAATAAAAGATGTTTTATGTCTTTTGTTTGGTCTCTCAGGAAGATCAGGGGGATCTTCAAGAACACCAAACCTATTGCTAGGTTGGGGAAGTGGCTTGGCAGCCATCAGTTATTAAATTTGTTATCACTCACTTTGAGATGGTAGAAAATTACCGAGTCAAAGAACAAAATTAAGTGGGAAAAAATGGGAGAGTATTTAATGAGAAAAAAGAAACACAACTGTCAATGAAAATCTATGACTCACTTCGATGTGCACAGTTCGGAGATAAGCCGGTGACTGCGAGCAAAGGAATATGTTAGTTTAGAACTAGCACACCTGCATTTATTTTGTGAATATCAGACTTGACCATCCAAGACAAGGTAATTTCTAATCAATTGAAGAAGAGATTAATCGATCCCAAATGCACGCATTTTCTAAAAACACCCTGAGGCCAAACTCATTGGATGCACTCATTAGATTGGTGGATTCGCTTCTACGAAAACCACGCTGCCGGTCATTGCAAAGTATTAGTGTATCAAAATACTCGTATTTCACAAAGTTTCTCAGTGTTTTTATGACATTCGAAAGATTCGAAGTTTACGTGGTTTTGTCGGTGAGGAAGGACACCTGTATAGAAGAATGAGAGCGGATTTGTATTTATTCAGATTTTTAAGTACTCCTACTACTAAACGAGTGCGCAAGTGGATTCTTCCCACTGAACATTCGGCGCACTCAAGTGTAGTCGAATACAAGGCACAACCAGGAAGTGTTGAGTTAGCCGCAAAGTTTGTAGCAAGCAGATTGGCTTTGTCTAAAGAGCTGGAATGTAATTCTAAATGAGCATTTGTATGGAGGATGTGGCAGAATTTTTAATGTTTTCGACGAATGACCGAAAGTTGTTACCACCTTTGGGACCATGTACAATAAGTTATCTGGTATCTACAGCCGATTTATCTAAGATCTGGTTATGGTACAAGAGGGCCGCTGGCAACCCTGAATCCACATTAAATCCCTCTAGAAAAATTAACCTGACCTACTTTATTTTGAAATGTATGGAGAGTATTGATAAGGTTAATGTGCATAAGATTGCATTCCTAATGCATCTGGTAAGGCACACTTATTTTGTAGATCAGAATAAGCTAAAGTATAGAGACTTTTTTACAGATGCTGAATGCAGCCATATGTGTTGAGAGGGTAAACGAAGTCCTACATGTTCGACAGTCGATTTATGGGATTTCAGTCAATCCTTTCAAAGCTGATGTTGTTCTCTTAACAGGAAGTCAGGCACCATCCATTTCTCAAATAAATATTTGGGTATCATCCTGGATAGCAACCTTCATTGGACTATTCATATCAAGTCGAAAACCTTCAAAGCGCTGTCGAATTACAGGTAGCTTAAATTACCTTTCGGCGAGGCATGGGGTCTTATCTCCCAAGGCGGTCATTTGGACTTATAGACGTATGGTTACGAAAAGTCTAATTAGTCTGATGGAATCACTCAACAGAATGCTGATGTCTCTAAAAAGTTTGCCACTTTCCTGCTGTATCTTAGTCGGAAAGACTGCCTACAGGCGTCGTAACGGGGCACTAAGTGTTTTTCTAAGCTCCCAAGTGTACTAGGCACATATTTTTCATTAAGATTGATTACGACACCGTTTAGTACGTCCTGGATGTTGTCACTGTAAAGACTTTATCATCTTTCTGTGAAAGTCTCCAAAATTCCAGTAAAAGGGACTTTGCTCCAGCCAAATGCAGAAACTCAGAAAAAAATGACAAATTTAGAAACGTTTCGACAATGGTCAAGATGAGAGCGAGAAATAAGACTGGACATTGCCCAAACAGGCTACGACCTACCGCCAATTGCCAATTGACTGATTTGCCTGTGCTTTAAACTTAACCTGGAGCTTTTCTGTATAACGTATGAATTAAGCTGTGGCATCCCAAATGTCGAATTAACCCCCATGCTGAAATCCAAGACCGAACAGATGATACAAAGTAGTATTGAATATCCAATAGCAGTTTCTCAAGTTGCCACATAATTTAAGTTCGCAACTTTATCCACATAAACCGCTACAAACGAGGAACACAGTTATTCACTTATTTATGAATGCGTAGGTTGAAATCCCATTTTCTTTGAAATTTAATCTTCATAAAGCCTATTCCGTGAGTGCCTTATAAATTATAACTAAATTTGTTTGCAAACACATGGCACAAATGCATCGAGCGTAACTTAACACCGATGCCAATCGTTCCAGTTGGATTGATCTGCGTGAGCAACCACAGCAGCCCCCACCTAGCCGCCCACTAAACTCAATCACAAATCCACAGATACGAGTAGTCGTAACCGAACACATGCCAATCTATATCACTCTTCACCTCTACGTCCACATCTAAGTCTATTTCTACGTCTCCGATCTCCGGTCTCCGTCTACATCTTTGGTGTACTCAATGCTGTTGCATTAATTTCCCATAACCGTTAACGATCACAGTGCTAACATAAACATGCCGCACGAATTAATTGAAAAATTTACTTTTAACTCCTTCTGGCATCTAATAATTCCCCACATGGCGGCACTCCGCACGAACCACCGCCATATGCCCATATTCGATTGTTAAATTAATTTTTATTGCCGAGCAATTATCGTAGGACATTTGCTGCGCAGCGCGCACACTCATTGATTCTAGCAAGCTAGCCATGATCTAACTACGAGTACACTAGCTCCATTAGCTCCAAACCACCATGTCCATTTAAGCGGGTGTATTTGTATCTGTGGCCAGGTTTATGGTCCAGTTTGGCGTGGTTGCCGCCGCCGTCGCCGCTGCTGCTGGTGTGCAGTGGAATTTCTCAAAATTAGTTTTCATTTAATAATATGCCGAGATGGACGACGCTAAATGGCCAGACAAAGATACAAACTGTGACATTAGGCCATAATGCATCTAGATCCACAGCAAACATCGTCACCAATCTCACCATCATTCATCAGTGCATCGTCAGTGCGTTTGTATGTTTTCTGACAGAGAATTTCTATGTCCCTTCTCTGAAAAGTGGGCAGGAGTTCGGGAAAAAAGTGGAGCAATTAGCATCGAGATTTACTGGCACGATGCATTGGACAAGAGATGAGCTCATAAAGCGTTTGCCTAGGCCAATTTGGAGCACGCTCTACCGTGACAGTCCAAAGATGGCCTGAGCTATGGCTATAATCACAAATTACATTTAATTATTGTTCACGTCCATGGTACTGGTTGATAAAGTGCACTAGTTGGATTCAGATCCAGATGAGGTTCATGCGCAAACAAGAGCGTAGATGAAGAGCCACTTGTGGGCCTTTTAGTTGGTTAATCATTGTTATGGTTTGATGAGCTCGTTCTGTTATTGTTCTAACAAGTTTATGGAAGTAGAAACCAGGTAAGTGGTGGTCACAGAATGATGATTGGATCTTTACATGACGAGTTTAAGAGTATCTGGATGGCTTTCCAGCGTTTGCAAGTAGAAGCTCATATGTTCTTTGATAAATTTTGAATTTTCAAGTACATTCAAGGCCGGAAAGGCCTAGCTATCAGACTATCAAAATCAGCTACAGAGAGTTAAAAAAAATTCCAGCCAAAGTGGCATGGCTTGACTGCGATTTTTAGAATCTTTTGAACAGATCCTGGAGACTCTATGAAGGTAACATTCACCTCGATATCTATCAGATGCCTGGTTCGGTGTTCGAATCCCAACCGTGCCCGAAAGACATTCATTTTTTCAATTATCTCAAATCAAGTCAGATGAAAGCCGGCTTCTACGAACAATTTAGTCTGCCCATTAAATGTTGGATGCCACCCATGGAGCGAAATTAACCACTGAGCCCAAACATATTTCTTCTCTTTCTATCCCATTTTCTAAAAAAAACTTAACACATGCTGAGGCATTATAAGTGCATTCATACCCTCTTGAGTGTTAAGTTCTTTTAAAACAAAATAAATAAAAAATTTGGGTGAGAGTGGTCCTCGTTTAGGCACATTTATACCGGCCATAAATTCATTGTGATACCACGAGGAAAGCGTGGGTGAGCGATGCTACAACTAATCCTCGAGCCAAAAATATTTGGTGATAAATTTGTCAAGGTCGGTAATCCTCATAGAGCAGAAATTATTTGATCAAGGCAGAGCAGGTGTGGACTTCCTATTCATATATGCACATCCCTGCAGTTCCTACAGATATAGCTACGTATATTAGGAAAACTCAATCTCCGCGTGAGTCTGTACAGTGTCCGGTGATTACATTTATGAGTTCAAAAATATCCTTTCCCGGAGGTTAATCTTAATCACTTAGGATCGAGATTGGGCCATATTGGTTTATATGTCTCACAGTTGTCCCGATGGGTCCACCTTTGACCGGCCTGAGAAAGCGCTTGAAAGTTTGTTATTTGTTTAGTTTATGATGTTGCCTACTATTTGATTGTTCCTAGAGATATGAGTCTTGCATCAGCAACGCAGTTTATTTGACCGTCGTCATTTTGTCTCGGAACCCAATAGAGTGTGATCAGATGACGACTATCCATCTCGTTGAGAAATGCGCGGCAGTCTCTGAGCAGCAACGAATTTATGGTGTTCAGGGATCTGATCGCTCCTTGAATGACTGACGGGTATATTGCAATGCAATGCTGGTTTGAGTAGACTCACAAGTCCTACACTTAGCTGTTTCCATTGCTGTATGTCTCTCAAACTAAGGGCTAAGTAAATTTTACTCTGCAAACCACCAAAAGCTCTATTTGTAGCAAAGTTTGGAGAGTTGGGGAGGTTCTTAACGAGCTAGTAATGTTTATACAGATAGCTCGTTGGGGTTTTTTTTCAGCAAGTCGATATTGGTCTGCCTTTTCAATAGAAGCTATCAAACGGCTATGCTATAAGTAAGAATTAATCTCACAGCTCTTTTATGGACTCAATGCATTGTGGATTACTTCGGGTTATAGACTCTCACTTGAGCCTTCAGCCATCTTGCATGAGTAGAGGGCAACTGGAGCTTGTTTATTTCACTCTGCAACATTCCCTGTCTACCACATGTTGCTGACCAAGATGGCACTCATTCAGAAACTCAAAGCGGTGCAATTTAAGTTGGGTGGAATGACGCAGATTACCTTCATTTTTCTTGAAAAGAAGCCAAACTCGGTAAGCAGCCCATTGAAGACTACTCGTAGATTCTATAGTAATCTAGGGGGAGAGAAAGTTCCTTGGGATGTTCCCGTATGAGTTCTTTGTTTTTGTATACCTGCAACCAGAATTTGCATTTAGGACTCTTCTATTGAGAATGAGATGGATCAATCTGCATTTATGACAAATTCTTGAAGAGACTTGATGAACGAGAACATGTCGACGTTGTTCAAAGCTCACTCGATGTAAATGAACACTCACGTTGTTTAGGTCATGAGACAAAATGGTTTGTTAATGAGTCTTAACCGATTTCATTGTTTCGTAGCCATGCTCGCAATTTGGCAACTTCTCTAACTGAGATTGCACTCGATTGTAAAATCAAGGATTTTGTATATGATCCAAGGATACCAGACTGATTGTTATATGCTTCTTTGGGAGCATGATTGAGGCTTAGCCTGCTTTGGAGGTTAAAACTATGGTGATTTCAATACAGGCACTAGGTGCCAATAGGCTATCTCGGACATCCTGAAGAGCTTCCTGTTATTGTGCAGGAAAGATACCATCAGGTTTAATTGGTTGGGTTGATCTGTATGTGGGTACATTTTCTCAGGGAAGATTTTAGGTTGATGAAGCGCAATCAGTGTTTATAAACTGATTCAAGGGTTATTCCTCGGAGTCGACATAGAGGGTACTTAACTACGTTCGAAATTCGTGTTGTTTTGAATAGAAATTTCCATAGTAACACGGACTCATTTGAGCTAATGATCCTTCTGCAGAAAGACTTAATTTTCCTTTATATGTATATCTGGAAGGATGTCTTATAGGTTTCCCAGTCACGTTGTGAACTAGGTAGTTTGGCGTAGACGAACTCTTGGGAGCAGTTCTTAGAGATCTGTAATCCATTGCTGCGGGGTCTACCCTTTTTCAATTTCTCTGTTGAAGAGGATGGATTAAAGTCAGAGCGAAACGAAGTCATAAACATTAAAATTAGCCTCATCGCCGCAGACGACTTTATTCCAAAATTTTCCATTCACTTTTTGTTATTTAATGAATCAATTGGCACACCCTCTCCGCTATGAAAGGTCTGAAGACTTGAGTTTTTAACTTAGGTGTACAAGGCTTGTTATAACGTTCAATCCTTGAACACGATACCCAATGGATGTTTTCGGACACATTCTTGCGTAAAAACCGTGATTCCTGGTTTTAGTTGTTCTCTATAGTTCTCATTCGTTCCTCGGTTTCGTCAATTTTGTCCGTTGTGTCCGTTTTGTCTGTTTCGTCCGTTTTGTCTGTGCTGCCCGTTTGCCTATTCTGACCACCTTGTCCTCTTTCTCCGCTTTGTATTGTAAGGTGCAAAAACAAATTAGCATTAAAACATTGTTCGTACAGATGGAGATAATGGACATTAATGCTTGAGTAAAAGGATTTGAATGGAAGGCTATTTCGTCATAGGAAAGGTCTCTTCAAAGGTTGTGAGCTTGAGTTTTTCAGCACATAACAGGCGTCCAAAACGTCCCCAATAACGTGTGATGGAAATTTCAGCAGATTCTTCGACTTATGTATTATAGTACTAGCTTCCTGTAACTACTCATGTTTTCTGAATTGAGCTGTTCGGTATTTCCCAGATAACTGGAAACGACAGCATTTAGTGCTTCTCGCCAAAGGAAATAAACCTCCAGGAGTTCCCTAGTTGTAACGCCCCATTTGTCTGTTGGATGTCATAAGAAAAATTGTAGGAAAGGTCATTTACAACAGACTGACGACAATATTAGAAGAGAGCAGTGCACTCTCAGAATGCCAGGTTCGGTTCCGAAAATCCCGCTTCAGAGTAGACGCAATCAAAACAGTGACTGAAATATCAAGCACAGCCATCGATGGACGCCAATGGTGATTCGGAAGAAAGGAGTAGTATGCAGTGATCACATTAGATATCACAGATGCTTTCAATTCGGCAAACTGGACCTTTATTATGAATGCTCTTGCTAGAGTGGGCCTACCAAACTACTTCATCAGAATCGTATCTATTGTAGAATATCTATTGCAGGAACAGAAAGCTAAGCCATGACACCGAAGAGGATGCCAAATACCACAATGTTACAGCACGTGTACCACAAGGATCCGTCCTAGGCCCCTTGGTGTGGAATTTAAGTATGACGGTGTCCCAAAGGTTCCCAAAGCTCCCAAACGTGAAGATAATCGGCTTAGCGGACGATATCGCCATCGTATCCGAGGCCAAGTACATCGACGAAGTAGAATTGGCAACAAACAAAGCGATCTCCCGAGTCAAAACTTGGCTCGAGGCAGCAAGCTTGAATTTAGCAGAACATGAAATAGAAGCAATTCCTATCACCGCATAGGAGATCAAGTAACAAAATCAAAACCGACATTGAACTACCAAGGTGTTATGACTAATAAACTTAGCTTTAAGGCTCACCTAGAATAAATTGGGAAAAAGGGATCGATCACCCTACCTCACTGATGAGTATATTGCCAAACATCCGGGAACCCGCAGATTATTACTCTCGAAAGTAGTTAGCTCAGTTATACTGTACGCCTCTTCCATATTAGCGGACGCACGGGTAATACAAGAATCTAGGAAAAAGAAATCCTGAATTTATAGACTAATTGCTTTAAGAATAATCTGCGCCTTCCGTCTCAGATGAAGCGACGAGCGTTTTAGTTGGTATGATGCCTTTTGATATAGTAGCCGAAGAAATGAGACACGTATGTACGTTCGAGAATACGTTATCAACTGACGAGATCCATAAGGAAGAAAGGGGTTCTCAGTTCAAAGGTGGCAAAGGAAGATAGACATACCAACTGAGACGCAACATGGAACATAGCTGGAGAACTAAACTTCTACATCACAGATCTTTTAATGGGCGATGGTGTGTTCAGAAAATATCTGCACAAATTCGGACTTGACAGGATTTACAGATTCTGTCCGAACAAGAAAGAGGAACAGATCACGCAATTTTCCACTCTCTCCGCTGAAGAAGACCAAGTAGCAAGTTTTCACAGGCAATCGATATTATTAGCAAAATAACCCCCTCAGAGGAAAATGGAGCGAAGCTGGCGGCCTTCCTAATTGAACTGAGAAGACTCGAACGTCAAAAAAGTGAAATGGCGAAAAAGTTAATATTACCTGATTGGAGCAATGAAATAAGTGCTAACCCGCCCCGCAAAATAAGGAAGGTTCGTGGGGAGAGTGCTGAAAATCAAGAATTCCACAGCGACTTGAGCACACGCAAATATAAACACAAGCACATACGAGTTGTGTTCAAAAAGTAATGAGAAATTTTATATTTCGAGAGTTGTATATAAATCAGTTTCGAGCAATTTTTCGTAGTTATGTGGGTAAACATGTCTTAAATGCATCTGTAAACTGGTAGCTATAATCAGTCAGTCGTCAGTTGTGAAGAAAGCTACTTGTGCATGCTTGCGAGTGACTGGGTCTGAGAATTAGTATCAAATTTTGCTATAAAAACGGAATAAAATGTTGCATGAGTTCTTGCCAAAAGATCAAATGATCCAGAAGGAGTACTACCTACAGGTTCAACACCGTTTGCGAGAAGCAATTCAAAGAAAACGCCCGGATTTGAGACGAAACAATTTATGACTTTAAAGAAACGATACTGCGAAAAGGAACAATCTAATGATGTCACAGCCTCTATATTCGCCTCTTTCCAAAATAAAAAGAACCTTAAATGGCCGTCGTTTTCCAAGCATAGATGATATTGATGAGAACTAAGTGCTATCCCAAAGATCGAGTTCCAGAAGTGTTTCGTGGACTAGAACAAGCGCAGATACGCCCAAATACATACACAGACCAACAACTTTACTTTTCCTTTCTCCCGATGTACACATGTAAGTACTCGTATATACAGAAATACAACCTCACACTTTATTCAGACTTTTCCCCGCGCATACATATTGTAGTTACCCACACTGACACATGAATCCACTCCAACATTCGTAACACACCCACGGAGATCGGTAACCCAGGAGACCGTCCTCGACATAATAAGTCAAGAACATGACGAACTACGATAACTTAAGTAACAAGCCCATGATTCATAGCCAAAGGCTATAACCCTGCCCCACGAAGTTATGCTTTACGGCGGTTCCAGGGGCGAAGACTGGAAAGATATTTCATTGCGGAAGACCAAAAAGAACAACAAAAAACCTGTTCGGTATTTCCAAAGAAACTAGAAGAAAAAGCCTTCCAATGTAGACTAAGTTTAACAGATAATACTCAGGTCAACAGAGAATCAAAAATTGTGATAGCTAGAGTACCGTAAAAGTATTATTTCTTTACTAAGAACACGCTCTCTTGAAAAGACCATGGCTTGCGATAAAAGTTCGCGGATTGCACTCCTAAGCACCTTGAACCCATATTTTTATCGAAAGCCATTTTGCGAGACGAGACCCCTTTTAGCTCAATGGGTGCATCCGTCAAAGTGCACCGTTAAGTGTTTTCTACACGCTGGTGGCATCATCAGTCCATAGTTTTTCAAAAATGAGGCCGGAGCTCGCATAATAGTGGTAGACAGTACCGGGCAATGAGTTCTTATTATTTCTTCGAAAATACGGATATGGAATTATTTGATCCGGACAATATGTGGCTCCAGAAGAATGGCGCTACGTGCCTCTCTATATTCAATCGCCAAGTAGGAGTGATTCAGATGGATTTCAGAAGAAGGATTTTCCTTTTCTAAACTTTGACTTTAGGTTGTGTTGTCTACTTGCCAATAGGTCGGTTGAAATTTGTATCAGGTTGAAATTTAGACTGCTTCTAGCGCCTCAGCGATTTCTATGCACGAAGCTTCAGCGGTGACTGCTTGCCGTGTACATAACAACAAGCGAAACCTTGTTAAGCTTTTTTCGGAGATTTGCATTGCCAGCCTGGTGATGACGTTGAATGTTTTCGGTATTGACCTGTAAGTTAAACCCAGACCATCTTAGGTTGCAGTTGACGTACTTAACCACAACGCCACGCCACAAAATCAAACTCTTTATTGCAATTCATTGAAAACCTTCACAGGAGCTCACCGAAATGTTCATTATTAAAGCAAAGCTCAACCGTCTCGTATTGCTCCTTCGATGCAATCGTCTGCGTCGTCAATCTCATTACGAAATACCACGAGCAGCCTCTGGAGCAGTAGATCTTTAAGCCTTGCGATCAAATCGAATTTAATCGATGACAACTGAATGCGCGTGCGCAAAAACCAAACGATATCATCGCGCCGACGCCATTGCCATCGTCGAAATCATTGTCGTTGTCGTTGTCATTGTCGTTGCCTCTGTCGATGTAGTGCACTCGTGATACACTGCGCCTTCGCTTTCAACTTTTCACTTATGAGTTGCACCACTGCCATTAAATGACGTGACATCAAATGAAATTTATCACTCAACTCAATAAGCAATGGTGCACACGGAGAACACCAAAAGCGCACCACGATTGTACCAAGTCACACTCAGGGCACACGTATGCGTGCGCACTAAAACCAATCACAAACTAATTTCAATCCCTCCTCTACCGCGTAGAGGGAAATTTTGTAAAACCAAATTTATGTCAGGACATATCTTATGGTGCCACATGAAAATTTTTATTTAGAACTCGGACTGGGAGAATTCACCACTGACGACGCTACAAATAGTGATGGCGATGACGAGGTTGGAATATCTAGTCTTCGGTGATATATCTACATGCCTGCAACAGTTCTAGTTTAATTTCAAATCAACTGTAATGGTCAACGGCCATGAAATGGGACTTTTTTCATAAATTTTCTGGACAATTTTTCTCTTAGCCGCCTTACACTATGAGTTGAGTACACTTGGTATACTGTCCATACAACAGCCTGCCATCCGCCCTTCATCTCTCTATCACCTCCGAAGCAAAGTGATAAATGTCAACGGCGCTAAATTATAGGCATAGAAGATGTGTAGGAACCTTAATGGGGAATTTATGTAGCACTTTTAGAGGATGTGCATTCGGTCGCAGGCGACAGGACTGCTGCGACGCGTCTGTGATTGAGACTGGGATTTGTACTCTCCACCACCACCACCTACGTGGTATTCCGTGAGGATAACTCTGGTTGCTGTTAGTAAAGATAATTGCTGGCGTGCCATAAAATTAGAATCTGGTGACTTTTTATTGATGGTGTGAGGTATGAGGTTTAAGACCATCGTGTTCCAGAAACGATGGCCTCCCAACAATTATCTGGGATGAGTAGGCTGGTCTATTGTCCGCTTGGTGCTGACCGTTGCTGTGTTTTATTGCGCCGAAGAAAACGGACTCATTTCGCATGTGGGTTGCATTGCAGGCAAACTAATTTCAGCCGATGAAATTTGATAGCGAAAATACTGAAAACTCAATCCCGACTTTTATAAAATTTTATCTAATAAATAGAGTACCACCTTAGGTTTTTCGTTTCAGTATATGGAACACAGTGGCCAGCAGTTTGTCAACAATAGTAGATCCGTAGAGATGAATTAAGCAGGCAGTGGGTGAGAAAGAAATAGTAAAAAGGCTTCTAAGTAAAGTTAGATTAGACTTATTAGTTCTACAAACTAAAGAATAAGACTGCCAAAAATGGAACTTATACCCGTAAGTTTCCGAGTTTTGCAACAAAATCCCATTTGGGCTCTAAATTCTGCTCCAGATTTTAGTTCATTTTATTCGAGTCTTCCAATTGTCTGCGAAGGATACTGTCGTTGTTCAGCACCTAAGCTATCTTTACCGCTTCTGTTTCTATAGCCCCAAAACGCCCCAAAGAAGGTCCGTTTCGTCTTATTCAAAATTTATGGAAAAATGAATATCTGTATATTCAACATTTTTGGAATACGTTTTCAAGTGTTCATAAAGTATTGTAAATAAGGAGACTGATCTCTTGGAAATAAGCTCCGTTCGGATGACTTCGCTTCTTAAAGATTGAATAAACGTATAAATAGTTTGGAATAAAGACCTTCTGTTCCAGCGGCCTTGTAGGTCTTAAGTTTGAATATAGCTAATCAGAAGTTTTTTTGGTCAGATCCACGAAACTGCCATCAGTCGCCATCCACTTTGAATGGTTTAATTTGGCTGACAGTTGATCACTGTTGTTAACACCGAGAACTGCAAGACAAACGCAACGTCAACTGAGTTAGATCTTACAATTTTTGTGAATAATCATCTTTCCAGGCAGAGTAAGCATATCTTGTGGCTGAAAAAAGAGAAGGCTATAAGTTTGTGTGGGAGAGCATGGGTAGAATATTAGCACGTAGAAACGAGACCACACATTCAATAATTATCAACACCGCTTCTGATGTGAACAATATAACGCGTACAAAATAATTGTTGTTGTATGAAACAGAACAAACAGAGACTCAAAACCGATTATAAAAAATGAATAGCTCAAATGGAAACAACGATATACTCGTAATAATAGTCAACTTAGATTATAGGGTATTGCACGGTTTTAGCAGCATTGATGTAAATGAATTGAAAAATAATAATTACTGCTTATGTTTTAACATTCGATCATTACGTTTACACTGGAATAATTTTTGTCTGAATATTTGTCACATAATAAATGAATTAAAAATCATTATTCTAGTAGAAACGAATATAAACGATAATGAAAATGATTTTTATCAGTTAGATGGATTCGAACAGGAACTGTTAAATCGAAATACACAAAGACGTGGCGGGATAATGATGTTCGTTCGAAAAAAAATTAGATCACAACCGAATATTTACGCCAACGAAATCATATGAAAACATCAAAATTTGTTTTACAGAAGGAAACAAAAAAACCTATGTGGTTGGAATATATGTATAGATCACCAGCTTTTATTGAAGAACTTGGTAATGATTTGAAAAATATGAAGAAAAACGAGGAATACATTGTTATGGGTGATATAAATATTGATACAAAACTTAAATTTAAATTCAAGCTTTGTTAAAGATTACTTGGAGATGGTAGCTTCATCAAGATTATTCAACGTCATAACAAAGTGCACAAGAGTGGTTTTACATAATGGAACCAAGTCGTTGATCGATCACATCGATCGATAACCCAATCTACTCAATGGTGATTGAAAGCGAGATCACCGATCATTATCCAATATTGTGTAAGGAGTCAGTTGGCCACGGAGGCATCCATTATGCAGGAGTAGTTGGCAGTGACACGCTCGCGGTTGCTCGGCTCTAGCTCGTCGGGTTGGGTAGGTTCTTGCCACTACCCCGTGCATCGCAACTCAACTTACCTTTTTGTTTTCGTGCCGGGTTATAAAAAAAAAAGAAGAAAACAAAGATAGCCTGGAGAAAGCTACGTTATTTCACGGACGGACTTAAAAGATAGGACGAGAAAAAGGCGATTGAAGAAAGAGGAAATGAAACAGCAAGATCACTTCTGTGTGCCATCACCACTGTGCAAGACCGGGATTCTCGCGCTTACAACTATCTAGTCCTACACTAACCTAATCCCTAACTACCGAACTTAACTAACGACATATAACTAAACCTAAAACTAACTTAACCCTACGTACCCTACACCGAATAGTGTGTCCCAGTATCAAACAGCGATGACAGCTCGTCACGACCTGAAATAAGCCGGGTGTTGTTGGCTGAGGATGGCCAACCCACCCTTATCGCACTTGGATGCGACCAATTGCTGCCATTCTGGCCAGATCTGTGAATGGTAGCCCCTAACGAAGTTCCTCCCAGTCGCCACCTGTAAGAAAAACTTCAGGAAAAGTCAGTCACGTCATATTCGTTACGTCGTCATCGTTTGTGCGTCACGTTCGGTCACAGTCGCCCCATCGAAGGACGGTCAGTCCGCCCATCCACACACCACTTGCGTCAACGGTTCACTCCATCATTTTAATAAAAAAAAACGTTCTTCAAATCCTTACAAAATTCATTCTATATTTATTATAAAAATAAAAAACAATTCACAAACAATTCATAAGTATATCCTAGGTTCAAGTGTTGAATTTTATTTTACTTAATAATAATTATTAAGGCTACTCTTATTTTAGCCGAGGAACTTATGTACATACTTAGGACTTACCGCATTTCAGATCCCTCGTAGTTCTGGCGCCAGCACTTTTAAGAATCGCTTAAACTTCATAAAGGAAAAAAATATTTTTTTTTTGTTTCCGCGCACAACCAAAAAAAAATAAAGTAAAATAAAATTCAAAAAAAAACTTAAACTTACACCCTATCCTTACTCTACACATAAAATTCAAAAAAAAACTCAATTCTAAGGTCCTACAATCTAACTTAATCTAAATTGGTTATTGTACATACACATATACATCTATCTACTACACTAATTCAATAATTTCAAAACTCTTTTTTTTTTTTTTTTTTTTTCACTTGTCTGTCTGTGTTTTAATCTTAAGTATCTTCTTTTTTTTCACTTTTAATTTCTTGTTTGTTTTTTTTTCTGTTGTTGTTGTGGTGGTTGTCCCGCGGAGCACCTCTTGCAGGCGATGTAGCTTTGTAAGTTTATGGGGTGGGGGATCGTATTTCGCACTACGGTTTTATTTTTTTAATTTTTTTTTTCAACACCAGCAAGGACTTTTCGCCCACCAGCTTATTTGTGGGTTGTCCTTATAGCACCGGTAACAAAAAAAATGACACCGCGTAGGTGTAATGGGGGGAGGATGGTTCAAATGAATTTTTTTTTTTTTTTTGTACCGCGGCAGTCACTTTGGGGTCACTTTGGGGCTAGCTTTTATTTCTTGTTTCAAAGAAAAAAAACGCGCTGACGCCTGGTGGATATAAAAAAAAATTTTTTCCGTATCCACGAAGCGGAAAACTGTACGAGCCGCAGTCAAAAAAAAAAAATAAATAAATTTGTACTTTTGCAAAAAAAAAAACAAAATGCAATGCAACCTTGTTGCTCTATCCTCCGATATCGACTCTCTCGACTTTTTTAAATCCCAAAAAGGGAAAAAGAAAAAAGTCCCACCCAACACGACCTTGTCACTAGGTCCCCAGAGACATAAAAAAAAAATAACCCGATTTCGTCGGCTGATTTGATCAGCTGATCGAAACCCGTAAGGCCATTGACCTGTATCATTGGTCTCGTTCTCTAAAAAAAAATTTCTTTTGTCCCATTTCCTTGCTTCCTATTTCGCTTACTACTCATATAATCTATTCCTGCTCTAGATTCTCTCTCGCAAAAATAGGTTCCTGTCTACATTAGATTCTTCATCCCAGTACACAACCTAATCTAGATTACTCCCACACGATCTGTAGCCTTATCAAGGCTTTCCACCTCTTCCTCCTGAATTTAAATTGACTAAACACAATGCTCTCTACGACAAAAAGGACATATTCACCATGGGAACAAGAACACGGGGAGAGAGTGTGCCTACGAAGAAAGTGGAATGAGGGAATTCGAAAATAGAGGGACGTTTGACAGAGCCAGGTTTTCCTGTGAGTAGCGAAAGAGAGATTAGTAGGTCCAATTAATAGATTGGGAGGGGAAAAGGTCTGTTTTTGAAAAGGGGTCAATTTAATGGATTTGGTACACTGAGGGAACACAAATAGAACACCACAATTAAACATTTTTTTTTTTTTTTGTAAATAGGCTGACGCTACAATTGTTTTATACAAAAGAGCAAGAACTCTCAATTAATTTAGTTGTAAGTACTACATACATCTGCAATTCGAAAATTGATGAACTCATTCAAAAACAGAACTGGAGTTCGATTTTAGATGAAGATGATGGTGAAAAGATGTATGAAAAACTGGCTTCTAAACTGAAAGACATATACAAAAAGCCAAAAACGTTCAAAAAAAATCTAAAAAAACGAAAAAGCAACCCTTGGATAACGCCGGCACTCATTGCAGAATGTAAACAAAGAGACAAATTATATTATGGAAAAATAATATAAGAAACAAAAGCTATGAATTAGAATACAAAACCCTACGAAACAAAATCAACAAAAATATAGCGATACAGAAATCGAACTATTATAAAAAGCAATTCACTCAGTTTAAATCAGATCCACGGAAAACCTGGGGCTTAATAAATGAAATCCTAGGAAGGAAAAAAACCAGTATCGACGAAATAATAACGAATAATTTCGAAACAGGAACCGGCTCTCTTCCTAACGACTATGCCGAGTTCATCTCTTCACAATCGGCAAATTTAATACATCATTGTAATGTGAAGACCTCGGACAACATAAATAGGTTCATAGGAAACTCAATCTTCTCATATCCGACAAATAACAATGAGGTTAATATGATTATTAAGTCAGTTGGAGAAAACAAATCACCTGGAATCGATGGAATCAGAGCGATGGACATAAAAAAGCATTCTGTTGTATTTGTTCCGGTTTTATGCAGTATAATAAATCACAGTATCACACAAGCAAAAATACCTAAAACACTT
The DNA here is from genome assembly GCA_949129095.1 of Volucella bombylans. Classification (NCBI taxonomy): domain Eukaryota; kingdom Metazoa; phylum Arthropoda; class Insecta; order Diptera; family Syrphidae; genus Volucella; species Volucella bombylans. Next base: position 197,863,128 of record OX422141.1, on the reverse strand, counting down.
AAAATTGCTGTGGTAAGACCGATTTATAAAGGTGGAGCTAAAAATCAATTAACTAACTACAGAACAATTTCAATACTTCCCGTTTTTGAAAAGTGCTTAGAAGGAATCGTCGTAAGAAGGTTACAACATTTTATTGAGAAACACTCTCTTATACACAAAAGCCAGTACGGGTTTCAGAAGAAAAAAAACTCAGGACAACTACTGGGCGAATTTTCTAACTACGTGAACGAGGGCTTAAATAAAGGTTACCATGTACTGGTGTTGTTTATGGATTTTAGTAAGGCTTTTGACACTCTCAAACATTCAAATTTATTAGAAGCGTTACGAAGAATCGGAATTCGAGGTGTGATGGCTAATTGGATGGCAGACTATCTTCACAACAGAACGTTCTCCGTCAAGATAAGTGATGCGTACAGTGAGGCCAAGAAAATTGAATATGGCGTTCCCCAGGGATCTAATCTAGGTCCACTGTTATTCATTCTCTACACAAACGAACTACTGCGGATTTTTAAGGCTAGTACTCCATTCGCTTTTGCTGATGACACGGCAATTGTTGTTCGCCATAGGACACTAGATACGGCAACAATGATGATGCAAGAGGAATTCGATGCAGCTGTGCGTTGGTGCCACGGAGTCCACATTTCAAACAGACAGATAAGCAAATATACTACATGAATAAATCTTGTATTAACATGTCTAAAGAACGCATCGAAATAGTTAAAAGTTACAAGTACCTTGGTGTAGTTATTGACTCACTCTTCCTCTGGGACAAGCACATAAGCAAGCTACGCAGTGACCTAAAGAAGGGTCTTTATGCCCTCTCTCACTTGAAGTATCATGCTTCTGAGCAGGTGTTACGACAGGTCTATTATGCATTAATAGAATCAAAGCTTAGATACGGTATTCTTGCATGGGGAAATGCAGCCACAACTCACATCAAAAAGCTCCAGAGACTTCAAAATTCAGCTCTAAAAATAATTCAAAAGTGTAACAGCAGCAAAATGAAAGCAGCTTTGAGGTCCTCAAAGTCGAACAAATTTTCAAAATGACGGTGGTTTTGGAATACCAAGCCGACAATCGTTTCATTCGACCGTTAGAACATGAAATCAATACCACACAACGCGCACAAGGTTTATTTCAAATCCCGGGCTACAACAACACATATGGCAGAAGACAACTTCAATACATTGTTCCAAAAATAATAAACTCCTTACCTCATGAGGTTAAACATATAACAAATTATAAAACAAGAAAAAAACAATTAAAAAATTTCCTCTTGAATTGTTAAATAGACAAATGAAAAAATGTCTTAGAACTTTCAAATTTGAAATGAATATCTATGTTTTTTGATGTGTTAAGTCTTAATTTAAAACTTTAAGCTCACTCATAGTTTTTTGCTTGTTATAGAAGCACAATCTTCTGCAGAAAAGCCAAGGCTTTGCAGGAATTATAAAATGTTTTGTATGTATTTTTGTATATATTTACTAATAAAAAAAAAAAAAATCTGCACACATTTTGTGTACTCATATATTTCCAACTCTGACTTTGTGTCATTGGCATATACTCTTTGCCTTCTGGTAAAACTTTCCTTCTTGTCTCCCTTATTCAAAATGTCCCAGGTTCTTTGTTTCTCTGTAGCGCCAGCTTGTCGTCGTCATCAGCTGTTCTGTTCAGACCTTTCTTAAGGTGTCTCTGATTTTGAGCTGATGTGATCCAGTTTCCCATCACTAGGCTATGGGCATCCTGGTACAAACCATTTTTTCACCGTAAATATGGTCTGCTTCACTGTCGTGTGCTAGAAATCATATCACTGAGGACTTCATGGCAAGCTTCGTTTACTCATCCGAGCGAGGTACCTAGACCATCGGAATCTAATGAACCTAATTTTTGCAGCCAAATCTACCGCTTGGAAGTTTTATGGTTTTGGAATCTGCGGAATAGTAGAAGCGCAAGAGTTTGCCTTGAAACTTTTATCGTAAGGGCGGCTAGAAAATCAGGTTCTTGTTGAACAACTAAATCTCGGAAGCTTTCACCACCTATCCGATTCTGCCAATGAAGTCAATATCAGCTACGTAAGTCAGTATCTGATGCTGGTGCCAGTAAGCTATTTTGTTATTACTATAGAGTCATGGTGCTTTTTCCAACGCCATGTTAAAGTGGAAGCAAGTCCACTGGTCTTCTTACCGTGGTCCATGGAAAATCGGTTTTGATAGCAACCTAGCACTTACTTGTGTTGTTATGTTGGTCATGATCAACCTACACAGTAGTACCAGCTCATTTGAGATTGCTAATCCACTCATGCCTTTATATGTTTCTATGATATACCCAGCAATCTGCCCCTAGGACCCACACTTCATTCGTTAAGCTCTTCAACGGCAAGTGCTAACGCATATATAGCTTTTTGTAAAGCTAATTAGTAACCCGCAGTATGGTGGCGGCAACATGAATGTTGAGGCCGAATCTTTTCTGGCCGATTCGCTTACTTTTACTTTGCCATCATAAGCACTGTGACCTAGCAACCAGATTAAATGGACTCTATCGGTGCTGGCTAATGATTTGGGAAGACAATTTTTGAGGTTATGATATGAGGTGTTGATAGCAGGTAGGGCCGCTTGGCTGTTAGAGAGAATATATTGCAAATGTTCTTGTTGGTGGCATATCTGCTTAAGTTCTCCATAATATAGAGCTCTATTGCATGGATCTCAGCTTGAAATACAAAGATGCTACTGTCCGTACTTGCGAATAGTGAGGTATTGGTAGCTCCTCGGTATTTACCTGCGACAACTCCTTCGTCTGTTTTGGATCCCTCGGTATACCACACCAGTGAATCTCTTTTAATCAGGGGTTTATTCTGCTCCCAGTTCTGTTGATCTGTGAATGTAACCTTGAAATCATGGATGAAGTTGTACTTTTTGAGACAGTTGTTTGTAAGAGTGATTCCTAATAGTTCATTTCTCCTGAGTTCCAGTTCTCCATTCCAGAGAACATCGACTACACTATGTCACAAACATTGGTTTGGCGAAGACAAGTCAATCCATTTCTATACGCATCGAATCCCTGGACTTAAGTCTCACAAAATTCTAAAACCGCCCTTTATTGCCGATCATCTCTCAGGGAGATGGCAGAGCAGTTCAACTTTCAGCTATGTTGTGTGCCGGAGCACAGACATATTCCAGGGAATTGTAGGGCCGATGAACGTGTAAAAATTGGAACCACTCTGCCTATCCTACCTATCGCTACGTGTAAACTAATACTAAAGCTGGATGATAATAGAGAAATAAACGTTATGTAAAAACATGTCTAGCGACCAGACAAGTCTGGCGAAAGCTGCATCTGAATCGCTGCAAGAATTTGATCTTTCAAAATATGGAGGAAACATCTCAGCGCTATCATAGGTGTCATCACTGAACACTATGTTATAGGCAAGCATGCAAGAAGACTTGGAGTTTCTTTTACAAATGACTTCTGCAGAAGCTGCATTGACAAGGAGAACATGGAAACAATTCTCCACCTACTGTGAATCTTTTTTTAATTCGAAGCAATTCCCTTTTAGTAGTATGGTATGTGACGGTATCGATTAGACACCGAACGATCATACTTTAATCTCAATGGAATACGACAGGAAGATGTTGTGGAAGCACTTCTATCGATCAAGTCTAATGCTATGAGAGTTGACGAAGTCCATCTAAAATTTATTAAACTTCCGTTAATAACGCACATATTTAATACAATTATAACAACTTCCTGTTTCCCAAAAAAGAGGAAACAGGCAAAAGTCATCCCTATTCACAGGAATGGAAAATTAAAGGAATATGGAACAGTCGTTTTCGTTTCTAAAGTATTCGAAAAAACCATCTTAGTGCAAATGCAAAAGTATCTCTCAGTTAACAATCTGGCCCCATCATAGTTGCAAGACCGCTTTCCTGTGAGTTGTTGAGGAAATCTGATAGAAAATTGATGCAAATCAATTAACAGTTTTATTCCTTCTCGACTTATCTAAAGCATTCGAAACTATAGACCATTATATTTTTTGTTTAAAACCTCGGAAGAAATTCAATTTCTCACTGTCTGCTGCGAGGCTCATTCTGTCCTACCTAGAAGGGAGGCAGCAAAAATTTGTAGTTGGTGAGCACTCTTTGTCTTACATACCAATTAAGTACGGAGTACCTCAAGGCTCGATCCTTGGACCAATACTTTTTTCCCTCTATGTGAACGAGTTGCATAAGATTGTCAAGCATTGCTCGATTAATATGGTATGTTCGCAGACGACACCCAGGCATATACAAGCCGTCCGCTTGTCGTCAGTATAATAATAACTCACGTCTAAACGCCCTGATAACTACACCTATTGCATTATGCAGAAACAAGTTGGACATATCGCATCTCCCTCCGATTCAACTATCAAAAAACCGGATAGAATATGTCGACTCTGTTGAAAATCTGGGTTTGCTATTTAATAGGACTTTAACTTGGGTCAGCTCATATAAATGCTGCTGTCAGTAAGCTGTATGGAAAACTTCCTGCTTTATGGGTTACTCAGCACTTTATTCCCACAAGAGTGAAGCTCTTACTGGTGAAAACCCTCCTTTTGCCTATCTGACTTTATTGGTTTCATATATTCCGCTGTCCGGATTATGACTTTAGAAGACAACTTAACATTATATATAATAATATGGCTCGATCATGTCTCCTTATATACGAAACTAATAAGCGGTTGCACTTTCGATAACTTGCTTAGATATAAAACGTTATGCTTTCTTCACAAACTTATTCAAACAAAAAAGTACTTGTATAAAAAATTAATCCTCCCTCAGTCAAATAGCTCACGTATTCTCATGCATACAGGTTACGCTTGTCTGATTTCCGAAAGTCAGTTTTTTGTTTCCTCCATTTGGCTGTGGAATTCCTTGCCAATTAGCATAAGGAAAATCAAAGGCATCCATTGTTTTAAGTATAAGTATTCTCTTAAAAAATACCTGTCCATTGGAAATTTGTATGCAAGTAAAAGTTTTTATTTTGAATAATTTTATTATTAGTTTTTAAGTTTTATATATAAAATCAACTCATTAAGATTTTAATTAATACTACTACGTGTACATTAGGTCATGTAACGACGAATTAAGTTTGACATTCACGTTTCATCGTTATATAAAATGAAATCTAATTGGGAGAAGGATATTGCTGCTGAAAACTGAAATCTGCTCACTTGTGTCAGGAGTGGCGTAGATCCTGATTGATCTGGATTGGAGCATTCATTAAGTCTTTAAAGCGTCTACTTGATTTGTCAAGCAAATTAGTATTAATTATATTAGAAGCTAGGTATTAATTATATCGTGTGGTACTGATGGTATTAGTAACATTGCACTTAAACAAATTGGATGTTTCATAGTGGATGTCTTGGCTTATATTTTTAATAGTTGCGTGTTTGCGAGAGTCTTTCCTGATGGCCTCAAATGCGCAGACGTCATTCCATTGTTTAGAAAGGGTTCTGCTACTGAGATCGGCAACTATAGACCTATTTCAGTCCTTCCTACTTTCAGCAAAGTTTTTGAAAAACTAATGAAAAATAGGATAGTGATTTTTTAACTAAAACAAATTTCTTTAATCCCGTCCAATTTGGATTTCAAAAAGGAAAGTCCACGGAGGACGCGCTCTTACAGTATTGTTCTCAAATAATGTCACACTTCGATGGAAAAAAATGTACGGCTGGTTTATTTATTGATATAACCAAAGCTTTCGATATGGTTAACCACAATTTGTTGTTGAGAAAACTGGAAAACGCTGGTTTCCGTGGATTTATCCTTAATTGGTTCAGGTCATATCTGGAAAATAGGTCGCAGAGAGTTCTTGAAACTGGGTGTACCTCAAGGCTCTGTTTTGGGTCCAATCCTATTTATAATTTATATCAATTCGCTATTTGATCTGAATTTTAAAGGTTCACCTACTGCATTTGCGGATGACATAGGCTTCTCTTATGGTCTGAACTGTCCTTTGGACCTGGTTTCTGATTTCAATTGGGATCTAAATCTATTGAGACACTGGTTTGCAAAACATAATTTAGTTATAAGCCCAAAAACTAAAATGATGTTTTTTAACTTATCTTCTGCGCAAAAATTGGAGGCAAATGTGTATTTTCACGCACCTGAGTGTGAAAAATATAAACTTTCTAACTGTAATTGTTCGTCTCCATCTCCCACTTTTTGTAGTAGTCTAAATTGTAGTGATAAATGTTTTTTAATTGAGGTAGTCGACGACTTTAAGTACCTGGGGCTCACCCTTGATTCTAGAATGAGTTTTTTGAGACACACAGACTAATTGAGAAAATACTTTCGATGCACACTTAGACATTTTTACTACGAGTATTTGCGTAATTTATGCTCAAATAAGCTGTTAAAGATAATTTACTATGGAATTTTCCATTCTAAGCTGCAATACGGAATTACTTGTTGGGGAAGTATATACCTAAATAAAATACAGCCGTTGCTGGTTTTACAGAAATTTATTTTGAGAAAAATTTGTCATAAACCTTGTAGATATCCAAGCTTTCCTTTGTTCTGCGACCAAAAAATTCTTCCAGTTCGCCACTTGTATTATTTTAAAGCGTTAAAAACGTTTTTCATGAAGTCTGGTAACCGTAACTTTCGTCTTATTTCAAATTATAATTTACGGGGAAACCTCTCTAACTTGTTATCTGTAGCTTTTTTCCGCACCACTGCGTATCGTAATTTCTTTTCTGTTTTATCTTATCGGTTGTTTAATAAACTCCCACAGTCGATCAGGGCAATATCAATACCCGGAACGTTTATGAAATGCGCTAAAATGTGGCTTTTTGGTTTTAATTTTGTTGTTTTAGAATCTCTAATTTCTGATATTCTGGTATAATTATATATTTTGCTTTTATTATTTTGATACTGCTGCTCTAAGCAATTACTTTTGTTTGCGTTTTGATTTGCATTTTCTATGAACTAACTTCTTACTTAATTTTTTATGAAGCTGATTTTTGAGGGTCACCCCACCCAAAACTTATCTTTTATTATACATATGTCCATTGAAGTGGCATTCGACTCTATTTTATTTTTTTAAATTAAAATATGGAATGTCACCAGCTTTTTTTATTTTCTTATTTTTTTTCTCCCCCGCGACATGAATTATAAGTATGTATTATATATTGAATTGTGTTGTATCATAAGAAAATAATTAAATAAATAAAATAAATATATTAGAAAATAGATAAACTAAATTGTTTATATCCATTCTATCAAAAAGTTGGATCTGAATATAAACATATTACTATTTGCCTTACTACTACTAGAAATAATTCATTATATCGTGATATGATTATATTTAGATATTATAGATATTAAAATGTAATTAAAGGAAGCTACCTTATATATTTGATCTCCATGCCAGTAGCTTCGCGCAGCATTATTTTGCCATTTTCGCCTAACTCTGAGCAAAACGTTCGTGCCACGTGACAGCCAATTGTTGATGCAAAGAGTGATTTTTTTACTGTTTCGTTCTTTAGTGTTCTATTTTTTCAGCTCACCTGTGATTCGTGACATCGTGTCTAAATCAAAATGCTCAGTTAGAAGCACCATTGCTATTTACTCATGGAAAGGCTTACACCCGAATAACGCTTACAAATTATTGAGTTTTATTATCGAAATTCGTGCTCTGTGAAAAATGCTTTTCACGCACTTCAACCATTTTAGGGTCGTCATAATTGACCTACTGAGCAAACAATTCAAGACACTGGCCAAATTGTACACCAATTTCACGCTATTTGACATCAAGCCACCTATCCGTATACGTAGAGTGCGCACAGAGAAAATTATTGCTGCTGTATCCAGTGTTGAAGATAGTGATTTGTCCATTAGTCGCTGTTCGCAGGAATTTGGGATTGCGTTACTCGACTACGTGGAAGATTTTACGCAAGAATCTTACAAAATACAGCTCGTGCAAGAACTGAACTTCGAACGAACTGCCAAAATGTCGACTTTTCGATCAGTGGGCTTTAGAGGAAGATCCGATTTTTTATCGAAAAATTGTCTTCAGCGACGAAGATCATTTCTGTTTGAAATGGGTAAGATTTGGTCCGATGAGCAACCTCAGGCAATGGAAGAGCAGTCCATGCACCCGGAAAAATACATTATTTGGTGCGGTTTATGATCTGGCGGAATGTTTTTTATATTTTTTCAGAGATGACCGAGGGAACAACGTTACCGTTAATGGCGCCTGTTATCGTTCAATGATTTCGAACTTTTTTTTTGCCCAAAATGCACGAGCTGAACCTGGTCGAGATGTGGTTCCAGCAAGACGACGTACCACACAGCTCGTGAATCGATGAACGAATTGAGAAATGTGTTCGGTGAGTAATTTATCTCTCGTTTTAGACCGATTGGCCGATTAGATCGTGCGATTTGACGCCTTTAGGCTATTTTTAATGGGGATACGTCAAATCACTCGTCTATGCCGATAAACCACTGTCAATTGTAGCCTTGGAAGACAACATTAATTTAATTTTTTTTATGATTTGAGGTCCGGGTAAACTCCGGACAGTTTATTGAAATGTTTAATACAAACATATAACCTAACAAACTAAACTTAAAACTATGACTTGTAAATACTATGTTGTATAGGGTTTTTCAATAAGAACTTGAAAACTTTTTTTTTAAATAAAACGCAAACCATTTGAGATATTTCAAAAACTTTATTATCGGCTTGAATTGCAATCAAAACATTTATGAATGGAACTCGATTTCATTCATATGCCCTCCGCGTTCACGTTTGCAGCGGTCGATTCGTTGGACCAAATTTTCAACGACTCGGCCATACATTTCGGCCGAAACGGCCGCTATTTCGCGTTCAATGTTGACTCTGAGCTCTTCCAACGTCGTCGGCGTGTTGGCATAATTCATGATTCATGATTCATTTCACCCGACCAATAACGCATATTTTGCTTATTGACGAACCCATTGAGCCAAAAATGAGCTTCGTCACTGAAGATGATTTTGCGATGAAATTGGCGCATCTTCTCCAGAACCCAATCGGAGAACATACGTCGCTTCAAATGGTCCATCTTGAGTCAGCATGATCTTGTATGGGTGTGAATCAACATCCTTACGCAAAATACGCCATAATGTGGTCTGAGCGATGCCCAGTTCTTGAGAACTGGAATTGACTGATTTGGATCGTTTGCTACGGACGCCTGAACGGCAGCGATATTTTCGACACTTCGACCAACCCGTTGTCTCACTGACACGGCAACATCACACAACGAATATGTAGACTCAAATTTTTGCACTAAACTTGTTATTGCCTGTCTACGTCACAATCGGAAAAGTAGGGAAAAAGATCAATTGAAGCACCTTTTCTTGAATTGCGCAAAGACCTATCATTTTTTAAAGCAAATTTCAGATTAAAAACTCACATTGAGATGACAAAAAAGACCTCAAATTCAAATATTAGAAGTTCTGAATAAAAGCAAAGGGCTACAGTAACTGAAACAGTTGCTTCTACTGTCGATTCCTACGAAATGAGGAAAGACAGCCAATAAATGAAAGCTACTCAGCCTAGCCCCCTGAAATCTATTTCTTCTATTTCTAACAACCTTAGCTGACCATAAATAATTGAAGGCAAACGTTGTTTCCAAAGAAATAGAATTAAGTCAAATTGTTGGCATAATACAGCGCTCACCGGGCAGTTTTATTCACTGATTTAACGAATTTCCCTTCAACTACTCTACGTGACCACAAACGTAAATGAATGTTCAATAAAGTGTCTGTACAAAATGAATGGACTCCCATTGATGGATGGAGTCTATGCAGAGGGTAGCCCATGAAACCTACCCAGCTATTCCTCTTATAAATAACCGCAGACAGCACTAGCAGAATTCTAAAGATGCACTGTTTACACTTTATGAGTATTGAAAATCTTTCATTCATTCACTGTGGCTTTGGCATATGTTAAGTGAACAGATTGACTGTGGTTTACCTGCCGCAACTGGCGATATTCTCTCTTGTCATAGTCTTATGCGTTCCCTAGTGTTTCCCAAAGTTTTACAAGCCGCATGGATTCTCCCATTTCTGTAAGACATCCTTCTGAAATTGACTTAAAATATTTGCACAATCGATTCCTGTGGTCTTGCATGACAATCTTAGGAAATCCGATCAAGATATGAGTGCAAAGCGGCGGATAGGTTCACTAGTAATTTGAATCACCACGAGATATGAAGGGTTCATCTTTGGTAAGTCGGTCTCGAAACTCGATATTCTGATATGACTACCTTGTGTCAGCTCTGTGTCATGCCTTTGTCATCGATTACATGTCACTTAACGCCTGGCGTTTGCATTTACATTCGACTGAAGCCGACAAACCGATCCAACTGACTCAGTACTATGACTTACCAATTGTACAAGCAAATTCAGTGAGATGTGTTAATTGGTAAAATAGCACATTGAGCAGGCTGGAACTGAAGGAGTCACATTGTAACCAAATGCAATGAGCACAGTGAACGCAGTAGGCAAATGTGTTAATTTGCGGTTAATTAGCAGAAATGCGGTTTTCAGACGCTTTCAAACGCAATAATCGCTACGCAGGATGGGATGGATACGTAGCAGTGTTTATGCTGCGGATTACACTTTAAGTGCAAATTCTACATCGGTTAGTGTCAATTTACCATTCGCACATACGAGTTACATGCTTTAAGACAACAGTAATGAGAAAGAAAAATGCATTTCTGATGTCAGCTATTTTCGTTTAACTTCTTTAAAAGGGCTCAAGGGTAACAAATCCGTAATTAAGAAAAAGCGAGTTTCAACATAACAACGGTGTACACACTCGAATGGAATACCACTTATGATTAAAGCCACCTGAGACTTTGACGAATGCTCGTTTAATTTTCCTCAAATACTTTCTAGAATCTAGCCCGGTCAGTATTCCGACTTTTTCCGATTTAAAATATCCACTTGTATATGATCAGATGAATGGGAAAATCCTCTGCTCAAAGGCTAGCTAGGACTCAATATATTGGTGTCAAGTGGAGCAGGCCATGCCCAAAGAGTTAAGATATGGACTGCCAGCTGACGAACTTTACTTGATTCAGAGGCTTCGTAATGCATCTACCCAATAATACGTTTGATAAGCCGTATGAAGTAGGTGATTGCAAAAACGAATATTGGTAACGCCATCGTATCTCACACTCCACCAAACCGTTTGTGCTGCGGCATGGTAATCCTTTTAGGCTCTCGCTATAAGCTCTGACACTTATTTTGATGACACTTGGTCGTTCTGTACATTGAAAGAAAGGGTTTTTGCTTACATATTTGCTTCATTGCAACAGGGTATTGACAGTCGTGTGCTTCTTTCATTTTCACCGATCTTGCAAAAAGGTTTTCCGTTTTCGCACCAGTTCTATGGCATTCGGTGTACTTACAGTGTGCTTAAGTTCGACCTGTATTCTCAAATACTCGTAACTTCGCAGTATGATACACAATATTAGGACCAGTTCCAGCAGCCGAAAAATCCAAAAGAACTCCATGTTCCATTTGTGAGGACCAACCAGAAGAATAGAATTTTCAACGTCGCGTCGAGAGCGACTAGAGCCAACGCGTCAACGTTGGATGAATGTCACATGTACTCGTAAAATAGGAGTCAATATGAGATGAATCCACATCCACAATGAATGTGTTTAGTCGTATTTACCGTAATGACTGGGAGGGATTAATTGCCAACTACATTTATGCAGCTAGTAGTTAGACAATGCAAGGTCAAATGCTCAGTCTTATTCTTCGAAGTTGTGGTTCAGAAGACTGGATTGCTTTCTGAGAATTGGATTCAAGTGTCAGAACCAATAATTAACTGCTTCCACGGAATATATTGGTCAATTTTATAGCCATTGGTTCCTCTCCAATTGAAATTTTATGTTCAATCAATGCTTTTGACATCTACTTATAGCTTCACAGACCTGTCACATCATAAACTTCGGTAGTGGTGGACTGGTGATTATCTAATTTAGAATGACGATGTTGATTTTTCCAGCACTGCTCTCAAAGGTGCAGTAATCTTTGAGTAAGTCGTAATGAATTGACTGGGATACTTGGTTTTCCGACTACTCCTTGTAGTTCTTTCCTGATATTCGCTGACTTTAGGCATCGATCTTTTCGAATTTGGATCCGAACTGGGCTTTACTTTCGTTGGGTTATAGGCTTTTCCTTCTAATGATTTTAAGAATATCTGCAGTTGAAGGCCAAACATCGTCAAGCCTACTCGATTGAATAACTTTTTTATGATGGGTAGGTTGGCGGCCAATGTTTACCCTACATTACGTTACATTTTGGAAGATTTCAGGAGCCTATAGGAATACATTTGCATCAAAATCTTCTTAGTATACTCTGAGCCCCGTAATAGCCAGAATCCTTGCGCGGAATTCAGGAGTTTGAAATATTTGACACCGATCAAGTGCTCTGCAATTTCCGTGAATGAGTGCAAAGGACAGTGGCTTTCAATGATGTTGCAATTTCGTATTTTTATTGTTTTTGCGAACGATAACCATTGGTGGCACTGCCGAAGTAGGTTTTCTTACTGGCTCTAAAAGGTCCAATCTGACCATTTTCTCTATTTCCTTCTTGACCTAATTTCGACGCTAGACATAGTCCGCCCTCGACAAGGGCGACATCAAACAAAAAGTCCTTTAGATAGCATTGCCCTTCATAAACGTTAATGTCGATGTTGATGATGTTCAATATTCTCATTAAGTTCAGTTTTCTGCATTCATTTGCACCGAGGATAGCCGTAATGTCCTAAGCTACTACCTTGAACGCCAGGAACTTTAATTTGTTGGTTCCCAAAATATTGGGTCTATAACTTAATTGTTATTATTCCATTGGAACATGCGTTGGAAAGCTACTGCCATTGTACGTCATTTCAGTATATGTCATTCATTTGAAGCAATAAAATTTTTTTTCACTCAAATATGTCGAACTTTGTGCCTGAAAAAGTGTTTTTGCGGGGAGTTCTTCTTCATTACTTTAATATGAAGAAAACTGCTGCCGAAAGTCATCGTTTTTTGGTGGAAGTTTATGGTGAACATGCGCTAGCTGAGCGAACGTGCCAAAAGTGGTTTGCACGATTTAAAAGTGGTGATTTTGGCTTGAAAGACGATGAACGTCCTGGGCAGCCAAAAAAGTTTGAAGATGAAGAATTGGAAGCATTACTCTATGAAGATTGTTGCCAAACACAAGAAGAGCTCGCAGAATGTTTGGGTGTCACTCAAGCAGCCATTTCAAAACGTTTAAAAGCAGCTGGATATATTCAAAAGCAAGGAAATTGGGTTCCACATGAACTCAAGGCGAGAGACGTCGAAAGGCGGTTTCGCATGTCCGAAATGCTGCTGGAACGCCACAAAAAAAAGTCATTTTTGCATCGGATTGTTACTGGTGGTGAAAAATGGATCCATTACGACAACCCCAAGCGCAAAAAATCATATGTGAAACCCGGCCAACCAGCCAAATCAACGGCAAAGCCGAATATCCATGGCGCGAAGGTAATGCTCTGTATTTGGTGGGATCAGATGGGTGTGCTGTATTATGAGCTGCTAAAACCGGGTGAAACCATCAATGGACAACGCTACCGAACACAATTAATCCGTTTGAAGAGAGCAGTAGTCGAAAAAAGCCCGGAATATGCGACCAGACACGAGGCAATAATTTTCCATCATGACAACGCTCAGCCCCACGTTGCTATTCCGGTTAAGAACTATTTGGAAAACAGTGGATGGGAAGTCATACCCCACCCGCCTTATAGCTCAAACAATGCCCCTTCTGACTACCATTTGTTCCGGTCGATGCAGAACGCCCTCACTGAAATACGGTTCACATCAGAGCAGAATATCAAAAATTGGCTTGATTCATTCTTGGCTACCAAGCCGGCGCAGTTCTTTTGGGATGGGATCCACAAATTGCCAGAAAGATGGGAAAAAGCCATAGCTTCAGATGGGCGATACTTTGAATAATACTATTGTACATGTTTTTCTTAAATAAACGTTAAAATTTTGAGAAAAAACCGCATGAGTTAAGTTAAATACCCGACAAATTATTTTACGCAGTATGGGTGAACAGCAATGCTTAATTTGGAAAGACTTGTGTTGCTGATTTTTTTTGCACTAGATTCATGCCGACGATCGTATTTCGGTGGATTTCTGCACTTTGCTTTTTGTCTAGTTCTGTAGCTTGGCATATGCTTAGTACTTCATCTGAGGACATGTTCACTGAAAATGCTTTGTTGTGCATAGCAACGTTTTTGATTTCGTGAATCCATGAGATAGGAATTCGTCTATAAATACCCCTTCCTGCTGAGTTCTTTTGCTAAATTTGAAAGAAATATGAATTATATTTTGTTTTGACTTAGTCTATTCTTATTTCAAGGTACACCCCATAAGGACGTTGGTAGCGAGTTGTTAGTTTGAAGAGCCTTGTGTCAGATAGTTTTTTTTTTGAGCTTTGATAGTAATCCTGCAGAATTTAATTTGTGAACGCAGTCTTTCACTAATCATCAACCTGTCACTGTCAATTTATTCAGTAAACTCAACATTCTCATCATGGTAAAGTACACGAATGAGCAACGTCTGCAAATTATACAATTTTCTACCGAAATTCGGAGTCGGTGACTGCAACTTTAAGAGCGTTAACTCCAATTTTCGGTCGTATTCGGTCTAGTAGACAGGCAATAACAAGTTTAGTGCAAAAATTTGAGTCCACATATTCGTTGTGTGATGTTGCCGTGTCAGTGAGACAACGGGTTGGTTGAAGTGTCGAAAATATCGCTGGCTACCGTAGCAAACGATCCATATCAGTCAATTCCACGGCGTTCTCAAGAATTGGGCATCGCTCAGACCACATTATGGCGTATTTTGCGTAAGGATGTTGGTTTGCACCCATACAAGATCAAGCTGACTCAAGAATTGAAGCCGATGGACCATTTGACGTACGTTCTCCGATTGGGTTCCGGAGAAGATGCGCCAAGATGATGAATTTCATCGCAAAATCATCAACAGTGACGAAGCTCATTTTTGGCTCAATGGGTTCGTCAATAAGCAAAATATGCGTTATTGGTCGGGTGAAAATCCACATGTGCTTCATGAATCACCACTTCATCCACAAAAAATAACTGTTTGGTGCGGTTTGCATGCCGGCGGCATTATTGGGCCATATTTTTCCGTCGACGATAACGATCGTCACGTTACTGTGAATGGTCAGTGTTATCGCGCCATGATCACCGATTATTTTTGGCCCGAATTGGAAGATATGGACGTGGACGATATGTGGTTTCAACAGGATGGTGCCACAAGCCACACAGCACACGCTACAATCGATTTATTGAAGAGTAAGTATAAGAGTGTGTTATCTCAAGACATGGGCCAGTCGATTGGCCGCCTCGTTTGTGCGATTTAACGCCGCTTGACTATTTTCTGTGGGACTACATTAAGTCGTTGGTTTATGCCCATACGCCGACGACGTTGGAAGAGCTCAGAGCCAACATTGAACGCGAAATAGCGGCCGTGTTGTAATGTGTTGGGTTGAATTAAAAAACCTTATTGCTATAGAATATTTTACTTATATTGAAATTAGAACTTATTGTAAGAAATAAAACGACTGTAATGTTCTGTGTTGTAATACGTTATAAAATTCAGTTTTATTTTCAGTTTCAATTTCAGTTTTTGAATAACAGTTTGTATATCTGTTTTAATGTTGCTTGATTTTTATTGTGTTGCTAAACATTTTATGTATAATTATGTTTGACATTTGTTCAAGTATTGTTCGATCATTAAATAAAGTTAACAATGCTATAATAATTATTTCTTTCATTTCACTTCTTTTAATTATTGACTATATTCGCAACCATTCTCCCCCCACGGTGAACCCTGTTCACAATATATACTCTGCTCATCTTCCTTCTGGTTATTGTGGCCTTGCCTTAACTTCTGGTTGGATATCTCGTAGACAACCCTGATCTTGATTTTGGTGTAATGCCATCTCAGACATGAAAAGACAAATGTAATTAATAAAATGAATAGAACATACATGTAACAGTGTGACAACAATAAAGGAAATAGTATGCAAATTATTCGTATATTGCATTGCATATATCAGCTGCACCATTTGCACTCATAATGGTAAATATGTCGCAGTGCATATTTTCGTCCTTTTCGCAAATTGTGTTACGATGAGTGCAGTAATTCATCTTCAGTTGACAGTTTTAGTTCATGGTGTTGTGCGTCGGTGTTTTTTTTTTGTACGACCTTTTTTTTGAATAATTATATTTCGCATTTGTTTTGGTGTTTTTATTGTTGTATATTTATTAGTTAAGTGTGCCTTTTTTTTCAATTATATTCCTTTTCGGTTAATTTCGCGTAATTCGTAAATCGATTTTAATTCTTTTCGCGGTTGCTGAAGCAAGGGAGTGTCATTGAGTGATAGAGTCTAATTGTTTTGTATTATTTGTAGAATTTTAAGATTAAATGTAATTTAGTTTTAATATACTTTTGGGTGTGCATTGTGTGTTGAGTGGGTAAATTCATAATTTAATTTCATTTGCTTGAGTTATTTCTTGTTTTTGTTATAAGTTCTATTTTAAATTTGTTTGGGGATATTGTTTTGACTTATGGACTGTATGTTTGTTTGATGAGAGATGTTGTTAGAGTTTGTCCCCAGAAACATTTTTCTTGAATGAAAGTAATATTCAAATTTGATTATTTTATTTTATTGTGTTGATTTAAGTTTATTTTATATTTTTATGTGTCGTGCTGACTGTATTATGTTGTATTATGTTTTTATATTTAATTTGTGTTGAAATATGTGGGCCTTGAAACTGGTTTCTGTATTGTGTTGACAAATGTTATTATTCTGGTTTCAGTTTGTGGTTTGACTTTGTATTGTTGATTTGGATTCGTTGAGTCAGCGATTGCCTCCTCGAGCTCCCGCAGTGCCTGTAGCATGAGTACTGTCGAGGAGGGGCCATTTGGCATCTCAATCGTTTTTTGGCGAGATTTGTCGTTCTGCGTTGATTTTGTCGCAAGTGTTGCTGGGGAGTGGACAGATCTTCGATATTGGGCGCTTCAATTCGGTAGTTTGAGTTTTAAGTGTTACTACCCTTACTAAATTGTCCGGTCCGGGATGTATTTTTGTTATACGGCCTAAATTCCATTTGAGCGGAGGCAGTCTTTCGTCCTTAATTAAGACTAAATCGCCTTCCTTTATTGTGTAGTTCGCGATTCGATTCCATTTTGGGCGTTGTTGTAGACGGGCGAGGTATTCATTGTTCCATCGCTTCCAAAGGGACTGCGTCAGTGTTTGTACTCGTTTCCAACGCTCTAAATGCGAGATTTTGTTCAGCTGATACTCGGGTTGCGGAGGACTGATGAGTGGTTCGCCAATGAGAAAGTGGCCTGGCGTCAAAACGTTCAAGTCGTCGATGTCTTCTGACAGTGGACACAAAGATCTTGAGTTCAGACAGGCTTCTACTTGTGTGAGAAGCGTGTTGAGCTCTTCGAATGTCAGAATCTGGTTTCCAGCCACACGTTTGAGGTGAAATTTGACGGACTTCACTCCCGCTTCCCATAAACCTCCAAAGTGTGGGGAAGCAGGAGGAATGAACCTCCACCTAGTTCCTTCGTTGGCTAGTACCTCTGCCACATTTCTCCAGTCCAACTTAGCCTCCTTAAGTTGCCTCTGTAGTTCGCCGTTACTTCCGACGAAATTACTGCCGCAGTCGCTAAAGAGTTCCCTGCAAAGACCCCTTCGAGAAACAAATCTCCTGAAGGCTCCTAAAAATGAATGTGTAGTCATGTCGCTGACAAGCTCGATGTGTATTGCTTTCGTTGCCATGCATACAAATATCGCGAAATATCCCTTCAAGGTTTTCGCATTTCTCCCTTTCCACGTTTTTACTTCGATGGGTCCCGCATAATCCACTCCAGTGCATGTGAACGGTCGTGATATTGCTGTTCGTGATGCTGGGAGATTACCCATTAATTGTACCAGCGGTTTGGCCCTAAACTTGAAGCAAATGTTGCAATTGTGGATTTCCCTTTTGACTGCATTCTTCAAATTGAAAATCCAAAATCGCTGTCGTATATAAGCAATCATCCTTTGATTACCGCCGTGAAGAGTTTTGTTATGGGCATCGCTGATGATGAGTTTCGTAAGTGAGTGTTGATTCTTCAGAAGGATTGGATGCTTTTTGTTAAAGGGTAGGGTAGAGTTGGAGAGTCTCCCACCGACTCGTAGGATTCCTTCCCTGTCTCTAAATGGGTTGAGTGATTTGTATCCTCTGGTGTTGTCCTTTTCTTCTTGTGCAGCAAACATATCCTTTTGGGCTAATAGAGTGACTCTAGTTAGCGCTTTTTCCAACTCCTGCGGTGATAATACGTCTGCATAGTGATAAAGTTGTTTTACGTGCCGGAACCGTAAACAGTAGGCAACTACTCGTAATGCCTTTTGTAGTGATGAAAATTTCGACAGTATTTCGTTAACCAAGCTACCTCCTTTTGTTTCTAGGCAGTGGTGCACAATTGTAGAGCGTGATTCCTGACACGTTTCCAGACAAGGTGGCTGTTCTGGGTGACTTGCATTCCATTGTTGCAGCAAAAATTCTGGTCCTTCCCACCACAACTTGTTCTTTATAATCATTGATGGAAAAATTCCGCGAGACGCTATATCCGCTGGATTCAGTTCAGATGGAACATGTTTCCACATGAAGTTCCTTGTGAGCTTTTGAATTTGGGACACACGATTGCAGATAAAGGTCTTCCATTTTGCCGGAGGGGCCTTAATCCAGCACAATGTGATTACTGAATCGGTCCACGCATAAACGTTAACTGATTCCAACTTAAGAATTTGGATCGTTTGGTGAAGAAGTTTTGCTACTAGCAATGCTCCGCACAGTTCCAGTCTGGGCAATGTAATTGACTCCAACGGTGCAACCTTTGTTTTGGCCATCAGCAGGTGTACGTGTATTTGGCCATTTTCATCTAGAACGCGCAAATATACAGCCGCTGCGTACGCTTTCTCCGAAGCGTCACTGAATCCATGGACTTCCAGCTTCTTTGTGTTTTTGTCGGTGTTGATCCAACGACGTATTTGGACTTTTTCAATAGCTGGTAATTCTCGGCGAAAGGTTACCCACTCTCGTTCCAATTCAGGTGGAATAGGTTTGTCCCAATCCAGACCTCTACCCCATAGCTGTTGCATAAGTATTTTTGCCTTTATTATGCAGGGTGACAACCAGCCCATTGGATCGTAGAGCTTAGCTACTGAGGACAATATGGACCGTTTTGTGATGTCGCCTTGAATCTGCCCTGCGACTTGAAACGTGAATGCATCCGGAACTGGCAGCCATTTAATACCAAGGGTCTTGACATCGGTGTTTTCTATGGATGGTAGCGAGAAATCCATCGCTCTTTGATTTGCCGGAATGCTGTTCAATACCTTTTCAGAGTTGCTGACATGTTTGCGTAAGTGAAATCCCGCTGTTGCCAGCATTTCCTTTACAGCTTTCAATTTGTGTTGCGCTTCTTCAATGGTATCGGCTCCACTGATGACATCGTCGACATAAGTTTCCTCCTTGATGACGGTTGTGGCCAAGGGAAATCGGTGTGCTTCGTCTTCTGCTAGCTGAAGAAGTACCCTAATTGCCAGATATGGGGCTGATGCCGTACCAAAGGTGACTGTGTTTAGCCGATAAATTCTCAAATTCTGGTCAGGATTGTCCCTCCACACAATCAGCTGGTAGTTCGCATCATTTGGACTTACTCGGATCTGGCGGTACATCTTCTCCACATCTCCAGTAAAGGTAAATCTATGCATTCGCCACCTTAAAATTATGTCAATAACATTTGTTTGTTTTTTAGGGCCCACCATCAACTTGTCATTTAAGGAAGAGCCAAAAAAAGGTTTGAAGGTTGCGTCGAAGACGACCCGCAACCTTGTGGTGGTACTGGATTCCTTAATGACAGCATGATGGGGAATGAAAAAATGGAAAGTTGATTTGACAACTTCATCGGACTCCTCGACTGGTGTCATATGGCCGAGATCAATGTACTCGGTCAAGCATTGGCTGTATGCTTCGTGTTGACTAGGGTTTCTTTGCAACCTTCTCTCGAGCTGCAAGAATCGGTTGATAGCACCTTGCTGTGTTGGGCCCATACTTGGGTATTCTCCACCCTTAAATGGCAGACGAACTTCGTAACGACCATCAGGTAATCTTTTTGTAAATTTTTTAAAATGCTCCTCACACCTTGTATCTTCTTCTGATTCGTAGGTCTCAAAAGGTTCCTCTTCAATCTCCCAGAATCTTTTTAAAGTGGCATTGAGATCAACGTGATTGAAGAAGGCACGGATAACCTTTGTATCCATCGATGGCACCTTGCCCAACAAGATCCATCCCAAATGTGTCTTTTGTGCAATTGGACCTATGCACTCGCTGCTTCTCCTTACTTCTCCGAGGATGATTTCCGCGTAGATGTCACTGCCAAGCAACATATCCACCTTTGCTGGAACATTAAATGTTGGATCTGCTAACTGCAATCCATTCAGGTATGTCCATTTGTCCATACAAGTATGCTGGGCCGGAAGGAGCCCAGTCAGCGATTTAAGCACAAGGGCCTGTACTCGACCTGCAAAATCAGAGACTAGCGACTCGATGGTTACGTCGACGATTTTGTGTGATTGTCCACTGCTGACCTCCCCCAACCCGCTGATTTGGCTAAATGTCCATCGGGACCTCAAATTCAATCTTTGAATCGCTGCTTCAGTAATAAACGACGCCTCGGAACCCGTGTCTATTAACGCCCTTAACGTTAGGTAACTCCCGTTGGCTGCCTTTACCTTGACCAAGGCTGTAGATAGAAGAATCTGCGAACTGGTAGAGATGTGGTGCACGCGGTAGTTCTGACTAGTTGAGGATGAGGGCGTATTAGGCTCCGCTTGTTGTTGATTTTGGGGTAGATTAAGAACTTGTGGTTTGTTGGGGTTAAACTCATGACCGTTAGATATGATTGGATCGTTTGATTGGGCTTGTAGGTGGAAACTTTTTGTGTGTTGGTGGCTTTGGGTTGGATTTTGGTTATTAGGTATAAATTTTGAGGCATTGGGATTAAAGGATGTATAGTTGGAAAAATTATTTCCACTATTTTGTGGAATCGGATGCAGCAATGAGTGGTGCCGCTGCTTGCAGTAGTAACAACACTTAGAGCTAGGGCATTTACTTTTAAAATGGCTATAGGCCAAGCAGTTTTCACATACCCTTATGTTGTAAACTGTTTTTTTACATTGGCCTACATCCATTTCTAAAAACTGTCTGCACTCCCTCAATGGATGTTGTCCGTTTTGACACACTTTGCACTTTAATTGACATTGTGGTTGGCGAGTGTGGAACACGTGAGTTGGTGTTTTGTTTTTGTTTGAGGGTTTTGTGATCGATTGTTGCGGGGATTGTTGTTCAACTGCTTCCAATGTTCTAAATCTGCACTGCAAAAATTCGAAGAATTCTTTAATATTTGGCAAATCCTTATTACTCCCTAATCTCTCTTCCCATAGTTGTTGTGTGGTGTTGGTTAACTTTTCTAGGATGACAAAAATTAAAATGGCGTCCCATTGTCCTACCGGTACCCCTAAATTTTCTAAAGAGTGAATGATTTCTTGCGACGTGTCTAAAATACATTTTATACTCGTTGCTGAGTCGTTGCTCATAACCACCTGACCGAAAAATATCTTTAATTGGGTGTTTACAAGTACTCTTTTGTGGTCATACCGCTCTGTCAGAATATCCCAAGCACGCTTATAATTGCCCTTGTCAATGGCCAAGTGTTGGAGTAGCCTTTCGGCATCACCACGAACGTTACATTTCAAATAATGCAATTTTTGGATTTCTGATAGTGCTGCATTGGTATGAACCAGAGATACGAACATGTCGTGAAAAGATCTCCACGTTTCGTATCCACCGGAAAATGTTGGAAGGGTGATAACGGGTAACCTGAGCCCACTCCCACTGCTATCAATGTTCTCAGCCGATGCCGTTGCTGTTGTACCGCTGCATTTTGATGTTTCTTCGGATCTTAACTTGTCCATATTATCCAGAACTTCCATTTTGTATTCTGCATATATCTCACGGATGGTGTTGTATGCTGCTTCTAGATCTTCTTGTTTCAGTTCAGCTTCGATTTTACCTGTTCCAAGAATCTGTTGATGGTAGTGCTCCGCTGATGTCATCTGCTTTTCCATCATTTCTAATCTCAATTTGAGGTAATTTATTTTCCCTAGTCTAACTTTATCAGCTTTATTGAAATTTGACCTATCTTGTTTCATGGTAGCAAGGATATTTAGCTGGAGCTTTCCGTAGGACATTTTGTATACTTATGCAATATATGTAATTGATACAGAAAAATTTTGTGCAGTACTCACTTGTGGATAGTTGTTGGCGACAAATCTTTTGTGTGTTGCAGCTCCTGATATGGACAGCTAAATTCTTCGGATTAATGTTCCTTGATGTACACAATTAATCGACACTCTTCACACTTCACACCCAGGTAATTATTTTAAATTAAAATGTTTTTAATACGAATTAAGTTTTTCTGTTTTATCTTTAGATATATGGACTTTACTTCGCGGCTCGAATGGACCAAAAATGTTGTAATGTGTTGGGTTGAATTAAAAAACCTTATTGCTATAGAATATTTTACTTATATTGAAATTAGAACTTATTGTAAGAAATAAAACGACTGTAATGTTCTGTGTTGTAATACGTTATAAAATTCAGTTTTATTTTCAGTTTCAATTTCAGTTTTTGAATAACAGTTTGTATATCTGTTTTAATGTTGCTTGATTTTTATTGTGTTGCTAAACATTTTATGTATAATTATGTTTGACATTTGTTCAAGTATTGTTCGATCATTAAATAAAGTTAACAATGCTATAATAATTATTTCTTTCATTTCACTTCTTTTAATTATTGACTATATTCGCAAACAGGCCGTTTCACCGAAATGTGGGGCCGAGTCGTTGAAAATTGGGTCCAACGAATCGACCGCTGCAAACGTGCCCACGGTGACCATATGCACGAAGTCGGGTTCCATTCATAAATGTTTTGATTGTACTTCAAGCCGATAATAAAGTTTTTGAATATCTCAAATGGTTTGCGTTTTACGAGTATTTTAAAAAAAAAAGTTGTCAAGTCCTTTTTGGAAAACCAAAAATGTGTACGGTCCTTTCCGCTGCTTCAATTCCTCCGCCGGAAGATGCTATATTTAGTATGTCTCAAGTAATGTCTAGTAACGAGTGTCGCAACATTCACGCAAGAAGTAATTTTTCTAGAAAATGCAGGTCTTTAATTAAAAATTGTGAATTTTTTATAGATTCATAAAGTATACAGTATAGGTTTATGTATGGAATGACATATCGGGTAAATGGCCTCCACGGCTTTGCTGGCACATACGCACTCTTTTGTCGAAATTTTTCTCGACAGTTTTGCATAAATTCGGCTGAATTTCGTTGGTACAGCCCTCAATTTGCTCCCTCAAGGCGTAGGTGGTCGTTTGCATAAACTTTGGACTTCAACAAACTCAAAAGAAAAATGCCCAACGGCGTTAAATAGCATGATCTGGTCGGCCAATTCTGATTACTACAATAAAATGGGAAATTACACTACCAGTAAATGACTCATGCAGTAAATGAATTGATTCTTGGACTGTATGGTGCGTGGCATAGTATTGTTGAAACCACATGTCGTCCACATCCATACCTTCCAATTTAGACACAAAAGGCTCATATTGCTATAGCGAGCATATGTTACTGTTATTGCCTGACCAGAAGCATTTTCAAAGAAGAATGGTCGGATGATGCCCCAAAATGCGCACCAAACAGTGGGACGTTGTGGATGCATTTGTTTCTCAACAATTACTCGTGTATCTTCTGAATCTCAAATTCGACAATTTCAACTTTTAACAAAGCCATCAAGATAAAAATGTGCCTCATCGGCATATTATACGAGGGCTATTCCAAAATCAACCTCCGATGTGTTACAATTCATTACATAGGTGCACTTCGGTGACGTGTTTCTGCATGTCGCAACCACTACATTATTCTCTTCGACCGTTTTCGTTCAGTATTTTTCTAATAGTTGCTGTTTTGACATGAATACAATTTTATCTCCCGCCGCCTAAGAGGTACGAAGTGTAATTCGTTTCTTGCAAGCCGAAGGAGATGGCGCAGATCAAATTCATCGTCAGTGAAAGTGAAGAATTTTTACAGCACATTGTGACTGGAGATGAGACGTGGGTTCAATATGTAAACTTAGAAAGCAAAGAACAGTCAAAGCAATGGATGCACACTCATTCCCCAAACAAGCCAAAAAAATTCAAGCAAACTTTTTCCTATTGAAAAATGATGGCCACAGTTTTTTGGGAAAGTAAAGGCATATTGTTGACCGAGTTTATGGAACCTGGAAACACAATAAATGCAGCTATTTACTGTGAAACTCTACGTAAGTTGAGAAGAGCAATCCAGAACAAAAGACGAGGAATGCTTCCCACAGGTGTGGTGCTTCTGCATGACAACGCACGACCACACACTGCTGCACGCACAAAATCTTTAGTGGAGGAGTTCAATTTAGATATTTTTGATCACCAATTGATCATCACCTTTTCCCAAAATTGAAATCATCCATTGCATCTCAGCATTTCGGAAGTGCAAAACTCATGAATGGTGTGAATCTATGCCTCAACGCACTGGCGGTGCCATTTTTTAAGGAGAGTATACAAAAGCTCGTCCCACGTTACCAAAAATGTATAGATTTAAACGAAAACTACGTAGAAAAATAATTTAGATGTCAATAAAACTATTTTGTGCAAAAAACTAATGTTTTTGGTTTTTTTTAAAAATCTTTTTTCACTTTGGAGGTTGATTTTGGAATAGCCCTCGTATGATGAAGTACAAGCTTTAGGAAATTTGGAGAAATACCATTCGATTTAACAGAATTCTTTGCTTTGAATACATTACCTATACATTCACTAACACACTGAAAATAAAATAAATCCAGTTCTAAAACGCTTTGTTCAAGACAGAAAATCGAAGATACTGGTGCAACAAATTCTCGCTTCTCGTTTGGAGGTATTGAGCATTTGGATTTGTTTTTATCGGGTACTACTTGAAGATTTCCCAATTTTTTCTTAAATTGCTTAAAGTCCTATTGAACGTCAAGTTTTTTTCGAAAAATAGGATCTTTTAGCATTTTGTACAAGCATTGCAACTTTATTACGTAAACTGCGATATTTTAATCGATTGCCTGGTGTAGGATCATACTTAAATTTCTTGAAAAGACGCTCTCTTTTAGTTATCTCACGTTAAATTTCAGAACTATGCCAAGGACAGCAATAGGACTTAAAAC
Source organism: Volucella bombylans (assembly GCA_949129095.1). Lineage (NCBI taxonomy): Eukaryota > Metazoa > Arthropoda > Insecta > Diptera > Syrphidae > Volucella > Volucella bombylans. The sequence goes on along the minus strand of OX422141.1, from coordinate 197,837,691 downwards.
GCTTAGTCACAATCGGGACGAAATTATTAAAAATGTCAACTTTTTCACTTCAAACTATATTCAAACTATAAAACATTTCTACAGGGTTTTCCATTAAGGTGAACACGCCCTTAATGCTTCTTTGTCATGTCTTTAAGTATTGGTTCTGTCCTCGAATGAGCAACGTTTAAAAATTATTAGAATTTGCAAATTAAAATTCGGAATTGGTGGCCTCAACCTTAAGGGTGCTACCGCTAATTTTCGATCATCATAATCGCTTCTTCCGACTCGCAATGCATAATTTTATTCAAAAATTTGAGTCTACATTTCCGCTGCTTAATATTCCGGTGCCAGTGAGAGAAAGAAATGTGCTGAAAATATTGAGGCCATAAGTGCATCTGTTCTATGCCGTTCGCAGGGATTGGGCATCGCTCAAACAACGTAGTGGCGAATTTTGCGAAAGGATCTCGGCCTACCCCATGTAATTTAATTTTAATTTTGGGGGGGGCGAATGCCCCCATTTATTCGGCTTAATACAAGCTATAACTTAAAAAATAAACTTAAACTAAAACTTAAAACTAAGGTTGGTTGGAGTGGTGAAGGAGAACAGATTTGAGGTAGGAAGTGGTGCGGTGAAAGTCAAAGACGGTAGGGTTTGAGTTGATTTGACGTAGCATACGGGAGATTGGTTCGTTCGCGCCATAGGAGGTGTGGTGGGTTGGTAGATAGAAGAGTCGAGGGGTACGTAGATTACGAGGGTTAGTGTTGCGGAAAATGGAGTTGTGAAGGGACGCGCATTCAACGTGACCTGAAAGGAGTCGATGAATGAAGAGAAAGTCTGCTGCATCTCTGCGATCTTCGAGGGTGTTTAAGTTGATAAGGTTGAGACGATTTTGATAGGGGGGCAGATTAAAAGGATCGTCCCAGGGCATACCTCGAAGAGCAAATCGAAGAAAATGACGCAGAATGCTTTCAATTCTCGAGATATGAACACGATGATATGGGGACCATACTTGACTGGCGTACTCTAGGAGGGGGCGAACAAAGGTAATATAGAGGGACCTGGTCACGTATGGGTTGGTGAATTCTTTGGACCACCATTTTACAAAACCTAGTGCAGAGTTGGCTTTGAGGATTATCTCATCCATATGTAAACTGAAGTTGAGCTCTCTATCACACAAAATGCCGAGGTCGCGAAGAGATTGTACGGAGGAGATAGGTTGGCTATGGAGGAGATAGAGTCGGGGAGGAGATTGGTTCCGCTTATGTGAGAAGGTGATGGATTGGCATTTGGGGATGTTAAGTTCCAAAGAATTTTTGAGGCACCAGATCGAGAAACTATCAAGATCTTGTTGAAGGTGGAAAGAGTCATGGGGAGAAGAAATGGTTTTGAAAAATTTGGTATCGTCGGCGTAAAGGGAGACAGGCGAGTGTTTGATGATCATATCGAGATCATTTATGGTTAATATAAAAAGAAGGGGACCGAGATGGCTGCCTTGTGGAACTCCAGAGGTGGCCAAAAATGGAGCGGACTGGGCTGACCTAAAACGAACACTGTAAAAACGGTTTTCGAGGTAAGAGGATATCCATTTTAACAATATGGGTTCAAAGCCGAGGGCAGACAATTTAAAGATAATTAACCGATGAGAGATTTTATCGAAGGCTTTGCTAAAATCGGTTGCAACTACATCGACTTCATTGCCATTCTCTAGGGCAGAGAGGGCAAAGGATACGAATTCAACGAGATTTGTGGTGGTTGATCTACCCTTTAAGAAGCCATGTTGTCTAGGGGAAATAAGTGATTTGCATTGGAACTTAGAGCTTCATACAAAATATTTTCGAAGAGTTTGGGTATATGGGAGAGTTTAGCGATGGGACGATAGTTGGTTATTTCATTCTTTGATCCTTTCTTGTGGATCGGGGTTATGAAGGAGGTTTTCCAAACCTGAGGAAATTCTCCTTGTGAAAGGGATAGACGGAAGAGATTAGAAAGGGCAAGGGAAAGAGAGGAAGAACATTTTTTAAGAAATATGGCAGGGAGGCCATCTGGGCCGGGTGTGAATTCGTCATTGAGTTGGTGTAATTTATATTCGATATAAGACGGGTCCAAAATATGAGAAAGAAGTGGGCCATTGGAGAAGTTCAGTAGGTAACTAAAATAGGATGGATCTGGTACAAAGGAGTCGTTGGTGAAGGATTGTTTAAAAAAGGTGGCAAATAGGTTGCCAATCGTGAGTGGATCGGTTGATGACCTGTTGTTGAAAGAGAGGGAAGGAGAAGTAAGATTAAATTGACTCAAGAACTAAAGCCAGATGAGCTTTTGAAGCGTCGAACTTTCTCAAATTGATCTCTAGAAATAGTTTTTTTTTAAATTTGCTGACTCACCAATTGTGAAGTAGGGCACTTTGATCTGAAACATCTTTTGTACTATTTAGTCAGAACTATAGTTAGGCTAGTAGGTTTTCTACCTTCCGAATGAAGTCGGTAACACTATTCTTATCTGAAGAAGATCTTTCGTCTAATTGAACATGTGCTCAGATGTTTCGTCTTCTTCAATATAAAGTCCTCAATCCGGAGAGTCGACTAGATTCATTTTGTTGAGGTGATGTCTTAAACTCTAATGTCCTGTGAGGTAACCTACTAAGTTTTTGATATCGTTCCGGCTTAGATTTAGATTTTTTATTGGCATTTTTGTTGAAGGACAAGATGGCTCCTTTGGCCTGGCTTAGACCTGAGCTATTCTCCAAATATGAGTTGCATCTCGAATGCTCCCAGCTATTACTCGTAATAGCTAAATTGACTGCTGATATAAAAGTGCAGCAGAAGGGTTCAAGTCAATTAAAGGGAGTTTCTGAGCCTTTTCTGGCCAATTCGTCGGCCTTTTCATTCCCATCAATGTCCTTATGACCAGGAACCCACCATAGTTTGTTTTTTTTCCTAGAGCTTAGTTTTTTGAGGGTTTTAGAGCAGTGCATGACTGATTTGGAGTCAATGGTGTGCGAGGTAAGGGAATTTATAGCTGCTTGACTGTCCGTGAATATATGGATGTTAGCGAATTTGATACCAGAGTTGTAATTATGGTTGGCACATACATGAATGGGGTGGATTTCTGCCTGAATTACACTGGGACTTATGCCCATAGCTTTGATTATAATTAGGTTGGATCCGTGTATTCGAGCTCCCACTCCCGATTCCATTTTAGAACCATCCGTATACTATTGCTTCTATCGCAGCTCCGGAAATGCCCAGACATGCAAGATGCTGTACTCTATTGATCTATAAAATGGCGATCTTTTGCGTAACTTTAGTGTATCATACTGTAGAAGCACATGTTATGATAGGCCTGACCATCATTGTATAGATTCAGTGAGTGATCTTTGAAGAAATCCCCCAAAAGCGATGGTTACTGGTTTAAGTGAGAGTTCCAGTTGAGACTTTTGCCTAGGATTACTCTCATCTTCATAACCAATTGTGTTGTAGCCTAGGTTGCTAAATTTGTTAAGCATATCATCTACGACCAAAGACCATAGGAGGCGCGATAATACACCTCTCTGCGGGCAGCCCGTTACGGCTGATACTGCTACGACTATGGCTGAATCAGGCTTTTAAGCATCGCTTTGATCCAGTTGATGGTAGGTTGGTCGATGTTTCTATGGAGCAAAGCATTTGACATGGAATCGTATCCGGTATTGTCGAAAGCACCTTCTATGTCAAGGAAAGAGCAATTTCCTTACAGCTGTCAGCTTCATCAGAACACATTCCATGGATTTGTCCACCTGATAGGCGTACTAACAAGGGTGCAGGGGCAAGCTATTTTCCAAGCTTTCTCTCATATGGACGTCAATAATTTTTTCGATTTTTGTCAGATAAAACGATGTCAAGCTGTTAGGACTATATGATTTAGGTACTTCCCTGGGCTTGTTGCCAGATTTGGGGATAAACACCACGTTGATCCTCCAAGTGTGTGGTATGTAACCCAAGTTGAAGCTGAACCTATTATACTTGTAGATAAGGCTATTGGGGTAGGTGCAAGGAAGTCCAGCCCTTTTTGTGGCAGAGCTGGAAAAATTCCGTCTATGCCTGATGCCTTGTATGGTTTAAATGAGTTGATAGCCTATTTAACCTTATCCAGACTGAAGAGTTTTCCAGATAAACTACTAATTCTGCTGAAATTGACTGTCCATAAGACATGTCAATAATAGTAGACCCTGGAAAGTGAACCTGAATTAAGGTATTCAGGGTTTCTTCATGGTCGCGTGTGACTGTGCCATGTGGTTTGATTAGTAATCCCATGAAACTTTGATAACCTTGGGAGAGGGTTTAATGGAGTTGTGCTACCGCAGGTAGTGGAAAAGATATTTTTGGGCGCAATTGCGTGCACTCAATATTGGTTTCAGCAGGACGGCGCCACTTGCCACACAGCGGCTCAAGCAATCGAGCTATTGAAGGCAAACTTTAATGAGCCTGTTATCTCAGTAACTGGACCAGTCAATTGGTTGCCTCGTCGGTGCGATTTGACTATTGATATTGATAAACCAAATTTATCAAAATGACAAGGCAATCAACACAATGAGGGGAACATTTAGGGTGACTTGCAAAGGATAGATGTCAAACAGAAGGTTGAAGTTTCAATCAGAATTATTGCAGGGAACTAATCAAATGAATTGGAGATATGTAGTCAACCACTGAACAAGTGACTCTGAAATTCAGTAGAATTCAATTTTTCAGACGAAACAAGGCATTGGACATGAATACAAAATCAAGACATTCACTTATAACCGAAAATCGCCGTACAAACATCACACTCGTGACTTGAATGTTGCAAAATTGTCTACTGCCACCTCTACGAATCAAGATACTTACAAAAAGAACTTCTCTAAGGCATTCTCTCACTCACAACTGCGGCATCTACAAACAAAGTTCTTATCAAGTTGGCTTCTTTTATTGACCAATCGACAGACCCTACACTACCCACAGGAACAGCACACACCCTGAAAAAAAAAATTTAAAATTCAAGTTACGTCAAAGATTATGTTATTCTCATCTAAACCCCGTCCCTAATAGAAACAAAAGGTGTTGGATTTTCTTCAGTTGACCACCTTTCCATTGACACATTCATTGAGTAGCATAGCAAAGTCGAACGTCTATGTATCTGTCAAAGGCCGACCTTGTCCAATCGCGCGATCTAAATTTGGTTAAACGGCTAATAAGCGAGATGGGGGGCTGCCATAACTAATCTAATGTCAGTGTTGTGTGTGTGTGGTGACTGTTCTCTCAAAACAAAACACAACAACAAATTATGCCTATTTTGAGAATTTTTTTTTTTTTTTTTTTTTTTGGTAATTTCAATGATAATAACGTAAATGGCTGATTAATGAATCCGAGGGATTAACTCTTTCTCCCCATTGCCCTAAGTCGTTGTATAGGTATTGCGGTGTCATCTTCGCTATTTAGGGAACCCACACGGTACGAATGATCAGTGGTGTTCGTATCTGTATCTCAGATGCAAATACTCGTATCCGGGAAGATCGCATTAATTTAGACAGTTTATAGAGCCGAACAGCGACAGCTACGTGGATGACGTTCTTCTATGGAATGATAAATACAAGTTATTCGTCAAGTTTTTTATTTGCTCCCCCCTTGACCGACAGTCAAGTGGACGTGGACTCAGTGACAATGGAGGTGCGACCTAAGGTGCCTATAGTATTCGGTGTCGCGCGGTGTGGTCCCATCGGATATTGTATTTTATGGAGATTTTGCCGCGGTTATTAGCCAATTATGGGGATGTGGGTATTTTTTTTTTTTTTTTTTTGCAAAATGAGGGTTTTGTTTACAATAGCAGGAAGGCGGGACTTGGACCCTATTATGTTTGTCATAATAGAAAAATTAGCATAGACCAATGGACGGTGTGATAAATGTGACTATCGGTAGGGGTCTTGATTTTGATTTGACTCATGTACGAGTATGTTATGTTACAATACACGGCACACTATGGCTTTAGGTGATAAAGGTGTTCGGGTATGTAGTCGAACTCGAACTCATAATCGTAGTCATATCTCAATAGACAACCTTCATAACATTTGACACTTACAATTGACCAGTTGATAGAGGCCAGCGTCAACAACTGCGCGTTGAATTACTGTTTAATCTTTTATTGGGCCAGCCAGCGCTCTGAATGACTCAATTGTCTGAACCAGTTTCCCGGACAGCGGCTGTTTTCAATCGAATCAAAAAGAATGGCCCCCCATGTATTGGGCTGCTAACTGCGAACAAGACGCATAAAAACCCTGCAGCTGAAATCATTATTAAACGCCAAGGAATGTTGCGCCGATTGTAAGAGTACGACTATGATACTCGTACCTACATACGAGTATACTCGTAGCACCCCTATCCTAATCTTAAATTCGAATGGCGATAGTAAACGATTCTGATTCGGTTGTACTCCGGATCCGGGTGTAGAAAAGCCGCCCCAAGCTAAATGAATTGGCGTCAAAGGCTCATTACAACGCAGAGTGCTTGCTTTGGCAGTAATTTACATGTGACAGGTAAATCTAGATTAGTCGCAACGTACAAGCGTTATTAAGAGCGTGCTTATGGTTAAAATTGTTGAAATGGTTAAAGTGGTTAAAATGGGTGCTGTGCGCCCCTCGCGTGATTGGTTAGTTACGAGTTAGATACGCGCAACTAGTGGTTTTGAGCTGGTGTCAACTATTTAATGACCATAAGACGAAATCATTGAATAAATTTTGTGTAAGCAGCCAGTTTTATTCGAGTTTCATTTGATGGAATACAGCTCTGATCGAGGGGTGGAATTTTGGTAGTAAAAAAGCTGCTGATTGTTTAGGCAAAACGATTCCGATAGGCTTCAGCTCTTGGCTGATTGAATATTAATTTGCAATAAAGTTTATGTAGACTAAATTAGATTGACTCCCACTCGATTGTTGTAATTACAATCAACAGGCAGGTATTTTTATTGCATTTGGCTTAGAACGGTGATCAGTAATTTGTTAGTATTTAAGTGATACTAGTTAATCCCGATTTTATTGCCGTTGTTTTATTTTCTCGTAGTTATGGGTTACAATAAAAACCGTAAAAGTGTAAAAAAGTTCCATAAATTAACTACATACATTGGCAAACATGACAGATCGATGTCGTTACGAACGGGCCTGAAAGCTACCTCACAGAAAAGGAATGCAAATGCTAGGCGCGGTTTTACAAATATGTTCCTGACAAACTCCGCCGAGACGGGAGATTGTATATATATTGTACTTAATAATCTGTGTAAGTGGGTTTGTATTGATTTTGTACTATAGACTGACGCTGGGTCAACCCTCAACAGATTTATTTACGCTTAATACAAGCATATAAAAAACCTTAAATTCTAGACTAAATACTGACAAAAAATGTTTCAACGACGACTTAAAAATAGCGGATAGGGCTAAGTGCAAGAGCTTAGACAGGAGCGTTCGAGAGAAGGTTTGCTAATGCAGAAATCGAACTCATTATGCGTGCCATTCGCGGTTCTTTGCTTGATATGGAAGAGAGGTGGAACTGTGTTAATCGAAATCACTTGAAGTAATTCCGGCCAGTCAATACACCTAGTTACTTAGCACTGATGAACGAAGCTACTTTTCGACGTTTTCGAATGTCTACGTAGTGCGAGCATGTTTCAGGGTTGATTTGGTGCAGTTTATGTCAAATGTATTGGGATACATGTTTGCTTTGCAGAGCATTCTAGTTAAAAGTTCGTACTGACCATAGTGAGTACAGTGATCGGGAAGACTGAAGTGGTTTAGATAAGCTTGTAGTGAGGGGGAGTCAGTGGTGCAAGATATTTGCTAGAGAATCTCATGTCGTCTGTGTAAATCTCTAGGTCAGAGTGTAAAATGATGAGAACAAAATCGTTTATAGTCAAATTGAAGATCAAAGGTCCTAAATGACTTCCCTGTGGTGCACCATAGGACGCTGTGACTGTGTTGGAAACGAAAAGTCTAAAACGAACACTGTACTTCCGGTCTTCTAAATACGACATAATCCATGAGGTAAATTGCGATGGAAAAGCGGTCGCTTTTACGAGTAATTTGAGGAGTATGACTTTATGAAAGATTTTTTTAAACGCTTTGCTGAAATCAATAGCCACAGTATCCATTTTCTTATCATTTTCCAAGGCACATACTGTATTAGCGACAAGCTTCGTAAAGGTTTGTGGTTGTAGATCTGCCCTTTAAGGAACCATGTTGCTTAGAGGAGAGAATCGATTTACAATGGAAGAACATTGTATCATAAATGATGCTCTAAAAGAGCTTTGGTATGTAAGAGAGCTTAACCGTGGGTCTATATTTAGAGATATTGCCGTTATTCCCCTTTTTGTGGATGGGAATGATAAATAAGTGGAAAAGGGCAGAAAGGAGCTAATGTGTAAACACAATTCTTTAGAACAATGTCAGGGACACCGTCTGAACCGGAGGAATAGTTGTCCTTGAGCAGGTTTATTTTTTCAACTTATATTTATGGATAAACTTATATTTATGGATGTTAAAGAGGCTTGAGCGCAGCCCTTCATGCAACTAAAGTAGTTAAGGTCAGGCTCCACATCGTCATTTGGTGATTGTTTTTTAATCTGTAGACGAACAATTAGCATATTTTAAAGTAGAGGGATACCCATCCGATTTTTTTTTTAATGCTAATAAACTGAAACAACCGTTTGGGGTTGGAAATAGGGTCATGCTGCCTGCGGGGAAGATATTCGGAGTAGGTTAGGTCAGGTAAGAGTGGCTGTTGGAAATACCAACCCACTTAGGCTTATTGGTCCATTGTGATGTCACGTAGATCTATGATTTTCTTACTAATGGAACCAGTTTGAGCTTATTATAAAGCGTAGGAGGCTGTTAACATCTTTGTTTTCTAGGTCATTTAGGTAGTTATAGAAGAAAGCTCTTAGATGAACCTTTCTTCTCTGGGAGAGAGCTGGACATGCACAGAGTAGGTGGACGATTGTCTCCTCCTCTTCCTCGTCCATGCAGCTTCTACAGAAATCATTTGTAAAAGCGCCAAGCCTTCTTGCGTGCTTGCCTATGAGGCAGTGTCCAGTGATGACACCTATTATGGCGCTGAGATGTTTCCTATTTAAAATAATCAAACAGTTAGAGCGATTCAGATCCAGCTTTGGCCAGATCTGTTTGGTCGCTAGACGTGTTTACCCAACAGTCCACCTAAGGTCTGTTCTTTCATTGACATCCAGCTTTAATGTTAGTTTGCACATAGCGATTGGTATACCTGATACTACCCTTTTCCGGTAGAATAGATAGAGTGGTTCCAATTTTGGCGAGTTCATCGGCTCTGCAGTTCCTTGGAATGTCTCTATGGCCCGGCACCCAACAAAGGTTAATGTTGAACTGCTTTGCCATCTTCATGAAAGATGATCGGCATTCAATGGCGGTTTTAGAATAGTCCGAAAAGTCTAGAATAGTTTTAGAAAAGTCCGAGTCCAGGGACTTGATGGCGGCCTGACTATCCGAAAATATGCTGATATCCTTTGCAGATATCACGTTTTTCTTCAGCCAGGACAGAGCTTCTTTAATCGCCAAAATTTCCGCCTGGAAAACGCTACAGTGATTTGGAAGAGAAAGAGATCTGTATAGAGATGGATTGACTTGTACTCCATGAAAGCATCTTCTTCCCAGAATGATCTAGAGGGGAAGCTTACATGGAAGTTTTTGTCAAACCAAAGTTCAGGTATGGTGTAATTGATATTCTTTGTGAGGATTCCTAATGTATTAAGAATGTTGGCGTGGCCAAATGAATTATTTGTCCACTGTTTAGTCGCTTTAAGCGAATAGTTGCAGTCGCAGCTACTTGCCTGATAAAAATATGGAGGGGTGTCAAGTGAAATAGAATATCTAATGCCGCAGAGGGGGTAGACCGCAAGGCTCCGCTTGTGCATAGACATGCTGTTCTTTGGCCTCTGCTTAATTTCATGCGGTTGACTGCATTTTCCAAGGCCGTCCACCAGACAACCACCCCGTAAGTAAGTATCGATCTTATGATCGAGATGTATAGCCAGTGGGTTATGCGAGTTTGAAGGCCCCACCGCCTTGCGGCGTACCCCTGCTGACACGTCTTTTAGCAGAAGTCTCACCCATTTTGGAGTTGGTTATCCGCTTTTTAGCATTAGACCGATCAACTCCCCAAGTGAGACGTCTACCTGCAGAGTTGACAGCGCAGTCGTGATTGCGGATGTGCCGACGTTGTTAAAGGCGCCCTCTATGTCTAGGAAAGCAACCATTGTATACTCCTTATATTGTAGGGATCGTTCGATGTGGCTAGTCAGAGAGTGCAAAGCCGTTTCCACCGACTTTCCTTTACAGTAGGCATGTTGAGCCCTTGACAGAAGTCTTGGATCAATTTTAGCTCGTATATGGATATCTTTCAGTCGTTCTAGAGTTTTCAGAAGGAAAGATGATAGACTTATAGGTCTGAGGTCCTTTGGGACAACATGAGAACATTTTCGGTTTTGGAAATGAATACGAGATTGACCTCTCTCCATGACAGTGGAATGTGGATAAGTTCTACACAGCTCCTCTTAATATTTTCTAGCACAGGCAGAATAATATCTGAGGACCTCTGTATCTCGGCACGTATTATACCGTCCGGAGCAGTAGACTTGTATGGTTTGCAACTATGTAGGGCCCAGAGCAGTTTGTCTCTCGTAATCAGGCCATGAATTTTGGGCACGGTTGCAGTAGGCCTGTTTGGGCTGCTACTGGCCGTGAGTTGGGAGCTACCTGGAAAGTGGGTGTCCAGAGGCAGGTTGAATGATTCATCACTTGAGTTTGTCCAAGAGCCATCGGTTTTTTTCAAACAATTAGGCACCATAGGATTTGTAGAGAGGATTTTTCTTAGCCGCGATACCTCAGAGGTTTCTGTGATTTTGTCACAGAATGACCTCCAGGATTGTTGATTTGCCTTCCTCAGTTCTTTTTTGTATAATTTGAGGGATTCTTTATATGAGTCCCAGTCAGTCACTTTTCTTGTGCTTTTTGCTGCGTTGAAAAGTTTTCTACAGGCGTTTCTGAGCAGTCCCATTTCCGATGTTCACCAATGTGACTTTTTCTTGCCTCTTGAATAAGGTTGAATAAGAGGGCAGGAAGTGACCATAGCCTGATTGAGAGCCAGAGTAAATTCCTTGACTTTCATGTCAAGCTCATTGGTGTCACGCGGGGGACTAGATAGTTCAGATGATAGCGTTTCTGACAGTATTCTTCTGTATTTTGGCCAATCAGTTTTCCGGTAATTTTGGAAAGCTGGTTGGCTGGGGGGAGCATCACTCAGACTGAATTGGATGTATCTGTGGTCTGAAAAGGAGTGTTCAGACGATACCATCCAGTTTATTAGCCTTTGGGTGATGCTGTCGGAGGCAAGAGTAAAATCTAACACTTCTTGTCGGTTTCTAGTTATAAAAGTGGGCTCATTGCAAATATTGCAAATTAAGAGGTTAGTACTTAAAATATAGTATAAAAGTGACTCACCTCTATCATTGATGTCGGTACTGCCCCATACCGTGTGATGTGCGTTAGCGTCGCATCCGATGATGAGGCTAATTTTTTGCCTTCCAGCTTCCAGTACCACCTTTTCTAGGTTATTACCAGGGAGAGGGTCCACATGGTCGTGGCCAAGGTAAGCCGATGCCAGCCAGTAAAAGCCTTTGGCAGTCTCTAGTCTGGCAACGGTTAAGTCGGGGTCGCTGAAGTTGGGAAGTAGAAATTCGGAGTAGAGAATCTCGCACATTGCGGAGAACGTATAATAAACTGAAAGATAGTTTGAACAGTTAGACACAGATCTGCATTGCACAGATATGTTTGCCATAGTTTATTTCGTTTGTTCCATAATGAGCGTAATTCCTTTTTATACCTGGGGGAAGAAGAAGCACAATTTTTTTGAGTTGTGGTAGGGACAGATTTAAGGAAAAATTCATAGATTTGAGAGTAGAAATTGTAAGTAGCAGCATCAATATTAACAGTTTTGTCATGGATAGAGTCAAAATGAACATTACCGATAAGATCGGATGTGCGCTGCATCAAGGGGTAGGTCTTAAAATGTACACTATCATATAAAAATGATAAGAATAGTGGAGGGTGAATGTTGTCAAGTTTGTAAGGAAGGTGGCTACTCTCGATAACTACCCCGTTATCGGTGTCAGTAGAAAAAATTAAGTCTAACTGTCTGTTCAGAATTGCATATCTTATAATTCTTGCATAATTGTAATTATAATTATAATTATTTAAATGAGCTATGTTTTAATATCTAAAAAGAAAATGTAAAATGTAATTAATATCTAAAATCACTAAAAATTGTTTAAAGTTTCTCATGCAATAATTGTATAATGTACACTATATTTCCATCATTAATGATCATCAATAAGCGTGGGCAGGTCATTATTTACATGGTATGTACCAGCACACCATGTAGATAATACTCTGTTCCGTTACCAATGTTATATGCATAATATTCAGTCGAAAATGTACAGCCTTTTACTTCTTTCGTAGCAACCATCGCGATCAGTTGACTTGTTCAAGCATTAATTAATTATTGTATCTTTCGATTATCCAAATAAAATTATAAAGTTTCTAAAGTACTCGTGTTTGGCATTTATTGAACACTGTCTTCCTAGGTTGTTTTGAATACCACTTAACTGATAAAGCCCAGCAGCCAACAGCCGATCGGTGAATAAGATTTCCTTGTCAGAGGTAAAATTTAGGAAAAGTAATTTTAACACAAATAAGCTCGAGATTCGAAGTGTTAGGGATGGAGAATTCTGATACGTCGTAACAGGTGCGAAGAGCCAAGAGTGTACCGTGACCGGGGATGTTATCATTTGAAGAGTATAGGGACTACGAAATATTGAATTCGGATGTAAAAAGTTCATTATTCTTAATGTTAGGGGTCAGATCATAAGAGAGCTTTTGCGAATTGAGAAAAACCACGGAGGTTTTTGTACGAAGACCCCTAACGTTTTGGTAATAAAGAGACATGCAATTGAGATTACGGATGTGTAGGTTAGGGCCCATCTCAGGGGTATTTATAACAGTTTTGGGAGGGTCACATGATAAGTCAGTGTCGAAAATAATTTTTAAAATAGCTGCGAGTTTTTCGTAGATATGAAATGCGTCAGGAGTTTTTATCGGACGCGTAAGTCGCTAAGTCATTAGCCACAGTTCTAGGGGAAATATTGTAGCTTTCACGATAACGGATATATATTTCATTCAAAGCTTCCTTTTGAATCAAAACTTGTATGTTGGTTTTGGTCTTACCGTCTACGCATAGTGATTCGGGCTTATGTGTATATGCAATGTAAATATGCAAGGAATAACCGAACATTTTCGAAGAGCCTGTGATATTTTAGACGTCTGATTACATATCGACCGTCGAGGTCTTTGATCGAAGATGCGGGGTCGGCAAACTTAGAAGTAAGTTTAACTTTAGGTGGAAGAAGCGGGTCGAAATTCACGGGGGTATCGGTAATAAGAGCAGGTGAAATATTTTGGGGTGATGGGTTATAACTGGTAGTGTATGTCGCTGGGAGGTGATTGGGAGATGAAGATGGTGTGGTGGGATTGATGATGTGGGGTAGGACGAAGTTCATATAATTCGTCCCAGAAAGAGTAATTTTGGGCAGCAACTTGAAATATACTCGCTTAGTTAAAAAATTCCAGGACAGCTTCTGAGAATAGGTTGAGCGAAATTGGGAAAAATGCATGTTTCAAAGGGCCAGTTGAGGTCGGAGGAGATATTATTATTCAAAGAGGGGTAGCAGGAGGCATTGGTTTGATGAGGAGGCTTTGATAACTAAGTTTTTGCAAACAACGTTGAGCTCCCTACTTCTGGTAAATTTTTCGATACTATTTTCCCATTCGAAAACAGTCCACGAAAAGTCCCTAGACGATTTATAGGGGCGCTTGTGGCAGCAATCGGTAGGTCGGTTATCAGTGTAGTTGGCGGAAGAGGTTATGTTGGTGACACAGGACGTTCTGCAGCTGAATTGAGAATTGAGGGATTAAAAACTGACTGAAGATGACTTTGGTTGATATCAGACAAAGTGTCGATTATACTAGCTACTAACTTCAGTTCATCGACCGTTTGACGGGTTGCAGAGAGGTCTTTGCTAACAGCATCGATTTTATCTAGCCTTATATTGATTCTTGGCGAAAAGTCAGGCACCGAATAGTTTTGGAAGAAGAGATCAAGGTCGGTTCGTAAGGAATTTATTGATTCCGTTATTGTCTTATTTGTGTTTGAATTTCGAGAGTACACAAGTAGGTCGTTTTTGCACTCTTTATTGTTGATTGGGGACGCGTCTCTACAAGCAGTTTTGACTTGTAGAACACGTCTGATAAGTCAATCACACTACTGAGTTCATCAACACTTTTAACTACCAAATCAAACTTCGACATTTGATCTGAAATTTTTTTTTTTGGCATGGAAATTGCCACATAATGCAAAACTACGTTGAACTGCTTCACTTCGGGCAGGATGACTTTCATGGTCGGGAAACCAAACTTGGCTTGCATACTCCAGTATGGGCCTAAGGAAGGTGAGGAAAAGGGACTTTGTGAGAACTCTTTGGACCCACTTTTAACAAAACCTAGACCAGAATTAGCTTTTTATTTATTTTATTAATTCATCTTATTCCTATATAGTAAGGTGATATGTGTATCTTATAAGACAGTATAAGGACGAAGGCTCCTATTTATTCTTCTTAATACAAGCTATACAATCTTAAACTAACTTAAATTAAACTTAAACTTAAACTTAAACTTAAAACTAAGGTTTGTTGGGGTAGTGAAGGAGATTGGATTTCAGTCAGGGATTGGTGCTATTAAAGTCAAAGACAGTGAAGTTTGAATTGATCTTTCTTGATTGATTGATCTATACTATACGGGAGACTGGTTCGTCCGCGCCATAGGAGGTGTGGTGGTTTGGTAGATAGAAGAGACGAGGGGTTCGTAGATTACGAGGATTAGTATTGAGAGTTGTGACCTAAAAGGAGTCGATGAATGAAAAGGAAGTCGGCTGCATTTCTGCGTCCCTCAAAGGTGTTTAAGTTAATAAGGTTGAGGCGGTTTTAATAGGTGGGCAGA
This sequence comes from Volucella bombylans, assembly GCA_949129095.1. Classification (NCBI taxonomy): domain Eukaryota; kingdom Metazoa; phylum Arthropoda; class Insecta; order Diptera; family Syrphidae; genus Volucella; species Volucella bombylans. The sequence goes on along the minus strand of OX422141.1, from coordinate 197,822,575 downwards.
ATAAAAGGATCGTCCCAGGGCATACCTCGAAGAGCAAATCGAAGAAAACAGCGTTGGATGCTTTCGATTCTCGAGATATGAACATGATGATGTGGGACCACACTTGACTGGCGTACTCTAGGAGGGGTCGTATAAAGGAAGTATAGAGGGACCCGGTCACGTATGGATTGGTGGATTATTTGGACCATCGTTTTATAAAACCTAATGCAGAGTTGGCTTTAAGGATTATCCCATCCATATGTAAACGGAGTTGAGCTCCCTATAGAGATGGGGTGGTTGTGTAGAAGGTAGAGTCGGGGAGGAGATTGATGGATTGGCATTTGGCGATATTAAGTTCCAAACAATCGAAAAACTATCAAGGTCTTGTTGAAGGAAATAGTGTGGAAAAATTTGGTATCGCGGGCATAAAGGGAAACAGACGGGTGTTTGATGGTCCTATCGAGATCATTTATATTTAACACAAAAAGAAGAGCACCTAGATGGCTGCCTTGTGGTACTCCAAAGTTGGCCAAAAATGGAGTCGAGAGGATTAATCGTTGAGAGATTTTACTCGTATCAAAGGCTTTGCTAAAATCGATTGCAACTACAATACATCGACTTCATTACCATTCTCTAGGGCAGAGAGGGCAAAGAAGCCATCTTGTCTAGGGTGGATGAGTGATTTGCATTTGAAGCTTAGAGCTTCATACAAAATACTTTCGAAGAGTTGGCGTATATAAGAGAATTTAACAATGGGACGATAATTTATTATTTCGTTCTTTGATCCTTTTTTTGCGGATCGGAATGAGGTTTTCCAAACCTAAGGAAATTTTCCTTGTGAAAATGATAGACGAAAGAGAGAAAGAGCAAGGGAAAGAGAGGAGGAACACTTTTAAATAAAATATGGCAAAGAGACCATCTGGGCCGGGTGCGAATTCGTCATTAAGTTGGTGTAACTTATATTCGATGTAAGACGGGTCCAAGGTGGGTTGTAGAAGTGGGCCAGTGGAGAAGATCAGTAGGTAATTAAAATAGGATGGAGCTGGTACAAAAGAGTGGTTAGTGAAGGATTACTTAAAAAAGCTCACCAAATAGTGAGTGTTGAAAAAGAGGGTTCTGAGTTTCTTTTGTAGTCAACAAATTGAAAAAAGGACTTACGGTCGTTTATAAGGTTGACTTGTAAAGATTCGGTGGAATGAAGATAAGTAGCCAGATACTTAGTTTGAATTGTTGGAAGAGGATCTAGTGCGAAGGAAAACAGCCTATAACTTGGTTCTCCTATTTCATAAATAACAAAGCTTGCGATTATACCAGGGAGGACTATTAGTTGATGTTTTAAGGCGGGAAAACGGAAGGTAATTTCTGTATGATAAATGGACAAGGCATACTTAACAGTTGTGAAAGTTAAAACTGGATCTGCTGAGATAGTCACTGATTTTATGAAAGTTTGCTTTATGAAAGTCGTCGAATGAGAGACGTGTGGGGGTAGTGGACTGGACAGAAGAGTTATTAAAAAACGAGGGAGGAATGGGGGAGTGGTAGTTATCAATTGTTGTGAGAGACAGGGGACAAAGTGAGACTGAGGAGTTAATTGAACCTGTTTTGAAAATAAGGTCTAATTGTTTGCCTTTGTAGTTGGATATATCGCTGACTTGGTACACACTTGAGTCTCTTAAGCGATCTAAAAATAAGAAGAGGCATTTCTTAGCTGAGCTGGCATTTGAAGCGCTGAAAAACGATTGATCTTCTGATGGAGTCCACTGTAGTTGCGGAAGATTAGTCAGACAGGTCAATTAAATTGTCGATCGCATCGACAGGTTGAGCTGGTAGGATATAGCAACATATAACGTAAAGGGACTTGAAGGGGAGTGTTATTTTTATTGCGACAAAATCGATATTAGAGGAAGAAGAAGTGGTAATGGGAGAAGGGTCAACGCTGTTGTGGATAGCCAGTAGGACGCCTCTACGTTGGAAATCATCATTTGGGTGGGTAGGATGGTCGTTGCGAAAAACATTAAAAGTAGGGAGGAATAATTCTTGGTTCTTCAGATTGGTTTCTGTCAGGACATAAATATTATAAATTTCGAGCGCCTCTGATTTTTACCACGGTAGATATCAGTTGTTTGTATAGTAAAATGAAGCCGTAATCTTTCCGAAACTATGCCTCACTATTAAGCCTCCTAGGGAGTTCCATAAGAATATGGAGTTGACGAAGAACTGTCGCGCAGAACTAAGGCAGAAGCGGGTGCATTCGTTCCAGAGATGTGCTTGTGGATCCAAAGAGTAGTCGTTCGAAAAGGCTACTGGGTTGCCGGTTGGATAATGTTGAAAAGCAATATTAGAGTTCCATAACGCAACAGGTGGTCGAGAGTGGAATTATAAATTTCCCTGGAGAAACTTGAGACACGGTCTAACCTGTCCAATCTGTATATACGAGTACGTATAAAGTAACACATTCTAGTCTTTTTTAAATTTTCATGGCAATGTTTTACCATATTGTAAGTCATATTATAGCTCATATCAAGTTCAGTTGGTGTTGTTTGTTCGTCATGGTGTTCTGATGTAGAAAAATTTGGTTTGGAGGTAACGAAATTGTAACTGCTGTCAGAGCTGTAGGGTATCCATGATTGTCCAAATGTGTTGGCTATCATTTTTGGATCCCTGATTAGGGCCTGATTCGAAAGCATATATGGTGGAAGACTATGTGATGGTTTTGAGGATCGAATTTATTTTATTCTGTTCCATACTGTTTTTAGATCTAACGATGGATTCATTTTATGACAAAATTTTCCCATGATGCTCTCTTTGATTATATTGACTCCCTTCGAAATATTGCAAATGGGCTCCTTCGTAGTTTAAGGCAGGCTTTATATTTGTCTTCCCGAAGCTTAGCAATTCCTTGTGCAAATCAAATTGGGGCTTTTTTATTGAGTTTACTTATTGTAATGACTTTCTTTTATTTTGGCAGCTTCCTGGTTGGTACGGGTATCAGAAGAGACAGGTATTATCGAAGACACATTAAACGATGTTGATTTGAATAGATCCCAGTTTGCTGCTGCTCCAAAAGTGGTCCCCAAGGGATTCGTTGTATTGGAACCCCACAGAGTGTTTGTGGCACTTAAATCATTGAGGATTTCCGGGGTCACTGAAACACCATGTTCTCTATCTTCTCTATACTCTGCACAAGAATACCCATGCCTGGCTTGGTTTACTGGTACAATTTGTTGTGAACATAACTCTGGTAGTTTTTCATATTAAAAAATTTAAAGTTGTTTTCGATCGGATGTGTTTCTTGTAGTGTTATTGTATTGGCGTTGTGTTTAGTAATTAATAGTTCAAGGGCGTGTTTATTGTCATTGGAACAAATATCATTGGAAGTGCCACTGAAGAAATTAAAGATCAATTTCTATTGATTCATTGTCATTGTTTATTGTTTTCGTTTGAATGTGGTGGAATCGGAGTCTTTGGCTCATGATTATTATGTGTAGTTAGGGATAGAGAGCGTGTGCTATCCATCACTATACTCGTACTCGTATCTATTGAGGTATTACTAGGTCGGTATTCCTTGTTGATTGTTGTTACTATTTTTTGGTGGTCAGTTTTGTTTGAGCAGTTGTTTGTGGCTGCTTTGTGAAGTTGTCTGGACTTGAATTTCTAATTCAATTTCGAGGTTGGGGATTAGTTGAGGACGCTGTTGAAGAACGTGCGTTTGTTTCCATTGCTATGCGTTTCTTTAGTTTGTCGCCATTTTCGGTTTACCGGTCTGGAAGTTGGTGCATTGAAGGGTTTTCATTAACAATTTGTTAGACTTCTCGAACCATGCAGCGACGTTCAACTTTGATTTTATTAAAAGACTTATATCGTTGCAGTTTATGCAGAAAATACGTGAGCAGGTATCGTGTGGTGGAGCGAGTCAGCATTCCTTGCAAATAACTGAATTATTGCAGGGTTTTTGTGTGCGGCCTAGTTGTTCGCATAAAGCGGATTGCATTGGATTTGGTATGAACACCTTGGCTTTACAGTTCACTCATCCAATTTTTATTATTATGGCTGCACCAGTCAGTACAAGTACAGTGGAAGTCCCTTATAACAACGAGGCTTATAACGACCACTTTCCTTACATTTAATTGGTTTTTGTATATAAGGCAATATTCTACCATCGGATATGACGTCGTCGTATATAGTGACGGATCGGATATAACCACCAATTTTCGAAATTAAATAATCTTTGTCGTAGCTTATAACGACGGAATAAGGGAAAGGAAAATAAAACAAAACACATTTCTGTACATACACATGTGTATCCGAACATTTCAGCAATAACGCTTCTACGTCGCCGACGGTCGTTGTACATTGTGCAGCTGTGTATCTATTGATTATTGTTCAACATTCACATTCAACAGTATCAGCAATATGAAAAAATCGTGACAAATCAGAGAAGAACTTTGAAAATTGACAATCCAAAACTCGATGAAACGTTGCTGTAGTGGTTTAAAAATAAGGGAAGACAGAACGTTAAAATTAATGGACCAATATGTAGGAGAGAAAATGCATCGATAAATAAAAACGGAGATGATACTGTGAGTGCAACCGATAACTTCTCTTTATTTTCTACTTCGCTGCCTTTGGCGGCTAGCATATTTATACATAATTGAACAATAGAATTTGGAGAGTTCGGGTCATTCACCCGATCGGATAGCGGCCTCTTTCATAACCGAAAAACTGCAAACAAACCGTGTCACACAATGTACAATTTTACAGTGTGCTGCAAAAAAATAACATTCGTTTATTTTATTTTTCTACAGCTCGGCCATCCTGATCAACTGGTCGACTCGACCACAATAATGTATTAACAAAATATGAATTCATTATTTCTTTTTCAATTCAAAATCTCAATAAAATTATTCTCACAATACTCAACAGGGTATAATTAAATTATAAAAAAACAATGAAAGGAATCTAAATAAAAATTATATTGATAATAATAACAAAAGATAACAAAAGAAAAAGGGCTTGAATATCAAAATGCACACTACGTTACGAAGATTCACGTTTCAGCACTGGAATCAAGATCTTCTGAACATTCAGCATCCTCCAGGTCTTCGTCGGACTTTAAATCCGCTGTCTCTACTTTGTACAGCCTCATATTATCAGGAGAGAATACGCCCTTATATGGCAGTCGCGTCAGCTGTAAACCTTCAATGTCCGAAACGAGATATCTATAATTAGTAAAAACCCTTTTTACCTCATATGGTCCTCGAAACTTCGCTAAGAGCTTTTTATGTACACCTGGTGGTGTTACTGTATTTTTAATCATAATGAGATCACCTTGTTTATATTTTTTTATCATCTTGTGACGGTTATCAAAATAACTTTTATTTTGCATTTGCGAAATTTCTATGTTCTGAAGCGCCCTATCCCTAATGTTTTCTAAACTAGCCCGTTCTCCTCTAAACTTACTGTCAAGAAATTCTTTCAACCTGTCGGAAAGTTGTCCTGTTTGTTCAACACCAAAAAGCAATACACTCGGTGTAAACCCTGTGCTTCTGTTGACAGTGTTGTTAAGCGCAAACTCTATCTTCGCCAAATGTCTATTCCAATCACTGGTTGTATTGGAATCACATTCCTTAGCAAGCATTGGGACGAGAATTCGATTCATACTCGTACGTTCAACCTGCCCGTTTGACTGGGGTGAATGCGTTGCGATTTTGATGTGTTTGATGTTATTTACCTCCATAAATTCCAAGAATTCTTTGGATGTGGAACAAGTTCCACGATGTTGTTTTTACCGGATAAAGTTTGATAAACTTTGTGAAGGCATCCACCACAAGAAAGACATGTTTTCTTTTCGATTGTGAATTTGGTAAAGGCCCAAGGTGGTCAATACGAGGGGCGTTCAATATATTCTCGGTATCGATATGAAGGAAAATGCGAATTCAATTTAAATTGTTTTTATTTTTCAATATAATCTCCCCTAACATCAATGCATTTGTTACATCTTGAGATAAGCTTTTTTAAACCCTCAAAAAAATAAATTTCCTCTTTCTCTGCAAAATACCCATTTATTGCCAACTTGAGTTCTTCGTCATCCGAAAATCTTTTTCCACGAAGACATTTTTTCAAATCCGGAAACAGGAAATAATCACTAGGGGCAAGGTCTGGACTATAGGGTGGGTGTTGGATTTCTTCGAAACCACAATCTCGCGCAGCAGCCTTGGAAACTCGCGCCGTGTGAACAGGAGCGTTGTCATGAAGAAGCAACACACCCGCTGCGAGTTTACCCCGTCTTTTCTTTTTAATTTCCTCCCGCAAATTATGCAAAGTGGAAGCGTATAATGTGGCGTTGATGGTTTCACCTTTTTTTTTGTACTCAATGAGCAAGATTCCCTTTGAGTCCCAAAAAACTGTGGCCATGAGCTTCCCGGCAGACGGAGTGACTTTGAACTTCTTCGGGGGGTTTGTTCCTTTTTTATGCCACTGCATGGACTCTTGTTTGCTTTCAGGGTCATAGTGGTGGGCCCATGTTTCGTCCCCAGTAACAATTCGATCCATAACACCGTCCGCGTTCTCACTACACACCTCCAAAATCTCTCTACAGCATGCGATTCTCACTTTTTTCTGAGGCGCTGTGAGCATTCGTGGCACCCACCTTGCACTGACCTTTGAAAGGTTAAGATGGTCATGAAGAATGGTATGAATGGTACCAATTGAAAGCTTGGTGATCTCTGCCATCATTTTCACCTTTATTCGGGCATCCTCAAGAACAAGTTTTTCGACTTCTTAGTAGCCGGGGCGCCGGAGCGGGGGTCGTCTTCAATGCTCTCTCTGCCCCTCTTGAACTCACTTGACCACTTTTGCACAGTTGATAATGAAGGTGCGGAACCCTGGTAAACAGCCACCATGAATAGTTTTTTGAATTTTTCCTTGCTTAGTGAGAAATTTAATTACAGCGCGATGCTCAATTTTCACCATCATCGTCGCAGTTGCCATTATGATTCTGTTTAACTAGAGATAAAACGCGAATTTATATGAAATTTTACATGAATGCACTAAAATAATAGTATTACTTGATAAATAAGTCAATTTATAAATACAACCACAGCTTCACCCCGATACCGAGAATATGTTGAACGCCTCTCGTATGTAATGTACAAAATGGCAAACTTCCTTTTGGAATCGAATGTAAAGTTGCTTCAACTTTTCCGGAGTGTGGTGAAAAGCATATGCATTTTAGACACGTCTGAATGTAGGATTTGATTTTGTCCTTCATCTTTGGGAACCAATAACAATCAGACAAATACTGAAAACATTTTTCTACTCCCAAATGACACATCGCCTCATGATTGAGTCCTGTTTCTGAGCAGCAGCTAGGACGAACTCAAAGGATTCGTCATCGACATGTAGGATATTGAATGACCAACTCAAGGCATCGACATGAGCCATTCGCTCACATTTCCTATGCTCGACAACGAAATCAAAACATTGTAATTCTAACGCCCATCTGGAAATTCGAGGATTCAATGACTTTTTCTTCAAAGTCAAAGTCAAGGCCTGACAATCTGTTATTACCTTGAAAGACATTTCCAATAAATAGATCCTAAACCTCCTAAGAGCATAAATTATCGAAAGTGTCTCAAGCTCAAAGCTGTGATATTTATTTTCTGCTTCTGATGCTCCCTTTGAGAAATAAAATATAGGATGAAACTTCCCATCCACCTGCCTTTGCATAAGCATGGCTCCGAATCCAATCGAACTTGAATCACAATGCAATTCTGTGCTACTATTCGGACTATATATAGCAAGAACTGGAGATGCAATAAGTTTGTTTTTTAAAGAATTTAAAGCTTCCATTTCATTTAATCCAAAGACAAATGGAGTTTTTCTTTTCAACGAGTCATAAAGCGGTTTAGCTATATAAGCGAAATGCTTTATAAACTTCCGAAAGTAAGAACATAATCCCAAAAAACTTTGTACATTCTTAGTACACTTTGGTATCGGAAAGGTCTTAATTGAATTTAAATTACTTTCATTGGGCCTGACACCTTCTTCTGTAACCCTATACCCGAGGTAAACAATTTCAGTTTGCATAAACATGCACTTATCGAACCTAAGTTTCAAATTGTTATCAACTATCAGCTTAATCACTGAATCTAGAACTTCTAAGTGTTCCTCAATAGAAACGGTAGCGATGAGTACGTCGTCTAGGTAGGTAAGTACTTTTCCTTTTCTAATAAGATCATTAAAAATGCGTTTCATAAAACGCTCAAACACAGAAGGAGCATTTTTCAGCCCGAACGGCATCCTTGTATACTCGTATTGCCCCATTGGGGTAATAAACGATGTATATTTCATCGAATTATCTGAAAGTTTTACATGGTGAAAATCATTTTTCAGGTCTAACGCAGTAAAATACTTCTTATTTTTTAGACGATCGAGATGATCTTCAATTAATGGCAAGGGGTAATTATCTCGCAATGTGATTTTGTTGAGCTCTCTAAAGTCAAAGCAAAGTCTAAGTTCCTTGTTATTTTTGTGTACTAACACAATCGGTGAAACATAGGGAAAACTAGATTCACGTATAATCCCCTTAGCCAATAAATCATCAATAAGTTTTTGAAGTGACAGTTTGTGTGCATGTGGAAGCCTTCTAGGTGAACAACGGAATGGAATATCTTTCGATAGGGATATCTTCATTTCAAAATTAGTTTCCCGAAATTGAAATTCACTGCAAGATAACGTACGGTAAACTACTCGTATTTCCCTAACTCTAACTTGAATATCTTCACTTATACCAGGGTTAATATTTAAATCTAACTCACCGCTTTCCGTAACGTCAATGTTGAGTATTTGGTCGATGACGTCAGCTAGCTTATCTTGATTGTTTGGATGAGAAAGTAGAGATGAGGACTGAAAACCAATGGAGTTGCTTAACGTTCTCTGATCTTGGTTGCTGTTGATATTGAAGTTTACTTTTCCAAATGCCAAGCCCGTTTTCTTTATGAAATCTCTTCCTAAAATGATTGGATACGTCATTGAAAAATTCTTTACAATTAATAATTTAATATTGATAACTAAACTTTCAAACTCTGTAATGGTATTTATACTTCCAATGACTTCCAATGGACTACTATTAACGCCACAGTAAGTGTGTTTGGGTTTTTCCAGTGTTAATAGCAAAGCTGATGGCAGGAATCGTTCTTGAAGAAAGCTGATGGGACTTCCAGAATCCAAAAGCGAAAGCAGCATAATTGAAACCTTCATTTGATCACTGGTCCACTTGCATCGGATATTACGCTCGAAATCATTGTCACTTGTTGTTGTTGGTATTGAAGTGTTGTTGGCATGAACCTGTTCATCTCGAAGCAGTGCCATGACTGGGGTTTGGCTTTCGCAACTCCTTGAAACGTGGCCAGGTTTTCCGCACTTGTAGCATGTCACATCCTTCTTTTGGAACTTCGAATTGGTGAATTGTTCAGGCATCGGTAAATTATCGGCAGGTGTTCTAGGTTTGGTTGGTTGTACTCGACGCGTATGCGGGGTAAGTGATGTCGATATCTTTACTCGCTCAGTGTTATCACGGTGGTTGTTCTTCAACTTGGTATATTTCCGAAGGGCGGATTTTAATTCCAAAATGCTATCTGCAGTGTATAAAAGACTTTTATTAGCTTCTGAATCAGGAATACCTTTTATGATGAATTGTATTAGATCCTCCTCATTGATTTTTCCATGCGATGCTATCTCTTGCATATGTAGGACATACTGCTGCATTGATTCGTCGATGTTTTTTTCTTTCCCGCAGCTCGTTGTATACGTCGGACCTTGTCACTACTTTTAGGAATTCACTTTTGAAAGCAATTTTTAACTGTGTCCAAATTCGAATATTACCGGTTCGGATAAACAATTTGGCTGTGAGCTTCAGAAGCCTCTTCGCGCAAATGAATTTGTTTCGGTCATCTAGACCCAAGACCTCCGAACACTCCTCAAACTGTTCGATCCAGAACTGCACGTTAAAATTTTCATCTCCACTAAAAGGTGATACTGAATCTTCCACATCTCTAAAGTTGTACACAGAGGTTGATTGAGAATTTGGTTCTGTCTCATCTAGTTGCAGCGCGCGTAGTTGTTGTTTAAGTTTCAAAATCTCCTCCTTCTTTTTACAAATTCTTTGTAGCTTCAATAGTTCAGCATCCAGCGCATCTTCATCCTCGTCGCTGGATTCATTACTTGAAACATGGTCACATTGGGGGACTGAATCGTTGATGCTTAGTTCTCTGCTCGTCGATGGAAACTCCTGCATAAGTTTGGCGTAGTCTTCGTTCGTATAATCCAGCACTGCTTCTTGCACCCGGATTTTTAATTCGGCTTTGGTACCAGTTGTTTGACACTTTAAAATCCTTAGTATGTTCATTAGCCTGGATACTGTAGCAGACTCCAAGAAGTTTATCCACTCTTCCGACATTATCAATAAAAATACCACACGAAATTAACTTTTTCATCTATCAAGATTTGGCACAAGCGTACACTCGCACAGTACAGTAGTTCCGACACTGATATTTAGAGAAAACTATTGATTCACTCGCCGTGATCCCACTTCTGAGAATTGTAAGAGAGAAAATGCACCGATAAATAAAAACGGAGATGATACTGTGAGTGCAACCGATAACTTCTCTTTATTTTCTACTTCTCTGCCTTTGGCGGCTAGCATATTTATACATAATTGAACAATAGAATTTGGAGAGTTCGGGTCATTCACCTGATCGGATAGCGGCCTCTTTCATAATCGAAAAACTGCAAACAAACCGTGTCACACAATGTACAATTTTACAGTGTGGTGCAAAAAAATAACATTCGTTTATTTTATTTTTCTACAAATACTTATCAGTCAATCTTCAAACGAAGCAGCCAAGATCGATACAGTGCTATGGGATAAATGGATTCAAAAAGTTTGGCCAAATCTGCGACAGGATTATTCAGACGAAAACATTTTTACCGTCGATGAAACTATACTGCTCTATAAGCTTGTTCCGAATAAGTCCTTTAGAGGCGAACGATGCATGGGTGGAAAATTGTCCAAAGAGAGCTGCAGTTATGGTCGCTTGCACGAGTAACATGACGGGTTTCATAAACAAGAAAAATTTTGTTTCAAAAACATTAAGTCCTCACCGGTCTTTTATGAAGCAAATAAAACTGCATGGATGACGTTAGATATTTTTGCAGGTTATCTTCATAAATGGGATAAGGAGTTACAGCGATAAAACAAGAACTCATCCGAACATTGAAAACTTAAACTGATATTCCTATCTGCAAACACAACATCCGTTTTGAAACCTTTCAACTAAGGAATAATAAAGTGCCTTTCCGAAAGCTGTTTGTCCTGAAAGCTGTTTTTCCTTCAATCCTTCTATATTCGATGCAGTGCTCATGATATCTATATAATCTTGAGTCGAAGTTACGCAGAAGACAATTACGAATTGCTTCAAACAGACTGGTGTCTTTCTTCAGCACCTCTAAATGCGAACGCAGAATTGATTTTCAACTTCCAGTCATCGCAATATCGCTTAATTTTGTCGAGTCACTCTGCAAAAATATATTAATGACCTCAATCTTTGGACCTGATCCGTACGCGATTATGTCGTCTACGTGCGCTATGGTATGGTGAAGTGAACTTAACTGATCACTCGTGTAAATGTTGAACAGGATCGGCGAATTTACCGAAGCTTGCTGCAGACCGTTTTTAATGTTAAATGTTCCAGCAGAAGTCACATCGCCATTCTTCACGATGAACTGTCTACTGGAGAGCATATCAAAGAGAATATACAGCAGTGGTTTACTAATGCCCTGCCCAACCTGTCCAGTATGAAAAAGAGTCCTTCTAACCATACGGTATCGAAGGCTCTCTCCAAGTCAATCAGGCAGGCATCAGTGCACTGGTTCTTGTCTTTGTTCCATTGGATATCAGAAACCAGTTTAGACGCAGCACGAATGATATCATGGCCCGTCTTTAAACCGAATTAATTATCCGGAACTATATGTTTGTCCTCAACCCACTTAGTCAGGACTCTATTAATCACCTTCTCGAAAACCTTACTGATGTTCGGAAGAAGACTGATCGAGCGGAGATTCGCCGGATCTGAAATGTCTTTATCCCTCTTGGGGATCGGATGTACCACCGCAGTTTTCCAACGCGCTGGACAATGGGCATTATTCATTGCATTATTAAACAGGGTGGTATAAATGTTCACCGCTTCTAGAGGGAGATGTCGAAACACAATGTTCGGTATTTCATCGGTTCCCACTGATTTCTTACTTCTAAGTGATTCGAAGATCGTTTGGAGCTCTTCCTTCGAAATGAACGGGGGTAGTACCCTATCGTTGGAGATGACATTATTTGCCATATTCTCGTCACTGAACTGGGTGAAACCCGAGTTCTCGAATCGCCAATTCACAATTTCATTTCGAAGGTAAAAATTGTGCACAAGGACTCTATTCTCCAGATCGTGGTTCGGGTCAATGATAACATTCGCCTTGTACACTTCCTGGAAAGTCGCTCCTATAGCCTCTACCTGCTCCTGCGGATCCTCGATCACAAAGAAGTTGTCAGCATCACAGCCTCATTTGGACCTATGCCTGCTGCTACAAGTATTTGTTCGTTGTTCGTTGTTCGTCGTTCGGGCGATTTTAAGACATGGAAGGTCGTTCTGATTATTTCTCCGAGATATTTTATTTATTTGCGGGAACATATTCGGGTTGCTGGTGTTTACAGCTCGAATTTTGTTGCTCCAATACAAACTTAAAGATCCTCTGTAATTTTCTTTTATTAATACTTGGAGGTCGACGACGTTAGCGTCATGATCTCCAGGTTATGTCCGTCAGTAAACTGTCTGTACAAGGTTTTTAGTCTTGACAGCAGTCTACTTTTATGTCAGTGCAGGGCGTCAATAGCTGCGTTCCGGAATAAATCTTCTTCGTCAGTGTGTTGATACCGAGGTATCGTTTTGTCCATTGTTCGTTTGATTGTCTCGCCCATTAGTCTTAGATTCCTGTCAATCTCCTCGTTTGACAGATTTCTGTTGGACGACGGTGGGTAGAGCGAAACGAACTACCAATTACAGTCATAAATGGAGTGGTGCCAGCCAAAAAAAATGGGACCAATACTTAAAGATTGACTACAATGGAAACTGACAACGATATTGTACAGGATATAAATTTGAATCAAGAAGAACATGAAGGTAGAAATGGAGCAAATGATGAAGAGTCAAAGAAAACTTTACTCGTTCTACAGTCGCGGAAGCAGTAAAAACAGTTGAATTGTTGCGAACTTAATGAGTTTGGCGAGAATGTGGTAAATAACATTTTTGTTTTAGAAGCAACTTTTAACTCTGCTTATTTAATTTGGCTGCACAAAAAAAAAAAACAATGAGCGATGTTTTTATTGAGAAGTTAAAAAATGCCTCGACGAATGGGATGTCGCAAAAGACAAGCAGATTTTTTGTCATGCTTTTCATAAATTACCTGAAAGATGGGCGAAATATGTAGAAGCCAATGGCCAATATTTTGAATAAAAAAAAATTCCCTAGAAAATTATGTATTTTATTTACCAAAAAAACAGAAAAAACTTATGCATACACCTGGTATGTATCACTTTTTCTCATTATTTTTCTTTCTTCGATAACTTGAATTTTTTTGAGTTCGGATAAAACTTCCTCCTCAGACATATAAATTGTATATCTACAAAATTCTACCTTCAACTGAGTTAAGATTTTCTGCGGCAAAACGAGGTACGCGCCGAAAAAATTAACTTCCATTCCTGTCCTCGAGTTGTCAGCATCCATTTTGGGAGTAAGACTCTGCGATGCTGTTGTAGAACATCATGAGTTAGCATTCAAGACTCGCGTATTTTGAAGTGACTCGAAGACGGTCATCCATTGGCTTCAATCAGACCCCCGAAGACAAAAGCATTTGGTGGCCTTTCGAATTATCGAGATTCTTGAAAGCACCAAGGTAAGCCAATGGCATTGGATTCCATCAAGACTCAACTCAGCAGATGAGGTGACATGAGCTAGATATCCACCCAAACTTAAAGTTAACAACAGCTGGATAAGTGGTCCAAAATTCCTGCTAATATTTGAACAGTACTGGCCTGTACCACAAGATGATATCAGCAGTCACGTGTGCAAGGAGGAGCAGCGGCCCAAGATGCTTCTACACACTGTGGTGAGTACCTCAGCCATTAACTTCTCTAGGTATCGTAAGCTGCAAAGAACTATGGCCTGGGTGCTAAAGTTGTGTCGCCAAGCCCAGAAAGATGCCTTTAGTCATGAAATCGCCCGCCTTAGAGATAATTTGCCAATCGAGAAGAACAATTCCATCTTCAAGTTAACACCGTACTTAGCGGAGGATGGCCTGCTCTGCTTATACGGTCATATAGATGCTGCCGCGAACATACCATTTGCCACCAGGCCCGATCATCCTGCCGGAGATGCATCCGCTAACGAAGTTGATAGTTGATCATTATCACCGCCTGATGCATCACCAAAACAATGACACGATTGCCAACGGATTACGACGCAGGTACTGGGTGCCTAGCGTTCGCTATGCCGTCAAGAAAGCTAAGACCCAGTGCTCATATTACCGCATTAGAGCTGCTCAGTCATCACCACCTTTGATGGGACAATTACCCAAGGATCGCCTCACTCCGTTTGTACTACCATTTACATACACAGGCCTTGATTACTTCGGGCCAGTCTACGTCACAGTCGGTCGTCGGAAGGAAAAGCGATGTATGACCATTGTATGACCATAAGAGTCATCCACCTTGAAATTGCGTCTGATTTGTCGACGGTTGCCTGCATTTTGTGCATCCGAATCTTCGTCAATAGGAGAGGGGTTTCGAAGTGACAACGGCACTAACTTCATTGGTGCGAAAAAGGAGCTGCTGACTGTTGAAATTTTTGATAACGAGGACGGAACTTTGTTCGAGGGGAATCGACTAGGTTTTTAACTGCCCGTTGAATCCTCACGCAGGAGTATGTTGGGAAAGGCTCGTTCGCTCTGTGAAAAGAGCATTGTCGTACACACTAAACGAAATAGCACCTAAAGCTGAAACCTTGTACAGCAGTTTATTGGAAGCAGAGAACAACATTAACACCCGTCCACTTGCCAGTTTCGTCCGATGAAGATGAAGAGCCCCTAACTCCGAATCACTTTTTACTGGGTGCTTCAAACTCGATACAATCTCCAAGTGAAGTCGACCACAGAGCGCTTTGCCTTCGAAAACAATGGCGGGTGTCTCATCAGATCAAGAACCGTTTCTGGAGACGATGGATCCGGGAGTACCTGCCAGATTTCACCAGACGGAGCAAGTGGTTTGAAAAGGTTCGAACTCTCATCGTAGGAGACTTGGTCCTCATTTGCGAAGTGGACTTGCCGAGAAGTCAGTGGAAGAGAGGACGAATTACCAAAAAGTTTCCCGGAGTAGATGGTCAAGTTCGCTCCGCTGAGGTTAAGGCCAAGACCGGAATTCTTCGGAGACCAGCAGTAAAGCTTGCTATTTTGGACGTTGGTGAGGCGTAGGAGGGATTGTTGAAAAGTTTAGTCGCTAAATTAATATAATATAATATTTGTAAACGTCGACTGATTGGACTTCTAAACGAACAGGGATAATCAAAATCAAAACAAACTAACCCACGGCCGAATGTGTTATTTGACACTTCAGAAAAATTGCCATTTTTTATTCGATTCTTGCTGAGAAGAAGATTGGAAGCCCAAGCCGCCGAACGTGTTGCCAAAAAGAGTAAGTTTGTCTACTCAAGGGAATTGTATTAAAACAATATAAATTCTCCTCTTTTGAAGAAACTTTGGGAATATTGGGTTTTACTGCTGAGGGTCCAAACGGCAGCACGGGCACCAATCTCGCAGCCAGCAACAACTATCGTAATCCGGGATGTAAAGGTCGTATTCATCCGCACTAAAAATCGCCCGAACTATCACTACTATGACTTTCTGGCGTTACCAGCATTTCAACAATTTCCTCGGGATCCAGTTCTAGTTCTTAATATAAAGCAGAAAATACAAAAGCACGTCCACTCTAACTTGGTACTGGTGCAGAAGATCCCAGCCGTTAATTCATCCTAACATGTATCATATATTCCTGCTTGGCACCTGGGGAAAGATTTTTGTTGTGATCGACGGCAATACACTGGCCTCCGGAGAATGGCTTTTGTTGTGATCACCAGTGATACACTTGCAGCCAACATGTTAGTGTCCAACAAAAATCTGCGAGCATTCTCGATAACCATTTTCCTTGGCATCTTTTTTCTATTGTCATGATGTCTTGATGGAATCTCTCTCCATGCTCATCGCTTACAGTACCAAGTTTTCGGGGAATTTTATTACAGAGCTTGACACGCTTTTTCGACTTCAGAGGCTGGAATCGGGGGAGAATTATCTTATAATCGGCGGGGATTTCAACGCTAGACATAGAGATTAGGGAAATAATTTGCCAAATACTAGAGGGAACCTACTACTCGATTGGTGGGGTCAACACGATGTCATATACAGACTCGGTCTTAAAGCGAAGGATAACCCGTCGTTTCCCAGAGGCGGGTCTTATTTGGATCTACTGCTGTACGACGAACGCATATGACAGGTACGAATTTACAAACGCTAAACTGTTTTTTTTTAGTTTTAAACGCATTTTATTTTCTAATCAATAACTCTTACATACTAACAAAAAATGCTTAAATGCTAGCTTAAAATTACTTAACAAACTTATACTAACTTACTGGCCCCACACAGGCACTCTAAGCTACTCTAAATTCTTATAACTATGTCTTTCGACTTCATTTACATTTTACTTAGAACTATTTATTTTGTATACTTAAAGCTAAGAAAAAAATTTGTTAACAAAACTTAGCATATGGACATAATTTTTTATTTTTAATAAAAACTTAGTATCTAACTTAAAATAAACCTTAGCCTACCTAAACTAAATGTACAATACACACATAAACACACATAGACGTTATACACAATCATATACATATATCAGTATACACCTTTGTATACACTGATATATGTATATGTTTCTTAAATGCTAACCTAAACCTATGTAAGCCGGCCATCGCTGTTTACAGAGAAAACAGATTGGTCAGCTCTGCCTCATTAGTGAGGCTGGTCCGTAATTGACGGAAACGACGACGAAACATCTTCTCCATCATTCAACCACCAGAAATGCTGGTGCTGCCGAACGACATCCCTCTTATCGCGATTCCCCACCGCCCTACTGAACCTGAGGCGATCCACACTGCCGTGTGCTATTTAAAACTGTTTTCTTAGTTTAAGCTGTATTGTCCTAACTATTCTTATAGTCAACGTCAAACCTGTCAAAACGTCGAAAGACGTCAGAGCGCACACTCTCGTGGTAAAGGTAATTGGGGTAGTAAGCCCCAGATATCAGGTTATTCGTCGACGTCATTGCTCTTGCAATGTGCCTTCGAGTCAGCTTAATTACGAAGTTGTCCACTCGTATTAGGTTCGCCGTATTGTAAAGGACCTCATTAGGATAAAAAATTTTGTACTCCGACTCTGGTGTTCTGTACAAGCGAAGGCAAGCCCTCTCAAACACCCTCCACCCACCGTCCAATAGGAATTTGTCAAATGAGGAGATCGACAATTACCTAAAACAAATGGACGAGTCAATTAAACAAACTATGGACACTACAATACCGCGGTATCGACGTACGAATAACGAAGACCTGTTCCGCAATCCTACTATTGACGCACTGCACCGACAGAAAAGTAGACTTCTGTCAAGACTCAAAAACTTGTACAGACAGTTAACTGACCGATAAGACCCAGAGATTAGGACACTGAAGTCGTCGATTAAAAATATTCAAACGTAATAAAAGAGAATTACAGAATTTCTGTAAGTTCATATTGGAACAACAAGGTTCGGGCTGTAAACACCACCAACCCGAACATGTTTCCGCAAATCAATAAACTATTTCGGAGAAAAAATCAAAACGACTTTCAGTGTCTTAAAATAGCCCGGACAACAGACAACGAACGGTTACTGACAATAGCAGGTATTGATCCAAATGAGGCCGCTGATGATGACGACTGCTTTGCGATCGAGGATCCACCGGAGAAGGTTGAGGCCATAGGGGCGACTTTCCAGGAAGTATACATGGCCATTGATATCATTGGCCCTAATTATGACCTGGACAGTCGCGTCTTGCTGCACGACTTCTGCATACGAAATGAAATAGGGAACTGGCGATCCGAGGGCTCTGGTTTCACCCGGTTCAGCGACGAAAATATGGCAAATAATGTCATGACCAGAGAGAGTGACCTACCCCCGTTCATTTCGAAGAAAGAACTCCATGAGATCTTCGACACAATCAGGGCTAAGAAATCAGTGGGGACCGATGGTATTCCGAACATCGTGCTTCGACATCTTTCTCTAGAAGCGGTGGACATTTACACCACCCTGTTTAATAATGCAATGAATAATGCACATTATCCAGCGCATTGGAAAACGGCGGTGGTTCAACCTATCCCCAAAAAGGAGAAGGACATATCCAATCCGGCGAATCTCCGGTCGATAAGTCTCCTTCCGAATATCAGTAAGGTTTTTGAAAAAGTAATTAATAGAGCTCTGTCTAGGTGGGTTGAGGACAAACATATAGTTCCGGATAATCAATTCGGTTTTAAGGCGGGACATGATATCTCACATGCCGCGTCTAAACTGGTGTCCGATATCCAATGGAATAAAGGCAAAAAAACAATGTACTGGTGCCTGCCTTGTTGACTTGGAAAAGGCCTTCGACACCGTATGGTTAGAGGATCTTTTCAATAAGCTGACTAGGCTGGGGATCAGTAAACCACTCTTGTACATTCTTTATAATATGCTAACCAACAGACAGTTCATCGTGAAGAATGGTGATGTGACTTCTGTTGGAATATTTCAAATTAAAAATGGTCTTCAGCAAGGCGCGGTCAATTCGCCGATCCTATTCAACATTTTTACAAGCGACTTCATAGGTTCACTTCCCCATACTATTGCATACGCAGATGATTTGATAGTGTACAGAACAGGTCCAAAAATCGAGGTTATTAATACTCTCTTGCAGCGCGACTTCGATAAGATAAGACGATTTTGCGATGACTGGAAGTTGAAAATCAACTTTCAGAAGTCGGAAACCATTCTCTTTAGGACGCCGTTGTCTAGAGCCTCTAGGGATACCAGAAAAAATTGGAGAAAGTTCTCGATTATTGGACAACACGGACAGCCTCTTGCCTGTCGAAATGTAGTCAGATACCTTGGAATCTGGCTAGATCAGTTTCTGTATTTTGGCAAAAATGATCTTGACAGAGCTAAAGGTGCTTTTGCCCTTACAAAGAGACTGTTTTATAGCAGCAACTCGATGAGGGGGTAAAGGTAATCTGCTACATGGCCCTTATCAGGCCCATGCTGGTATTTGTGTGTCCCGTGTGGTTCAATGTACGAGCAAGCTTAATGGAAAAGAGTCTTCGCTTGTACAGAACACCAGAGTCGGAGTACAAGAAATTTTATCCTAATGAGGCCCTTTACAACAGGGCGAACCTAATACGAGTGGACAACTTCGTAATTAAGCTGACTCGAAGGCACATTGCAAGAGCAATGACCTCGACGAATAACCTGATATCTGCGGCTTACTACCCCAATTACCTTTACCACGAGAGTGTGCGCTCTGACGGCTTCATTCCACCGGGAGCATTCCTCTACCTAGATCAGAAAGGGTTGATCCAGGATATATCAGCGGTACCGTTAATCTTCCATGTCGCTCGGACAGCTGGACAGTTTTTATAAAAAAATAAAAAAAAGTCCGTATGCTAAGTTTTTTTCTTACCGAAAAAAAAAACGTTGTCCTCTGCATTTTTTCTTCATTGGAGGTTGCGGTGGTGTTCTGTCAGCATGAGGAAGCGCTTTAGTTGCAGATTCCACTATGTATTGAGAAGACAACTGAAGAATAAGTCCCTCTCATTGAGAAGTTAGAAAGCAATGTATAAGACATCCAACTCTTCTATAAGACACAAAAGCGATCGAAAATGCGCTTGGTTGCTTTGAGAAAACAGTTCTTCGAGTCTGCATAGCCCCAACTTGAAGAAGAAAAGAGCTTCAATTCGACGGATCCGATGATTAGTTGAGTTGTACGATCATCTTCGAGTACTCATGGACATATTAATGACAGCATACCAAAATTTAGTGAGCCACCTAGAAAAAGCACAGAAGAAAATTGTTGCATTTTAAAATGTTCAATGAGATACTCGTACATAGATCGGTGAACAAAAGGATCAACTAATAAAGTATCTCCTACCGTGAACAACAATTTTTTGATACGAACAAGAACCTAACTACACATCAATCAACATCCTAATCACGATGTTAAGATCTTCCTGGCTGATTTACTGGTAAATTCCATGTAATGACAGAGGGTATTTTCATCCGCATAACTGAAGCACAATGCTCTGAGTAAATCTTATCAACATTTCAGTGGTCAAAATGTTATAGTAGCTACTGAAATTACCAACATTTATCATCAATCAACGGATATTCCTTTCAATGTTAGCATCGACAGGACTCAATACACAATTTCCTATTGTACATACAACACTAGAAATAATGACTTACATGTGGTGGTAAAGAACAAAACTAAAATTTAAGCTTAAAAAACTACGATAGCAGGACTTGTATGTATGTGTGGACTCAATCGAACCAGCCTCAATCGCCTATTAAAGAATCTGTGTTTATTCCAGAAAATGAAATAAATTCATTAAAAAATACCCATAGATGAATTCCTTAAAATAAAAACACCATTCTGTCAAAATTTACATGCCAAATTTTTCGGCAGCGAGTGGAATTTAAAATGGACGGGAAAGCCAGAGTTGATGCATGTTACATACAGGGATAAAGCACAGCACTAACCTACATATCTATTATCTGCCAGCATAGATAAGAGTAACTTCGTAACAGGAATTTACATTCTCTCTGTCTTTAAAACCGCGGTATTCATTCCATTTGTGCACCAGTATACAGCTGCTGCGACGTCAGTCAAATAATAGAAAAAGGATCTGCGTCGAAATGCGAGCGTAGTACAATATATCAGCGCTGTGAAAATCAATTAAAAAATCTTTTCATGATAATAAGTTCCTAAAAAATAACAAAACAACTCCACGTTCATATTCGTTTCGTCACAGATGTTTCGGACAAGGGTCACTTCCATGTCAAAAAGTATCCCCGGGAAACCGAATATCACACAATGACATGTGCGGAATATACAAGAAAGAAGTAAGCTCCGCAGAATACCGGACTCTGTATAGCACCTTAACCTTAAGTATAGCAACATTTGTACTAGCTCTATTTATTTACTTAAATGGCGATACTGTTTTGGATAGATCGTGGCCTCAGCTACTCGTAGCCTCTCCAACTAGCATGCGCCGTCTTTTGGCAGCTGGCTCCTGTTACGGTAACGAAGCCGGGTGAGGTCCCCTTCCACTGATGTGTCCCACCGAAGATGAAATCGTCTTCTACTGCGTTATCCTTTTGGATTGGAGTCAAAAATTATTGGGACGCGACGCTGATGTCCATGCACTCACGATTACCTAGACTTCTAAGCCGGACAATCCGAAATTTCCTAATGAGGCCGGCATCGCTGTACAAACCGTACAGTTCGCTGTTGAAACGTTCCATCATCTATTGATGCAAAGGGAGTGAAAATTTTTTCTTTGGAAGACCCCGAAAGCAGATTTCGTCACTGTCCAAGGTTCTGTACTGTAAAGCAGGACTAGAATTATATGTTAAGTGTCTTTTGTAATGTCTTTTTGGTTTCTAGAGAGAGGGCTTTACTCCTCAATTTGTCCTAGGAGTCGATGTTTTGTGCTTCCATTTGTTGATAGTACTGTAGTTTGTTCTTCCTTCATTGAGCTCTAAACCCATCTTTCCCGCTTTTTTTTCACTACCCGCAATCACTCACTATGTTATATCCATTATTTCAATATCGTTTACATATGCGAATAACTGAACAGACTTTTGAAAGATGGTGACTCTAAAGAGGACGTTCGAGTTTCACGCAATTCTTTCAAGAACGATATTTAAACAGCCACAAGACAATGCATGACCTTGTTTAAGTTATTTTCTGACTTAGAAGGCCTTGGTTTTGTTATTATCGATGTTGGCAGAGCAGCTTGCATTCTGATTCGTCATGCTTCGTAGTCAAATGAGCTTAAAAGAGATGCCAAAACTTTGTTGGACTTAAGCTTGAAAATGACTGTCCTAGCTTCATCTTATTTGATGTATGTCTTCATCCAGATTAAATGGTTCATTCTGCCTGACGGTGGGAGGTGGTTCGTCACCACTGTTCAACAGTCTACAGAAATAATCGTTCTGACTGTAATTCGACTATAGAGTTACCTTCTCTACCCTTGCAGATTTATGTTTGGGCTTTACTATTTTACCATCTTGGTTTTATTTTTTGGTAAGCCTTCCGAACTTTATTCTTCTGGCAGCAGCGGTCTAAGACCTCGATCCAGCGCTTCTCATGCTCTTCTTTTATGGTCGTAGAGCTCGCGAGCACCTCACGTTTTTTACTGTAGACCGCTCTGTAACATCCGCTGTTTTTCTAAGTTTGCCTGTCTGCATCTGTCTGTCGCTATCGAACCAGGGTTACAAAGAAAGCATGAAAGCATGCTCGATGTACAAGATCCTGCCTACTGTGCTCTGCAAATGATAATAGTAAATCGATCACTGTCGGCTAGATATTCGCCTTTCGGAAAACCTGGGAGAACTACAGCCAAGCTGGTCCGTTGTGCGAAATGGAAACGATCAACGCTTTCTACTCCTTAAATGCTGTTTATTAAACTTCCCTGATTTCTAGGGTCAGAGCTTAGACTAACCGACTTACACCAGTTAGTTATCGACATCCGAAAATTGTTCAGTGAAACTTGATTGTGCAACCACTTATCTCTGAAGCAGAACGACATCCAAGTCTTCTGTTGATGGTCAATGGGTTAGTCTTAATCCGTCCACCACTTGAAGGTATTACTCTTCAACAGTTTCCCTTTGAAGTAGTCGGACAATTGCGGAAATCCTTTCATGTGTTGAGAGAAAATAAATGAAACTAATCATTACAACCAGACACCTTCACGTTTCAAATGTATTTCTACATAAACCAATTAGCTCAACACTTAGCGTCAATCATGTTCCCATACTCATCGTTTAACATACGAAGAAAATTGCTCTCCATCTTGTCCATAATATGTCGCTGTTGTTGCATGCAGAAAATTATTTCACAGGAAATAACACTCCTCCGAGTTGATGGACAAAAGACAAAACAGCAAAGAAGTGCTCGTAGCACCACATAAAAACACGTACCACACATTGTGCGGATATGTGTTGTTAGTGTCCAAAAGGACAAAACAATCAGCCACATCACCTCATAGGAGCCACCCTTCTTTGTCTATCAACCTAGCCCATGGAACGACGACAACAACGAACAACGGTCACGACAACAATCGCTCAACCATCATATTCCAATTGAATACCACAAATACTCAGTATGCACTTCATTTGCCGGTATTAACTTCTGAGAAATATAGATTTCATAAATTGGAAAATGTTTTCCGTAGTCAATCGTCGGTCGCCGCCATCGCCATCGCCATCGCATCGCTATCGTCACCACCACCATCACCACCACCTCCATTGCCGCCACCATAGTCCTTGCCATTCTATAGTCACAGTAAATGCTTCCATCATGTGAAACAGCGTAGTCAGCATGGTCAGGATGGTCAGCATGGCTTGCATGATCGGCGTGATCGTTACAGACACTGGCTGGCGCGTTTTTTTTTTTTTCATGCGCGTGTGGATCGGATTGCTGTTGAAGTCGGACCGCGCTTCTTGTCCGCACTTTGTTTTAATATAAATTTTATAGTTCTCCGGCTGCTGCTGTCGTTGCTTGCTCAGAGCCCAAACCAAGTCCAGCCTAGCACCGCGCACTTCGACTGTCACTTTGACTCCAGTCACCGTGGAGAAGTCACAGAGATAATTATCGCTCATTTTTATTATTTATTTAAAAATGCCAGGGACAAGCGGCGAAATTCCCCCGACGACACGTTACCGCAGTTGTGTGCCCCACCGAACAAGGCAAACTATTTGCTTCTAGTTACGAGTTGGCTTGGCACTAAAGGCCTACCAGTCCTATTCCTATCCACATACGACTACCGATTACTCGAATGCCGCTGTAAGGGAGAACCTATGACAGCTACAGCACCAGCAACAACAAACAGAATCTTATCGCGTCATCAGCAATCGTTGTGTTGTGAATGTTACCTAGAACTCCAATTTAATACCAAAAGTCATTCAAGGTTCGTCTTTCTGTCTGTTTGCCCTGTCGTCATCATCTATCACTTACTTTGTAAAGAAAGTGCGGACATTAATGTTGGGCCTATGAGTGCTGAAAGTTCCTAAAACAAACATAACTACTGCATGTGTATGTTAGATATGCACCGATAAATGAGAAGGGAATTAAATATACTTTTTATTAAAGTCATTGGAAATGGGTTGGTGCCTCATACAGCTAATCTGGATATATAAACAAAGTCAGAGACCAATTTTATTTAGGGTTAATAGCTGAGCCAAGGTAAAAAAAGGGTTTTATTGCCTCAAAATAATCTATGACGTTGTAGACAGCATATACTGGCGTTGCCCCATTCCGATCTAAGCCCACTTTTGCTCTGTATACCTGTGTTATATGCGGCCTTGAAATCGAAAGTCCAGATCGATCTTCCTAGTTTTTTTCTAGGAGCTGGCGTTGTGAAAGACTCACTGGGCTTAAAATAGCCGTGGCCCAAGCAAATCGCTGACGAATTATTTCACTCATTCACACATTACGACATCGGAGTTTGATTTATCCCGGCTTCAGAAGTGATTTTTCCATAACCTCAACACAGACTCTGATTGCTACTTAATTTTTTTGCCATCTGTACAGCTTTTGGTTTGGGTTTTGTTGGCCTAACAGGTCCTTCTCAACTTTTGGTACAACTTTAGAACGTTGTGCTGGGAGGATATTCCATCTCCTTTGCTTATAAAGGGGCTTCCAATAGGGACTTGACAACTTTGAATTTAATTTGTGAACGCACTCTTTCACTAATCATCAAACTGTCACTGTCAATTTATTCAGTAAACTCAACATTTTCATCATGGTAAATTACACGAACGAGCAACGTCTGCAAATTATAAAAATTTTCTACTTTAAGAGCATTAACTCCAATTTTTGGTCGTATTCGGTCTAGTAGACAGGCAATAACAAGTTTAGTGCATAAATAACATATTCATTGTGTGATGTTGCCGTGTGTCAGTGAGACAACGGGTTGGTCGAAGTGTCGAAAATATCGCTGCCGTTCAGGCGTCCGTAGCAAACGATCCAAATCAGTCAATTCCACGGCGTTCTCAAGAATTGGGCATCGCTCAGACCACATTATGGCGTATTTTGCGTAAGGATCTTGGTTTACACCCATACAAGATCAAGCTGACTCAAGAATTGAAGCCGATGGACCATTTGAAGCGACGTACGTTCTCCGATTGGGTTCTGGAGAAGATGCGCCAAGATGATGAATTTCATCGCAAAATCATTTTCAGTGACGAAGCTCATTTTTGGCTCAATGGGTTCGTCAATAAGCAAAATATGCGTTATTGGTCGGGTGAAAATCCACATGTGCTTCATGAATCACCACTTCATCCACAAAAGATAACTGTTTGGTGCGGTTTGTTATTGGGCCATAATTTTTCGTCGACGATAACGATCGTCACGTTACTGTGAATGATCAGCGTTATCGCTCCATGATCACCGATTATTTTTGGCCCGAATTGGAAGATATGGACTTGGACGACATGTGGTTTCAACAGGATGTGCCACAAGCCACACAGCACACGCTGCAATCGATTTATTGAAGAGTAAGTATGGTGAGCGTGTTATCTCAAGACATGGGGCAGTCGATTGGCCGCCTCCTTCGTGCGATTTAACGCCGCTTGACTATTTTCTGTGGGGCTACGTTAAGTTGTTGGTTTATGCCAACACGCCGACGACGTTGGAAGAGCTCAAAGCCAACATTGAACGCGAAATAGCGGCGATTTCGGCCGAAATGTGTGGCCGAGTCGTTGAAAATTGGGTCCAACGAATCGACCGCTGCAAACGTGCCCGCGGTGACCATATGAACGAAGTCGAGTTCCATTCATAAATGTTTTGATTGTACTTCAAGCCGATAATAAAATTTTTGAAATATCTCAAATGGTTTGCGTTTTATTTAAAAAAATGTTGTCAAGTCCTTATTGGAAAACCCTATACATTTTCTATTTCCTCTGTGGGATTGTGGGCGTAAAACAGACTGAAATTAGCGAATTTAAACTTGATGTAACAAAATGTTCACTCATGTCCCGAAGATTTCTTGCCTTAGTCTACCGCTTACAACAAATCTGAACCCAAATAACCGCCACTTTTATTCTGTCACTGAAATTATGTGTCACAACTTTTTCACCGTGTTCCTGAATGGCGGTTATCCTATAGCCAGTAGCCCACCTCAGAGGTACCCATGAAGAGTTTGTTCACTCCAATCTCTGTTTCGGCACCCTGGATAGTCGTGAAAATGCTAATTGACCTCAAAAACTTTAAATCAGCTCATATAAGAAATCTGGCATGCTTGGTGGTATTACTACCGTTGAGTCCATGGCGAGAATTCGTTCGTCGCGCGTCCTTCTTTCTATAATAATAACATCAGCAAAGTAGCGCTCATTCTACGTTTTCACTTTGCATAAAAGTACGCGTTTTGCTGAGATACCAGAGCCAGACATACTCGTACGTACAATAGTTTTGTACAACTCGTCTGCGAGAGCTCTCGCATTCAGACATCGTGCGTTTGTTTACAAGAGTTTTCTAGATTCTCGAAATTGACTGCGATGCTCGCTGCAAGACTCGCATTATTGTAAACGAACACATTGAATTACATGTTACAGAAATATTTTTGACAGTTCATGCGCTCTCGTTTTCGAACAACGTATCGCATCTGGCAGTATTGTAAATGGGACTTATCCTAGATGTCAAACTCTACTAATACCTTAGCAAACCCTTAACTTTCGCACAGACACACTGTAAGTGAATTCCAGCACTTTTACATCTCTATAACTTTGTCAAATTTTGCTAGAAAGAGAGCAATTTACAAGTAAAATTTCTAGAATGAGAGCGATTTGCACGAGTGTGTGTAATGTGGATGAGGTTTTATTGGTTAATGTATAAAAAAAGGAGGGAAATTGCCATTGATCACAATTCACACGTATTCACAGACAGAGTCGCACGCATAGGGGCGATCGGTAGAAAACCGGTTTTAATTTTCCAATATCTGAAAAGTTTGCCAACTAGGTTAATTTATCTATGACTTGTATCTTTTATCTGAAAACAAGCTTCTTGGTCAAGGTCTTGTAGCACTAGTATGAGAATGTAGACCCATAAGCATATCCTTCTTCCTCCTTAGCGCACCTTAGTTCCATTTAACAAGATGCTCTATTTTAGACCACATTCTTATTGAGGTGAAGAGTTTGCTGGTGTTTTTGGATTTGAGTCATGCAATTATTTTTCTTTCTGCCCCTTCTTTATGCGGATGAACTTATTTGTACACGACAATCTGATTTGTCCCACCTGAATTTTTTCGATCATCGATTTCTTAGTGTGAGAACGTGCGCGGATGCAAGTATTTCCCTTCAGATGGCATTTTGCCACATCCATTGGCATTCGTAACATTTTCATATTCTGCTCAGTCATTTCGTCTTTCTACGAGTGTGTACTTTTAGTACCCAGAACCCTTGACTCGATACTGAAAAGTGGAAAATCCACTCTCACAAAGAGAGAAAGAATCGGAAAAATAAGGAGGGCTCTTCTCTTGTTCTGAGCCTAGACAAAGCTTCTATCGAAACCGTTGAATCTACGTATGACTCTATCTGTACCTTAAAAGGGTTAATTTTCAATTTGTTTGCAAATGAGTGCAGATAAGAGGCGACCACCCTAAAACTTATCTATTTTATTTACTCAGATCAACCTTCAACATCAACATTCCAAGTCTGCTATTCCATCCCTCACATAATATCCATACAGAAACCATGGGTGTGCAATAAACGCGTCTATTATTTTGGATGTTAAGGAGGTTTCACACTACTATACGACGAGCCATCGGAAAAAACCGAGAACTTGTGTCTATGTACCGAACTCACTCTCACGATGGTGAGACTTGGGCAATTTTGCAACCAAGATTTATTTACAGCAGACACAACGGAGAATGGCAAAATTCGCCGATGCGTCAGCTTATTTTCCCTATGATACCCTATTACCACCACCACCGAAGGCGATGAAAACGGTCATCGTCTGTCCTGGTTGTTAGATCATTCCTTGGTGGAGCGTAGATCTATAGCGACGAGGAAACGGAAACGGAAGAAACCATTAAACCCTAAGCAAGTCACTTAAGATGAATTTGAAGGAAGAAAAGAGAAAGCAAAAAAATATAAGAAGCTAACTCGGATTTCATAGAGTGCCTCTTACAAAGAATTTTGCGGAAAGATCGAAACTTTCAGTGATCCCAGTAGGCTGGTAAAAGTCCTCAAAAGGTGAAGATTAACCAGCCTGGAATCACTCAGATAATCTGATGGCAGACTCTCATCTCATGCTGGAAGGTCACTTCGCAGGAACCCTAATCAGAACCAATTCACAATCAGCTCACAACCGGCTCCTACTAACGAAGCTGCTAGTGAGCTGAATAACACAATACGCCGTAGCTAGTATATCTCATCGGTTGTGTTAAGGGATGAGGAACATGCTGTTGCTTCTCTTGGTGGCTTCAAGTAGCCTGGCATCGATGTCATATACCCAGTTATCTTACAAAAAGTGTAATAACTCTGGAGCGAATCTTCACTGCTAACCTGACACCGAAACCCTGGCGAACAGTGAGAATAGCCTTGTACCGAAAATCGGAAAAGGGGACTACACGCTCACCAAGAGCTTCAGACCTACACGTCTGACTTCCTTCGTGTTGAAGGGCACGGAGAGAATGGTAGAGATCAATCTACGCAAAATTGCTGTGCGAATGTATCCTCTGCCTGAGATGCAACATGGAAAGCATGCCTTAAAATCTTGTAGGCAGAACTGAACGTTCACTCTATAAGAAGGAATAAGCGTTGGACATTTTCATCAACATTGCGGGTGCTTGCGATGACGGTATGTGTAACTCGGCAAGACAACACTAGTTTCGTGGATAAAAGCTATGCTGGGGAATAGGACACTGAATGCAGATGCTGGCCAATATGGCGAGGTAGATCGTGATTGCCCGCGAGGCTGCGTTCTGTTTCAATAATTCTGACTTATATGCAGAAACATACGCGGATGATCTAGCTGTAGTATCATTATGTCTAGCAACTGTCTAGGCAGGGAGCTCTAGATGTGATCGACGATTGCTACACTAGTAATGGGTTTTCAGTCAATCCTCCCAAAACTGAGGTTCTTCTCTTCACGAGAAGGAGGAAGTTGACTGGTCTGACTCATGTAGTGTTTAAAGGCATCATCATCCAATTCTCCAAAGAAGCCAATTATCTCTGTGTCATCCAGAATAAGAAACTTCTATGGATTAAGCGTGTTACGTCAAAAACTTCAAAGGTTATGTCGGCCTGTTGGTAATGCAAAGCACCTTTCACCAAGGCATGGGCCTTGTCACCTAGAAGAGTCCATTGATTCTATAAGGCTATGGTAATGAGAATTATGGCAGAACAAGTTCTCAGAAAAATACATTGTTGCCGCCTTTACCAGACTCCAAAAAACGATCTGTCTTGGCTGCATGGGGCTTTCCAAGCACGCATGGCTCCACTCTAGACGCATTGGTGAATCCCTTGAAATTCATATCATGGGCTGCACTCTCAAAGCCATTGGAGCTTTGATGGCCTAGCGCGCCGACTGTCTTTTGTATCTGGTCTTATGGACATGCCATCTGAAATTGACTTTCCCTGTGCCCAAGACTGGTTTCGGCCAGAATCTGAGCCAGGAAAGGAATGCCATCGGGTCATCACGGATGCAATGACGCTTGCTCTGAAAACATTTATCACACCGTGGAGCACTACCTCTGTGAATGTCCGGCTTGCGCTCGCCGCATCGGGCTGGTGGTACTCGACATTGACGTGGTGGGTGTTGGTGCGAACTATAATCACTTTATCATTAAAGCCCTTGCTCGTCTTTCTTCGAAAGTCTGACAGACTTACAAAGCCTATAATAGACTGTCTGAGTGGTCTGTTGCGACAGAAAAAAAAATTACTCTTCGTGCATCGTCCAACATCACAATTCGCACATTTAAGGCCGGCAAACAGATATCGTGTATATCTAATCTTTAAGATTGAACGGCATTTTTCTATCACAAAAAGCTGCAGCATTTTCGCGTAACTAATACCATTCCACCCTAGGGTCTCCCTAAATTATCATCACAATTTCCTTGGCCCGATGAACTTTTCTAAATAGACTGACTTGTAAGCCATTCTCTTCTAACACTCTTGCTCGGCACATCGCTGCTTATGATACTCGTAACATTATCATCGGCGAAAAAAGCGAGAAATCGTCCGGACTGGTCAATGTGCAACTTCAACAGAAAATCTTCCACGACATTAAAAGCAACGGACTATGTACACTCCCTTGGTATACTACAGAATGTTGTATTCATATATCATGAAGCCGTACTTTCACATGCCGTTGTTGGATTAATATTTTGCGCGACTTGTTACATCAGCTTAGACACAGTATTCCTTCCTCCCATTCTGTAAAGAGTATTCCTGTAGAGCCAAACTTAATTTGGAACAGGATGAAGAGATACATATACATTGCGAACGCGATACTAAGGCGCATTCAATTGACTACTATTGTTTGTACGTCCCATATCTGTAGAATATTTCGATGTTCATTTTGTTTTCAAAGACATTATGAGATTGAAGTCATTTAATCAAAAACGGACTCCTAAATCCATCCAAATGAAGGACTTTTAATTCAAAGTAAGGATCAAGATATTAACTGAAAACCAACTACAATGCAGTTATCCTGAGGCAAAAAAGAGTTGTGCAAAAGGGCGCTACTATTCGTATACACCAGCAAAACTATCATTTGATGCTCCTATTTTGGAACACTCTATCTCCCTATTGCCTCCAATGTAGCAAGCTGGAATCTTGTTTGAAGTGCCAGTGCCTTATTTCAGATTCAAAGTCATAAAAAATGATTTCTACTTAAAGTTTTATGTTTGCCGACATTTTAAATGCATCAATGCTTAATTACGTTGACACTTCTCAAGTATCTAGGTCCATAATAGTTTTTTTTTAGAAAAAGCACCAGTTGCGGCTTAGACAACTTCAAGGCTGAGAATCCATTGCTGGTGGTTAAAATAATTGCCGGCCCCTAAACTGTGTGAAATTTACGAACGTGTTAAAATTCGTTTGAATTTGCCATCCAACTATGGAGCCGATAAGTCACTTACGTCTGAGACTGTATCATCCGGTGCAGCTTCACAATGGTTGTCACACTAATTGCAAACTAATTTTAGAGTCATAACCTTTCCCAGAAAACATTTAAAACAAACTGCACGGCAGCCAAATGGAATGAGAACTATGCAGCTGGGCGGTCGAGGAAAAAACTCCGAAAATAGTTCAAATGCCACACACTATGTCGAGACTGCATCAGCATCAGCATCAACATCAACATCAGCATCAGCATCTCCATCTTTAACCATTTAATCGGAATCCGAACTGATGTCGCTGCATTGATAACACCATGCCTAGCATGGTCTTCACTTGTACTCATACTTGTTGTCGTATTCCTATTCGTATCTGGTTGGCGAATAAAAATTCATCCGCAGTCGGTATCGGGATCGGGAACAAGCGTGGAATGTTTATCCGGTTCGATATGGCACTAGAGCTAAACCAGCCCCCGTTCACGTCAATACAACCTCGCACCTCTTAATGAGAAATCACTTTCATTTCTCATCGTCTTTGTGGCATGCTCGGGAAGGCAGTTTTTCAACTTGGACAAGGTTGTCTGTCTGCCGACTCCACTTCTTCACTTTGTCCAAAAGCAACATCACATCGTCGCATTGTCAATCACTTGTCGACGAGGGGAGTGTGCATCTCACCTGCTCCTTCTGCGTCTTCGTCTTCATCTTCGCCATCGTGCTGGTCCAGAGAACTTTTCCACCAATGGACTTACAAGAGCGGACAATGCGCGTATAACATCATCAGCGAATGTTGTTGACTAGCGATGCGTATGTTAAGCAAGTCAAGTCTACCATAGATCTAGACCTGGACTTGCAGTCTAGGGAAAGGCTCATCTTCAACACAACAAATGCTCGTAGCTTTCAAACTAAAATGGGGTCGGCTCGCCAGCTAGCCACATCGTATCTGGAAGTGAAGATGTTTTGAGATTCGCTTCAGTCAGAGCACTGGACCGTCGGAGGAGGAATACCCGTATGTGTATATTGGTCGGCAGCCGTCAGACAGTTTCACCGCATGAATTCGCAAAGTCTATGCAAGGCAAAGTGACAGTAGGAACACGCAGCGGCGCGGCAGTAGCAGCTGTATGATGAGAAGGTGTCGCAGTCGGAGGAGCAGCAACAGGGTTTTCCTTGGAAAAATACTTTTCTGAATGGCAAAATGGTAAAATAGTCTCTGCAGAAGCTCTGGTATTTAAGATATGGGAACGTGTTAATGATTTTAATGATATTGGACGTGTCGGTTTTTCATTGCTCCGAGTTAAACTCTCGGTCACATGGAGGTACCGTGTACGAGTGCGGATACTACATAGTCCGCCGTGCATACGTTGAGAGTGTTTAGTGTTTCATGACTGGAGCATTTCAGTTGCTGTTAGCTGTTGGTAGCTGGTGGATCACTGCACGTTTATTCTGTGTCGCCAGGTATGGTAATGCGGACTGCTTGTCCTTGTCGCCTAGTTTTGGCGATGGGAATGGCTAACACTGGCAGGCGAGAAATCTCGACAAATATGATGTGACGTTTGGGTAGTGAACATATTGAGGTTGCGTGAATTCCCCTCCATTGGAGGTGCGAAAACTTGATGTTTTTTTTGTTTTTGTGCCAAGTCGTATGAAAGTCTGGGGAATTGTTCGCCTGGTTGGTACATAAAGTAGTTTTAGTCATTCCGACTGTTCCGCTCATACCTCAGTAATATAATGATCTGTATAAATGGCCTAACACGAAGCGATATGCACGGGGAAACAACTCTTTTAACTGTTCAAGGCTCTTCAACGAATGATTGTTGTTGTTCTGCGACAAATCTTTCGAATATAATAGGCGATCTGAAGGTTGGCGCTCAAAATTTCTCGGATCGCATGCCAATTGAATTGGTGCTTCAATTGAATGCCACATCACAAATTGCGAAACGAAATTCAGCTCCAACTTTTACCAAAATTAACCCTAACTAAGCACTGAATTGAAGTTTTTCAGCAGAACTCATCCATGGAATTAGATCGTGGGCAGTGTGTTTTTGAAGAACCCATGAAATTATTATTAAGGCTGCCTCAAAACAAATGGTTCAAATGAATGTGAAAAAGCTAGAATTATTGCATTCAACCTAGTTTGAGCATGAAGCTTCAAATGCCCACAGCGTAAACAGCTGTTGGAAAGCTGTCAGAAGAATAGCTGGAAGACCCTTCAGAATTGAAGTTAACACTCTTGCAAACTTCTTAATCCTGGTAATAACTCTCCAGTCGTTCAGTATGCTGCTCCTTTTGTAGTAAATGACTGTCTTGACTGTGATATAACCTTGGAGGTTAGTTAAAGGTGTCATCAGAACAAAACAGATTACCTTTTGAGTTCTACAAGAGTTTGACGGAAAAGACTTTAGTCATACTGACTTCTTCATTCAACCAAACATTCAATTGCAATATTTCACCAAGATTTACAGAGGTAAAGGGTTTTCCAATAGGGACTTGACAACTTTGAATTTAATTTGTGAACGCACTCTTTCACTAATCATCAAATTGTCACTGTCAATTTATTCAGTAAACTCAGCATTTTCATCATGGTAAAGTACACGAAATTATAAAAATTTTCTACCGAAATTCGGAGTCGGTGACTGCAACTTTAAGAGCGTTAACTCCAATTTTCGGTCGTAATTCTCGCCCTAGTAGACAGGCAATAACAAGTTTAGTGCATAAATAACATATTCATTGTGTGATGTTGCCGTGTGTCAGTGAGGTAACCGGTTGGTCGAAGTGTCGAAAATATGGCTGCCGTTCAGGCGTCCGTATCAAACGATCCAAATCGGTCAATTCCACGGCGTTCTCAAGAATTGGGCATCGCTCAGACCACATTATGGCGTATTTTGCGTAAGGATCTTGGTTTACACCCATACAAGATCAAGCTGACTCAAGAATTGAAGCCGATGGACCATTTGAAGCCACATACGTTCTCCGATTGGGTTCTGGAGAAGATGCGCCAAGATGATGAATTTCATCGCAAAATCATCTTCAGTGACGGAGCTCATTTTTGGCTCAATGGGTTCGTCAATAAGCAAAATTAGCGCTATAGGTCGGGTGAAAATCCACATGTGCTTTATGAATCACCACTTCATCCACAAAAAATAACTGTTTGGTGCGGTTTGCATGCCCGCCGGCGTTATTTTGCCATATTTTTTCGTCGATGATATCGATCGTCAAGTTACTGTGAATGGTCAGCGTTATCGCGCCATGATCACCGATTATTTTTGGCCCGAATTGGAAGATATGGACTTGGACGACATGTGGTTTCAACA
Organism: Volucella bombylans; assembly: GCA_949129095.1. Classification (NCBI taxonomy): domain Eukaryota; kingdom Metazoa; phylum Arthropoda; class Insecta; order Diptera; family Syrphidae; genus Volucella; species Volucella bombylans. The sequence goes on along the minus strand of OX422141.1, from coordinate 197,787,737 downwards.
GGATGGTGCCACAAGCCACACGGCACACGCTACAACCGATTTATTGAAGAGTAAGTATGGTGAGCGTGTTATCTCAAGAAATGGGCCAGTCATCCTCTTTCGTGCGATTTAACGCCGCTTGACTATTTTCTGTGGGTCTACGTTAATTTATTTGTTTATGCCAACACACCGACGACGTTGGAAGAGCTCAGAGCCAACATTGAACGCGAAATAGCGGACGTTTCGGCCGAAATGTGTGGCCGAGTCGTTGAAAATTGGGTCCAACGAATCGACCGCTGTTTACAAACTGTCGCTGATTGGAATGTCAGCAAAGATGCTGAATATTCTTATACTTCTGTACGAGGACACTGAATCAAGTGTGTGGAATAGCAAAATCTTGTCAAGATGGTTCCCCACAATAATGTGAGTTAGATTTGGATTTAGATTGTTGTGGGTGGTGGTATAAAGAATCTCAGATCACTGCGGCCACGGATATCCTCCATTTAGAGCTCATCTATGTTGCCGCAATTTGTTAGGAAGAGCGGCTACGTCTTTGGGTGAGCTGGAAGCTAAGTCCGCCGTTTCAAGGTAGAATCCACCTAGGTAACGCTGACGTATTTTGGTTAAACTAATGTAGTCACCTAGTATATGTTTCCACTTGCTCGTTGCACAGTCTGCATGTGTTGTCTTGTTCTATGTCCATGGTCGTCAGGTGTTTTTTTCACACACCAGTGATGTGTGAGGAAACCTGTGGTCGCTCGAATCTGTTTTTTTTTTTTTGTGGAAACAGCTTGGCATAAAGTTTTTGGCTTGTCTGTCTCCTTCAGTTTCTCTTCAGCCAGGTTTTAATACTTCGTTTGATTGTATTGATTGATAGCCCACAGAATGGTCTTGGCATCGGAGAGATTCGGATCCTCTCCAGGCTAGTTCGTCTGCTTTTTCGTTGCCTTCATGTCCGCTGTGTCCTGGCACCCAAATCAGATGAACTTTATTTGTGGTGGCCAGTAGTTGTAGGAGTTGAAAGTAATCCCAGACCAGTTTTGGTTTTATTTCAAAGGCGTTAATTGCAAGTATGGCTGCTCTGTTGTGGGAGAGAATATAAATATTTTTGTATGTCTGCTTAGATTCTCTCGAATGCAAAGCTCTAATTTTGGTGGGGGCTAACGCCCCCATTTATTTTGCTTAATACAAGCTTAAAAACTATGACTTAATAAAATAAGGTTTAGCTATTAGTATGGCTTAAAGCTGAGGATGGTGAAGGAGATCGAATTTGAGGGAAAGTGTGCTGCGATTAGAGAGAGATTCGTTCGTTAGATCCATATGTGGTGCGGTGGATAGGTACTCGTAGATAAAAGAGACGGGTAGAACGTAGATTACGAGGGTTAGTGTTAAAGAAAATAGTGTTGCAAAGAGGTATGCAATCGACGGAGCCTGAGAGGAGTCGGTGAATGAACAGAATGTCTGCTGCGTCCCTTCTTTCCTCAAGGGTATTCAGGTTAATGAGTTTGAGACGGTCTCGGTAGGGAGGTAAGATTAGAGGATCGTTCCAAGGTAGACCTCGAAGAGCAAATCGAAGAAAACGACGTTGGATCTCTCAATACGAGATACATGAACACGTTGAAAGGGACACCACGCTTGGCTAGCTCGAGAAGGGGGCGAACCTAAGTGATACATAGTGATCTGGTCACGTACGGGTTGCAGAATTTTTTGGACCATCTTTTAACGAAGCCAAGTGTCGCATAATTGCGGACAAACTTAACGAGGCCGTTAGTTAGTTGTCCGTGGAGATTGTAAATTCGGGGAGGAGATTTGTTGCACTTACGTGAGAAGGTAATCGATTGACATTTGGTGACGTTGAGTTCTAAGCAGTTCTTGATGCACCAGGTGGAAAACCGGTTTAGATCTATTTGAAGGAGGCTGGAGTCATGTTGTGAAGAAATGGGTTTACAAAATTTGGTATCGTCAGCATAGAGAGAAAGTGCTGAGTGTTGAATGACCTTTTCAAGATCGTTCATGGTTAGGACGAAGAAAAGTGGACCTAGGTGGCTACCCTGAGGAAGTGGCCAAGAAATTGGCCGATAGGGCAGACCTAAATCGAGCACTATAAAAACGATTATCCAGGTAAGAAGATATCCATTTTAGCAAAATGGGTTCAAAGCCCAGGACGAACAATTTGAACAGGATTAGTTTGTGAGATATCATGCCAAAAGCCTTACTGAAATCAGTTGTTATAACGTCGACTTCTTTACCACTTTCTAAGGCTGAGAGAACAGAGGACACGAATTCGACGAGGTTAGTGGTAGTTGATCTACCTTTCAGAAATCCGTGTTGATTAGGGGAAATAAGAGATTTGCACTTGAAGCTTAAAGCTTCGTACAAAATGCTTTCGAGTAGTTTGGGTATATGTGAAAGTTTAGCTATAGGGCGGTAATTAGTTTTGTGTATCGGTGTTATGAAAGAGGACTTCCATATCTGTGGAAATTCACCTTGAGAGAGCGATAATCGGAAGAGATTTTTAAGGGGGCGGGAAAGAGTTGAGGAACACGTTTTAAGAAATATGGATGGAAGGCCATCTGGGCCGGGTAAGTATTCATCATTAAGTTGTTGTAATTTGTTTTCTATTACTGTATGATCAAAACTTTGAGAAATAGTGGGGCCAATGGGGAAGTTAAGTAGGTATTTGAAATAAGAGGGATCCGGTACGAAGGAATTATCGACAAAAGATTGCTTAAAGAAAGCAGCCAAAAAGTTGGATATGGTATGCGGATCGGTTGATGATATGTTTTCGTATAAGAGGGATGGAGGGAAACCGTCAGATTTTTTTTCGTAGTTAACGAATTGGTAGAAAGACTTAGGATCATTTATAAGCCTTTATTGCGCACTATCAAGGTATCGCTGATAGAGAAACTTATAGAGCTGGGCGAATTGAAGATATGACCCGAGATAGTTTGAATAGTCAGCAAAAGAGTTGGATCCGAAGAAAACTGCCCATAATTTATTTCTTTTGTTACGTAAAGAGCGATTTATATTTATACGATTATACTACGGGGGACTCGTAAAAGAGGTCCTATTACGCGAAAAGGGGACACAGAGAGAAATAGAATTGAATAATTCTCTGTAGAAAACAGAAAGAGCACTTTTTAGGGGCATATTGGCGAAATCAAAACAACACTTACTAAGATATGCGTTAATTTTGCTTAAATTCGCTTTATGAAAGTCGTAAGAAGAGGTAGCTGCAGATGGGGTCGGTCGGAAAGGAGAGTGGTGGAAAAGGGAAAGAAGAAGTGGATCTCAGCCTGAAATACGAAGCTGCTTGTATCCATACTGCCTATGGATGCATATGGATGCTTTTGTGCAAGCGCCGTATACTCATTACTCACGCTCCAATTCCTTCATTTGTTTAGCATTCGTCTGTATACCGTACATGTGAGTGCTGTTCCTGTTCCCAGTAAAGATGGTCTGAAAGTGTAACCTTAAAATTGTGGCGAAAGTTCTATCGCGGTAGACATTTGTCTATTAAGTGTATTCCAAGTAATTCGTTTTTTTGAATTAGTAAAGAATTGCAGCATGAACTAGTTTGGAATTAGATTCATCTTCTGTGATGAGCATGTTGGCATGGGAGTTAAGCAATGCTGTCTCCTGAGTACACTTTTGTTAATTCTGTTTCTCGATGACTTGAACTATGTGGTGGAAACTACTGGGCTGAAAGGAGGATTAAAGTGCTCATGTATGCGTATGACATAGTTCCGTCATACAGATTCACCACAGGAATTAAGCCGAATGATTTCTGATCCTGATGATTATTATTCGAAGTGCCTGACCGTGATATTCAGAAAAGCTGGTGGATGTTACACCAGAAACCAAAGCTGGAAATTTACTGGAGAAAATATTGAAATTGTAGGAAAATTTCCTCAAACCAAAGTACGAAGCGTTATTTTACCAGCAAACTACAATCAGCAAAAACCGCACTTAATTGCACAAGGAAGTCTTGCATTAGTACAAGTGTACTCAGCCTTCATGCAAAGTATAAACAGTCATGTTTTACGCAGCGGAAGTTTGGGGTTATGAACAGTGTGAAGGCGTTGAAGAATTGCCTCGACTTCTCCTGAGAAGATTTTTTAAGCTACCGTGTAACTCTCCAAACGATATGCGTCTACTCGAATCTGGAATGTCGCCATTATTCATTGCAACTTTGAAACTTCACTTTGATTACGTTATTAGGGCAAAGTCTTAGGTTAGGTTAGGTTAGGTTAAACAGGGGTGTGATGGATATGCCATCACACAGGCACTAGGCACCAAAACGGGCCCATGGAACCAATTGAATTTGTCTTCAAATGGCAAAAACTTAAACAATCACCCTGGTGAGACACCCAATTTTCTTGCAAAAGCCAAGAAGGCCTTTGAAGTTCGTGCCGTCTATTTCTCGTCTAGTGTGCGAAAAAGTATTTCCCTAAAAATTTTCTTCGACTCCGCGATATTGCCTCGCATTCCCACAGTATGTGTTTTATGTTCTCAACAGCTTGCAGATCGCCGCAGATATCCGTATTTGACAATTTGAGTCTCTTTGCGTGATGCCGCAGGAGACAGTGTCCTGTCAGGATTCCTCTTACTGTTCTAAGCTTATCCCTGTTTAGTTTTATTAACTTCCTCGTCTTTTGCCGTCAAAAAGGAGCCAAAGAGTCTTGAATTCAGTGTGTCCTTCAAGACTTGACCACCTTAGGTTGGCAGTCTTTGTGACTTTTTCCTCGATAGTGTCCCTCACTATGCAAAGGGGTGGTTTGATATTGGCAACTTCCCTATTATCGAGTAGCATTCCTTTTCTTGCAAACTCGTCCGCTTGTTCATTTCCTTTAACACAGCAGTGTCCTGGCACCCATCACAGTCTTACCCGGTTCTGACCGCATAGTTCCTTGAACCCTGTGCAACAGCCCCTGACTGTATCAGAGTTCACGCTGGTTGATTCCATTGCCTTGAGTGTCGCCTGGCTATGGATGTAGATAGCGATATCTCTTTCGGATACCGATTTCATCTGCATTAGCCCAGCCGACCTTAGGACAGCCAGAACCTCTGATTGAAAGACAGAGGGACGATTCCACTCCGTTGAGTTTTGGCAGTTTGAATTGCGGTATCTTGTACTTTTTGGTAAAAAGAACTAGTTCCGTTTTGGAAGGGTTGAGACCACGGTTTTTTTCGCGAGTGCTGGCCGTCTTCGGGGTCACCTCCATAATTTCGCTTAAAATATTTAAGTACGAGTATTTTCCGTGCACTATTATGCGTATGCCGTGGCACAACACATTATCTTACCTAGCGAACCGTTTGCCAAACTTAATCGATGCCGACTAGTCATTTGAGGCGAACATAAGCAAGAAGTCTTGAGTTTGAGGGATCTGAGCAAGCGCTTCGCAATAATCCGTATCAAGGCCAAATTCCCCAAAATAAGAAATATTCACTGTCTTAAACGTCGGCAGGGCAAATCAAGCTCCCCATAACTATGTTCGACACTCTGCGCCATCAGCATCTCATCTCAAAACACAGTGGCAAAGCGGGCAATGAGAACCTCTAGTAGATTCGCCGCCAGTACTGATGACATTGAAGAAGCATTTTTGCAGACCGCAAAACGGCGTTCATAGTCACGATGCCTCTGTCACAAAGTAAGAATAGCCAATGCGCCTAGAACTGATTTTGTGAAGAGCATGCAGTAAACCATCTTGGAATATAGTCGAGCCAAAGCAAGCCCGACGAATGGAAGCTTATTCCCTTTAGTCTGCACCAACTGCGGAAGCATCTTTTTACCATCGACTATAAAAACTTCTCTGTCGTGGACTTTTGATGTCAAAAGACAATTCCGACCTGGAGATCCATTGTCAAGCGATCTCGTTAACATCTTTGCAACATAGACATTGTGAGACATGTGCAAGTATTGAAGCAGAAGCGGCGAAGATGAGTCTGGCGGTAAACGAGGGAAAAACGAAGAACTCGCTGTCATCAAGAAAGGACACACAATATCCGATAAAATGTCTCAATAGACGTTAACGCGTATAAGACTAACTCCTATCAGTTTCTGGTTTCTTGAGCTCAAAAAGCAAGTGAGTAGCAGACACCATTTTAGACAACCAAAATAGTGTTTCTATAGTCCTCCTCCATGACGCAAATGTATGGACGGAAGAAAATACCTCGAGTGATCTATAGCCGTATCTGCATCGACGGAAAGCGGATGGACTTATCTAAAAGAGTCAGGATTCGTAGGCTTAGATGACCGTGATGTGTATAGCAGATGGACACCAGCACAGCAAAAGAAGAACCCAACTTGGCTTGTTAAATTGAAAGCAGTTAGCAGGGGTAGTAAGTACATGAGTACATCAGGTATCCCGGCGCAGTTGAAAATAATATCCCAAAAGTTAACTAGACAGAGAGGGAGCATTTGCACCGGTTCGAGCTCTAAGGTCAACAAAAATTTCTTTTTCACAGTCGACGTGCCCCAAAGTGATTTTGCGTACCCTAAAAATGTTTGCACACCGCGCGGCGCAGTGTAGTAAGCAAATGTTTCCTGACCTTTGAGCCTTTTAATTTCAGGAGATGAGATCCGCAAAAGTCAACGTTTCGATATTATTTCGAGCTCCCATCACAAAGAAAATGAGTTTTCCACCGATTTTATCGTCAAAAGTCAGACTTTTCGTTCCCATACCCCCTCCCCAACAATCCATCTTCACCTATTCATTTGAAATTTCAAAATTTCTGCACGAACTAGACTCGCGTAATGGGAAATTCTTATCTCAGATTTAGCACTTGGAATACCAAGCATAGTGAAGCATCCTCTTTGCATATTCAGAATTCAAGGAATCAAGGCCTTTGCGGTTGACACGTTTCATAGAAAGCCTATTCGATACAGCTCCAGCGCAGTTCTTTAGCTCCTTAACTCCTTAGCTTCTTTGTTTCTTTTTGTTTTTTTACGAAATCCTTTTTCCCGTCTCACCCTTAACACAAACAAACAAACAGAAACGTGCGATCGTATCAATCTGTCGATTTTCGCTAACCACGACGCAGAATAAATAATTAGAATTCTAAAAACGTGCGATTCGAATGAACGGCAGTCGAACATTATTCACTTGTGATGAGTTACAACAATCGGGCCTGGCTCAGAGCTAGTCCATCAACCTGGCCAACGTGGCACAGTGCACAACTTGTCATATTTCATTTCATGCTTCCGATCCGATCCGAACCGAACTGATCCATTGAAGAGACTCATGCAGACGGATGAATAGATAGATGGATGGATGGATGGATGGGGCAAACAGGCAAACAGGCAAACGAACGCACCGGGTTTCTACACCGGAGGATGAATACAAATTGAAAGAGTTGAATATTGATGGGAGGAAACGTCGGATTGAATGCAATAGAAGACTACACCGGAGGATTGTGGGTGCCGATGCAAAAGGAGTTTTTGCATGCAAATGACCAGTGGCGGTTTAGGGTGCCATTCTGGTTGATCCTGAAGGCGGTTCAAATCAAAGACTGATTACATAGCAATTATTGTCCAATGGGCCATCAATGATTGTTACCATGAGCGGCTAAGGAATGTGAGAATCTATGGCGTGCGATGGATTCAAATTGAAAACGGTCTTTGTCAACACGTCAACCAGACGAAAGCAATTGTAGAAAATGTAATGCTGTCCAAACCGTCTGTACCTTTAGACAGAATAACAAAATCACAATACAAATCTATAACATGAGGACTATCGATGATCCTAATGCCTTGGTTAGTGGCGCCATAGAGTTGCAGAAAAATGTCACACGAATGACACTTGGCTCGTTGTTATGTGAAAGGTAAACAGGAGTCATTTCTCTGTAGACGTGAAGGAGCAACCGCAAGAAGACTAACGGTGAAATGTACAAACTGGTAGTTATTTCTCGTGTTTCCATCAGAGATCTAACTCATCGTCTCCTCCAAAAGAGGAATCAGTGACTCAGCCGCGGCGGTGAGCCACTTTCAAAGTTCTCTACTTAAGACGCCGAAATGCCGCACACATAATCAAAACCCTCGGATCCATTCCGGAGGTCGAAAGAACTGCGAACATGAGGAACAAAATAAAGTGGACATCTTAAAGACGGATTACCCACCGTTCCCAAAACCGTGGAAGACTTTTCCAAGCGCCTGAGCGAGATCATTAGAAGAAACCATGCCGATTCCCAAAAGCAAAATTAACACCCCTTAAGGCCTTCCATCGTCACATCTCGGACGTCTTTTAGCGAAGTTTTAAAAGTAAGTACCAGCACCAACCACGTCAACGCCGAATACTTGCTGACTGATGGGAGCGTAATTCACAGAGGTAGTGCGGAATCATCAGCACTTTCACAGCAAGCGTCGCAGGATGTTGTATCACTTATGCCCAGCACATTGAAGCTATTATCAAGAGTGTAGTGCTCGTTACGATGGCAGTAAGCAACCTGCAGTCTTTCTTGACTGACCGCTGCGTAGTCATGTCATCTGCAGTTATGTTCATGTTCAACCCAACTGTCAATGGAAGTCTTAACCGAGAAAAAACTCTCCTCTGAGGGTTGCCTAGCAAGTCCATCGGCGCTTTCCTTTTCCGTGGCCCCATTGTGACCTGGGACCCAGACAAGACCCAAAGAATTTAGCCTTTTAGCAACTTGGCTGTTGCTACAGATGTAAATGCTTGGCCCCATCCACCGGTTCTTCACAATATTGTTCGTTGCCATCAGGATTTCGAATATGGTATCTCCGCTTGGCAGAGAGATGCAAGGTTTCCTAAGGAGTAGTGAAATCTAACGTTGTCGTCCTCCAGACACCAGCACCGCATTCTAGACCGGTTTTTGAGTCACTCTTGAAGAACCGACTGCATTCCTTTCCTGACCCAGGTTCTGGGCGAAACCACTCCTGGGCACAGGAATAGTCGATTTCGTATATTTTTTTTCTGCAGCAGGAATTCTGGTGTCATTGCGTCAGACAGCATGTCCATAAGACCAGAGTCAGAAAGCATTCGGCGCAGATGGCTTTGAGAATGCAGCCCATGATAGGAATATCGAGAAGAGGAAGATTCTCCAATGCGTCTAGAGTGGAGCCAAGCATGCTAGGGGAAACCTAAGGGGAAACCTCTCATGCAGCCGAGACAAACCGCTTTTTGTAGTCTGGCAAACATGTTGTCCAGGATAACACCCAAATAGCTAGCTTCTTTGGTGAATTGGATGGTCATGCCTTTAAACACTAGATGAGTCAGCCCAGTCAGCCTACTCCTTCTCGTGAAGAAAACAACCTCAGCTTTGAGAGGATTGACTGAAAGCCCATTGCTAGTGCACCAATCGTCGATCGCTTCTAAGGCTGCCTGGGCTTTAGAGCAGACAGTCGCTAAACAGACAGTACAGCTGCATCATCCATGCATGCTAATGCATAGAACTTAGCATTTTTGAGCGCGTTGATGCGTCGATAGAGGGGTTGCCGAACATTTTTCTCGTCTCGGTCCTGTTTCAGTTCCGAGAAGTTGGTCGGTTTCACTTCCGGTTGGGTATCGCTTGCGCCGAGTGGGGGAGTGATACTTTTACCACTCGCGCCTTTGACAGCACTTGCCGTCTCTTAACGCAGTGCGTTTGTCCCACGTCTGCGTTTGTCCCACGTCTGCGTTTCCTCTTCATCTGACCCTTAGACGGTGGTCCTTCAGTGGGTGCCTCTTCTGGATCCTGCGCCACACTTTCGGTTTCTTTCCAAAGAGCAGCAGTTGTCATCGGAATTAAGTGATCTGGTCACCTGGAGTATAATCATTTGGGGTCACCTCCTTATTTTTAATTGTTCAGCGTCTGGTTTGGACCTCTTTGGCGCTTAGTTCGACGCCTCACCTAGATTCTTTTCAGAACCTTAGGATCTTCGAATTTTAAACCTTCCTACCACGACAAGGGAGCCAAACAAAGGGAGGAAGCTCTGCAGTTTCTGCGGTTTGGTTGCACTGACCAAAACGATGTGGTCAGGTTCGTATTCGCCTACGCCGTTTAATAGTGGTTCTTCCAATTTTTCAGCACTGACCACCAGTCAGTGATATTCTCGTGGTCATCCTTGCAAACCTCAGTTCGAGTTTTGTTGTCCCGTCATGCCCTCTTTACCTTCTTGTAAAATTCCCAATTCTTGTTCCTGCATTGCATCTTTTGGTTTCATCGTCTTCGCGTTTTCCAAAATTCCCCGTTTTTCTTTTGGAGAAGTTCGAGTCCGGTTTTCTTCTCTACTGCTACATGTCAACAGCAGCTTTCAACTGAAATCTTGTCCTCGCGTGCAGCATCGACATGTGCCTAGCAAATGTCAAGTCAATTGACATGATACGTACAGTGGACCATCAGCTTATTTCAAGAAAGTTGTGGGTCTCCTTCAGCATTTGGAAGGATTTGCGTATGTCGAAGCGAGGTGATGATGAGTTTCTTTTCTCAAAAATAATTGCTCCCAAAAGCACACAACATATAAAGAATCGGTTGTAGTCCCTACTTAAATGGTCCACGAATCCTTAGTACAATTCCGAAAATTCTACTTCTAAGTACATACAACAACCAGAAGTAACCCTAAAACTACACAACTCAATCTGACTTTTCATCTTACTCTTCAAGTACATTCTCTCTGCGGTTGAATTTATTCGAGAGTCGACATTCGATTCAGCTGTCAAAGTGACAGTGCCCGATGTCACTGCCACAAATTGTTGACTAATCTTTGAGGAGAGATTCGAGTTTGTTTTCTACTCCGCCAACGCACTTAACAGAGATTTTGAAGATGGACATTTCCAAGGTACCACCAGAAAGAAAACTGTACCTCTGCAAGTGGTACTTCAAAGGTAAACCCGCTATATTATAATTTCCTTCCGTCGACTCATTATCTTTTCTTTAAAAGCTGGCTTCGCTTTACTCCCCTTTGTTTGGGCAATAAACTGCTGCTGGTTCTTCAGTGAGGCATTCCGCAAGCCTCCGTACAAGGAACAACCTGAAATCAAGCGATGTGAGTAGAGTTACCCCAGAATCCATCAAATCTTCAACTCATTTCGTTTCAGATGTGATTTACTCTGCACTGGGAGCGTTTGTTTGGCTTCTGGCCATCATAACTTGGATTACCATATTCCAAACAAAGCGCGCTGAATGGGGGGCATTCGCCGACTACATAAGCTTCATCATTCCACTGGGGAGAGCCTGAAATCAGTCACATCTGTGAAAACCTAAAGACATCCTGACGTAACCAAACTTTCAACATTTTTATTTTATTCCTAATAAAGACTTAGACTAACAGAAAATCATTGGGCGACAATTTCTTCGGTTTCTCCGTTTACCGCATTCCATTGCTCTTCGAAGAATGCCTTGTGAAGGGTGAGTGGCAGGCTCTTTTGGCGGATAAAATAGTTTTCGTTGCCCTTCGCTGTGTAGGTGTCGTCTCCCATGAGGGCTCGCAGTGCCATATTCTTCTTCAGGAGTTTGTCGTAGAAACGTCGTCCAGCGTCAATGAATTCCGGTCCGAGTTCAGACAATTTTTTGTCAATTTCTGTTTCGTACTGCACTTGGTTGTAGTCTTTCATGAATGACCAACTGCCAACCCCGAAAAGGCCGAGGATTGTATACATTACCGCACGGATCTGAAATCACAAGGGAATCGAGATGGTTGTACACACTGAGAGATTCTGATTCATACCGCAAGTGGTCGTGCGAGCAGATGTAACTTTTGATTGAAATAGTTTCCCAGCGTGTACATGGCGAAGAAGGAAACACTCGGGAATACCGAGTTCAGCAGCACCCGATTTGTCTGGAGCTGGAGAATGGTCTTGCACATGCCGAAAATTTGTTCATCTTCCTTCAGGACAATGGCGTCTTGAAGCATTTCGCCACTCTCAGACCTCCACTTGATTTGTTCGTTACGAAACAGAATCTCACTTCGATTTATCTCTTCAGTGTTGCTGTACTCATAGTTTGTAGGAATTCCCACGATGGCACCAAATCTGCTCTTTGTAGATCCTACAAATGGGGGATTAGTAGATTACTCTTGTGGCGAATCGATCACTTACCAGCTAGAAACAAGTCAAACCCATAGACTACGAAGGGTTTCAAGACTTTTCTCTCATACAAGGGGATATCCAGAATATCCAACGCCTTCTCGAACCTCGTTTGTACTGCATCAGGCACAGGGCGTACTATTCCATTCCTATGAATACATATTTGACTGATTTTGATTTAGAAATCGAGAGAATTTCTTACCTGTAGCACTGGACAAATTCTCGGTATTTGTCTAGAAAAAAAGTGTGCGGCATGTAGTTTCCGAGGAAGAGACCGACCGTCGTACATCCTGCTCCTATGAAAACTAATTTACGACCAAAAGGAGTGGTGAAATAGGTGAACATTTGTTTTTGAACTTTTTCCTTTCTCATTTTCGTAAATTATTTCGAAAAAGCCGCACAAATTAAAGAATTTTGCAGAAATTTCGGTACCAGATTAAGGTTATTTGCCTGATTTTGACAGCTTACCAGCGATACTCGAATTGCATAACATATGATTGGGTGCGTTTCGTAGAGAATATTGAAATGGTAAAAATAATTGCGCTCAATTCACAATAGATAGTAAGTTAAATTAAAAATCAATGATATAACTAATGGGGTGATGCGTACAGAATATATCTGTTATTCCGAATTGTACTTCCTGATAAGATGGTGGAATGAATAAAATCGCCGATTCAAGCAGTTCCAGTGCTCTTCATCATAAAATAGATATCTTAACTTTACCGCGTAACGCAGGAGCAATGTCAGCTTTTTGTTCAAGCTCAGTTACAACTTTTTGCGCAGCTTCTCAGATCGAGGGCCTGCGTGTCGATTGATCGGGAAACTACTGAGTGCCCTCTAGCTTGGATTGGGCCAGTAGCACAACAATCAAGTTCATAGTGCTTGCCTTACCTCCCAGTGGTGGTCCCCGGCAACTGCATGAGTAAAACCTTACCCATGCAGACTAAAATGGCAGGGATAAAAATGGACTCACTGTTGACGACTCTAGAAAACGTTCAAAGGACAACGACCTGTGTGCGTACCTTTAACAGGCCACGTGCAGCCGAACAATTAGTGTATGCGCAAGTGCGATTGGATGGAACTTTTTGCGCAGCTTCTCAGATCGAGGGCCTGCGTGTCGATTGATCGGGAAACTACTGAGTGCCCTCTAGCTTGGATTGGGCCAGTAGCACAACAATCAAGTTCATAGTGCTTGCCTTACCTCCCAGTGGTGGTCCCCGGCAACTGCATGAGTAAAACCTTACCCATGCAGACTAAAATGGCAGGGATAAAAATGGACTCACTGTTGACGACTCTAGAAAACGTTCAAAGGACAACGACCTGTGTGCGTACCTTTAACAGGCCACGTGCAGCCGAACAATTAGTGTATGCGCAAGTGCGATTGGATGGACCGGACATAAGGAGGTTGAAAAACTGTGATATATTGCTACAGTGATTGCTATAAGGAAAATAAACAGCGCTTTTGGGAACCGGATGTGCCATATGCGGCAGACCAAGGCAAGAAGTCTTGAGCTTCCGAGTTGTGAGCGGACGTCTTATGACAATGCGCATCCATAAGCCTGATATGCGCCCATGCCCCTACGGAAAAAAAGGATGACGCTACCAAAGAATGTTTTTACGAGCTCCGCGACAAGACATACATATGAGCAATTTCCGAAGTATGTACAATGTCCGCCTAGTACGATTTTAACGTTAGGATAAGAAAAGAGAACATCTTTGGTAGGACAGTTGGTAAGCATAGCCTACACGACACCACACCTGGCTTATCACTATAGCAACCATACGGTTTCCTCACCTCTATATACAGAAGGGAACACGTCGATCACCGGATCATTAAACGCTAAATCAAGCTGATCAGTTTGCGATAGACAAACATACTTTCAGCATCCTGGACGTCCGAAGGTTCCGGGCAGCCATCATTGTCTCGTATCACCACCTTGTTGCAGCCAAGGTGCAGATGCAGATTTGCCAACAACAACAACAAAGAAGAACTACTGTGAGAAGACATATAACTTAGAAAAGCTTTTTTTTATATAGTTTGCGCGCTCAAATGCGGACGGCTAAGGGATGAATTACAATATTTTAGAGTACGTCCGAAAGTGGGCTTGAGGGTATACTGATGAGCATTCGTAGCGAGACGGGTGTTACGTTTTAAAAGTTTGAAGCGGCGGAATGCTACTGACGGTTTCTTTGGATCACTGGTGATGGAAATAGCGATAAAACAGAGTGAGAAACAAAACATTACGTCGGTGTTCGAGGATGTCCATTGTTTGAGTGATATTATCACCAATGAGTTTTACCGCACGGTTTTGAATCCTATCTAGCAGGTGTTTTGGGCGCATGCGAACATATATGGGCATTGTTCTTCAATTTTGGACGGATAAATGCCTTATATATTGAGACCAGATCAGAGGAGCTGAAGTATTTCTTACATCGCTTGAGGAAACCTAGACATTTCGCAGCATTTTTGACGACACTGACGATGAAATTATTTCAGTTTCGACTATGCAAGTGCCATTCTTGGATCACGCCTGTGTGTTCAAATTTCACTTTACAGACAGCATTGTATCTTGGAAGCATTAAATTCCACTCTGTTGATAGCTTCCCAATTGGTTATGCTTAACATACTCTGGCGTTCTTTTTCTACAGCCGAAGAACAGGGACGTGAGTCCGGGAACGAAGATGAGAAGCAGAGAGTACTGTCGTCAGCAAAGGAATATATTGGATTAGAAGTAGCAGACAAGAGATCATTGATGAAAATTAAAACGAGTGTCGGAGACAGAACAGAACCCTGGGGCACACTAGCATTTATTTTGTGAATATCAGACTTGAAACCGTCCAAGACAACTTGAATTGAACGTTCCGAAAGGTAATTTCTAATCCATTGAAGAAGAGAGTCGTCGATCCCAAATGCACGCATTTTCGACAAAAGAGCTTGATGCCAAACTCTGTCAAATGCCTTACACATATCAAGTGAAACTATCTTGCTTTCACCAGATTTGGTTCCACTTTTCGTTGAGACACGCCATCAAATCACCAATGGACCTGTTGCTACGAAAACCGTATTGCCGGTCATTGAGAAGTTTTCGAATTTCGAGATATTTCAAGAGGTGACGAATTTTTCGATGACCTTGGAAAGTAAGCTCAATGAGTCTGTACGAGGAGAGAGAAGAAGATTCGCTTTTTTAAGGGATGGTCTGGACAAATGCTGCTTTCCATCTGAATATTCGACGCACTCAAGTATAGGCGGAGACAAAGCACAATCTGAAAGTATTGAGCTAGCCGCAAAGTGTGCAGCTAGCAGATTGGCCTTGTCAAAAAAGCTGAAATTTGGAATGTCATTATAAGTGAGCATTGGAATGGAAGATGTGGCAGAACTGTTAATGTTTTTGGCGAACAACCGAAAGTGTTTACAAGCTTTGAGACATTGGACTTTCAAACGCTCAAGAAATACGTTGCAGTCATTCTTGGCTCGTGTAAACTTTTTACCGTTTTCCTCTGTTTTGGTCCGAAAATCAATTCACTAACCCTGACAGCTTCTTTACAGCTCGAGTCGTACCAGAAATCAGGTATCTGACACAGCGCATCGATCTCGTTAAAAGTCGAATTACTGTCCAGTGGCTTCTGTAAATAAAGCAGTAGTGGACAATTTACTTACGGAGATGGAATTTTAACCAAATGAAATTGAATTCCGGATTGGCACAAGGACTACATTGTGGTGAAGTTTGGTCAGCTACATCACTACGCACGTAAATGGCGAGACCGCTGTGAGAGAAGAATAATGGTACTAGTTCGTAGACTTTAGAGTGTAGCTTTAGATCAGAGTGATCTGAGTCACTAAATGCCAAAACAGCTGTTCTGTATTTATAAACGTGGACGGACAATCAATTCAAGCTGCAATCACAAGATACCACCAAAATCTTCGCCGAACGCGTATCCAGAAATCGCACAATAACTCCTATGCCGCCAGCATCAAGTGCCACAAAGCAGTGGCAACGCTGCCAACATGCCATCAGAGATGCCGCAACTGATGTGCAGGAAATCTCTGGTTTGATGAAGAATATCGGCAAGCTCATGCAGCTTAACAAGAAGCCTACAAAGCGGAACTGCAATGAAGGACAAAAGCGTCTCTTGCGCTCTGTGAGAAAAATGGAAGAGAATAACCTTGGCTTCAACGGAGGAAAAGAAAGAGCATTCAAAGCGCGTAATCGAAGGCATTTGGAGGCACAACTTTCAGAAATTTTACCAAAAGGTCAAAAAAACTTGTCGATTCAACAAGACTCGAAAAGTAACGTCTGGATATAAGAATGAAAGTTTAGTGGTAGAGGTACAGATTCCTTAACATCGCATACAAATTTTGTGTGCCGTATTTTGTGAACCCCTGTAATGAATTATAACCACAATCGCCCAAGTCTTCACACTGTGGCAGATTCTGCCCAGATATGTACTTAAAACATCTACAAAGACGAGCTATACAATATAGGTTTCACGTCACTGATAAACGTGTTAAATTGGCACATCTTCTTTCGCGTAAAAAGGCAATTGAGTAAGAAGGTTTTGCGAAGAAACACTAGCAGATTCTATATAGTCATCCCAATCCGGCTCTATGACGCAGAATCATGGGAGTTACGAGTATATAAGGCAGATGAAGGCATTCTTGTTCGTTTGTGATTTTGTGACTCCTAGCACACTTCCAGCGGCATTCCTGTTTGTGAGAAAGATAATGTTATCTAACCATGGCATGTATGGTATATTAAGTATTTTTTGTAAGAGAAGGCGTACTATTACAATGAAAGTCGTCCTGAATCTACACTGAATCTTGAACCATCGAATCGAAAGTTCGGTCTTTCCGTCTCAAACTAGGGGGTTGGGATTCAAATGTCCTCTTTGCAGTTAACGTTTTTAAACCTATTTGTTTCACCAAATCAATATGGCAATAGCTTGCTTGGGTCAGTCGTTATCAGATCTTCTCTAAATATCTTTTCAACACATTGCAGTTTCTTATTTGCTGTGCCAAGCTCTTCTTGGCTAGGAGAAGGGCTGCTTCATTTCACGCTCTCTACCTCATTGTTATTGCTTGTATTGTAAATGCTCTTTAAATGCTTCTGCGATGAGCTTTGAGTCTGTTTGCTATGCGGCACTAGATCCCGTGCTAATCCGGGAACTCTCCGGCTTCCAATTTATTTTTCTTTTTTTTTATTATGGCGATGTTCCACTGTCCAAAAAGCGATATTAAAGCTCAAATTCAACGAAAATTCAAAAAAGACTCTTTATGGGGAGAGATATTGACTCACTTGGAATCATATCTGCCATATTGTGTGGACGCCTGAGACCACAATCAGTAAAATTGTAAGCCAGAACACTTTAATCGAAATATAAAGCTAAAGACCCAGTTTTACTGCGAAGGATTGTTGGTTACAGCTCAGAATCATTCCGGAATATAGCGCCATATAAGTAAGTGACTGAGACAATGATAAATGGGAGACACAAAGCAATCTTCAAAGCATTTAAAATAAAACGAACAAAACGTATCCGGAAGAGCTTCTAGCTTCGCTGGAGCAATATTTGACTTCAATGGGAATCAGAGGTATCGACTTTTTCAACCTAAAAACGAGTGTTAAGTAATTATCCGTAAGATCAACTTCCAATTGAAACGAATCTCATTAATCATTTGTTGACATTCCGTTAGTGTCGAGCCAATTAATTAAATTTGTTTTTTTTCTTATGGACTAGCATTTACCACGAGCCCGACTTTATCTGGTTCTCAATTACAGTTGCCCTCAGTTTGCTGATTTCGATGGTCTTATCACAATGGTGTCACCAATTTATCCAACCGGCGGTCTTTCAAAAAGAGCTGCCTTCAGTGTTTACAAAATTCTTCTCATCATTTGTCAGTTCTTTTGCGCTGCTCCGATTCTTGATTCCCAGAAACATTTCTTAGTCAAAGTGCACTACATTTGGTGCAGCGTTTACTTTCTCACCATAGTGACGGCTACATATTCTCAAGAAGAGATCCTTGAAATCAGCATGTCAACTATTCAGAAGATTTGGTACCTGGGCGAATACGTTTCAAACAATCTTTTAGTCGTACTTGGCATAGTGACGTGCTACTATCGCAAGAACTGCTACAAGGATTACATCGAACAATTAGAACAAGTTAACAATCGTATTGGGATTTATCAACTCAAAACCATCCGTTCCGATAGGAACCCTAGAATTGATAGACAAATCATCTTAATCACGTTAATGGGTGTTTTGTTCTTTGCCTCTACATTGCTCTTGGACTTTATGTGTAGTTCAAAAAACGTATTCTTATTTCTGCGAAGTAGTACGACGTATATCTTGCCAAATATCACCATCTGCCTTGTGCTTGGACAATACTGGACTCTAATCAAGTTCATAACAATTCAACATTATAAATTGAACTCAATAATTCTAGATCTGGATGATCGCAGGAATCATGGTCTAGTGAATCCTTCTTCCCTTCTGACAGAAGTTCTTAAAGAGAAGAAAACATCGAGGCAGAATACTTGCGCAGTTTTGGATGATTTGAGAAGTATCTTTGTCCAGCTGGATGCCCTGATAGGAGATGTAAACAATGTTTTCGGATTGACCATCATAGTGAACTTTCTTACGTCGTTTCTAATACTCAGCATTCAAATATTCGTCCTATACAAGATATCCGATCAAGGAGTGGATTCAATGTGGATTTTGATGCTTTACACTCAGTTCTGGGTAGCCTTGCATACTGCGAAGTTTATCTTCATTCTCAAAGTGAACAATTGTCTTTTAGATGAGGTAAGGAACTAACAATTCAACGTGATATAGACAACGTAATAAAAGAGGATGCTTTTCTTTCTGTAGAGAGCAAGGACAGGTGCCATCCTGAACGAATTCGATGCTGGAGATACCGAAGCCGAGGATGCCATCAATCGGTTTCTTTTGCATCTGCTGCTAAAGAAGGGTACCCATGTAGCATGTGGGATAATTGAACTGAACATGGGATTCCTTGGCGGAGTATGTTCTTGTGATTAGTATTTTCTGTAAATTTTGTGTATCATATTGTTCCGCTTCAGGTTATGAGCGCGCTATCGATTTACGTAATTTTCCTTATTCAGGTTGACCTTGGTGAAGTAACTTTGATTGCTAGAGCTGCCACTAATGCCACCAATGCCACCATCACCACCACCACCACCACCAGCACCACCAGCCCCCCAACAGTCATATTTTAATTGTCTTCCTCCACCCCAGTCACATGGGAATTTCATTTGTCACTGTCAATTCAAAATCAATTAAAGCACAAAATTAACAAACGAACGGACAAATAGACTTCCTTCAGTTTTACCATGGACGCCACAAATAACCCTTTCAGCACTGCTTACAATTTAGAGCTAAAACTTTACAAGGCTCTCCAACCGTTTCTCATCATTTGCGAATTGTTTTGCGTTGCTCCTGTCGGTGCACATAATTTCGAACCCCTTCAAAATCACCTCTGGCATTATTCATTGAATTCTCTTCACATCATTTGGTGCACCACGGTCTACTTCTGCCTATCCACCTGCATTTACACGGAGTACACTACTTTCAACATATCACTTTCAACCATCCAGAAGCCATTGTACTTCAGCGAGTATCTTGTGTTCCTGATCCACGTATTGTATCTGATGACAGGATGCTACTACATGCGAACCAGCTTTGGTAAGTGTATCCAAGCTATAGTGGCTATCGACTGCAAATTATTGCCATTGGGTGAGCGTCCATACTACGGTCAGTTCAGAACATTCTTTCTGATGCACCTTGGACTATTGGCCATCTATGCTCTGGCCACTGGATGCGTGGACTTCTTCTACAGCGGCAGGGAGGTCAAAAGTTTCCTTCGAAGTATGACGGTGTATCTAGTTCCTAATTTGATAATAAACCTTTCCATGGTTCAGTACTACTCACTGATGTTTGGCATTAATCTTCGATGTAAGTCGCTCGCCAGTGTTTTGCGAAAATTCCGTCAGCAGTACGCTGAGGATATTTCAAAGTTGAGTGATCCTCGAAAAATGATAAATCGCCTGAGGGAGATCTTTTCCCACCTGGAGATCCTTGTGAAACAAGTGAACTCTCTATTTTCCATTTCAATCCTGATAATTTACTTTGGATCTTTCATCAATATCAGCATCAATATTTTCCTCATTTACAAGTACGTAGACCATAAGTTGGAACAAAACCTCGTCCGGACGATGTATTCGGTTATTTGGGTGGCACTGCATATTGGAAAAATGTTTCTCATTTTGTATCACAATCATTTGATTATTGTGGAGGTAAGTTGGTTGATAACTTTAGAGAAAGCAAAAAAATATGAAAAGTTCATTTTCAGAAGGACGACATCGCCTTTATATTGAATGACATTCATCCACATAACGACGAAATGGAAGTGACGGTAAGTTCCTTCATGCATTCATTTATATTTTCTTATTTTGTGCGGGGTTGAGTTGTGGTACTCGTAATTTGTTTTTTCTTCTTTTCTTTTTTTGTGCACACATCCAACGGGACGATGCATTTATGAATAATTGAATTGGATAGTGTAGAACTAGTGGGGATTAGGAGGAGTAGTAGTAGTAATAGTAGTAGTAGTAATATCTTCTTTTCGAGTTCTTTTTTACGGGTCCGATTTGAATTTAGCTTTTGATAGAACTAATTACGAGCGAAATTCTTGGGCAGCTTTTAGGATTTTCCCATTAGGAACTTTGTGATTGATTGAACGTAACCACGTACGCTTTCGTGATTCTCCGGCAAGTGAATGGATATCACATCGATGTAGACTTTGTCGAAGGGAATTGTTTGGAGAATCTCTAATTCATGACCATGCCCTCCAAGACTAAGGAGATCGTAGTCGATGCGATTACACGCTAACATTATGGTATAGAGGGGAAAACATTTAACGCGGGAATTAAACCAGGATGTTTCTTCATCTAACAGACTATTGATTCGGACATCCGAATCTTCTCCATTGTGGAGAGTCACTTCTTTGGGATGCTGATTCGGTGATACACACGCGTGCACCACCTGCATCTTGGCTCGATGAACATTCTGCTTCCGCAGCGTGAAATACCTTCGTGGTTCTGGTTCAACAATCACCCCCGCCCAATTGAGGGTCTCTGCTAACCAGGGGGCTGTCATAAGATTCCCCACTTGACCGGTTAATGACTGTATAGCTGCACCATTTAGTTAGCCGCCGACTAAATCGGCCATATAGTGTGCCATCTCAGGCGTTAGCTCATGATGGCTGGTGAAGTTCAAATGCTCCGCTGCTGGTGCGTTCTTTAGGAAATGCATTGGATACTTTTTCATGTGAATCTCACGGAGGAATGCTATGAGTGTTTGGTCATCTTGTGCCACACCGAACAGTTCGTAATCTCTGGACATGT
The DNA here is from genome assembly GCA_949129095.1 of Volucella bombylans. Classification (NCBI taxonomy): domain Eukaryota; kingdom Metazoa; phylum Arthropoda; class Insecta; order Diptera; family Syrphidae; genus Volucella; species Volucella bombylans. Next base: position 197,766,319 of record OX422141.1, on the reverse strand, counting down.
TCAAGCGGAATTGTTGATGTCGGATTTCGGTCGTATCCATATACTCGTAGACAATTAATATACTCGTACTAAGCACCGTCGCGAAAGACAATATGCACAACGCTATCGGTAAAAATTGGCGATACGGTGTGGGACCATCGAGGATCAAATTTCGTTAATTTCTTACATCCAGCTACGTTGCCAGCAGCCACAGCCGCTGTCATCTGACAGTCTTGTTGATGATGACGTTGATGTACCTTGTGATGTTCCAACATTCGTACTTGATATACTATTCCCTGTTGTTGGTGTTGGTGTTGCCGGTGGTGTTGTTGTTGTTGTTGTTGAGCTGCTAGCATTTGTGGTATTACCACCAATCTTTCCAGCAGAACACGAACACTTGTGATGTAAATGATGCACGGGTGAATTGGCGGGTGTTGTTGGTACACTACTACTGGCATTCGGTGTTGTAGTTCGATCGGGCAATGATGATGCGGCTAATGTTGTGAATGTTGATGCTGATGTAGATGTTGATGATGCTGATACTGATGCTGATGGTAATGCTGCTAATGTTGATGTTTCTAAATGTGATGTGAACTTTGCTTTTAATTTGGTAGATGATGGTGATGTTGATGTTGATGGACTACCATCAGCACCGTTCGAATGTGAGGTTTTTGAATGTTTTTTACTATTGCTACTACTGTTATTGGTGTTGCCACTTTGACTGTGACTACTATTTGTGGAACTATTTTGAATTATGTTTGAAGCTAATGCAGGATGGGCTGAATATTTGGTAGAGAGTTTAAACAATTTCCAAGCTATGAGTATCTTCGCATATATCTTGTTTATTTTGCGGACAACACTCTCAATGTACTATGACAAGAGAATTTCGCTGAATAAAAGTTTCATATCCTGACCCATTTTGAATTAGCATTTTTTTGCTGATGAACTTTCATAGCTTTTGAATTATGAGACGGGGCACTGAAGACACCACTAAGCCTAAGACGGCCGGCGATGATGGTGGTGTTTAGGTGCTGCTGCTACTTGGATGCGTGTGTTCTGCGTTCTATGTTCGGTTTTCGTTTTCTGTTCGGTGGGGGGGGGCTTCCGATTTTCCACTTCAGTTGATGCCCTCGTTCTCGGTGTCGTAGCAGCTTTCTAACGCGAGTGAATTACTCCAAAATTTGATGCTGAATACCTTAAAATGAAGAGAATCCATTTCCACTAGCATCACACCGCGAGCAGGCCAATTTAAACAATACAAAAACAACAAAAATATTAAAAAAGAACTCAAAAAACGAAAAAAAAATCAATTGAGATTTTGAGATTTCTTGACTTATGCGTTGGGAAAATGCGGAGAATTTTCTTTCTACTGCGGAATACGAATGCACTTTTTCACGAGAACGCTTGTGGCAGAGATTTTGGGCTTTCTCGCCAGATTTCTGTCGAGTTTCGTCGATTTTCCGGAATTCGAAACCCAACATCACCTGCTCGCCATTAATATTTTTCGGGATCTTTACGCACTCACTGGTAATTGAAGGCACTCGGAAAATACAGGGTTTTCCAATAAGGACTTGACAATTTTTTTTATTTTAAATAAAACGCAAAACCATTTGAGATATTTCAAAAACTTTATTATCGGTCCATATCTTCCAATTCGGGCCAAAAATAATCGGTGATCATGGCGCGATAACGCTGACCATTCACAGTAACGTGACGATCGTCACCGTCGACGAAAAAATATGGCCCAATAACGCCGCCGGCATGCAAACCGCACCAAACAGTTATTTTTTGTGGATGAAGTGGTGATTCGTGAAGCACATGTGGATTTTCACCCGACCAATAACGCATATTTTGCTTATTGACGAACCCACTGAGCCAAAAATGAGCTTCGTCACTGAAGATGATTTTGCGATGAAATTCATCATCTTGGCGCATCTTCTCCAGAACCCAATCGGAGAACGTACGTCAAATGGTCCATCGGCTTCAATTCTTGAGTCAGCTTGATCTTGTATGGGTGCAAACCAAGATCCGTACGCAAAATACGCCATAATGTAGTCTGAGCGATGCCAATTCTTGAGAACGGCGTGGAATTGACTGATTTGGATCGTTTGCTACGGACGGCTGAACGGCAACGATATTTTCAACACTTCGACCAACCCGTTGTCTCACTGACACGGCAACATCACACAACGAATATGTAGACTCAAATTTTTGCAGTAAACTTGTTATTGCCTGTCTACTAGGGCGAGAATTACCACCGAAAATTGGAGTTAACGCTCTTAAAGTTGCAGTCACCGACTCCGAATTTCGGTAGAAAATTTTTATAATTTCGTGTACTTTACCATGATGAAAATGTTGAGTTTACTGAATAAATTGACAGTGACAGTTTGATGTTTAGTGAAGGAGTGCGTTCACAAATTAAATTCAAAGTTGTCAAGTCCCTATTGGAAAACCCTTTATTACAGAATTTCCGAATATTTCATTTAGACAAACATTTCTGGAGGCAGAGCAGAATTATTCTCCTTTTTTTTTGGAATTTATCTTTTCCGTACACAGACACAGTGAAACTTTTTTTTTGTTGTGTTAAACGGTGTAAATTCTTTGGGGATTCTGGGGAGCGGGAAACACAACCGAAAATGCAACGAATTAAATGGGAAAAGTGATAATTGAAGGACACGAGTTTGGGGTAAATTAATTCTTCGGCTCAGTTGGTCGGAATCTTTTTGGAGAAATTGTTGGTTGAAGAAACTGTGGTGCTGCGCTGCATGAAAGGTGAACGCTACAAAATCAACTCTAATCATCTTCTGCACCTCAAATAAACATGGCTATGTTAGATTGCTAAGATCATAGGTCCAACATGCACACATATGTATTAATCCTGAAAATTCGGCTACTATCCGAGTACGTCAAGCCAATATTAAAATTTATTTTGTTAGATGTAGCCAGCGTCACTAGCATCCACTGTAGCAATATGTGGGTCCCAGTCTTAGTCACAAACAATGACGAAATCACTTCTAGGCACATGCCAGTTGGGTGACGCGAATTCGGCTCACTATATACGCAGATTTAAACGAACATGTCGAAGCATAAATACTAATCTGGAGGAAAAGGGAGTAAACATATTCAACTCGTTCAAATCACATGGATTAACACCAAACCCTCATTGCCATCTATTCTAAAATTTCGGGAAACGGCGACTAAAATAAATCAGCACCACATTTTGCTGACAGAGTTTTTCCTGAAGAAACCAGAGAAATACCAACGAAAAGCGGCTACAAACTCCCACACACCAAGAGGGAGAACAAAGTGTGCTAGGTATGAAGAGCAACTAGTTCTACACTATAAAGGCAAATGTAGCACGAGAAAGTGCAACAACTATGAAAATATACCAGTCGACAACGCAATATTATTAAACTCTATGGAAGTCAATGCGGTTTTGTGAGAGAGCGATTCAAAGTTAACGAATGATGTTGAAGAAGCCTCGACAAGATTCGAGGGATCTATTTAGCGTTCGACAGAGTGCCCAAAGATCTTATTGGAATCTGCGCTGCGATTGATCGGGAAACTGTTGCCCAGCAGATCAGCAAACAAGTTCGTAACGTAGCGCTTGCCTTACCTACCAGTGGTGGTCCCCGGTAACTGAAGAAGGAAAAAAAAGTTCCCGGATCAAAATGTTCCCGGAATATGTTCAGAAAAGTAAAAATACAAGTTTATTCATCTAAGTCTATATTGTCCCCTTGTCAATCCTCATCGACTGCAACACACTTATGCCAGCGCTTGATCTAATCCTCGAAACATTTTTTATATTCGGTTTTCGGTATGTTAATCAGTGCTTCCTGCGTTTTTCCATTACTTCCTCTCGGCTGCTGAAACGCGTTCCCCGTAGTGGTTTTTTAACTCTATTGAACAGAAAGAAGTCACAGGGAGCCAAATCAGGTGAATTTGGTGGCTGTTGGATGGTATTTGTTGCATTTTTCTTAAAAAAAATTACGAATAATGATGGCACTGTGCGACGGTGCGTTATCATGGTGTAAAATCCACGAGTTTTCTGCCCACAAGTCTCTTTCGGCGAATTGCTTCACGCAAACGTCTCATAACGCCCACATAATACTCTTTGTTTACTGACTGGCCTGTCTGAAAACCGTGAGCATTGACTTCTTTTTTGACTGAAAGCGACGTGGTTTTTTTGATCTCGGCTCATTTGGTGAACGCCATTCACTTGCCTGAGGTCCGGATTGCATATCGTACTCATAAACCCACGTCTCGTCTCCAGTAATGATCCTTTTGATGAATGTGGGATCGGATTCAGCCTCGCAAAGCATCTCTTTAGTCAACACGGTCTCTTTTTTTCATGAAATTGAGGTCTTTTGGCACCAACTTTGCTGCTACAGGACGGAAACCCAATTTGCTGTTATTGACCAACATTTCTTTAACTCCATCAATGTTTTCGTCGGTTTTCGATGTCGATGGTCTGCCACTGCGTCCATCATCTTCGATTGACTCACGGCCACTTTTGAACCGCTCGTGCCACTGATAAACGAACGTTTTCTTTATAGAATCATTGCCGAAACACTTTTCCAACATTTCTAACGTTCGCGCACCATTAAATCAGTTTTTTACGCAAAATTGAATGCAAGTTCTTTGTTGCAAATTTAAATCCATTTCTAAAATTGTAAAAAATCGCCAACACACACGGAGATAGATGTACTCCTGGCTACGTAACTTTTGCAAAAGTCAAGCTATGACGCTAAGATTTAGAGGGAATGTCAACAACAGATTTACCAAGTTAACAAAAAAAAAGAAAACAGAACTCAAATCGGAACAATGGGAGCACCACACTTTTTGATCAAGTTGGTGAGTCTCCTCATCGTTGCATACAAGATCTTATCTGCCATGCGGTTTCAGATCAGGAAAGGCCAACATCGACCAAGTCCTCACATTCCGGCAGATCAAGAAGTTCATATCCATGCCTACCATCTTTTCATCGATTTCGACGAAGGTAAATACTGATTATCCGATTTATCTTTTGTCCACGTTGTAAAAAGTTATCGACAAAGGCGTAAAATCCAAGATCTACTTTAGCTCAAGCTAAAACGTGAATTAAATAAAAGCCTAAATGAGTCTCGAATTGCATCTGTGCTCTTCATTGATATTAGCAAAGCTTTCAAAATGGTTGATCATTCGCGCTTTTTTAAGGAAACCATATAATGCGGGGTTTAGAGGTTTTATTCGTGAGTGGATTGCTTTCCTTTTTAAGAAACCGTAATCAAATGGTTAAAATTAAGAATAAATTTATTTCGCGAAATTCTTTTAGTATTGGTGTTCCACAAGTTTCTCTACTAGGTCCTACCCTTTTCTTAATATATTGACGTGAACTGTTCATACAATATTTTAAAGGTGAAATAAATGCTTTTTTTTATTTAAACACTGTAATGCCAACGATCTGAACCTGAAATATTCTCAGACTTAAATAATGACCTAGATGTATTGCGTAGATGGTTCAACCATTATAGATTGATCATAAGTGGTAAAACTAAATACATACATTTCAATACAATAGGGACAATCCATACGGGCTTACTTATGATATATCATTCGCCGTGCTGCCCCAGGTTTCCTCTGTTCAATATGAATCTCTGATCAGCTGAAGTACTTAGAGATTACATTACATTACATAAACTTAATTGGAAGGGCCATAATTCGAACCTTAAGCAATATTAAATGAAAGTTGTGGGCCAGTTTTTTAGTCCTAGCTTATACCGACGCCTACCTATCTAAAATGGGCGGTTTAATCCGAAATTGCAATACGGCGTATCTTATTGGGGTGGTACGTATTCTACTAATATTTGTCATCTCCCTATAAAACAAAACCTTACAATTCGGCTTGAGGTCAATCATCGAGCACGAACTTTTTAAGTGTTTAAAGCGGCTGCTTTCTTTGGCACGTTAAATGCGTGGATCCATAGGGGCGTAACACTGTATAATTGTGATGCGACGTACTCTAGTCCGGAATCTGGCCGTTAAAATCCTATCACCGTGAGGTTGCCAGGAGATTAGGCCTCTACGTGATGTGGATATTAACAGCAGTCCAACTCCATATCCACGGGGGCTTCCGGTTGGTCTTCCAGAGTAGAGTAGTACAGTGTTACGCGTTGTGGATTGGTACTCACCCGCATCTAACCATCTTCTCTCGCTTACTCCCAATATGTCCATGAACTCATGTTCAAGTTGAAGGAATCTGGCGTTCTGAGGTCCTTCACTCTGTGAGTCAAGGAGCGTCTTCACATTCCAGAAACCAATCTTTGTCCGGGTACGATAGCCAAAAGTCGTCAAGGATCCGAGGCATTGTTTTGGTTTCCATAGCGGGCGAATTTCAGTAACGCGGATTGCTGTCCCAAGCGACCTAGTCTAGACATAAGACTCTAGACGATCTCGTACTTGCAATTTTAGCCTACATGTATTAGGATTTATACATGCAGTTGTCCGGGGACCACCACGAGGAGGTAAAGCAAGCACTACAATACGAACTTGATTGTTGGGCAATTCGCATCACTACCCCCAGTAAGGAAGAGATCATTACCGCGATGAAAGCACTGAAAACCAATAAGGCGGTAGGACTTTATGGCATACCCGCAGAGCTTTTTCGAGCTGCGCCAACTGTATCAGCTGAGCTACTGCTTGTTGGGAGAACCTGGGAGGCCGAGAGTTTTCCGGATGAGTGGAAGAAGTGAATGATTGTCAAGCTTCTTAAAAAAGACAACCTAATGCAGTGCGAAAACTGGGGAGGCATCTGAGTGCTGCCTGTTGTGGCTAAGATAATAGCTGGAACTATTCTGGAGCGAATAAAAGAACACCTTGAAGACACACTCGACGCCGAACAAACAGGTTTCCGCTGTGGATCCTCCGGTGTCGACCACATCAACACCTTGCGGATCATCATCGAGCGTTGAATATCGATCACCACTCCACCTGCTGTTCATCAATTTCGAAAAGGCGTTTGATAGTGTTAATCGGGAATTTATTTGGCGTGCCTTGCGCAGGAGAGGTATCCCAGATAAATTAATAGCAATTATTAAGGCTACGTACGATGGGTCCACTGTCACGTTTTGCACAGAGGAAAGCTGTCTGAGGAATTCAAAGTCCAAAGTGGAGTTCGGCAAGGCTGCATTCTTTTACCAATATTGTTTTTATTAGTGATCAGCGATGTGCTAAATGCGGCCTTATCGATGGGAAATTGAGGAATTCGATGGACTCTTTCATCTGAACTCAAACACCATGACTACGTTCACGATGCATGACTACTATCTCACAGAATAATGGACCTTCACCAAATGTGGAGAAGGAAGCAGACGTCGTTGGGCTGAAAATTAACTCGGCGAAAACAAAAATGATCAGCCTGGGACCGAAATCATCAGCTCATACTCGTATATGCATTGCTGGACAAACGGTTGAGAGAGTAGAGAGTTTCTAATGCCTTGGGAGTATTGTCTCAACAGATGACGGAACCGAACTGGATATAGCCAGCCGAATAGGTAAAACGAAGTCTGCGTTTGGGATGCTATCTAAAATTTGGCGAATTAATGCAATTGCTTAAGCACCAAGCTACGACTGTTTCGTTCCAACGTTTAGTCCATGCTGCTATATGGATGTGGTACTTGTAGAGTGACCACTACTATCACAAGAAAGCTGCAAACGTTCGTTAATAGGTGCCTGCGTAATATCTTAAGGATTTTCTGGCCAAACCGTATCTCGAACGAGCAGCTTTATGAGAAAACCGGCCATGAACCTATTGGCACAACCATACAACGACGAAAGTGGCAGTGGATTGGTCACACTTTCCGAAAAGGTGACAGGTCCATAGCTAACCACGCGATGCAATGGAATACGCTTACTCAGGATGGCAGGATACGCGGCGGTCCTAGAAATACATGGCGTAGAACAGTCGAGAATGATGCACAGCAACTGGGAAACAGTTGGGGAGAGCTGAGGCACATTGCCAGAAACCGCACACGATGGCGCGTAGGCATTGTAGAGGCTCTAGGACTCACAAGGGGATATAGGACATAAGTAAAAGTAAGTAAATAGATCCACGTAGCATCACAATGGGCGAATAGGCCTTAGTGGGTTAGTATTTCTACTTAGTATACCTACCTACCTACCTACCAACTATCAATACATAGATACATTTTCCCGATCAACTGTTTTTAAGCATTGCTTATATTTTTTTTTTAATTGATACACTCGCCGCTTGTCCTTCGGAACACACTCGTCCCATTAAACAATGAACAATGAACATGTTTTATGGAATTTTCTTTTTCAGATTAGAAGATTTCTGCTTCAACTGATGGTCGACTCAAGAGCTCATGAGCTCTACGGCTTGATTCAATTAAATATGTCCTTTATTAAATCAGTAAGCAGATCTACGAGTATATTAGATTCAGATGAATCAGGTTGTAGATGTAATAATCCTCTTTTCAGCTGCTCGAAAACATCTCAGTTTTGGTCATTTTCGTTATTCAGTATGATGTCACATTCGAAGCTCTAACGAACTTTCACAGCACCGCTCTAACATCAAAAAAGTAAAATCGCCTCCTCAGCCTCACACATTCATATTTGTGGCGCACATCATCGTACAAAATAACTTCACCATGTCAGTTACTAAATATGAAATGCCGTACATGCTAATGAACCACGCTTGGTAGTCATTTCTAACAATGCATCGAAATTTCAATTTCACGTTTCAATCAAAGAATTCGATCTTCCAGCACCTCACCCCCAAATCAATTACCAAGAGACAATGGAACGGGTAAGTGACCGCTCGCGAACAAAGCCAATCCATAATCAATAACCCAAGACCCAAACAGCCCCAAAGTCCCGCCAATTCAACCAACCATCATCCATCCCAATTTATTGTACTCGTACAATCAACTATACTTATATACTCGTATGTAGATACTTTCTGTATTGTTCGTTTCGATACTGAAAAGCACAATCACGTTAGTCAACTTAATGGACTTCGGTTAAAAGCAAATGCATAACGCACTGGTGGATAACCCTGCCGATTCAAGTTTCTAACTCAATTGCCGGTCCCACATCATGAAGGTTATACTGGGAAGACTCCTGAAAATTGTCGTCTGGGCTATCTACTCTGTAATACGTTCCTCCTTGAAGCGCTTCAGTGAAAAGGTGCGAGCTATTTTAGAGGAAATCGGCGATGCAACTGGAATATTGGCTGTACGACTTGTAGCCAATCGTTCACTTCACTGGACTGAAAGGTGAGCATCTATTTACAGAAAATATCCATATCCGTACGAATAAAATTCCTTTTGACGAAGAAGGCTCTTGTGGCTATCTCTGATTGTTTTGTCGGTTTCCTCGGCCTATTTGCTGAACTCAAAGCAACTCCATCGGTACATTGTTTCACCGACGGTTGTCTCTTTAGATCGAGATTATCGAGGATGGAGCGGAACTATGCCTGCGGTTACCCTCTGCTACTATGATCACTTGGACTTTGACAAAGCCAGTCAGTATATCCAGGATAAATGGAACATCTCTAGACTCAACGAGGAATACTTCTACTTCATGGAGTTCCTATATGCGATTGTGAATGCTACGGCTAGCAATTATGCAGACTTAGCCCGCTTTGCGGTAGATGAACGTTTTGAGGACCTCGATCTTAATGAAGCTATTAGCGAAATTTACCGACCATTCGATCAGGCATTGGTTAGTTTCAACTCCTGGTACAAGATTAGCGTGAATCCAGTGATGACGGAGAGAGGGCGTTGCTATGCGATTAATTCACCCATATCGGCAATTTTAGCAGACAACAAAGAAGGGTTGGTTGCACTTACTCGTATTTTAACTACGAATAATTTTGTTCGATTAAATATTTACTAGAGACAAAGAGACAGCCGAATTTAATCAACCTCTAATTTGTGCATTTGGCAAACAACAGTGCTTCATCAAAATGGACATCTTTGAAAGCACGGGGACTGTAAGTTAAAAAAAATGTTTTGTTTTTGTAAATCATGTTTTCCTTACTCCGTAGATTGATGTACATTCAGCGTATGAAGTATCAGCTAGTGATGCTAATATTATTTCCCTACGGAAGTCAGATGAGGTGATTGCCTCCTATAAGGTCTCCGAAACTGTGTAAGTACGATAACTATCGGTTAGGTATCTAAGGCTAATGGAGAAAGCTCTTTTCTTTTTAGAGCCAGTGACAAACTGCGAGAATTAACCCCTCGACAGAGGAAATGCGTGTTTCGTGATGAGGAGACAACCTCGCGACTACCTGTAAAAAATAAATTTCCTATCATAAAAATTGTAAACATCTGTGAAGCTTTCTTCCAGGTGTATACGAAGACCCTATGCTTGGCCCGATGCAGAGCTGCAATGGCTTTGGAAATGTGCAACTGTGTGCCGTTCTTTTATCCATACGTAGGTAAATATTGAGTAGTTTGAAGGGAGCGTAAGGACGAAGTATTAAAATTTGAAAAACCGTAGGCCTACCTAAATAAATTCGACTAAAGGCGCAATTATGACCACAAAACCAGGGTGTATTAGTATACTTTGGAGGATACCATTGTGGCTTAGAATATTATCACATTCTGGGCACTTAATACCGCAGGCAGATTTGTGTCGAATATATGTTTGATTGCAGAGGTTCGGCAATCGTCATAGGACGTTCACTCATGCGCCTACATTTCAAAATTTTCATCGCCTACAACATCTTAGCCTTTAATCTTTGCCGATCTTTTCCAATTGCGAAGGATAGGCCTTCTGCCATATTCTTAAACTTATCATCGCACTTGTTGATTGTGTATTGGATAGGATTCTTTGTTGGAACTCTTGATGTTAAGTGGATTCACTTGTGACTTTAGGTCAGTGGGAAAATGTATGTAGTGTATCGACTTGAAAATCGATATTTACACAAATCTTCAGGATTGCATACAATGGGAATTTGTTTATCTTTTCTGATATTTCATGCCTTCGTGGACGCACGTTGGGTGTGGTATTTTTAGTACATCGTTGGTTGTTTTGAAGTGGCTGAAGGGACAGTAATTGTTTTCCAATTACACTTACAAGCAACGCCGGATTGTTTCCACTTGGCATTATTTACTATGGAAAAGGTGAACTTTTGTGATTGAGAAATCCATTGGATCTTCTTTGATCCAGCATGTTAGTATATTCAAACTTAGCGGTGTAGCATTGACCAAGGCTGAATCTAGCTTCCATTAACACGTCGGTACTTAACGAAGGACAGTGACGATTTAAGATTCATTATGTTTACGCTGATTGTACAAGAAGAGTGTATTTTTATTTATTAGAACACAAATAACATAAAAGCAACAAAAATAGCATAATTCATTAATAAATTCATATGTTGGCTTAAAGAGCTGTATACAAGCGGATACAACGGTAAAACGTATTCCTATTCTTCATTCATTAATACAATATGCGCATTTTCGAAACGATTTCTTTCTATGTACAGAGTTCAAAAATCCATCTTAAACGTTTCTGGCACAAAATGCATCTTCATGTCCTTCTGATGTGAAATACTTGTTAGAATTGAAGGTTTTACGGCCGTTTGATTTATGGTTTACTTTCGTAAATAGTGTCGGGTAATACTACGCTGAAATTCAAATTTGCTTACCAATGTAGTCCGGAGTTCAATTCCATGTGGTTAAAATTCCATCCCGTAAGGAAATTATCCACTACTCCTTCATTTATGGAAGTTCAAAATTGGACAGCAATTCGACGTTTAACGAGTTTGATACTCTGACTCCCTGTATCCTTATACTGAAATCGTTATTACGGGCGATTTCAACACCCGAATGATGGTGTTTTGAGATCTTCGCTACGGAAAACAACTTAATGCAGTTTGTAAATTAAGTTAATAGACATACCGCCAACACCCTGGACTTGCTTTTAACTTCTCACCCTGATAAGTACACGGTTGATGTGCTCTCCCCTCTAGGCTCGTCGGACTATTGAGTCATGTCAGCTAATTTCTAGTACACCGACCACACAGTCGGCAATACAAGAAAACCAACTGAAGCGGTCTTAACAGCTTCTTTAGGAATTTTAACTGGTCGTTATGTTTCCTCGATAACGACATGGATGCCGCTGCTGATATGATAACAGAGACTTTGAAATGAGAACCTTTCTCCCTCATCGGATGAAGAGTATCAAAGCAAAAGAAAAGGCATGGTACGACTCGCGCTGTAGGCTGTCAGGGTTAGGGAAATGTTTTTTCAGTCCTTCAAGACCAACCCAACAGAGGAAAACCGAAAAAAGTTTAAACGAGCCAGGAATGACTGCTACGCCTTTCTTAAGCCTGTAAACTTCCAATACGACCAAAAACTGAGAAAAAAATACTACAATGTCACAAAGATAGTAACAATTTTTGGTCGTTCGTCAAAAATATTAGAAATTCTTCCTCATCTTCCATCCCAACGCTCATTTATTATGACAAGGCCTTTGGACAAGGCCAATCTGCTTGCTGCATACTTTGCGGCCAGCTGAACGCTCTCAGATTGTACTTGTTCAGTGGGACAAATCCACTTTCACACTCGTGTAGTAGCAACAGTTCTTAAAGACCTTAAAATTCACAAATCCGCTGGTTCAGATGGTATATCTCCCCTCCTTCTGAAGAGGTGTTCTTCTTCACTGCGTAAACTTTTTCATCAATCCTACACTTTAGGACTCTTTCCGAGCAGATGGAAAACAGCATTTGTCCAAGCCGCCCCTAAAAAAGGCGAATCTTCCTCTCATTCCTCCTACATACACATTGCACTTACGTCCCTTCTTTCCAAGTTCATGGAAACGCTGATAAACCATCAACTCATGAAATATCTCGAAACACGAAAACTTCTTAATGACCTGCAGTACGGTTTTTGTAGCAACAGTTTCACTGGTGATCTGATGGCATGTCTCATCGAAAAGTGGAACCAAAGCGTACACTAATTTGGCGAAAGTAAGATAGTTGCACTTGATATTTCTAAGGCATTCGACAGAGTTTGGCATCAGGGTCTTTTGTCAAAAATGCATGCATTTGTGATCCACGACTCTCTTCTTCAGTGGATTAGAAACTACCTTTCGGAACGTTCAATTCAAGCTGTCTTGGATGGTTGCAAGTCTGATATCCACGAAATAAATGCTGGCGTGCCCCAAGGTTCCGTTCTGTCTCCGACACTCTTTTTAATTTTCATCAATGCTCCCTGCTACTTCTAATCCAATATACTCCTTTGCTGACGACAGTACACTCTGCTTCTCATCTACGTTCTCGGACTCACGTCCCTGCTCTTCGGCTATAGAACGAGAAGGTCAGTCAGTGTATGTTAAGTACATTCAATTCTGATAATAGCAGCATAACTAATTGGGAAAATATCAAAATAGTGGAATTTAATGCTTCCAAAACACAATGCTATCTGCTGTAGTTAAAGCGAAATTTGAACACCCAGCCATTATCCATGTATGGCACTTGCACCGTCGAAACCGGAAAACTTTCCATCCCCGGTATGTGTGTCAATGACAACTTACATTGGAATGACCACATATTCGATGTCGCCTCAAGCGATGTAAGATATTTTTAACCCCCTCTGACCTGCCTTCAATATATAGGGCGTTTATTCACCCAAAACTGGAGTAAAACGCCCACATCTGGTCAGGTGCCCCTAAGACCTCTTTGCACCTACTAGATAGGATCCAAAAACGTGCGATAAAACTCATTGGTGATGCCAGTATTACACAGTCATTCGACACCCTCGAACACTGGCGTAATGTCTCCTGTCTCACCTTGTTGTATCGCTATTTTCACCACCAATGCTCCACTGAAATTTCCAGTAGCATTCCGCCCCTTCATGTTTGTAACCATAACACCCGTGTCGCTATGAATGTTCATCAGTATACCCTCAAGCCCACTTTCGGACGTACTCGAAAATATGGTGATTCGTTCCTGAGCCGCACAATCAGCTTATGGAATGCCTAGTCATTATAACCTTCAAACATTTAAAACCATCGTTCACCGGTACCTCTCTTTCCATCCTCCCTGATTTTCCTTCGCCCGCGCTGCGTGCAAGTATTTTAAGGCTACATAAATCCCTTGAGAGCGCGCTCAAGTAAATCCATCTTTAATTCAGAAGCACCATTAGACAACTTCCCTGCGCTCACTAATGTTCAGTTGAGCATCAATTCAAAAGAGAACATGCCTTTGTTGTAGTCAAAAACCAAATTGGGTTGTGGAATATTTATCTTTTTTTTTCTCCTCAGATGACCAACATTTTACGGGTTGCAAAAGCTCAATTTAATCAAAGCTTGTACCCACTGCAACCGCGCTGAAAATATTCCATTATTGACTTCATGTCTATGTCCGAAATATTCCTTTTTTGAAATCCTAATTCAATGTTAGTGGCCACTTTTGCTCTTTCTGGTTGCACATGTAGATCTAAAGCCTTTACCTTTCAGCAACAGTCATAATAGCTCATGCGATGTAAAGAAATTGTCAAAATAGAGTATATGGTCCGTTGGAAATTGTACAAATTGTAAAAGGTTGAGTACAACTCGCGATCCCAAGGGCATTTAATTTTTTCCAGAGATGCTCGTAACATTTTTGGCACGACAATACATGTCAAAGTTGTACGAATATGCACAATCCCTCCAGTTTTTACAACCAAATCTCATTGGTTTCCCTTTTATAAACTGCTTTGAGGAAAGACGCCCTAAATGCTTTACCATCGCCTCATCCACAGAATGTTTTTTATGCATCAATCCAAATTGTTGATATTTTCGGGATAATAAACTCAATAAGGGTCCATGTTTCGCTATTCTATCATGAGAATCTGTCCGTTTTCCAATGTGTTGACTCTCTTGGCATTGTGTGATATCCACTGTAAGACAATATTTACCCAAAAATGGGTAAAGGTCATCGTCCTCAAATTGAAAGTTATAATCATTATGTCGTAAGTCCAAGAGACGTGTTTGATCTGTAATAAGTTTTACGACATCTTTATCGAATTAGGACTCTTATGTTTCAATTGTATTTTCATGCTTCGAAAATTGGCTTCAAAATGAGTAGTAGCATTCATTGCTATGTCACACGCGTTAATTGAACAGCATAGGTTCACTTCTGAGAACGGATCTCATTGCTGATAAGGGTATATCACCTTCGATGCCACCGACATCATCGCAAAACAATTCCATATTTCCGGAAACAACAACTGGCATTCTTTCGTTTTCCATGTTTTCGACATTAACTTCATTTTCATCTCTGTTGTAGTTGACTTCAGGTGGTATAATGTTAATGTGTACCAAGAATCCTACATCTCGTTCAATAGCATCCAAAGGACTAGGAAGATTGCTATAACTTTTCCAGTAAAAGCTTGCTGTTGAAAATGTCTGAAAATTGTATGCTGATACGAAATAAATCGGTTAGATCTTATTGGTTAGTTATTCTCATTGTACTCAAGCAGGTACACCTGTTTGTACTTACCTTAACGGTTTAAAAATATATTTTATATTTTTTGATTGATTTGCCCTCGTACGCACTATCTTCACTATTTCTATAGTTGTTTAGCTCCCTGCAAGACTGAGAAATCGGACAAACATTTAAACAGAGGCTCCGCTGACTGAGGTGCTGCAGCATAGCTAAATTCCTTTTCTTTTTGCAAAAAGTGAACACCTTTATCTAGAAGTCGAAAATATTAAAAAAATTGTATTTTTGAACAATTGAAGTTGAAAGAATCTCATAGTTTTTCTGTACTCAAGCGAGTACAATGGGAGTATATGGTATGGGTTGAACACTTTGGCTATCTCGAACCTATCTTTCATTGGCGTAGATCTTCATGATCTGGACAGAAAAGATTTCAGACCCGTACAGCCGTATCATTTTGCAATGTAGTCATCAGCTTGTTGAACACATAGCTCCTCGCCTTCTCTTACTCAACATTAAAGGGACTAAGAACAGAAGATGAAAGATATCAGAATCGTCAGCCTGAAATCATTTTGATTTGCGTTTGACAGTTTAAATTTTTTTTTTTGATTTTCTACCTCGGGCAGATATACAGATACCAGGTACATACTCGTATGTATATTTAAATATATTTGGTTGGAGAGATAAAAATCTAGGTTTGTGGATGTGATCTAAACCTTATACAAAGAATAACATTTAATAAATTACATATACGAGTAGGTATATTTTGTTTTTGTTCATTGACCTTCTGCCATCTTTCTGGCAACTTCATGATTTCGTTTTCATAGAACTTCTAGCCGTTATTATCACAAAACTGGATCAAGTGTAATTTCAGGTCACCATAATTGGTGAAACTTTTAATATTGAAGGAGATCTGCAAACTTCGAAACAAATTAAGAATCTGGTGGTGCACAGTCGGGTCTGTATAGTGGAGTTACCAGATCTGAGTGGTCTAGTGTTGTCATTGTGGAACACGATTGCCCTACGATTTGTCAATTCTGGCAGTTGTTCTTCGATTGCTTGCTCCAGTTTCATCAGTTGTTGACAGTAAACATCTGAATTGAACACCTTCATAGTCCCATTCCATTTCATTTTTCATCACCAGTCATGATTCGTTTGAAAAAAGGATTAGCTCATTGCGATTGTGTGGACATCGCAAATATTAGTTCGTTGTGTTTAGTGAATTTCTTTAAATTCATGTGAGACTCATATATCAAGCTTTTTTACGATTTCAAGACGCTTAAAGTGATTTTTAATTGTTGTGTGTGATCCATTTAACCTCTGAGCAATCTCTTGCACAATCATATTACGATCTGACTCAATTATGAGTCATCAATTTAAGTTGGTCTACCAGAACGCTGATCATCTTTGAGTGAAAAAGTTCCAGAACGTAATTTCTTAAACAAATTCTGACACGTGTGTTCGGTTAAGTTTGATTTCGGTGTAGCTGAGGGTCCTATTTGTTTGTCTTAATAGAAGTGTAATACTAGAACTTACCAGATAATAAAAAGACTTAAGAGCTGGGAATCCAGGGAATGGTGGAGGAGATCTAATATGAGACAAGGAGTGCTCAGGTTGAAATCATGCGGAGGACCGATAGATAGAAGAGACGAGAACAACGTAAATTATATGGATTGGTGTTAAAGAAAATAGAGTTGCAAAGGGATGCGCAGTCGATGAATGAAAAGAATATAAGCAATATTCCTACGATCTTCTGAGGCAGACCACGGAAAGCAAATTGGAGGAATCGATGTTGAATTCGGGAAACATGAGCTCGGTGAAAGAGGACGAAGCTTGACTAGCATACTCAGACAGGGGCGAACATAGATAGATCTGGTTACGTACGGGTTGGAAAATTCCTTGGACCACCGTTTAATAAAGTCAAGTGATGAGTTCGCTTTAGGGATCACCTTATGGATATGCAGACGGAAACTAATCTTCCTGTCGAATAATAGTCAAGGTCCTGAAAAAAGTGAACTTTTTGAAGAAGGCTGGGGTTATGGGGAGAAGAAATAGCTTTAAAAAGTTGTATTCCGTCAGCGAGGAGTGTTTAATAACCTCTCAAGATTGTTAATAGTAATAATGAAGAGAAGCGGACCAAGATGGCTGCCTTGTGGAAGTCCAGGAAAGAAACTGAAAGGCTGGATATAAACCAAAGACTATAATATCGGTTTATTACTTTAATAAAAGTGGTTCAAAGCCGAGAGCAGACAATTTGAAGAGGATCAATCGGTGAGATATCTTACTCGTATGCTAGAGCAAAAGACACGAATTGAACCAGGTTTACAAGAGTTGATCTGCCTTTCAGAAAACCATATTGTCTAGGTCAAATAAAAGACTTGCATTTGAAGCTTAAGTCTTTGTGTAAAATGCTTTGAAAAAGTATATAAGTATATGAGACAGTTTAGCAACTTCATTCTTTAATCCCAGTTTTGGGTTATCACGATTATAGAAGTAGTCTTCCAAATCTGGAGAAATTCTACCTGCGTAAGGGAGTGATGAAAAAGGTAGGAAAGGGTGAGAGAAAAGTTAGAAGAGCATTTTATTAAGAAAGCCGACGGGGAGATCATCTGGGCCGGGTAGAAATTCATCTGTAATTTTTGTAAATTTTCTTCAATAACAGCAGGATAGAAATTTTGAATGAAAAAGGGACCAACGGAGGAATTTGGTAGGTCATTGAAGTAAGAGAGATCTGGTATGAAAGAGTTGTTGGCAAATGATTGTTTGAAAAATGTATGAAAAAAGTTGGCGATTGTAGAAGGATCGCCACTTGAAGATTTGTTTTCGAAATAAAGGGAGGAAGGATTTACTTGTGCGATTGACGAATTGAAGAAAGGATCGTTTATAATTAGTTTGCGCAGTATTTAGGTAGAGTTTATAGAGAGAGTTGTAGAGTTCGATGAAATAAAGATATGTAGCCAGATATCATGTTTTAATAATCGGAAGAAGAGGTTTTATGAAAAGAGTAGGGAGTATGACGGGAAATGGATTTGAATATTTCTCTGCAAAAAATAGAGAGGGCATCGATCAGAGTTAGATTGGTAAACCCGAAGGAAGCCCTGCTTAAATAAGTATTGATTTTATGAAAATTAGCTTTGTGAAAATTTTAAGAGCAGACAATTGAGGGGGAAGGTGACTGGACGGGAAAGTCGTGGAAAAACAAGAGAAGAAGAGGAGAATGAAAGTTGTCAATAGTTGAAAGTGATAAAGGACAAGGCGATACCGAGAAGTTAATGGGATCAGTTGTGAAAGTAAGGTCTAATTGACTTTCCATATAGTTGGAGAAACCACTAACTTGGCATAGACAGACTTGCTTGATAGAAATAGGATTAGAAGCGATGAAAAAAGATAGATCTTCAGAAGGAGCCCATTTCAGCTGAGGCAGGTTAAAATCGCCGAACATAATGATATCATCAAGAGAGTCAATCAAGTTGTCAATTGCACCAATAGCGAGTTGGTAGGATACGATAGGTTGGGGCGGAAGAATGTAGCAACACATAACGTACATGGATCTACGAATGATTGTAACTCACTAACTGAGAGAGCAAGGGGTTGATGCAAAACGGCATGTGTTTCAGTTTTAGTCCTCTTACATGTCGATAATAATTAGAAGGTGAGAGGAAGGTTTGTGTATGACTTGTTAGATTCGACACAAATTATCGTGATCAAGTCGACTACGTTGGAAATGTGAAACACTTGTTTCTGATGTACCCTCGTAGCACACCGAGTCCGAGTTATCGCTAGTTTTCTGAGTTAATTTAACAGAGGGTGGCGAAAGGGGGTGAATAGAAGAGGGATAGATTGGAGAAGAGAAGTTTGGTGGCGCAACAGATAGGGTGTCAGAAGTGGGGTTTAAAATGTGAGAATTGACGGAGCTACAGTTCTGTGGTCGGAATATGTAAGTGAAAGGCGTGTGTTTTGAGGGTTGAGAGGAAGCAGTTTTGGGGAGTAGAGGTGAAATCAAAAGACATGTTGACGTTGGAGCTTGGTGTTAAGCAATCAGCACCATAAACCTCACATATCTCTTTGCGAGCCTCAGGAGCTTTCTTACCTTTACGGATATAAAAAGGCAGGATATGTCGACAATGTTCGTTTATTGCACTTCATGTGAAAATATGACACTGCACCTCGATTTGCTTCTAAAGTATGCTTAAATAGATGACTATCAAAAGAATAACTTGTAAGAACCGAACTAACAGACTTTCTTGCCAACCCAATAGTTCTCGCGACTTAGAGACGTGTTGCTTTCACAGAAACTGCGCCAAAACCTACATTAGGTTTTCTGAACCTTGATTTTCAAATTCGTCAGTTTGATTCTGTTAAGGTTCTACTCCATTGCTTACCACACATTGTTCTTGGCGGACCAGAGAGCACACGCAGTGATGGGAACAGATATACCAATTACATTTGCTTATTCGGTACAGCACGGATACATTTGAATTGAGAATAGCAACGATCTAGAAACACTTCCTTTCAAATCAAAGGCTGCCTGTATAGATGTTAGAGATCTATATATCTACATATTTCATTTAAATCAGAGGTACCCGCGAAGTACATGCCTTATAGTTTTGAACATATTGCCTTTTTCCGCATACTACATTTTGCCCCTTTTCTAATGCAGTTTCAGCTACTAGAGATTGGATTGTCTCTTCTCAGCTCTCAATTGCTTCTATAGCAAACCATAATTTGCAGTTGACAATTTGCGATTCCAATTATAGAAGAAATAAATCAAACAATCACCGATCACTCATTTACACTTTGAATATAAATAGCCCTTCGAAGATATCTCACTTTCCATGATAACAATATTTTTATGCAACCCTTTTGCCTTTTTTTCTATTTCCAGAAGGACCAAGTTGTAACCCCGCTGGTTTTGAATGCCTTCTAGATTTTAAGTGGCCCGTTTGGGCGCTTCACATCTGCAACTGTCCTAGTACGTGCACTGAGTTAGAATACACTCTACAATCTATTAAACGCAGGTCATGGTGAGCATTTGCACCCCATTCACCCTAAAACTTTAGTAAGCAGCTTATCAACTCATTTATTTCAGGGGTGGAAAAGATTCAAGCAGTGCAGATGTGATAACATCAACATTTCGATGGGAAGTAAGCCCACCCAAGGTTCGATTGCGTCGAGATGTGGTCTTTAGCTATGAGGATCTGTTAGGTATCATACGTGTCTGCATTGAACCGTAGAGTTCTTGCTAATTTTTGAATGTCAACCCCTTTCAGTATCGTTTGGTGGAACACTTGCTCTGTTCCTGGGATTCAGTGTCATTTCGATTGTGCAAATTTTTATCGTTTTTATCTACAATGGATTGGATTTTATTTGGACACTTAAACGTTGCATATTAACCCTCATTTGCAGTACAATCCGGAAGTTGATCACAAGACTTAAAAATAAGAGCAGAGTACATGTGGTGACTAAAAAAAAAGCAAAGAATACGAGCAGAAAGTCGGTAAATCAAACGCAACACAGAAGATATTCAAATGCACTGCTTGAGTATTTGGAGTAACTAAGACGCGTACTAAACACTTCCCATCCAGACAGACCTCTTAAACAAGTGATTTTTTTTCTGCGGTCTAGCTATCCATGGCTATGGCCTTGATTATGCGTGTGATATTCAATAGGTGGATAGAAATTCAAGATCTATGTCTACACAACAACTAAATAGGCTTTCGTAGATATTGATACTCGTCGTGTTTATGTTGTTTTCACTGCAGCTTTAAACCACGTGCTTAATGGAGAAGCATATTCTGGTAGTGTGTTACTCAATGTTTTTTTTTTTTTTTTTTTTTTTTTTTTTTTTTTTTTGAATTTATATTGTACACTTCTCATCTATGTATGTTACTGATGTGGATATTCAATAAACAAATTTACGTGTTTTCTTGGAATTTTATTTCATAGTCATATACTCGTAATATTCATTTAATGCAATCATGCACCTTTGCGGACCAAGTATATTTAGGCAGACATGCCAAATTATTCTAGAGAATAAAAATTTTTTTTGCACAAATTCTATTTAATTATGCATCTTATAACTAAAATCAAACAACAATATATGTTGTTTTTTTTTAGTTTAGCCTTAAGCAGGTAGTTCCACTATAGTACCACTGCACAGTGGTTCCACTCTCAAATAAAAGCGGTCATAATTACGTGCTTACTAAAAAATAAATTAAATGAGTCGGCTATAGAGTAATTTCGGGGCACTGATTCTGAATCCGTTATCTGTTTTGCTCTATCTGGTTGGCAACTTCTATTTTCGGTACATCGCAGTGGTTCCTCTTATAAAGTAAGGCGGTCTTAATAGATAAAACGTGCGATATGACTACAAAAACTTTATTTATTTGGATATATATGTATATTCACATTAAAGATATAAGTAAAATAATTAATTAATACTTATTTTCATAAAAAAGAATTTAACATGGAAAAAGTTAGAGTAGCAATAATTAAAAAAATAAAAGTTAAGAATTGAGAAATAAAGAATATTTACCTAAGAAACTACTTCTAGTAAGTCGATCATAGCCTCCGATAAAAATGTTTTTTTCTTTCGAGGCAGTTTTCTCAACCGAGTTATCAATAGAACAGAATTATGAAGAAGTCTATTCAAATGATCGGTATTGCTTACTATTCGTGAATTTTTTCTGGTATGATCTCGTCTGAAAAGTTTAATATTTTTATTTGTTGACTCCGCCGCCTTTTCAGATAGTTATCATATTGACAAAAGTGACCAATCATTTCAGACCCATGAAGTTGCTAAACTTGTTATAGGCAGATGATATATATACAAATAAACAAAGTGTAACATCGATCAATGACGCTTTGATCTACTTAGTCCAGTAATGTCAGCAAAAGTGATAGAATTTGCGAAAAATGTTCTGGCTATATTTCCGTCATTTGATGTTCCACCACCACCACTTCGTGGTATATCAATAAGTAAGCCTAATCTCTGTTTAAAGTGATCTTGAATTTTTTTTTCTGTCTTCATCTGATCTTATCTAAAATTTTTTGATAACCGATCTATAAGATATATGGATGAAATATTCAAAAAACCTAATCCTTTAATTTTATGACTTCCTGTTGAGAAAATATGTAGCTATTCACAGGTAGTAAAAGTTTCCAACAGGAAAAGTAACCTCTTTGACCGCCAGAATGCGCTGCTACTGCAAAAAAGTTTATGGTGCCTTGAAGTCTGTTCATATTTAGGCAGACATGCTAAATTTCAGTGCGATACTGTCTTTAGTTTTGTTTTGACAGCTGATTGTTGTTGACGTGTTTGGAATCATGTTGAGTATGGACAAAAACGATTTTCGTTCTCTCATAAAACATTATTTTTTGAGATGCAAAACGGCGAAGGAAACAAAAGAAAAGTTGGATAAATATTATGGGGCTAATGCTCCGTCAGATTACACCGTCAAATATTGGTTTCGAGAGTTTCGTGGTGGCCGCAACTCCTCTACCGATCAAATCCGCAGCGGTAGGCCCTTCAATGCGGTTACAGAGGACAATGTCAAAAAAATACATGAAATGGTGTTGGCTGACCAGAAAGTGAAGGTGCGCGAGCTAGCAGATACCACAAAGATTAGTACTGAGCGCACACGCCATATTCTGAGCAGTATTCTGCATATGAAAAAGTTATCCTGCCACTGGGTGCCGCTGGGTGCCGCGCATGCTCACTCCTGACCAAAAACACGAACGCGAGAACACTTCGAAAGAGTGTTTGGACTTCCTGATGCAGAATCGGGCGGACTTTTGGCGTCGATTGGTAACTGTTGATGAAACTTGGATCCACTATTACACACCAGAGAACAGAATGAGTGCCCGGCATGAGTGCCCGAAGGGTCGGAAAGGTTACGGCGTCGGTTTTCTTGGATTGTCATGGCATACTCTTCGTGGACTACCTCGAAAAAGGAAAAACCATCAACAGTGAGTATTACTGTGCATTATTAGAGCGATTGGATTGAGTGATCAATGATTGCTGTCGCATCCACCGTATTCGCCCGATTTGGCTCCCTCGGACTATTATCTCTTCCCAAACCTCAAAAGATGGCTCATCAATAAAAAATTCAGCTCACGCGAGGAAATCATCGACGCCACGGAGGAGTATTTTGCAGACCTTCCGGAAAATTACTTTTCGGACGGGATCAAGAAGTTGGAAAATCGCTGGAATAAGTGTATCAAGCTAAAAGGGGACTATATTGAATAAAATAAAAAAAAAATTTTTTCATTCCCAAGGAGTTTACTTTTCACCCCACCTAGTATTACTTGACATTTTTAATACTATTTTTGGAACATATGAAATCGCTTGATCTAAACCCAGTTAACACGTCTACCCCTACCCATTTTACGACCACTGCTTCAACTCTGATCGTTTCAATTTTTGTATCCGATATGGGTAAAGTCCTGTTATATAGCCAAGTCTCAGCACCTGCATTCTCTAAACATAACTTGATATATATAGCTTACCAAGCTAAAAATGACTTTGTTGAATTGCAAGCTGATACTATAGGCACAAGTTGAGAGCGTATTTATCGGATGCCCCTCGTCAATGATCAAACTAACTTTAACAAACATGTGCCGTTAATAGCATAATTTGTACATATCGCTTTTGTCAACATAACCCATGTGCTTGTTGTAGTCTTTTACCAAGTTCATGCACATGAACTGCGATTGTGTACCATCTTTTTGCTTCCTCAAAATGTGCTCAACATCTGCGGAAATCTATGGAAATTACTAAGAAAATGGGCAACTATACCAGCATCCGTAATTCGCCAATCAGAATCACCCCCTTTCATTCTCTTGTCCATCAATAAATCCTTTGGAAATGGTTTTCGGTTTTTTCGTGCTGTACACCAGAATTCCTTCTTTTTGTAAATTGTGTTGTAATTGCACTGAATTAAAAAAATTATCGATGTAAACTTCCTGGTTTTTTCCCCTTAATTGCCAGCTCAAATCAGTAACTACCATCCCGCCTAAATTTTGCTCAGTTTTGTCAGTAGCTTTCCCTGTAAAAAAAATGTTCAATTATTTTAATTCCTAAGAAGAAAAAAACTTCTAAATATGTACTCGTATACCTGTATATAATTGAAACTGCGAAATAAAACCGGATTCATTGGCTCGAACCCACATCTTGTAGCCCCTTTTCATGGGCTTCATAGGCATGTATTGCTGTCCTTTAAACCTTATCATCGATTGATTGGTACTTAGAAGGTGTAGCACGCTATAAATGTTTCCGATAACTTGTCAAGCATTGGCCGTATTTTGCACAATTTATCGTACTTTGGATCATCTCTTTTTGGCTCGACCGAAGAATCACTGAGGTGAATGTGGCCTAAAAGCCAACTAAAGTGATGGGACATGGAAGAACTTATAAATTGGTCTCTAAGGTCTTGTCTAGAAGACCAATAGGCTTTGTAACTGGGCAACTTTTTTATTCCCATAAGAATATTTATTCCAAGGAAGCGTTTTATTTCTTCCACTGCAGTTGGTACATAAGACCGGTGTACATCTTTTTGGGTAGCATATAAATTTGTTTCGAATGATAGGTTTTGAACTAGTTCTTCTGAAAACGAATGCACAAAAAAGTCTAAGGGACTCTTAGTAGAATCAGGAAAGACTGGTCCAACTTATTCATTAAATGTTTGTGGCACTAGAACCTTATTTAGAGATTTGGACCATGTAAAACTAATGACTGTAGTATCTGGTTTTAAGAAAGTCGATAAAGGTAGTTCGTCTTCTTGATCCCAGTCCATGTGATTGTAATCAATATCTTAAATAGATATTTTATATGATATGATTGACGTAAGGCACTTCACTGAGGCGCTAGAGAAAAATATTTATGTCCGTGGTTCCACGGTAGAACTACCGAACCGTCTCGTTGATCCTCTGGTGGGAATTATTTCTGAAGAATTCTAGTCTGGATTTGGATCTTATATATAAATTTATATATAACATACTTAGTGAGGAGTATATGCCCTTGTACAACATATACAGGGTGTCCCCTAATTCGTCAACGATAATTCGGGAAATGATTCCTGGGTATATTCTAAAAAAAAAATCATTCTACAGTAAGGGTCTATCTCCAATGCTGACATCACTTATCGAGGATTTAATGAGAGGCTTACTTTGGTATACCCTGGCACATGTTAACGGAAATTGCTCAGTTATTACTAACGGCAAAAACTTCGTTGATGACTTTGTTGTTGCAAGAAATACTACCCTTTGCAACTGCATTTAAATAGAGTTGATATCTTGTTAGGGTCTTCAGATATCCAATTTCTAAGCCTGTTCCATTTTTCTTGTCCATGCTAATTTTTGACTTTGAAGTTGCTTTTGTCCAGAAAATGTGTAATAAACATAACGCTTAACTATTTTTTTCTTATGAAAGTAACAATAATAATGAAAAAAATCATCAGCAAGTTTCCAGAAAAATCCATAGATTTATGATATTTGAGGAAACCTGCATCAGGTAAAATTTATAAAAAAAGATTCTTTTGCTTTAAGATCCAAAAGCTATGAATAAAAATGATTTTGTGTGGTTTTAGATAATTTTTATTTTATGTGTATACTAAAATAGTTATAAAAGATGCCCAAAGCGTCCTCCTTGGTTTTGCATACATGCTAGAGCCCGTTTTTGGATTCTACTACGAATGTTTATTGATGCTAACTGCTGCCTCACATTTGATGACGCTTCGAGAATACGCTCTTCCAATTCGCTTAAAGTTGCTATTTCGGTTGAATAAATAAGTTCTTTCATTCTTCCCCATACAAAAAAATCCAATACGGTAAGGTCAGGAGATTTTGCAGGCCAGTGAACTGGTCTGGTCCATTTCTTCCCACTCTTCTTCCAATTTTTAACCTCAAGGCCATAGTGGGCTGAAGTCTAGTCCTTTTGGAAATATGACGAAGCTAGTTGAATTAGTGGAACGTCCTCCAATAGCTCTGGTAAATCATTTATCCAAACCTCCAGAGAGTTTGTAGAATTCAGCCTAGATGGTAGTTTGAAGTGGCCGATTAACTTGTTTCCAAGTACACCTGCCCACATATTGACGCTGAATTTGTGTTGAAATGATTTATTTTTCCTTGTATGTAAATTGTCCGCAGCCCATGTATGAAGATTATGAAAATTTGTGATCCCATCTCTTGTAAATTTAGATTCCTCCTTCCAAAGAATTCTGCTAATAAACTCGTTGTCATCCAAGCTCCGCTCTAGCAACCAGTTACAAAACTCAAATCTCTTTTCCAAATCATTGGGAAGCAGTTCTTGTACAGGTACATGGTGGTACTCCATGCAGTACATTCGAAATTGTATGTCTGGAAATATTGGATTGCAAGGCTGAGCGCCTGATGCTAATAGCTTCCAGTAATCAGCTGAAATTCTTCTTACTTGTGGAGCTCTCGCGTTAGGTCGTGTATTTGAAACTGATCCCGCTTCCCGAAGCCTTCGATTTTTCAAGTACTCCTTCACTAGGAAGTCGTCGATTAGGATAAAGTTCATCGTATCTTCGTCGCGATCTAGTTGAACTTCCTGTGCTTAGCCCATAAACGTCAGTAAAGTCAGCGTACTCTGATTTTGTAAGTGCACACATTTCAAATAGCGTTTCTAAGCAACTTTAATCTTGGTGTAACAAATTAAACTGATGAATTAAATTTTTTTCTAACCTTTTATACCATTTTGTTTTGAATAGGCCTTCATACCCGAAACCTAACTCTTTCTGAGAAATTTTGAGGAACAGGGTGAGGAAATTAAGGTTTTGACAGGTAGTCAAATAGACAAATAGCTTTAAAACTTTTTAATAGACATGGAGTTTTAAAAAAATTATTGGAAAATTAATAATTCTTATAAAAACCACTGTTATTGTCAACTGTTGTTAGAAATGTAGGTAAAAAGCCATCAATTCCTCTTTTTTACCTGCTGCAGATTTCCTTAAATATCATAAAATCTATGGGTTTTTCTGGAAACTTACTGATGAAAAAAACAGTTAAGCGTTATGTTTATTACGCATTTTCTGGAGAAAAGCAACTTCATAGTCAAAAATTAGCATGGACAAGAAAAATGGAGCAGGCTTAGAAATTGGATATCTGAAGAACCTAACAAGATATGAACTTTATTTAAGTGCAGTTACAAAGGGTAGTATTTCTTCTAAAAACAAAGTCATCAACGAAATTTCTGCCATTAGTAATAACTGAGCAATTTCCGTTAACATGTGCCAGGGTATACCAAAGTAAGCCTCTCCTTAAATCCTCGATAAGTGATGTCAGCATTGGAGATAGACCTTTACCCTTAGAATGATTTTTTTTTTAGAATATACCCAGGAATCATTTCCCGAATTATCGTTGACGAATTAGGGGACTCCCTGTATACCTCTTTAAATAGAATACCATGTTTTTATTTGGATGTCCTCATATGATTCAGCTTGGCGTTTTTGGTCCTTGTAACTCAAATCACCAAGTACAGTGACGTACAGTGAAATACAGTACAAAATTGTCGAATTTGGAGTGGAGAAAACCTAGAAGACTTTGTCGAGACGCCCTTACAACCATTGAAACTCACTGTTTGGTGTGTTTTGTGGGCTGGTGGAATCATCGACCCAAATTTCTTTAAGGACGATGTCGGCCAGAATGTTACCGTCAATGGAGGGAGCTATAGAAACATGATTTCTGACTTCTTCGTTGCTCAGTTGAATGGAATGAACGTGGCAGAGCTTTGGTTTCAACAAGATGGCGCAACATACCACACGGCGCGCGTTACCGTCACTTAATTGTGTAAAACATTTGCTGAGCGCATAATTTCGCCTAATGGACCTGTGAACTGGTCTCCACAATCCTGTAATCTCACAACTTCAGATTACTTTCTTTGGGGGTATGTGAAGTCACTAGTCTATACCGATAAACCAAAGACGTTGGACGATTTGGAATTCAAAATTCGCCGTGTTATAGTTGATATACAGCCCCAGTTGCTCGATAAAGCTGTCGAAAATTAGACTTCACGATTGCGCTTCATTCGACCTAGCCGTGTCGTGCATATGACCGATGTCCTATTTAAAGACAAGTGGCATAAAATTATAGACATTAACATTAGCTTGAAGTGTTTTATTTTATATTGAATTTGTATACCTCTGCAAAAAACACCCTTTATATGCGACTCAATTCAAGTTCAAACACAATTTTGAATAATCTTTTTGGACCATATAATGGATTTCCAATCATCTGAGCTGGCTAGTATTAGCCCATAATGAGGCATTTATCTCTGTTACTCGTTAATCGAGAATTTAAACTATTTTCGGAGATATGAGAGGTATTTCTCGACTGTGAGACTCCACAAGAGAAAGATTTTACAATGGAATGTGGAGTTCGTTTTGTTTTGCCATGGCGGATTCGAATCGTTTAGTAGGGTTTAAGGAAGAGTAAGTACAATATTATTGCAGAACCAGTTTTAGAAATTCAAACGCTATGAAATGGTAACAAATAATCTGAAAAAGGAATGGATAGAAAGATTTGCGATTCCCCGTCCAAATGCTCCTTTTTAGAATGCCTTCTTTGTGACCTATGCTCGACATGTCACGTATATTCAAACTTCCTAAAGTGGATGTTGCACTGTAAAATGCTTTTCCAAGTGATTGATATCTTGCTTTAGATCAAAAATTTAGTTCTTGGATTTCAGTGGTGTGCTTTTTCGCGAGTTTCTCCATGCGAGCATTCCCACACCTCAGTTTAGATTCAGTAATGGCATAGCAGAACTGATTTTATTTCTTGAGGACGCAGTGAAACGTATCTGTCCTAAATGAAATAGCTGACATTAGTCACTCCAAAGTATTATATAAGTTAACACGAAGCAGTTATCAACAAACACACATCGTTCGAAACTGTTTACATGCAAACATCACGTAGTCACGTTCCCCATAACGACACAGTGCGATGAGAACAACAAACAAACAAACACGAAAGAAATATCATCCCTCGACCTTCTAATCTACAATATCCAGAGTATAAAAGACCAGCACACCAGACTTGGGGATGTCCAGTCTCACACTAGTAACAGACCGTATACATATTATATTGTATTAAAATTAAAGATTTGAATAAGGTTTTATTTTTCCAGTTTTTTAATAA
This sequence comes from Volucella bombylans, assembly GCA_949129095.1. Taxonomy (NCBI): domain Eukaryota; kingdom Metazoa; phylum Arthropoda; class Insecta; order Diptera; family Syrphidae; genus Volucella; species Volucella bombylans. The sequence goes on along the minus strand of OX422141.1, from coordinate 197,736,753 downwards.
GCCGCTTATTTGTTAATTTACGTATACATAGCTCTCAACAATTCCAATGTTCTGAATCGCAAGTGTGCTTTGACAGATGTGTTATCTAAGGTGGATTCCTTGTTCAATGATAGTCCACGCACTGCAAAACTTTTTAGTAAGGCGATGTCTATGAAGAATGCAGGCAAGTATACACTCGTCCATGAAGAATCGCGATAGCTTCTCGAACGCTCTACGAGCAAAGGAGGGGGGAACAACAATCGCCAACAAGACCCAAACGGAAACCTGTAGAGATGAGCATGAAAATCAAGTAGTAGAACCACAGTCGCTGCTGAGGATATAGAAAACGTTCTTCTGCAGACAAGAATCCAAGCCCTAATGTCAGGCGAAACGAAATATTTAACTCCGAAAATGAAAACCAAGATTTCCGCTCTCCCGAACAAAATCTATTAAGAATTACAATACTCGTATCTAAATATAGCAAGGTTCCCGGACTGAACGGCCCATCTGCCGAGTAATTTAAGGCAGCAGGATTTGACTAATTTTGAAGATTTGGTCGGAGGAAGGTATCTCTAATAAATAGAATTTCAGCATCCGATCCTGTAACCTCCGCCAAATACTGAGGTGCTGTTTTCTTTAACACCACCTACAAAGTTCTCTCTTCCGCATTATGTGAATAACTGATCTGATAGGCCCTATCTGGGTGTTTTAGACCGAGCAAATCCACAATTGAAAAATTATTCGCACTCTTGCAGCTAGAGAAAATCTGATTAAATCCAGATCGATGCTTACCACCTTTCTATATCAATTTCAATGCCGCATATGACAATATCCACAGAAACCAGCTTTAAACATCCATGTTCAATTTTGACATCGCTGCCAAATTCGCCAGACTGTTTAGAATGCAGAACGTTCGCTGTTAAAGTGAATTTGTTTATGTATTCAAAGTTTTCATTTAGAATTCTTGCTGCATATTCTAATGAAATCTTGCAATATCTGGCTAATTTTGGAATGCATACTTGATTAGGAACTCTCCTTATTTTCGATAGGGTATGTCTTCCTAAGGATTGGAAATCTGCCAAGTAAGTGCAAAACGTCATCCCTCTCTGCCTTCTTGCACAAGCTATAAAATGTCGGTAGTTCATTACTGTTTGCTATATAAATTGCAACGTATTTTCAGCACCGTCACTATTTCCATAATACTGTGTTCATAACGGAATTTGGCTGGAAATTGGAACATAGTCGGCTAGTTACAAATCATTTTATGCTACGACCCTAACGCACTCTCCATAAATCCTGCTTTGACCTATCCATCCGCCCCTGCGATGAGCTGGTATACAATAGCTTGGTCTTCCAGTTATAGTTTTTTCGAGATTTCGCTCTACCCCACATCCGGTAGCTAGCTCTATCCATGTAGTGTAGCACCACGTTTTGTGCTGCATTGTGTGTACAGCTGCTTTTTTCGGTAATCGATAGTCTGACTTGCTTAGAACTTTGAGTACGTAAATAACCTGGAGTTTTAACGTTTTCAAGAAAAGTGGTGATAGTCCTGTGAGCATATAACCATTTAATTTGTGGAGTTAGGTGGAATATGAAATGCTCTCTTTAGATAGTGTCGAAATAGGTTCTTCTCTGTCTCATATTGCCTGTATTCCCAAACTTGTGCCGTATAAAGGCGTAGATTCCGACACAGCTTCAAACACTTTATACTTGCTACTATGGGCAATGTTTTTGTTCATGAAGCATTTTCTCCAGACTGCATTAATGGCTGTTTTTGACTTCTCTAGTTTTTCCTTAAAATGTATGTCCATATTGTTTCTGCTAAGACCCACTCCGATGTACTTATGTTACATATTATTTATTTATTTGGCATTTACTTTAATACAATTTACGTTATCCACAAAGCTACTGCTTATTTGCAGATGGTTAACTATTTGCCGGTATCTTATTCAAATTGTACGGTTGTCATGTACACGAATGGTCATATTCACCAACAACACTATACCGCCCGCAAACATAAGGGCTCTAATAATATCAGACCCGCATATCCTACACCTCCAAACAGAAAATCTATTATATAGGGTTTTCCAATAAGGACTTGACAATTTTTTTTTAAATAAAACGCAAACCATTTGAGATATTTCAAAAACTTTATTATCGGCTTGAAGTACAATCAAAACATTTATGAATGGAACTCGACTTCGTTCATATGGCTACCGCGGGCATGTTTGCAGCGGTCGATTCGTTGGACCCAATTTCTAGCGACTCGGCCATACATTTCGGCCGAAACGGCCACTATTTCGCGTTCAATGTTGGCTCTGAGCTCTTCCAACGTCGTCGGCGTGTTGGCATAAACCAATGACTTAACGTAGCCCCACAGAAAATAGTCAAGTGGCGTTAAATCGCACGAACGAGGCGGCCAATCGACTGGCCCATTTCTTGAGATAACGCGCTCACCTTACTCTTACTTACTCTTCAATAAATCGATTGTAGCGTGTGCTGTGTGGCTTGTGGCATCATCCTGTTGAAACCACATGTCGTCCAAGTCCATATCTTCCAATACGGGCCAAAAATAATCGGTGATCATGGCGCGATAACGTTGACCATTCACAGTAACGTGACGATCGTTATCGTCGACGAAAAAATATGGCCCAATAACGTCGCCGGCATGCAAATCGCACCAAACAGTTATTTTTTGTGGATGAAGTGGTGATTCGTGAAGCTCATGTGGATTTTCACCCGACCAATGACGCATATTTTGCTTATTGACGCTCCCATTGAGCCAAAAATGATCTTCGTTACTGAAGATGATTTTGCGATGAAATTCATCATTTTGACGCATCTTCTCCAGAACCCAATCGGAGAACGTACGTCGCTTCAAATGGTCCATCGGCTTCAATTCTTGAGTCAGCTTAAACTTGTATGGGTGTAAACCAAGATCCTTACGCAAAATATGCCATAATGTGGTCTGAGCGGTGACCAATTCTTAAGAACGCCGTGGAATTGACTGATTTGGATCGTTTGCTACGGACGCCTGAACGGCAGCAACATGTTCGATACTTCGACCAACCCGTTGTCTCACTGACACGGCAAAATTACACAACGAATTTGTAGACTCAGATTTTTGCACAAACTTGTTATTGCCTGTCTACTAGGGCGAGAATTACGACCGAAAATTGGAGTTAACGCTCTTAAAGTTGCAGTTGAAAATTCGGTAGAAATTTTTATAATTTGCAGACGTTGCTCGTTCGTGTACTTTACCATGATGAAAGTGTTGAGTTTACTGAATAAATTGACGGTGACAGTTCGATGATTAGTGAAAGAGTGCGTTCACAAATTAAATTCAAAGTTGTCAAGTCCCTATTGGAAAACCCTATATGTTCAATGAAGAGAGAAAATAAACTCGAGCTCAAAGCATATCCTTGCCTTACGCCAGATTGGAACAATTTCGAAGGGACATCGCCATTCCATACAGCAGCTTTGGTATCAGAATATAGATTTTGTATAGTCCAACCAAAGTTATGTGATATGCCCATGTACAATAGTAAAGCTTATAGAGTTGCACGTTCCTCTGCTTTGAATCGAACGGGGCCTTAAAATCCACACAGAGTGTGTGTAGTTTCTTTTTTCTCAATAAAAATAACTCTACAACACACTTTAGGACAAGCACATGGCCAACAGTGAAATAACCCGACTTGCATTTAGATTGGTATCCTCTCAGCAGCTTATTTGCGTCTTTCCATGCTGTAAGTCGACTGATTTTATACGATACATTCAGTAAGGAAATACCTCGGTAATATGCTGGGCCCATCTTACGTTCTTTTTCATAGATTGGAGAAGTAAGCACTTCTTAAAAATGATGCGGTACTATTCTATAATCCATGGTGCCATTGGAAGCCAAACCTAATGGGCGATGGATTCCAGAACATATAAAAATGTACAAGTTCACCGATCGAATTCAAGGGACAAGGCAGATATAGCTGATCGTAATTAGCTTATAAGTGAATCGTTCCATGCTGGCGTGCTCATTAATGAATACACAGAATAAGATAGGACCGAGAATCGATTCTTGTGGTACACCGTGCCTAATCATTTTTAAGGTTGAGGATTTGCTGTCAATGACAACTTTTTGAGATGTGTTGGAAAGATAAATTCTAAGAAGCTAATTTCCGGCATAAAATTTTATATGAAAGACTTTTGAGAATTCAAGTAAGCAAAGAAGTGTTACGTCTTACTATAGTCATGCTTAATATCATCTAAGACATTAATCATAGTCAAAGAGCAGCTGTGATTACTTCTGAACCCAGATTGGAAAGGATTAAGGAGGTGATCATCTCTCTTATTATCTGCTTCCACATAAACTTTTGATAGACTAGACACGGTAAAATGCTTGTAGGCCTAAAGTCACTGAGGGAGACTACATTCGATTTTTTGACAATCGATATAACCTTTGCAATTTTCCAGGACTGAGGAAAAGTGAATGTCATCCAGTGGTTACGAGTATAAGTCAGATGGCTTATAATTTCGGGTAATAAAAGCTTAATAAAGCGGATGGGTATACCGTCCACACCAATTGAGTTAGATTCAATAGCCATAACACAGTCAACAATTTCACCTTCGGCAACCAATTTAAAAGTATCCGATCAAATGTATCAGAAATTGCATTTAGATGAAAATCAGACGTTAGTCCAGAGTTGTTCAGATGAAAGTGATGCGCTCAACTTAGAAGCATAATAATTTCGCTTGACAGTCCGTATGACAAAGTTTGCATTGTTACGCGCTTTTTCATATGCAGCCAAATTAGAATAGGAGGAGTTGCGCTTCTATTTGATATAAAGTTTGTTTCGATTTTTAATGTGGGCAACAGCTTCACTCGTAAGCCAAGATTGCAGTCATTAACGATTTTAAGTCCAAAAGAATATAATATATCTTTGACGAGAGTAATTTTTGAATAAATCAGGATTGAAGTCGCCACTTATAAGGGCATGCTGAAATAGCGCAGAAAATTGAGAAAGAGCTCTAAAAAAAGGCTGAGGGAAGCACCTTCTGTTGGGGTTATAAGCGCAGGATACTAAACATTTAGAGGAGCCATTATGAATTTTACAATCAGGTATTCCATACATGTAGAATCAGATGCACTAGGAACTTCACATTTTGGTGTACAATTAACATATATTGCTACTCCTCGTCCTATCGTGTACGTTATTTTGTCCTTTCCAAATAGATTGTAATTGGATAAGGAGTAAAAAATGTCTGGGATATCCGAAGAAGCACAATTCTCTAAAATTGTGTGTCATCATCTGCTGATGCCACTAATAATATTGGCGCATTTCCATGTTTCCAGCAGTTAAAATCGATGTTCCTGTGAAATAGTCCAAAATAATGTATACTATGCTGTCAACAAGAATACATGCAAAATATGAACGAATCGAGCTGAAAATCACAATAGACACTTATAATTTGAGGTAGTAAGGGATTTTGTTGATCCGAGCTCGGCCATTATCTGATAATGGCATCCAATAGAAATCGAACGAAGGGTTGCACTTTCCAATCACTGTTTCTTTGGCCTAAGAAGGCAATTGAGTAATAAATCCTTGTCAAGAAACAAAAAGCAGACTTAACTAGATGCCTTAATTATGTCAGTAATATTGCAGTGCTCTATGGTGCAGATTCATTTTATTCTTTGTTAAAGGTGGATGGCGATATACCTGGTCGTTTTCAATGCAAGATTCTTCGAGTAAGTTTTGCGCCGTTTGCGTTGATCGCCTTTTAAGGAGTAGATACAATGCTGAATTCAATGAGCTGTACAGCGACGTGGACCTGGTCAAAAAATGCTTATCAGTCGCCTGAGATATGTTTAGGAAATGAATATTAATACTTCCTCCCGAAGAGTTTTCGATTCCTACCCAGAGGGTCAGATGTCACTAGTATTTTACGTAGGAACCCGCAGTGACGGCTCAAGTCTACCATGCGTCTTCGCACGAATAATGCGTTGATCAGCGCTCTTCGGGTAGTACAAGTACCACCACCAGTACCAGATTCAAAGTCGTGTGTAAGGCACGAACTTCCCCTTTGGTGAAGGGTCGAGGCCTATCTAATATCACAGCCATTCTGTGGGTCATGGCACACAGTTGCAGTGCAACTCCACATCGAATAGACCAATCAGTTCCATAGCTATTAAATGGTTGAGCACAGGTTGTAGCAGGCTACGACATATGTTCAACGATGAAATGTCCAAGCACAATTTTATCTACCCTCCCCGCGACTTTGGGTATAAACCGACATCCGCCACGATACTCCCACAAGGGTTCCAACTCCTAGGTCAGGCTGAAACAGACGTTCCAGGGGCACCTGACCTCCCGTGGTACCAGAATATAGCTTTCGGTCGAGCTTCGCAACCTTGCGGTCACTTCCAGTTGGTCACCTCACTGCCCAGGACTGACGGCCTTTTGTCCAACTAATATCTGTTTTCCACCAGCTAACTATCTATGCCATATACGACGGAAAATCTCATTAGCGAAGCTACGAACTCTTTCGAATTTCGCTCTGTCAAGAAGAACTCCACTGACATCGTAGGTGATGCCCATAGCTTGCAAGTCCCTAGCAGCTGAGTACACTGGGCATATGCACATAACATGTGCATCCAGTCCTCAAGGGGAACTCCGCATGTACAGTCTGCAACCTCGCTAAGGCGCTTCTTTTATGCAAAAACGCATTCAAGGCGCCATGGCCGGTCAGCAGAAAGCCCATACTGAGATTGAAACTCAGCACCGGTAGCTTGCTCATGGTCGACATTTCCCGAATGAAACTATAAGAGACCCTGCCTTTGTCGCTCACATCCTATCTAGATTGCCATCTAGACTGGACTCATTCGAAAAGCAGGAGCTTACGTTCCCTACGGGCAAATCTTCCACCTCCGTCGGGGAGATCCAATCTGTATTGGTTAATGGGAGTCCTCCAAGTCTAGCAAAGGCACACCCAGAATCACCTGTAATGCATCCGTAGATACGGTTCTATAAACAGGAAAGCAGTTAAGTAAGGCCACTCTCTGACAAACCAGGATATGCCGATGACCACAATCTAACATTACCCTTTCGTACCAAGCCGATGCCCCAAATTTTGTTCATACAAAGTACGAACCGCACGTTTGGTGAGTCTCCCGTCATTCCTTAGAATGTGCCTTACCTGGCCAACAACACTCGGTAGTCGTTTTCTCAGCTTTTCAAGGTGAGGTAGCAATTTCATCCGCTCATCTATCGTTATGCCAAGATATTTGACCTTTGTAACGTACCCAAGATTACGGCCATACAGAGGTATACTGGGACGCCGACGGACTGCATTCAATGAGCCTCGAAGCAACATTGTCACAGTCTTGTCCCGAGATACCTTCACGCCAACGCTATAGCCCCATCCGGTGACAATTGACATCACAGTCTCTCCTATCCGTTCAAGTACGATACGAGACCGACCATCAAGAAGAAGGAGCAGATCGTCCGCAAAAGCGCAGCATCTGCAGTGCTCTGGCAATTGCCGTTTATGCTAACCTGCCAGAGAACTAGCTTCGCCATAGGCCTATTTGCTGGCAGTTCAATCCGCTTAACCTCGTCAGGATAATCTGCCAATTTAAATTGTCAAAGGCGCCTTTAAAGTCAATAAAGACACCTAAAGACCATGCATCCTCGATACTTCTGCCCTTTTTAAAGTCAAATTGAAAAGGAGACATTGGTTCTGTTATGCTTTCCGAAAGTCTTTCCACCATAACCCTTTCCAGTACTTTTTCAAGCACCGGAAGTAGGCTGATGCCCCGGCAAGAGCTAGGATCAGACTTAGCCTTATCGGGAGACTTCAGCAGCACAACCACCTCCGCCTCCTTCCAACTCGGAGGAAAGTAACTCCTAGTAACACACTTGCTGTATGTGATAAGCAGGTACTCTGGAATGGCCTTCCAGATAGCTTTCACCATCTCTCCGGTCATGCCATCTGCTCCCAGAGATCTTCTGGAACGAAGAAGTGAGACACCATACTCGACTTCGGCAGCCCTAAGCTCAGGCGGAACAGGAGGCTCCTCAAGGGAGGTAAACCCAGCAAGGCACTTAGGCATTCGCTCCATGTGGATAGCAGGGTGCCCGGAGGGGCAACGCATAGGAGGAAGACTATACCTTTTATGGCACGGGCAAGTGGAAGGTTATCTCAACAATCTAGGCGCAACTGGAGGCAGTTCGCCAAAGACCGCCAGCTCCACCCTGTCTTCTCTGCCTCCATCTTGATTTCGGGAATAATAACTATTTTTAAAATGCTTTTCAGCGTACTTAGCGAGTTTGCAGAGAACGCCAATGTTCTTTAGCATACGTCTTGCATTAACAGCAAAAGTTAATTTTTTAGAATTCATCGGTTCATGTTCCCCTATAACCTGAATTTATCTACCAAATTATCATTTCATAATCACACTCATTTTGATTTACATTTTTATTAATTAAGCTGGTAGTACCTACACACACAGTATGGATTGCACTTTTCGTACGACGACATTTAGTCGAACTGAAAACAATTTGATCGTACAGCATTTCTCCTCGCCGATCAAACAAAAACCGTCATCGCTTTAAAAGGTTTATTTTTGGCGCTGCTACTTGATACTTGATGAGAATTTTCGAATCGCATCTGGAATTGTTCACAAAAAAAGTGCACAAAACCACTCTCTATGCATACCTACAAATTCGATTATCTAGTGTAGGCCATGGCAAGAAAACACAAACACCCACCCCACAAAACTATATTACCGTCATCACCTCCTCCACTACCTGGTCTAACTGGTTAATGGAAGCCACCCCAAGTCGTCAAGCTATGCTGACATTTGATAGATTTGACTTCCCTCTCATAATGAAATTTGCACCTACTAACAGTAGCTTTCAAGTGTGTCGCTGAGAGTAGAGTGCTCACAGTCGCAGTAAACTCCAACCAGGCGTCACAGATACGCGTTTCTTCGTCGTTATTTATCTTTCGGTAAACGTCCACTGTACCAAATTTGTAGATAAACATTGTCTTTCGAGTGATAAGCGAATGTGTGTCGAGACGGAATAAGACAAATCTTTCATTACTTTCGTGTTTTCGTGTGTGATAAGATGCAGAGGTGATTAGCACTGACTTTCCCTTTTTAAAGTGAGTAAATTCAAAATTAAAAAAAAAAATGGAATTTATTCCTGATTTGTGTCTTGAGTGGAAGAATATAACCTATTCAGTGCCAGCTCATGAGCAGAACAATTTCAAATTCTGGCAGTCCTGTCGAAAGACCAAGGAGATCGGGATCCTACATAATGGTACGGATGATTGAGACAACTTATTCATTCAGACACAGTCAATGATTTGTGAATTTCTCGTTCAAGTAAGCGGAAACATGAACTCTGGGGACTTGGTGGCTATTCTGGGATGTAGTGGTTCTGGGAAAACTACCCTTCTTGCGGCAATTTCCCAACGGCTGCGCGGTAACATGACCGGGGACATTTTACTCAATGGCGTGGAGATTGATAGAACTGAAATGACTCGTATCTCTAGCTTTCTACCCCAATTCGATATAAATGTGCGAACTTTTACTGCCTTTGAACACCTATACTTCATGGTAATTGGATGAAATATAATGTCAATTGAGGACGCGATGATTTGTATTTGGTTTTAGTCGCACTTCAAAATGCATCGGAAGACAACAAGGGCACAAAAATTGCGCAGAGTCAATGAGCTCCTGTGGACCGTGGGCTTAAAGGACTCTGCCAATACCACAATCAAGCATCTTTCTGGTGGCGAGCGGAAAAGACTTAGTTTAGCCGAAGAGGTTAGTGGACAATCGTTGCCTTCATTCCTCCATTCGATTTGTTTCTTTATTACAGCTAATAACCGATCCGCCGTTTCTCTTTTGTGATGAACCAACTACAGGATTAGACAGCTATAGCGCTTTAACAGTTGTCAAGACCCTTCGTAAGCTTTGCACACAACTTCCACAGAGTAGCCCCAGCACCAAATGTTCGTCTATTAGAAGCATAAACAAAGAAGAACCCGCCGCCGGCTCTTCGATAGAAATGGAGATTTTATCCTCATCCCTGGAGAGTAACTTTGAGGAAACCTTAGGAGGGGGATATAAGAAAAGTGTCATATGTTCCATACATCAACCGACTTCGGATATCTTTGAACTATTTACACATGTAATCCTTATGGATGCGGGACGCATCATCTACCAAGGAACCACGGACGAAGCTCTTAAGTTTTTTAAAAGGTGAGTTTCGACACCGTTATCTGGAATTTATTAGTTTTTGGGCTCGTGTGATTTGTTATCTTCAGCTGACATAAGATTACGAGCCAGGTATGTAAATGGAGATAGCACTTGGCATACAGTGACGCTTACAACTATTGTCATGTGCAACAATGTCTTCGGGGGGCTGTGCAAACTAAAAAAAAAACATCCCGCGTTGTGTTTATTCGGTTTATTAAAATTTATTTAAATATAATAGAGGCCTATGTACATATGTCAGAATGTTGTCGTGGCCGTCTTGAATTTTATCCAATAATTTCGTTTGAAGGCAAAAACAAGAAAACGTCATAGAACACAGCTTGTTGATTTGCGAACTGTGATATTTGTATTTCCTGACTTTTATCCGCTTGTCGTCATTATTGAAATTTTGGAGAAACAAGGCAAACTTTACTCGTAGAATTATATACATCTAACATCAGATAACTCATTATGGTGGATAATGACTGATTTTAGAAAGCGTCTATTAGATTATGCAATGTTTTGTCAACAAACAAAGATCAGAGCTAGGTGTTATTTGGCGCTTTATTTTTACTTATGTTTGGCATATCATTGTAGTTGCTACCGCCTATGCGCCCTGTTTTGCGGTTTCTGAGAATGTGGGTTAAATCTTTCCAGCTATTTCCTGATTTCTGTAGCTCTCACTAACTGTTAAGCATCATGTTTATGTGTCTGCCTCTACGAGTACTTACTAATGTCGTGTATCCCTTGTCGGTTCTGGACTTCCAATTCGTTTACTTCACCATTGTAAGTTCTCTGAATGTTCTACAACTCCCGTCAACTTCTGCCTAACTGACATTTCTACTCCTTGGATCTCATGTAGGTATCTAGGTGGAACCGATATTTCTTTGCCCTAGATAAAAAAGTTATAAAGGGTCCACCATCTAACGTTTTTTTTTTTCAACTACTACTTATTTCGTGAATGGTAACACCTAGCACATGTCTGATTTCACAGATAATTAGTTTTATCCTTCCGGTTAATAATGGAAAATAATTTCATTCAAGTGGCTGCCTCGGCTGGCCATGCAGTAGCCTACACGATCGGTCCAATTTTTAAGCACATTATCGATTGTGTGGAGCTGTATTTCACCAATGGCTTCACGAATATTGTCCTTTAAAGCGTCAATTGTCTCTGGCTTGTCGGCGTAATACTTATCTTTTACGGCACCCCACAAATAATAGTCCAACGGTGTCAAATCGCAGCTCCGAGGTGGCCAAACGACATCAGCTCTGCGGCTGATAATGCGATCTTCAAAAACAGGGCGCAAAACATCGAGTGTAGCTTCGGCTGTGTGGCACGTAGCGCCGTCCTGTTGAAACCAAATGTTACCAATATCCTCCTCTTCAATTTTTGTGAACAAAAATTCGTTCAACATGGCCCGATAACGATCGCCATTGACTGTAACGGCCACTCCTTGCTCATTTTCGAAGAAAAATGGCCCAATTATGCCTCTGGAGCAAAATCCGCACCAAACAGTGACTCGTTTTGGGTGTATCGGCTTTTTAATGTATGCGTGCGGGTTTTCTGTGCCCCAAATGCGACAATTTTGCTTGTTTACATACCCGCCAAGATCAAAATGAGCTTCATCTGAAAAGATGATTTTTTTGGCAAAATCGGCATCTTCTCTAAGTCGATCGCAGGCCCACTTAGCGAAGCGAAAACGCATTGGATGGTCAGTTGGCTTCAACTCCTGAACCAATTGGACTTTGTATGGCGTCACACCAATGCAAAATTCGTCTCAATGATGTCTCCGAAATGTTCAATTGTTGAGAACGACGGTGAATTGATGTTGATGGCGCTTCGCGCACACTTTCTGCCACAGCAGCAATATTCTCGGGTGTACGCACTGTTTTTGGCTTTTCATGCTTTGGTTTATCTATGAGGATGCCAGTTTCTTTCACTTTTTTCACAAGATAACGAACATACGGAGCTGACGGTGCTTCTCTTCTTCCAAAATCCGTACGCAATTTTCGCACACATTCTGCAACATTACCATGATTTTCAAAGTAATGTCGCAATATTTCCCAGCGTTGTTCAAGCGTATACACAACCATATTCGTTCAGCGGAAGGATAAAGTTAATTATCTGTCAAATCAGACATGATCTAAGTGTTACCATTCACGAAATAAGCACTAGTTGAAAAAAAAAACGTTAGATGGCGGACCCTTTATTATATGTTGTAACAAAGTAGATACATACGAGTATGTCCGAAGACAGACTTTTTGTTACCACGACTCGTGTGACCTGGTTGATGATGTATGTTGTTGAGGATCTGAAACCGTAGGTGCCTAGATCCAGCACCAGCGGATTAGATGTCGTATTCCTGTTCTCGAGATATCATTAAGGTTGTCACAGAATGGTTGACTTAGGGCACGTATCCTGGCTCTTGCTGATGCCAGACATTTGCAAAGGAAGCGGAAAAGATTTCCCGCAACTGCGGAAGTGCGGGGTGTATGAGATACCTAGTTTGGCTGCATGGTCTCCAATTAGCCAATGCCCCGTGATTATCTTAGTGATTCTGGCGATATCTTGTCTGGTTCTGTTTAGTTGGTCTTTTATTATAATCTTATAGTAGATTGGCCATATCATCCTTGATATGGTGCAGTTAATTAAGCCCCTCCATTGGAAGTTGGCCTTCTGCAGGAAGTGTGAGTGGATTTGTTCTTTAACCGCTCCTAGCGGAATGTGGACGCTTACTATAAGCTGAGCCCTGTCTGGCCAGTCATCTGTACGCACGTTTCCTTTTATATTATGTTACCCTACCCTGGAACCCAGAGCAGTGTGACCCAAACGGCGAAGCTCGTTCCGGCACTCCTATACCGGTTTATATGGTAGCCGAGTAAATAGCTTTGATATCTGCTTGGATATATATGTATGAGGATAGCAATGAATTTGTTTGTGCATTTTGTCACGCCCGAGTTGATTTCAAGTTTCTCGGATTGCCAGTAGTTCCGCCTGGAAGATGATGGCAAAATCTGTCAAGCGTTACTATATTAATATTTTCAGTGGTTCCGAGTAGGGGCCAGCCCCCACACCACAGTTCATCTTTGATCTATGGAGTGCCGTCTGTGGAGATGCCGTATCGAAGTCCTTCGCTACTTCGTCTTTTACATTTTTCTTAAGGTTTAGTTTGGGTGTGATGTAGTCAGTTGAAAACGTGACCATGCTGTTTGGTAAAGAGTGCAGGATATTGCAGTGGCCGTAAGGCCGTGCAGTCCAGTACGTAGATTCTTTGAGTCCGACTGCACTGAAAAGTGCGGTAATTGTTGCGCGTAGGTCGAGAGGCTGAAAATATAGGAGCACAGTAAGGGAATCCGTTGAGGGCCGACCTCAATGCGCCCGTGGTGCATATACTGTTTTTAGTCTAGTGAGGCCGTAGGTTAGAATTGGATGCACTACGGCTGTGTACATCCAAAAGATCATCTTTGATTGAAGTCTCCACTTCTTTCCAAAGGATTTTCTAGAGGCATAAAAGGCGACTCACGCCTTTCTTACTCTGTGTTCGATGTTTTGCTTTCAGTTCAGTTTTAGTTCAAGCATGGTACCCAGATACCTAGCGCTGAAGGATAGTGTGAACTGTTGACCCGAAGGGTAAAATCAGGTTTTTTTGTTCGGGTTGACACCAAGTCCACAAATGGTGGGTCAGGTGTTTACCTTGTCTAGAGCAGCTTCCATGATTTCACTTACCACAGAGGGGTACTTTCCTAACACTAGGTCCACACTGTAGAGAATTAATTCTGCATACCTGACCACTTTGACCCCTTCTCTGTATTATCTTACAAGCATTTTGTTCATACTATTAGCTAGTGTAGAGGAGAATTACCGCCATCCTGTGGCGTTCCTCTACATGCGAAGGCACTATCCTTTGACTAATAAATTCCTCTATTACAAGCCCGATCTCACAGATTTTTGAATAGCTTCAGTGTCCCTCTATTTCTATGGACTTTCCGATTACATATATACACCACGGCTCTCCGTTTCCGTGGATCTTCCCTTGAGGAAGCCGTGCTGTGATCTGGATATTCTTCCAGAATGCTTCGCATGTAGATGTCTAAGACACGCTCTATAGTTTTAAGTACAAAATGTGGTTAAACTAATTGACCAAAAAACCTTCGAGGATTCATGCCTGCGTTTACCTAACTTCGGTATTAACACCACTCGAGTAGGGTACGCGGTTTAACCCTAAATAGCTTCTGAAGAATTTAATTAGTGTTTTATGGTAATTGTAAGGCCCTAACTTGTTTTCTGGTGGAGCTCCTCATAGGAATTGTGATTGGACTAGAGGCTAGCAATGTGGACTGGATATTTCCAAGAGCCACATACATATACAATAGCAGGACGGATTTCATGTTGTATTGAAACAGCCGTAAACTGTTCCTTAAGCGTTTCACATTACTTCTCCGTATTCCTGCAGACATCAACTTGCTTATTCGGTTGGTTATATCCCGTTTTGGGTCATCTTTATTCGAGACAATACGGTCAAGGCTGATGTTTGTTACCTCAACTATGTTTATCTTCAGTCCAAAGTTGAGTTTTTTATCTGCGTCAGTTATTATGTGGTGAAGTGTAGAAAGTCTGCTGTCCTGAGTTAACATCGTCTCCGTAGTCTGCATATCTGAATTAATAGATTCGACTCCATGAAACTCCTACAGTTGACGTTGATAGAATGAAACAAAGCAACTTGCTATCAGAAACGAACATACTCGTATTTTTGGGGAAAGATACTTCCTTGTCTCACTCTACTTTTCATATCCTTTGACCCGTCGTATGCCACCCTAATATAAGAGTAATTACAATTTACATGGTCATCTACAATAAGTTATTTTCGCAGGTTTTTTTTTTAGTTCCCTCATTTCTACCCTGTGCACTTGTAATTCATTGCAGCACTTACTTGTGGTGCCTCTTCATCTTGTGGGTGATTGACAATCCTAAGTTATTACTTTCCTTATGATTATGCGGAACTGGATCCACTTTTTTGTGGCGTTAAATAATACGTGATCGATTAGCGTGGTGATCCGCAGATCTTAACTAAGTAAGTTAGTGAATTCTTTTTAGGGGAACTTTCCAAATAGTTTACAGTGTAGTTTTGCCCACTGTTTTTAGAGCTGAAATTACTCCAAACGATTTCATTATCCGGACATTCACTGTAGGCTACAAGAGGCAGTAAAAATCCTCGTTGGCAAGCAAGTATTAATTTATCGACTGTACCGTGATATTTAATATAAGTCGATTTCCATGATAAACTTGCATTCCAACACTTTCAGTTACTTACGGCAGCTGCAGTAAACGTGGAGATAAATATGAAAACGTAATATTAGAGTTGCAGTCAGTGTCGAAAATGAGGAAAGATTACATATCTCAACTGTTTAACGGCGATGGCATCCAGCATTCAGCTGACAGACGGAATGAACAATTCTACGACCAAGCAGAGGTCTAAAAACCGATAAGGCAGTATTAGTAGCCAGACTACTTGCTGAATTATCCAAAGCAACCGGTGCTGCAATTGAATGGAATCTCAGTATCTTTTTTGCGACCCTCAAGAAGGGAGACTTTTTAAACTGCGCCAACTGTAGAAGAATTAGCATCCTTAACATCGCTTATCAGAATATACTATGTAAACGCTTAAAACTCCACATTAACAATCTGATAGGCCCTATCGTTGTGGTATTGGGTCTAATAAGCCCACCATCGACCAGATATTCACCTCACGACAGATCTTGAAAAAGACCTAGAAACTTCAAATCCATCCAAATTATCTCTTTATTGATTTTAATGTTGCATGCGACAGCATTTATGTATAGAAACGTCCATCTATGTATGGTATGACGATGGAGAAGGCTCGCTGCTCGTTTGCTATCATCAAACCAATAGATGCAGTGATGAGTTGGGTGGTGAATGAACGTAAAGTAAAGTAAAACTGTCGACAAGCATACCCCATACTATTGGCTAGGACAACACGTAACAATGGCAAACAATAACTTTGAGACGTTGTCTATCCGGGTTCCGTAATAAATTCAAAAATCGCCACCACTGTAGAGATCAAGTGAAGAATTCTTCTGCTGAATGCTGTTTCTTTGGACTACGAAGGCAGTTAAGGAAAAAGTTGCTCATACGAGTAACAAAGCACAAACTGTATAAGATCCTTACCGTCGCTGCCATATAACTGAAAAGTGCCGTTTTATAGTAAAATAAAAATTGTTTGCAAAATTCCACTTTATTTATCAATATAGCTGCCTTCGAGGGCGATACACTGATTGAAACGATTTTTCAATCTTTCGATACCAGTTTTGTAGTACGATTTCGGTTTAGCCTCAAAATAGGCCTCTGTTTCGGCGATTACTTCTTCATCGGTCTTAAATCTCTTTCCAGCGAACATTCTTTTGAGGTCTGCGAACAGGAAATAGTCGCTGGGGGACAAATCTGGAGAATACGGTGGGTGGGGAGCAATTCGTAGCCGAATTCATTCGATTGTGCCATCGTTTTCATCGACTTGTGACTGTTTCATCAAGACAATGCACCGTGTCTTGATGAAACAGCACTTTCTTTTTCTTCAAATGCAGCCGTTTTTCTGCGATTTCGTCCTTCAAACGCTCCAACAACGCAATGTAATAGTCGCTGTTGATAGTCTGTCCCTTTTGGAGATAGTCGATGAAAATTATTCCATGTGCATCCCAAAATACGGATGCCATAACCTTGCCAGCCTACTGTTGAGTTTTTGGTAGTTTTGGACGAGGTTCGTCGCCTGCTCGCCACTCAGCTGACTGCCGACGTGACTCTGGTGTGAAGTGATGGACCCAAGTTTCATCCATTGTAATATACCGATGCAAAAATTCGGCTTTATTGCGGTTGAACAGCTTTAAACACTCCTCTGAATCATCAACACGTTGTTGTTTTTGGTCGACTGTGAGCAAACGCGGCGGCACCCACTTTGAACAGAGCTCTTTTGATATCTTCAGAGCCTCAGCTATCTTGACCAACTTCACTTTACGGTCATTCGTAATCATTTTCTGGACTTTTTTGATGTTTTCATCTGAAACAGCCTCTTTTGGACATCCACTGCGTGCATCATCTTCGGTGCTTGTATGACCACTTTTAAATCTTTCAATCCACTTGCGAATGGTTCGTTCGGCTGGTGCAGAGTCCGGGTAACACTTATCAAGCCATTTCTTTGCATCGGTTATTGTATACTTTTCAAAAGACAAAGCTTCTTTGGCTAGATTCTGCCGCCGAAAGAAACAATTACTTTTGGATTTCAAACCTTTTTATCTTTGTTTTATTTCTGTTTTTACATTAGTGTCCGTGCTAGTGTTTTAAAACTGATGTTGCCCTCGTATTGTTGCTTCGCTTGTCTTATCCTCTCTTTCTGTCTTTGTGATTGACAGTTTCCTGACGTGGTTGTCATACTTGCGGTTCTATTTCTTTGAGGTGTCGTTGTCATCCTTGCAGTTCTGTTTGTTGATGGTCTCGTCGTCGCCAACATTCCACCCCTCGTGAAATCCTACAGGAATTCACTAAACTTTAAAGCGGCTAGCTTAATTGGCAGGTCTGCGAAGTGTTCCTCTGGCAGTACGGATCTCTGCCGTGCGGACTTTACCATCCTTTGATAATCTACTTTTGCCATTGACTTCTTGATTGTATGTTATCACATATGATAACTAGCTGATACTTCTGCAGGGGAGGCACTTCTTGATTCCATTTCGAGCGTGTCAACAAACGAGGTAAATATTCCACTGTCCATCTTTTCCAGAGTCTGTCTTTGAGGTTTTGTGCGATTCTACACTGCTTTCGCAGACAAACTCGATTTTCATCTGCACTTGGCGTTTGCGTTGAATGGGCACAGTCAAGCAAAAAATGGTTTCGCGTAAATGGTTTATCTTCGTCTGTAGTCAGTGGTAGGTCTGTCAATGGTCGGCTGTTGATGATATTCTCGGCTTCTATCAAGATGCTGTGGAATGTTTCCAGCCTTGGTGCTTCTTCGTTCAGAACCCTGTCCAACAACCGCTTGACACATTGAATAAGACGTTCCCAGCACCTGTATTCGCCGGCCAGTTGAACGTCCACTCGATCTTTTCTTTCGAAATTTTCTGGACCAGGTCAAAGAACCGTTATTGGGCCATATTTTTTCGTCAACGATAACGATCGTCACGTTTTTGTGAATGGTCAGCGTTATCGCGCCATGATCACCGATTATTTTTGGCCCGAATGGGAAGATATGGACTTGGACGACATGTGGTTTCAACAGGATGATGCCACAAGCCACACAGCACATGCAACAATCGATTTATTGAAGAGTAAGTATGGTGAGCGTGTTATCTCAAGAAATGGGCCAGTCGATTGGCCGCCTGTGGGGCTACGTTAAGTCATTGCTTTATGCCAACACACCGACGACGTTCGATGAGCTCAGAGCCAACATTGAACGCGAAATAGCGGCCCTTTCGGCCGAAATGTGTGGCCGAGTCTTTGAAAATTTGGTCCAACGAATCGACCGCTGCAAACGTGTCCGCGGTGGCCATATGAACGAAGTCGAGTTCCATTCATAAATATTTTGATTGTACTTCAAGCCGATAATAAAGTTTTTGAAATATCTCAAATGGTTTGCGTTTTATTTAAAAAAAAAGTTGTCAAGTCCTTATTGGAAAACCCTATATCTGAATTGCATTTCCGCAGTCACCATTCCACCATAAAAAGCGTTGGGAGTTCTGGTCAACACCTACAATTCGTACCTGAGAATACATCTCCTGAATGTCCCCAGCAACAGCGACAACAACTTGGCGAAACTTATGAATGATGGCTATAAAAGACTGTGCATGTTCTGGTCCCTTCAAAAGATTCGAGTTTAGCAAGACATTGGATGTCTTAGCAGCGGCATCGAAAACTATTCGTATTTTATTCCACCACAAAATGTGGAATATACCATGTCGTTGGACCCTCAACTGCAGCTTCTTGGGGCGAAAGGAGTTTGGCACACCTCTTAGAGATGTATTTATTTATTTGAGTTTTGTTATGCATTTTTTTCTTCAATATTTAACAGACGTTGTTTAGCTATAGCGAAACTCGAAGAAGTTGGTAGCACGGTGTTGTCTTTACGTCATTTTTTTTTTTTTTTGTTATTTATTTATTTATATATTTCAAAGAATCTTTTACATTGGGCTTAAAAGCCTATAATTAACAGTAAAAGTTGTAAAAAGTATAGTTATAATCAATTTTAATTATTATTTATACATTCAGTTATTATTGATTTAAAATGACAAACTAAATTCATATTCATAATAACAAAACAAAATTCTTTATTACACTAAATATTAAATTTAATTATTTACTAAGTATCTGAATAAAACCGTCTCAAATTGTGTGGTGCCGCGAAGTCTTCTAATGAAAGAGGGTAAGCTATTCCACTGCTTTATGGCATAAACGAAAAACTGACGCTCCGAGTTTCTGCAAGTGAACCTTGGTTGCAGTATCATAAAAGAACGAGATGAGTTAGTAGACTATATTTTTTGAATTAGATATGAAGGTTCCTTGTTTAAAATGATTTTGTTCAATGTTTTAAAGGAAAAATACTTGAAATACATGTAAAGATTACAGCCTAGTATGTTACTTGTGTAGTTTGAAATATGATCATATCGTCGGAGATTGTATACATATCGAGTTATATTATTGAACGCCACAGTTAGATTTCTTTTCGTTTCTGAGTTATGGCTAGTAAACAATTGGCACCCATATGTTATCATAGGAAGGATCAAAGTTTTTGCCAACCTAAGTCGAACGTGATGAGGAGTAAATTGCTTCGAAAGTGAAAGACTCCGTAAGGATCCATATATTTTTCCAACAACAGTTTGAATATGGTCATCCCAGGTAAGGGTAGAATTAAATAGAATGCCTAAGTTCATAGCTTTATCGACATATTCAATTTGTTCGTTTCCGAGATAAACTGCAGCAAAGTAGCTGTTATCAAGTTTATTTTTATAAATTATTAAGCATTTGGACTTTTGTGGATTGAGGTGAAGACTATTTGTATTGGACCAGCAAAGTATTCTTTTTAAATCAGAGTTGTAGAGGGAAAATTCGTCCTCTCGATGAAACTTGTGAAAATTGGTTTTGATTTATGTGAAAAGACCAAAACTTGGTCGAAGACACACGAATAAACTTAAACCTCCAATCACTTACGAAAGGCCAAGTCTTGGTCGAAACGTATGAGTGATTCCTTTTAATCGGAGCGTAAACTTGTAAAAGCTGTTCTCTAAATAAAACACTAACAACGGTTTACGTGGATTTTTCACAATATAATAAAATTTTATTCTTCTATTAGAGTAATTTGGTACTTGAAGTGAGTGTGAATTATATGATGCGACACAAATAAAAGTTGAGAGTTGCCACATCATTATATTTTGTTTGGTACATAAATTTAAATGTTGTCACATCATTATTTTTTTTTATTTGGTACATAAATTTAAATGTTAATTAAAACTGAAATAATGTTAAATAATTCACAAAACAATTAATAATTTATTTATAACAAAATAATAAAATAATAGCTGTGCTACAGAGTTCAATTTCACAACACCATCTTCAATCATGCCTAACTTGCAGCTTATACGAACTTGAGCATCGTCAGCATACAAATCGATTGAAGGGTATTCAGATTGGAGTGGAAGATCATTAATAAAGATCGTAAATAAGAGTGGACCAAGTATGGATCCCTGAGGAACCCCACAGAAAAGATTTAAAGGATGGGACGTTTTATTACCAATAACAATAGCTTGGCTTCTTCCACTAATGTATGATAAAATCAGTTTTGCAGCTGTGTATGAAAACCGAAACTGTTGTATTAGTTTTTTAATAAGTCTTTTATGATTGATTTTGTCGAATGCCTTCGAGAACTAAAAATGAAACCAAGTCATTATCCATAGCATTTCTAATATCATCTGAAATCTTAAGAGTAGCGGATATACAACTGTGGTTTGGTCTAAAACCGGATTGGTTTTCACTTAAGAGTTTGAATGTCTTTAAAAAGGTTGAAATTTGATTGTGTAAAATTTTTTCCAGAATCTTTGACAGAAATGACAAAATTGAGATTGATCTAAACTCTTCTTGAGATAAGCGAGTGGCTGGTTTTTTTAAGACTGGTATAACTTTAGCCACTTTCCAAAGAGATGGAAAAGAAGACGTTGTTATTACAGTATTAAAAACATGTGTTAGCACAGGAAGAATGTGAGGTAGGATCATTTTGATGAAACGTGGATGTATTTCATAATACTTCCCAAACTTCTTTGTGGTGTGAAAAAGAATTTTTCTTGAACGAATGTCATCATCGGATTCCAAAACTGCATTGGAACTTCTCACGCCGAAATTCTCAGTCGAAAAGTATTCTTCGAAAAGTTTTTCAATGCCTTGTAATGTTTTGGATTTGTAAATTTGAAGCACCCTTGGCTGGCCACCATCTTCAGTTGAATTTAATGGTCCGAATGCAACCCATCCTAATTTTGTTTAAGTTGCAATGGGCCTTTCTGGACGATCATCGACAAAACAAACACAAGTGCAGTAATTCACCGGACGACTTTCCTTGGGAATCGAGGAGTCACTGCCATGGTTCCAATTTTAAGCTAGGTTTATTCACATCCTGCCAAGAACAAACTTGTTTCCATTCTTAATTAATCGTCTTAATTAAATGATTTGCTTTACAAAGATGTACATACGAGTAGCCCCTCGTTGTCCTACTGGCCATTCACAATAGCTTTGACTCATCTCCGTAGCCAATTCCTCTTTTGCTAAGTTTGATTTTGTGTCAGTTACACTTACTTGATGATACCATTATCTTTGGCGATCTTAACCCTCCTCAGCTGAAATGTACTCCATCTGAAGATTAAACTTTTTTCATCGCTTCAAATCCAATTTCTACTAAGTAAGGACGGTATCTTCTTAGATTAAGTGGCGTTTCCAAATATACCAACCCACATAATTTACGTTGTCCCCGCCTCAGTCCACAGTCCCCACCAACACCAAAATTGACAAATAAGGTCTACATTTGTCAGAGTACTTGATCTAGCTTGATCTGTTTTTTTTTCACGCCCGGGTGTATACTAAAAATCCTCAACAACTTTAGATCATCAAACGAATATGTATCTCATTTACTTTTTCAGATTGGGATTTCACTTTCCCCAAAACTGCAACCCAGCGGATTTTTATCTAAAGACAATTTCAGACAGCCATAATATCAATGACAATGTTTATGAAAACGGTACCAGTGATGCTGTTAAATTAAAATTTGACAATGAAGTCTCCGGCTTATACTCTGGCAGCTGGTTGCTACGGAAAACATATAGCACAGACTACATTCAGAGGATAAATCATTTGTAAGTACAATCTTCCATTTGAGCTCAAAACTCAATATTTGTGTTTTTCAGCGAAAAAATTTCATGGATATACCAGGTCTACCTGTTATTAGCACGCTTCTTTACAGAAGAGCGAAGAAACTTAAGAGAAGGACTAACTAGTTTTGCATTCTATATGGTAGAAACGAAATTTATATTCTTCTCTTTAATTTTTATTTCAACTCTAATACCTAGGTGACATCAGTAACCATAGTGATCATGTACTCTGGAATTTCAGAGCTAAACCAACTCTCTGTCCAGGATATTACTGGTTCCATATTCCTTCTATCCACCGAAATTGTTTTCACTGCTTCCTATGGAGTTATGTTCCTTTTCCCTTCCTCATTGCCAATCATCCGACGCGAAGTGGGTGAGGGCACTTACAGCTTGTCGGCATATTACATGGCTGTCGTTTTGTCCACTGTCCCAATATCGTTTTTTAATAGCTATGCTTTCTTTGGCGTCGTTTATGCTTTTGTAGGATACACCAAAAGTTGGATATCGTATCTCAATATGGGGCTCGTACTGAGCCTGGCGGGTATGGCAGCAAGAGCTTATGGAATCTTTATATCGAGTATTTTTGAGAAGGATAAACTTGCCATGGAAATGGCTGCTCCATTCGATCTGCTATTTCTCATCTTTGGAGGAGCTTACTACAATGTTGACTCACTGCCATTTCTTAAGTATGTTTCCCTGTTCTTCTACTCAAACGAGGCGATGATGTATGACTATTGGATTGACATTGATGAAATAGGTAAGTGTAAAGTAATTAGTAAAACAATTGTTTATAATGAAAATTGTATTCTTTCAGAGTGCTCTCAGAATGTGAACCATCCATGCGTTCGGACTGGCTTAGAGGTACTTGAGCGAACGTCCTTCAGAACGGAAAGTTATACGTTTATAGTAGATTGTATGGGACTGCTAGTACTTTTTGGCGTGTTTAATTTAATCGCGTTTTGTTTGATAAAAACATATGTCAAAAGAACAGGTTATTATTAAAAGATAGTTATAGTAATGTCCTTGTTTAATTTTAAACTTAAAGGCTAATAAGCAAAGAATGAGTTAAACTCTTCGACGGTTTGAAGTCCGAGACTCTTTTTTAATTTTTGTCAATGATCTCTAGTCTACTATTGTACTTCTAATCCAGTATATTCATTTGCTATGCTCTCTGCTTTTATATAATCTTTATTCACTTCCCTGCTCATTGGCTATAGAACCGGAATAGTAGTAGTGTTGATTCATTGTTGGTTCGTTTGGCATGACTAAAATCACTTCGTCGGACGACAAATTTATAACTAAATAGAATGTTGACGATAATATCTGTATCACCTTATTGGTTAAACATATCATGAACGGGGCGTCACCTTCCTGTTAGCTTTGATGTTGCTCAAGTTATAGACGCAAGCAATTATTATTCTCAAAACTCTGTCAGTTTCTTTTATAATAAATCAACTTTTGGGCCAATACTCAT
Source organism: Volucella bombylans (assembly GCA_949129095.1). Classification (NCBI taxonomy): domain Eukaryota; kingdom Metazoa; phylum Arthropoda; class Insecta; order Diptera; family Syrphidae; genus Volucella; species Volucella bombylans. The sequence goes on along the minus strand of OX422141.1, from coordinate 197,712,637 downwards.
GGTTCTCTTTAGAAAAAAATGGAATATATTCCAACGATACGCGCTTGTGATAACTCATGCATATAATAGACAGCTGTGTAGGTTACACAAGAGGACAGAATTGACACTTTCCGTAACGTGTTTATCATGTAATTTATGGAATAGAATGGAACTTTGCTACTACCAATAAGCCTTTCCAGCTAGCGCGAGATTTGGCTAACTGCGACCACTTGAGTACACCAGGATGGTTAGGTTAAGGTTCCCTTTCACTTGTGTGCACAACCTAAAGCAACGTCTTCACACAATGCGTTGTCCCTCTGAAACTCTGGATCAAAGAATTAATGTCCATTCGCTCTTCATGACCAATCCATCATAGTCCGAGGAATGCCCTCTGGGTAAGGACGGAGCGTCTGAAAAAAGCCAACTCGCTTGTGCTTTATGTAGGAACACGGGACACACCGCAAATTATCGGGGTTGTCCCAAATTCCAGTACATCAAAAGAATAAATCTGGCCCGGCAGCAGAAAGTGGAAGTTAAACGTCCACCCGTGCATTTGCAAACTCCAGCCGTTACTCCCCATATTACCTACGCCCAAATGGCGGCAGGTAGGGGAAATACGGTACAGCAAGCGAAGGTTGCTTCTCAGGCCCCAGCGCCCAGAGCACCTGAACCAGTACCTGACATGCTAGCTATTTTGCTCTCTATCCAAGGGCAGATGGCTCAGCTACAACGTCATTTAACTGAACAGACCGCGCGGGTGGATCAAGTATACGCACTGCTGCCTGGCCTAACGCACCTTTTGCCGTAATGGGTACGTACGTGGCGGAGCAAACCCTGAAGATCCTTGCAGTGAATGTGAATTCACTGATTAGGCTCGAAAGACGAGCCGCACTATTTAAGTTGCTTAATGACCAAGCCCCCGATGTGCTTTTGGTTAGCGAAACTAAGCATACCAAAAGACACAAAATGAGGCACAGAAGATACAAAATAGTACGGAGAAACCGACCCAACTCCATTCAGGGAGGTGGCGTTGCAATTTTCGTACGAAAAGGTATACATTTTAAAAGAGTATACAGTCGTGTAGTACGTAGGTGCTGGAAGCATGCATCGTGTATATCCCCCTCCGTAGTGGAAAGCGGTTGTACATGGTGTCTGTCTATGCACCTAAGGCTACTCAATCCACTTTATTCACCTCAGAGCTCGAGACGCTTTTTCGATTCCTGAGGCTGGAATTGGAGGAGAATTATTTTATTATCGGCGGAGATTTCAACGCCAAACATACTGATTGGGGAAATAATACACCAAATACTAGAGGGAACCTACTATTTAATTGGTGGGGTCAGCACAATGTGATGTATCGACTCGGGCTTAAGGCGACGGATAGTCCGTCGTTTCCCAGGCACGGGTCCTATTTGGATCTTCTGCTGTTCGACTCACGAATACAACTGGCATGCACTAACCAACAAACTACAAACTGTCTACGCACTTTCGTGTATGACAGTGACCATTGCGGTCTCAGCACCGAAATAACTGTTCCCAACGAAATTGCGGAATTGGATGAGTTTGTTCAAAGGCATTCCTACAATTATAGTAGGGTGCGTTGGACACACTTCACCAGAACACTGACTAGAGCACTCTCCTCGAATTCGCTCTACCCACCGTCCAACAGAAATCTGTCAAACGAGGAGATTGACAGGTATCTAAGACTAATCGACGAGACAATCAAACGAACAATGGACAAAACGATACCTCGGTACCAACACATTGACGAAGAAGACTTATTCCGCAACGCAACTATTGACGCACTGCACCGACATAAAAGTAGACTGCTGTCAAGACTAAAAACCTTGTACAGACAGTTTACTGACAGACATAACCCGGAGATCATGACACTGAAGTCTTCGATTAAAACCCTCCAAACATTAATAAAGGAAAATTACAGAGCATCTGTAAGTTTGTATTGGAACAATAAAATTCGGGCTGTAAACACCAGCAACCCGAATATGTTCCCGCAAATAAATAAACTATTTCGGAGAAAAAATCAAAACGACCTTCAGTGTCTTAAAATCGCCCGAACGACGAACAACGAACAAATACTGGTAGCAGCGGGCATAGATCCGAATGAGGCTGTTGATGATGACAACTTGAGATGAGCAGGTAGAGGCTATAGGAGCGACTTTCCAGGAAGTGTACAAGTCGAATGTTATCATTGGCCCGAACCACGATCTGGAGAATCGAGTCCTTGTGCACAATTTCTACCTTCGAAATGAAATTGTGAATTGGCGATTCGAGAGCTCGGGTTTCACCCAGTTCATTGACGAGAATATGGCAAATAATGTCATCACCAACGATAATTATTATCAGTACAACCCCCGTTCATTTCGAAGGAAGAGCTCCAAACGATCTTCGAATCGCTTAGAAGTAAGAAATCAGTGGGAACCGATGAAATACCGAACATTGTGCTTCGACATCTCCCTCTAGAAGCGGTGAACATTTATACCACCCTGTTTAATAATGCAATGAATAATGCACATTATCCAGCGCGTTGGAAAACTGCGGTGGTACATCCAATCCCCAAGAGGGATAAAGACACTTCCAATCCGGCGAATCTCCGCTCGATCAGTCTTCTTCCAAACATCAGTAAGGTTTTCGAGAAGGTGATTAATAGAGTCCTGACTAATTGGGTTGAGGACAAACATATAGTTCCGGATAATCAATTCGGTTTCAAGGCGAGGCATGATATCATTCAAGCTGCGTCGAAACTGGTTTCTGATATCCAATGGAACAAAGGCAAGAAACAGTGCACTGGTGCCTGCCTGATTGACTTGGAGAAGGCCTTCGATACTGTATGGTTAGAAGGACTCTTTTTCAAGCTGGACAGGTTGGGCATTAGTAAACCACTGCTGTATATTCTTTTTGATATGCTCTCCAGTAGACAGTTCACCGTGAAGAATGGCGATGTGACTTCTGCTGGAACATTTGACATTAAAAACGGTCTGCAACAAGGTGCGGTAAATTCGCCGATCCTATTCAACATTTACACGAGTGATCTGATAGGTTCACTTCACCATGCCATAGCGTACGCAGACGACATAATCGCGTACAGATCGGATCCAAAGATTGAGGTCATTAATACACTTTTGCAGCGTGACTTCGACAAAATTAAGCGATATTGCGATGACTGGAAGTTGAAAATCAACTTTCAGAAGTCGGAAACCATTTTGTTTAGGACGCCTTTGTCTGGGACCTCTAGGGACACCAGTAAGAATTGGCGAAAGTTCTCGATCGTGGGACAGCACGGGCAGCCCCTTGCTTGTCAAAATGTAGTCAGATACCTTGGGATCTGGCTAGATCAATTTCAGTATTTTAACAAACATATAGAGGTTGCTCTGGCCAGAGCCAAAGGTGCTTTTGCCCTTACAAAGAGACTGTTTTATAACAGCCAACTCGATGCGAGGGTGAAGGTAATCTGCTACATGGCCCTTATCAGGCCCATGCTTGTATTTGGATGTCCCGTGTGGTTCAACGTGAGAGCAAGTTTATTGGAAAAGATTCGGGTGTTTGAGAGGGCTTGTCTTAGGACTTGTCTTCGCCTATACAGAACACCAGAGTCTCAGTACATAAAATTCTATCCTAATGAGGTCTTATACAATAGGGCGAACCTAATAAGAGTGGACAATTTCGTCATTAAGTTGACTCGAAGGCACGTTGCAAGAGCAATGACCTCATCGAACAACCTGATCTCCGGGGCTTACTACTATATTTATCACGAGAGAGTTCGCTTTGACGGCTTTATTCCTCCAGAAGCGTTCCTCTATCTAGATAGCAAAGGTCTGATCCAGGACAGATTGGCGGTGCCGCTAATCTTCCACGTTGCTCGAACAGCTGCGGACAGGCGACTCAACTACGACAGAGACGTCGCACATGGCAGTGCGGAGCGTCTCCGGTTCAGTAGGGCGGTAGGGAGTCGCGACATGAGGGATGTTGCTCAGCAGCACCAAAACTTTTGGTGGCTTGTTGAAGGGGAGGATGCTTCGTCGTCGAACTCCTCCAGTGATATGTAGCTTCATGTGAAGCAAAGTGGGCCAGCCTAATTTTTTTTTTCTTTTTTAGCCATGGCCGCCTTACATAGTTTTAGGTAGGATTAAGTTAATTTTTAAGAAAAAAAAAATATAAAAACCAAAAAAAAAAATGAAAAACAAATATATATATATACATGTATTTATATATTATGTATATCCATATTATGTATATATATATTTATGTATGCCTGTGTTTGTGTTAGATGTAAGTAGGTTAAGTAGATTAAGATTTATTTTTAGGTAGTTTGTAGGCTTTAGTTTTAAGTTTTAGACAAAATTAAAAAATGTCCATATACTAAGTTTTTGATTAAAATTTATTTTCTTAGTTTTAGTATTAATTAATGTTAAAATAGAAATAAACGTAGACTGTAAGATTCGTCGAAAGACATAGTTTAAGTGTTAGGTTTAACTTAGAGTGCCCGCATGGGGCCAGTAAGTTAGAATAAGATTATTTGTAAGTAATCTAAGCTAATTTTTAAACGTTTTTTGTTTAGCATATAAGAGTAATTTAAGGTAAAAAATAAAAATGTATAAAAACTGAAACTGAAACTGAAAACAATCCATCATAGACAACTTTCCATGTCAATGTCGCTATACGGATCGTAGTATTCGCTGTTATATATTTAATTCAAAAGCTTGTTGTCAACATGTGTATTGAAAAATTGTGCATCTGGTATAGGTTAGTGTAAAACTTCTTTTTAACGCGAAAATCGCCCTGGGATTACATCCGAAGTTTACGAAGCAGCATCTCTCCAAGCCCAATCAGATCAAATTATTTCAGGCGATCACATAATATTGTGAACATTATCTTGTACGTGATATTTCGGAGTCTGATACGCTGTACTTGACACAGTTCTCCTCATCCTCCTAGAGGATAACTTTTCTTGTAAATCAAACGATGCAGAGATTCAAATCCCTACCATTTGCTTTTTTCTTTTTTTTTCGAAGACAGCTCTAAAGGTGTTTTCTTGAAAGGTTCACTGGCTGGGTTTGTATCTTGAAAAAGTGATAGTTGCATAGGGCCTTTCCACGGAGGGTCAATTCTGATATCGCAGTACTGATATCGGATTAACTCATATATACACTCAAAGGGATATGTTACTTCAAGTTAAAACAACTGTGTATAGCTGATCTATATTGGATGTTGTTCGGTTTGCCAAAGTGGGGATGTAACATGCCCACAAATTTCCAGAGGTCTCGAAAGATAAAAGATGTAGGAAATACACTTTATGTAAACTGATCTCAAATACGAAACGCTGACGTTTCTCTGCTTTCATTAACAACAACTTTTATTACCTTTCTAAAGGTGCCATCAAAAAACATTTTGAAAATTCAGCTAATCTTAGGAAAGTGGTGGCTTGCCGTTCTCTTACTTTTAAAGACAGAATTTAGCTTCAGAACTTCGTTCATATTATGCGGGAAGTACTCGTAGTAGCAGACCTCATATCAAGAAGGAATGAAATTTTCAAGACAAAGTCTAACGTTTTGGATAGTTTTATCTTTAATAAAGCACTGAGGGCTTCACCGATCAGATGGGATAGATACATTTAAGACTTATGGGGTGGCGCAAAATTTTGAATCGGCTTATCTCGGTCTAGACCAAGTGACAAGATCCTTACTTGCTTATTTATTTAAGATTGCGCTACAATCCGGGATGGATCTGGGTCCCAACCAACAAGCGCCTCCAGCCAGCTCGATCTTTAGCTAGCTGCCTCCAGTTTTGCACGCTAAGTTGGTTGAGGTCCCCTTCCATTTGCGTGCGCCACCTGGGTCGCGGTCTTCCTCTGCTGCGCTGTCCCTCGAGGGATGAGTCGAAGACTTTTCCGACCAGAATATTGGTGTCCATGCGCTCTACATGACAGTCCCAGCTCAATCGTTCGACCATCCACTCAAAGTCTATGCAGAGGGGACCGAAAATTACCCCAGAGAATTTTTCTCTCAAAACAGTCAAGAGTACCCTCATTCATCTACCATAAAGTCCATGCCTCTGCGCCATATAACAGGACTAGGTCAATTGCTTTCATAGCCCAAAGAAGAAGCGATTAGAAAGAGTTATTCTTTATTTGATCGCAACGTTGGTGTCGTTATATCTGTTAAAGGTGACATTCTTCCCGAGACCTCGGTGTTGGGTGTCTTTTCTTGTTGACAGCATACGAGTATATGGTACTTGGTCTTGCCCTCATTGATCCAACTCAATACTCGCTAAAGCACCACTGACAGCAAGCTGCTTTTTCCCGATTATGTCAATATCATGGTGTATGCGAGTAATTCGACGGACTTTTAAAAGATTGTGCCTCAGTGTTTTTAGAGCTCATGGGTTTTTTTCAAGATCTGCCGTAGTGTCAATATTTGGTCGATGGTGGACTTTCCTGGTCTAAGGCCGCACTGATATGGACCAATCTGCAGTTGGCACATTTCAGAGGGTATCGCTTCTTGTGGTTCCATTCATCGGTCATACTTTCGTCAGAGCATACTTAACAGATGAGTTTGTGTATGCTCCTTACTAAGTCATCATGTGCCGCTTTAAAGAGCTCCGTAGTTAGGTCATCCGCTCCAGCAACTTTGTTGAACTTAATCTTACATATGGATATCTATCCAGCCGTCCGGGTCGGGTAGTCGGAATTGTTGGTCTACATCGTTCAGGTTCTATGTACTATGTTCCCTTGTTCGTCTTTACTTTTTCCACAACTAATGCTGTTTATTAATCTAAGTCCCAAGAAGAATACTTTTGGAAGCGCCAGGTTCACATTCTGGGTGATAAGACATCCGTTAACCGAAACAAACTGATTGTTTCTGCAGGTGGACGGAACATCGTCGTAGCAAGTATTGTACATCGTAGAATCGCTGCCGGTCGCGTATCCCTCATTTTCTCATCAACGACTTTAACATCCGTATTAAATGGTGAAGATAAGTGGAACTGATGCCAAGAAGCCGACATTAATGCCACAACTAATGTTCGATGAAGAAAGCATTAGTTTGACGGAGAGTGCAGGCGAATGCCTATGAAGTGGTCTACAAACAAAGGAAGAGGTAAGAACATTGACTTCTCCCTAGAAAAGGGAAGGAGCTGCTCAAGAAAAAACGTTCGGAAGTCATACCAAAAAGTGAAAATAACATATCACCCCGACATAACCCGAAGAGAAGAATGGGCAGATAGGCAACATGAAAATATGGCAAATATGAAAAAGAAACTCTTCTGTTGAATTTTAAACGGTATGCCCACCTAACCAAGAAAATTTAAAAATATCTATATCTCAAGCAAAACAAGGCAGAAGGTGTTAGAGAACATTTGGTATATTTAAAAGGTTTAGTGGGAGCAAAGTATTCCTACTGAATGGAACCTCAGCATTGTGTGTCCTATCCACAAGAAAGGAGTTCCTCTAAGCCCCGCCAACTATAGAGGTAACATCTGAAACTATTTTCAAATGATCTGATTGCTCCTCATCAGTGCGATCTAAAATCAATAAAGTCCTAGAGGAAAGCCAAATAGTTCACATCGATACACAACACCTTTTTATTGTTGTGCGCATGTGAGAGAATCTATAGAGATGAGCTTTAGAGACCCATGTCTAGATTTGTTATCCCAGCCAAATTCATCAGATTGTACAAAATGAGGGTAGGAAGCGCTGCCCAGTAAGCCTCAAAGAGCCTTGTTGAATGTGCACTTGACAAAAATATACTTTCTCACTTACTTAGTTGGTGTTACAGTTCGGGGTGAACCTGGGCCTCAACTAACAAGCCTCTCCAGTTAGACCGGTCTTTAGTTAACTCCCTCCAAGTCGCTAGAGATACCGTTCTACTTGTGAGCGCCACCAAAGGTGAGGTCTTTGTCTTTTCCATCCCATTTCCTTCCCGTTAGATTGGAAGACTCTGCGGGCCCGACCATTGGTTCCCATTCGCTCTAAGCATCCTACCAACCTCAGATGACTGATGCGCAGTCGGTGTAATGTTCGTATAGATCGTTGTTGAATCTCCTAATCTTTTTCTCTCGAAACGACTGAGGTTATCTGCATCCCCTTTCGATAGAGTCCATGCTTCAACTCCATAAAGTAGGACAGAGGTGATCAAGGTCTTATACAGAGTCTCCTTAGTTTTTCGGGATAGAGCATTACTACTCAATTGCCTTCTTAGCCCAAAGAAACAGCAATTGGATAAAGTGATTCTGCGTTTTATTTCTGTTGAGCTATTTCTGGCAAGAACTCATAACAGATCCAAGGTAGACAAAGTCATTTACCACCCCGAAATTATAGCTGGCTAATGTGACTTTCTGTTCAGTTCGTCGATGTTGTGTGTTCCTTAATATTGTCACCATATATCTGGTTATGTCCTCATTTAACGCTTAACCCATTTTGGCAGCTACCGTTTCAATATTAGCGAACGCACAGGGGACAGCCCGCTGAGTTCTCCTAATAATATCGATATCGGTAGTCAGTGTTTAGTACTGGACAATTCTTTTAAATATGATGTTAAAGAAGTCACAAGACAGCGCGTCACCTTGTCTAAAATCTTTTTTTGACATTAAAGGTCTCGGTTAAGTCGTTACCGACCTTGACAGAGCAGCTAGCGTCAAGAATATGGTGTTTTCAAAAATGCAACTTTTGTTCGCTTGTGTAACTCGGGCAGACTGCACAGCGTAGATGAGTCAGTAGTTTTGTAGATCAAAGCAATACTAGTATACAAAGATTTAGTTGCTTATGTTATCTTTACTAATAAGTTGCATGTTTCCTCTCACCCTGCTTAACGCAATAATTGATTCTAACGTCTACGCTCAGGGATATGTATGTAGGTTATGTAGCTGTACTATCTGTTGGTCATGAATGATGGTCTTAGACTGACTAGGATTATTCCTCTAAAGCTAAAAGTCAATACCATCTGTTCCAAAGGACGGTTTATCTTGGTTGATTTGCAGCTTTTCGTTGCTTACCATGCTCTGCTATACATGCACTAGCGAATGACCCTGTCTGTGGTATTGATTTTAAAGGCTACACTCACAATGCCAACTTCGGTTCAAGGAAAAGTGATGTTTGGTGTAACCCAGCGGTTGTCATTTAAATCCGATTTCATAGAATCCAGTCTTGCGCGACGATGTCGAAGCTCCTGTTGCATTATAATAGATATAATAAATAAATAAATAAAAAAATACATAAATTAAAAAATCACTGGTTTCTTTCTTCCAAGCCCAATGTTGATGGTAAGGAACTATATTGTGAGGTACAGGTGGAGAGTTGTATCTGCGTCAGTAGCAGCACCCAGCTGCATTTAAGGACTTCAATCACCATCCAAACACTAATTTGAGTAAGAAAGGCCATAGTTGGAATATATAAGTCAAAGGGTCATGTCTGCTTTCCAGATCACAATTGTATCGCCGATCAATTTGCTAGGCAAGATTAAGAAGAGGATCACCAGCACGCGTAGTTAGGTTGTCTGTTGAACGATACGCTCAAACCAGAAGTCATGAGGGTAAATCACAGTTAGGACGGCCTAACTACAACTAAACACGAGGATTGTCTAACAGGCACAACATGTAACCGAAGTAAACGAAATACACGCGGCAATAAATCAAAGATGGAATAAACCGCTGTCCTTGACAATGGTCGAACGAAGATTCAGAGCAAGTTGCTGTTCGAAAACAGCTGCTGCGACCACAAAACAAGAAGAAAAGGTTAGATTGGTCTCAAAAGCAAAAGGACTGGACGGAAGAAGATTTCAACAGAGTTTTAAGTAGCAACAGATCCAAGTGGGGGTATTTGACGCTGCGCTGAACAAAAGATGCTACCAGACTCTGTCGTTCCTACCGTCAAGCATGGAGGCGGTTTTGTTGTGGTCTCGCGCTGTTTCTCTTCAAGTGGAGTGGGAAATCTGATTAGAGTGATTGGGAAAATGGATAAGCAGGAATACAAAACAATATTGAAAGAACGCACTGTGACCTCTGGACTTAGATTAATTGACCAAGGATTCAGATTTCAGCAGCGAAATTTGTCAAGACTACCTGAAACAGAGGGCAGATGAAGAATTCATACAAATCATGATATGGCCGCCGCAATCAGCAGATTTAAACCCGAGAGTCCGATTGCTGGAGCAACAACTGGCAACAATGAAAATACTGACAACTAGAGTGCCAAGAATTGTAATAAGAGTAATCGAATGTAAAGGCGAAAAATCGATTTAAATTATTTTTTCATTTTACTTTTGTTGCATGTACGAAGGGCGTTCAATATATTCTCGGTATCGATATGAAGGAAAATGCGAATTCAATTTAAATTGTTTTTATTTTTCAATATAATCTCCCCTAACATCAATGCATTTGTTAGATCTTGAGATAAGCTTTTTTAAACCCTCAAAAAAATAAATTTCCTCTTTCTCTGCAAAATACCCATTTATTGCCGACTTGAGTTCTTCATCATCCGAAAATCTTTTTCCACGAAGACATTTTTTCAAATCCGGAAACAGGAAATAATCACTAGGGGCAAGGTCTGGACTATAGGGTGGGTGTTGGATTTCTTCGAAACCACAATCTCGCGCAGCAGCCTTGGAAACTCGCGCCGTGTGAACAGGAGCGTTGTCATGAAGAAGCAACACACCCGCTGCGAGTTTACCCCGTCTTTTCTTTTTAATTTCCTCCCGCAAATTATGCTAAGTGGAAGCGTATAATGTGGCGTTGATGGTTTCACCTTTTTTTTTGTACTCAATGAGCAAGATTCCCTTTGAGTCCCAAAAAACTGTGGCCATGAGCCTCCCGGCAGACGGAGTGACTTTGAACTTCTTCGGGGGTCTGTTCCTTTTTTATGCCACTGCATGGACTCTTGTTTGCTTTCAGGGTCATAGTGGTGGACCCATGTTTCGTCCCCAGTAACAATTCGATCCATAACACCGTTCGCGTTCTCACTACACATCTCCAAGAGCTCTCTACAGCATGCGATTCTCACTTTTTTCTGAGGCGCTGTGAGCATTCGTGGCACCCACCTTGCACTGACCTTTGAAAGGTTAAGATGGTCATGAAGAATGGTGTGAATGGTACCAATTGAAAGCTTGGTGATCTCTGGCATCATTTTCACCTTTATTCGGGCATCCTCAAGAACAAGTTTTTCGACTTCTTTGATGCTTTCTCCCGTACAAGCAGTAGCCGGGGCTCCGGAGCGGGGGTTGTCTTCAATGCTCTCTCTGCCTCTCTTGAACTCACTTGACCACTTTTGCACAGTTGATAATGAAGGTGCGGAACCCTGGTAAACAGCCACCATCTCTTCATGAATAGTTTTTTGACTTTTTCCTTGCTTAGTGAGAAATTTAATTACCGCGCGATGCTCAATTTTCACCATCATCGTCTCAGTTGCCATTATGATTCTGTTTAACTAGAGATAAAACGCGAATTAATAATCACATTTATATGAAATTTTACATGAATGCACTAAAATAATATAATAATAATAATAATAATTGATAAATAAGTCAATTTATACATACAACCACAGCTTCACCCCGATACCGAGAATATGTTGAACGCCCCTCGTATTGCCTGTATTCCCAAACTTGTGCCGTATAAAGGCGTAGATTCCGACACAGCTTCAAACACTTTATACTTGCTACTATGGGCAATGTTTTTGTTCATGAAGCATTTTCTCCAGACTGCATTAATGGCTGTTTTTGACTTCTCTAGTTTTTCCTTAAAATGAATGTCCATATTGTTTCTGGTAAGACCCACTCCGATGTACTTATATATTATTTATTTATTTGGCATTTACTTTAATACAATTTGTTTACGTTATCCAAAAAGCTACTGCTTATTTACAGATGGTTAACTATTTGCCGGTATCTTATTTAAATTGTACGGTTGTCATGTACACGAATGGTCATACTCACCAACAACACTATACCGCCCGCAAACATAAGGGCTCTAATAATATCAGACCCGCATATCCTACACCTCCAAGCAGAAAATCTATTATATAGGGTTTTCCAATAAGGACTTGACAAATTTGTTTTAAATAAAACGCAAACCATTTGAGATATTTCAAAAACTTTATTATCGGCTTGAAGTACAATCAAAACATTTATGAATGGAACTCGACTTCGTTCATATGGCCACCGCGGGCAATTTCCAACGACTCGGCCACACATTTCGGCCGAAACGGCCGCTATTTCGCGTTCAATGTTGGCTCTGAGCTCTTCCAACATCGTCGGCGTGTTGGCATAAACCAATGACTTAACGTAGCCCCACAGAAAATAGTCAAGCGGCGTTAAATCGCACGAACGAGGCGGCCAATCGACTGGCCCATTTCTTGAGATAACACGCTCACCATACTTACTCTTCAATAAATCGATTGTAGCGTGTGCTGTGTGGATTGTGGCATCATCCTGTTGAAACCACAAGTTCATATCTTCCAATTCGGGCCAAAAATAATCGGTGATCATGGCGCGATAACGCTGACCATTCACAGTAACGTGACGATCGTTATCGTCGACGAAAAAATATAGCACAATAACTCCGCCGGCATGCAAACCGCACCAAACAGTTATTTTTTGTGGATGAAGTGGTGATTCATGAATCACATGTGGATTTTCACCCGACCAATAACGCATATTTTGCTCATTGCCGAACCCATTGAGCCAAAAATGAGCTTCGTCACTGAAGATGATTTTGCGATGAAATTCATCATCTTGGTATATCTTCTACAGAACCCAAATCGGAAAACGTACGTCGCTTCAAATAGTCCATCGGCTTCAATTCTTGAGTCAGCTTGATCTTGTATGGGTGTAAAACAAAATCCTTACGCAAATACGCCATAATGTGGTCTGAGCGATGCCCAATTCTTGATAACGCCGTGGAATTGACTGATTTGGATCGTTTGCTACGGGTGCCTGAACGGCAGCGATATTTTCGACACTTCGGCCAACCCGTTGTCTCACTGACACGGCAACATCACACAACGAATATGTAGACTCAAATTTTTGCAATAAACTTGTTATTGCCTGTCTACTAGGGCGAGAATTACGACCGAAAATTGGAGTTAACGCTCTTAAAGTTGCAGTCACCGACTCCGAATTTCGGTAGAAAATTTTTATAATTTGCAGACGTTGCTCGTTCGTGTACTTTACCATTATGTTGAAATGTTGAGTTTACTAAATAAATTGGCAGTGACAGTTTTATGATTAGTGAAAGAGTGCGTTCACAAATTAGATTCAAAGTTGTCAAGTCCCTATTGGAAAACCCTTTATATACAACTCGTATGTTTCCCGTTCATTTTACATGAATATTATTCTACTAAAGAGTTTTCAAAAGTGTTTCCATTTCTGTATGTAGTTGTAATAACACTTATAATAGCAGATCTTGCAATCCATGACTTCCGACGAATAAAATATTCTCTTAAACGATGCCATCCCGATGTAAATCTTCCCAAAAATTCTCCCTGCCAACAAACCCGAACTGTGAAAAATTAATTACACGTTCCACTTTGTAGACTGCAGTGGCAAAATATATTTGGCGATTAAAAAGCGTTACCTCAATATTTCACACGACGACGTCACTTGAAATTTGCCAGAACATAATATTCGTCGTTCATTCACTCTAACTCACCGCCACTACCATTGAACTACACACGATATGCCGCGCTGGTCGTTTTTCCCATCTCTCCAATACATACATACTCGTACGTACATACATGTGTACGAGTATGTACAACCGCACCCCAAATATTTCATTTCAAAATAAAATTCAAAATGAACAAAAACATACAAATTGAAAAATATGAATCCAACCCAAGAGCAACAACAAAAATTGTAATACGAATCAAAATGTGTACGCGCATGTAATAAATATAAATTATGGCAATCAAAAGAATTATACAAATAATGCCACGCAAAAGTATCTGAAGAATACGCGAAGGAATCAAAAATTCTGCCGCTGCCACCAGATATACAAATGTATGATAAATTCTCGTGAATACAGTAAGGGGCTTGTAAAGTGCCACGAAATATGGCTGAGAGGTGAAGGGTTGAGGGTTCACTGTGACTGTTTTGATTCCATTGCGCGCCTATTCCACAATACATAAATTCGATCATACTTATGTTATGCTTCGCAGTAGGAAAGTACCCTGTACAGCCTACGTAAGCATCTTAATGGCTTAGATACTCTCTACTCTGGGTGTACTCGTTTAGTGATATCTAGAAGATAGATACTCCTCGGTATGTGCCGTACCCGTACGTACAAAACACTCGGATAGATAGAATAGAATTTAATTTTAATTCATTAGATGAAATTTGTTTTTTTTAAAGGGGTCGGTCGCTTCGCCTTGCCGGACTAATAGATGTGTACCCTTGTGTGCCTGCGAACATGTGATGTAACTTTTCAGATACGCAATCAATAAGATACGAGTACATTGATGAAGATGATTTTTTTTTCCTTTTTCTCTTTGTCTTCTGTGTACTCATATTTACTCGTATATTAGTTTTTGAATTCAATAAAATTTACTTAATAAATTTAACCCATGACTGAAGGACTCACATCTTGTAAATAATTGGCGAGAAAATAAAATGTTTGAACGTAATAAATTTCGAATTAGAAATTAAATTTTTATTTTTTTTTTGTTCAGTGATTGTTGATGGTAAACAGACGAGCTAAATGCGTCGCATCTGCAGCGTAGATTTGAAATGACTACAGCTTGCTTAGATAAGACGAGGAATGCGAAAACAATACAGATAAGTTGTCCCATTTTTTTATTTCAGCATTCTTAATATGATACCTACGAGTAATTATGTATGACATCTTGTGGGATGAATTCATACCCGCGTCGAGTGTATTTTGTTATCTTACTAGGTAGACTACAAATTCCAGAATACTGAAATCATCTCTCGCTGTGACTAAGATTTTTATTTCTGTATTTTCTGAGATAAATAAAAGACTTAGATTCGAAAGCGTCCAATTGCGAATGATTGAGAATCATAGATTGTCTGTCGACGACTGTTCGTCAAGATCATTGCTCTAAATTGTCAAATTGTCCACACTTTTTAATCGTATGATCAGAATGCGTATCCAGAAATCTCTCAATAACTCCTATGAGTTATAAGTATAAAAAACCAGTAGCAATGTTGTCAACGTGACATCAGAGCCTCCACAACTAATGTACTGGGTCTCACCCGACCACCACCAACACATCCCTGGTTTGATGAAGAATTCTGGTAAGCACATGCAGCTTAACAAGAACCATACAAAGCGGCGCTGCAGTGAAGACCCAGAGCCGCTCGTGAGTTATAAGAGCAAAAGAGACGCCAAGAACATCGAGAAGAAGGAAAAATAGGAGGAGAAACGGGTGATCGAAGATATTAAGAGTTCGTACACCAGGAACAACATACAGAACAATATACGAAACCCGTATCGAAACCTGTGAAGATGAAGATGAAGATGAAGAAGGAATCCTTGTATGAAAAAACCTTTTCCGCTGTATGGACGAAGACCAACATCTCGCATTCAAGCAGAATAAACAATTCAATGAAGATGACTACACCCAAAACTTGATTGCCCCTTACCAAAACCCGATAAGGATAGCAAAATCTAACCTTAAATCCAACAAACCTTCTAGACTTGACGGCTTACCAGCAGAGGTATTCATAACTGCTCTCCACATTATGTATGTACTTCAACTAATTTATAAGATCTGGTCAGAAGATCGCGTGCCTTATGAATGGAATATAATAATTCAATGGAATATAAACATCGTTTGCCTGATCCACAACAAAGAAGACCCAATTTTATCTTATCCTATGTTATGTGAACGCCTGAAACCCTTCGTCAACAATCTGATTGGCCTCGATCAATGTAGTTTCACATGAGATAAGTCCATAATTGAATCCGGCAGATCCTGGAAAAGCCCAAGAAGTCCAAATCGATGCCCACCATCTTTTCATCGATTTTAAGACCGCATATGACGGCATTAATAGAGACGGACTAGTTTTGGCATACCTGCCAAACTCGCTAGTATTGAAAGGGAAGCTGCCAAAGGGTAAAACCAATGGACGCGCAATATCGATGAATTGAACAGAATGCCACAGTCTATTTTCGAAGTAGTAAGGTACTTTGTCTGATCTTGAGCGCTTTAAAAATACATACAAATTACACTGAGAGCTTTCAACATGGCGATGCCCAATGTTGTTACTATTCCTACACACCAATTGTGCTTATTTTAACTCCATCCGCAATCGATTTACAAAACTTGTAAGCGCGATTGATGACCAGCAGACAAAAATAGCAACACTGTAAGCAGGATAGCGGATGAGTTCCCCAGATGGAATCAACTATGAAGTAAAATTACGGAATAAAACAGATAAAACCTAATCCGGGCTACTCCGACATATCTAAAGCTCAGGCTGGTAAGAATTTCCGAGACTATTCTAGGGTCTAGGCAAAGAAATAGTGGCGGATGAGCCCTTAATGGACAAGCCGCAGCGCTCATATCTCCGAACCCTTGAGGTTTGTGCCGTCAGAGTAACTTCCTGGCCATGGAAAAAATAAACTCCTGCAAACGAAGTAAGGACAATGAGCTTTGGATCTGTACATGGAATATTAGGTCCCTTAATAGGCCACGTGCAGCCGAACAGCTAGGGAGGTGGGATGAGCCGGACAAAAAGATGATTGTTATCGACTGCAATAATGTTGTTAACGGCAGACTTACAAAATTAGTCTTGAGTATCCGCCAAGTTAACGAACGCCTCATAACAATCAGTATTTTCCAACAATAACCGCACATTCCTCTAAAGAAAAAAGGTGACGGATGCAAAGATAGCTTCTATGATCTCCTGAACAAAACATTAAAATTGCCCTCGGCGGTCTTAATGCAAACCTAGAAAGAGTGGACATTGTTGGTAGCACCGTTAGAAAGTACGAGTATAGCCTACACGACAACACTTCCGATAGTGGACTTTGCGGTGGGGCGAAACATTGTCGTAGCTAGCACGCGGTTCCCTCATTCCGATATTCATAAGGGGACCGTGAGCCAAACTGACCACATTGCGGCCGACGCAAATTACTACTCAAGTATTGTGGATGTCCGAACATTGCGAATGGCCAACATCGACTCGGACCATTAACTTGTTGTATTCAAGGTACCATTTCGCACGAGATTACGATTACGAGATCGCAAATACTTTTCCGATCGAGTCTTCTTTTATATCTCAAGAGGTCCTATGCCGCCAGCATCAAGTATTGAATAACAGTGGCAACATTGCCAAAAAGCCATCGGGGATGTGCTGAGTTTTACTCTTCCACCAAAATGAAACCCTTAGTTTGAGGACAAGAACTGCCGGCAAGCACATGCAGCTAAGCCGGACTAAAGCTGCTCATGAGCTCTACGAGCAGAAGAAGAGAGATGAACACCGAATTCTCAGGAGGGAAAAGAAGGAGAATGAGAAGGGCGCGGTAGAGGAAATCGAGAGATGATGTAGACTGTATAAAGCCGATAACGAACCAAATACCGCAGTTATGCAAAACCTTTCAACCTGTACGATGTAGACCAATAATTTCGCCCACGGACGTCCACTTTCACTATGTTGGAAAAGTGCTTCGGCAACGATTCTCTAAAGAAAACGGTCGTTTACCAGTGGCACGAGCGGTTGAAAAGTGGTCGTGAGTCAATTGAAGATGATGAACGCAGTGGCAGACCATCGACATCGAAAACCGACAAAAACATTGATCGAGTAAAAGAAATGTTGGTCAATTAACCATCAGAGAGATAGCGGAGGACTTGAACATTGCCTATGGATCCGTCCAAGACATTTTGGTTAATGTTTTGGGTTGCTGTCGTGTAGCAGCAAAGTTGGTGCCAAAATACCTCAATTCCATGCAAAACAGAGACCGTGTTGAAGTCGCAAAAGAGATGATTTGCGAGGCTGAATCCGATCCCACATTCATCAAAAGAATCATTACTGGAGACGAGACGTGGGTTTATGAGTACGATACGGATTATAAAGATGTAGTCCATCATGAATTTTTGCCAGAAGGCCAGACAGTAAACAAAGAGTATTATTTGGGCGTTATGAGACGTTTGCGTGAAGCAATTCGCCGAAAAAGATCAAAATTGTGGGCATTAAAATCGTGGATTTTGCACCATGATAACGGACCGTCGCACAGTGCCATCATTATTCGTAATTTTTTGACGAAAAATGCAACAAATTCCATCCAACAGCCACCGAATTCACCTGATTTGGCTCCCTGTGACTTCTTTCTCTTCAATCGAGTTGAAAAACCACTACGGGGAACGCATTTCAGCAGCCGAGAGGAAGTAATGGAAGAATCGCAGGAAGCACTGATGGACATACCGAAAACCGAATATAAAAAATTTTTCAAGGATGATCTAACAAGCGCTGGCATAAGTGTGTTGCAGTCAATGGGGATCACTTTGAAGGGGAAAATATAGATTTAGATGAATAAACTTGTATTTTTAATTTTCTTTTTTGATCGAGGTGGTATTCACACTACGACAGATTTTGGAAAGACCCCATGTGCTCCAAATCGATACACACTACCTATTCATCGGTTTTAAGGCTGCTTATCACAGCATCTATAGATACGAGCTATACAAAGCAATATCTAGTTCCCTGTCGGTAACGGTCGGTAACGCCTTAACAGAAACCCTTGATGTCAAAAAAGGTTTTAGATAAGGTGAAGAAATGACATGTTCCTTCTTTAACATCATACTTGAAAGAATAGTGGAAAACTCACGAGCCAACACGAGAAGCATAATCTTTTAAATGTTCGTGGCGATGTCAGTGGCGCTTTCGCGACGAAGATGGGTTTAACGGTCAATGCAGACAAAACCAAGTATATGCCGTCAAGAAGAAAGTACACGAAACACCGACGTCTCGAAAAGAAGGTCACCCTCGGACGATATAACGATAATATAGTTAACGACTTTGTCTACCTAGACTCCGCTATCAATTTAGATAACAGCACCAGCGTTGCGATCAAATAAAGAATAATTCTTGCTAATCGCTGCTTGTTTGGGCTAAGAAGACAATTGACTACCAAAGCCCTCCCCCGAGCAACAAAAGTGACTCTAGATAAAAACTTAATAATACCAGACCTGCTCTATGGCCCAGAGGCATGGAATTTATCAAAAATGGATGAGGGTGGTCTTGGCATACATATACCGAAAGCTTCCTTTGACTTAGATGGGGTTCGAATGTGCATCGTGTTGGTTTTTGCAGCATTAATAATTAACCCTTGATCATGGCACCAATTTGACATCGCGTCGAATTCCTCTTGAATTATTTCCAAGGACTTGTAAAAATTTTTGTGTCTGACGACAATTCCTATGTCATCTGCAAAAGCATAGGCTGTGCACTTTTTGAATATGTAACTGTAAGAGTTCACTTGCGTACAAAATAAACAGAATCGGACCTAATTTGGAACCTTGCGGGACACCAAACGCAATCCGGCTTTTATTTGATTATGGCATTAGACACTTTTAATTTAATCTTTCCATCAGTTAGGTAGTTTTCGATCCAGTTTGACAGCTTTCCTCTCACACCAGCTCTATTGACCGTTTCAATCAACTTTGTATGCGTCATGGTATCGAAGGCTTTTCTAAAGTCAACAAACGCCACAAGCACGAAATTGTTAATAGGATTAGCAATAACTTCTTCCAAACACTTTTCCACAATTGACGATGTTGATATTTAACCGGTAATTCTTGGTGTTGTTTTTTGCACCTGTCTTGTAAATTGGCCGAATAATGGAAGGTTTCATTAATCGTTGAACATGGGCTGGTGTAATACCGTACTTCTATTTATTATCGTTTGTATGACTGGTGCAAAAAAAACGAACATTTATTTTTCAATCAATAGGTCTAATGTTATCCGCTCCAGGACCATTTTTTAGTTTTAGTTTTAAATGCATTTTAATTTTCTTAATCACTAACTATTATAGACTAACAAAAAATGCTTAAATGCTAGCTTACAATTACTTAACAATCTTATACTAACTTACTGGCCCCACACAGGCACTCTAAGCTACTCTAAATTCTTATAACTATGTCTTTCGACTTCATTTACATTTTACTTAGAACTATTTATTTTGTATACTTAAAGCTAAGAAAAAAAATTTGTCAACAAAACTTAGCATATGGACTTTTTTGTTTTTTTTTTAATAAAAACTTAGTATCTAACTTAAAATAAACCTTAGCCTACCTAAACTAAATGTACAATACACACATAAACACACATAGACGTTATACACAATCATATACATATATCAGTATACACCTTTGTATACACTGATATATGTATATGTTCCTTAAATGCTAACCTAAACCTATGTAAGCCGGCCATCGCTGTTTACAGAGAAAAGAGATTGGTCAGCTCTGCCTCATTAGTGAGGCTGGTCCGTAATTGACGGAACCGAGGACGAAACATCTTCTCCATCATTCAACCACCAGAAATGCTGTTTATGTTTTCTTAGTTTAAGCTGTATTGTCCTAACTATTCTTATAGTCAACGTCAAACCTGTCAAAACGTCGAAAGACGTCAGAGCGCACACTCTCGTGGTAAAGGTAATTGGGGTAGTAAGCCCCAGATATCAGGTTATTCGTCGACGTCATTGCTCTTGCAATGTGCCTTCGAGTCAGCTTAATTACGAAGTTGTCCACTCGTATTAGGTTCGCCGTATTGTAAAGGACCTCATTAGGATAAAAAAATTTGTACTCCGACTCTGGTGTTCTGTACAAGCGAAGGCAAGCCCTCTCAAACACCCGAATCTTTTCCATTAAGCTTAATTGTACATTGAACCACACGGGACAACCAAATACCAGCATGGGCCTGATAAGGGCCATGTAGCAGATTACCTTTACCCCCCGCATCGAGTTGGCTGCTATAAAACAGTCTCTTTGTAAGGCAAAAGCACCTTTAGCTCTGGCCAGAGCAGCATTTACATTTTTGCCAAAATACAGAAACTGATCTAGCCAGATTCCAAGGTATCTGACTACATTTCGACAGGCAAGAGGCTGTCCGTATTGTCCAATAATCGAGAACTTTCTCCAATTTTTTCTGGTATCCCTAGACAACGGCGTCCTAAAGAGAATGGTTTCCGACTTCTGAAAGTTGATTTTCAACTTCCAGTCATCGCAAAATCGTCTTATCTTATCGAAGTCACGCTGCAAGAGAGTATTAATGACCTCGATTTTTGAACCTGTTCTGTACGCTATCACATCGTCTGCGTACGCAATAGTATGGGGAAGTGAACCATCAAGTCGCTTGTATAAATGTTGAATAGGATCGGCGAATTGACCGCGCCTTGCTGAAGACCATTTTTAATTTGAAATATTCCAACAGAAGTCACATCACCATTCTTCACGATGAACTGTCTGTTGGTTAGCATATTATAAAGAATGTACAAGAGTGGTTTACTGATCCCTAGCCTAGTCAGCTTATAGAAAAGACCCTCTAACCATACGGTGTCGAAGGCCTTCTCCAAGTCAACAAGGCAGGCACCAGTACATTGTTTTTTGCCTTTATTGCATTGGATATCGGACACCAGTTTAGACGCGGCATGTGGGATATCATGTCCCGCCTTAAAACCGAATTGATTATCCGGAACTAAATGTTTGTCCTCAACCCACCTAGACAGAGCTCTATTGATTACGCCGGATATATACGCATTGTATAACGCCTTCGCTCCTTTTTAATTTTTCCCACTGAACCACCTGGTAGTCTAGGACATTGATACTCCTTAGACTATCCAGACGGCTTTCGGGACTGAGCTGCACCAGGAAGAACGGCAAACTCCGTTTCTCCCGCCTGGCTCTAGCTGTGGTAAATGGCTTTACCCCCACGAACTTGAGTCCTTCGCACTCCTTCTCTTTGAGCAGCGCCAGGATCTCCTCAGGATCAGTAGATGATTCCAACCCCTTCAGCAGCATCGATTGCCGCTTTTCACATTTCGGTGTGAATGAGTAGTGCTCCGTTGTCGAACTCCAAGACCATTATTGTTCTTCAGGTGACACAACATTTGAAGTATCTCTTGTTCACTGCCTTCCTCTACGTAAATACTTTTTTTTTTATTTAATTCATTATTCGTAGATTGACATAAATTGTAATTCAAGTATAAACTAAACAATATCTTAGCTAAGAGTAGTTTGTGACATTTATATTAATAATTATTAAAAATAGTGTTAATGTCACTTCAAAATTTCTAACTTTTTATTCGTTTTTAGATAAAAGAAAATTGTACACGCAATAGGGCAAGAGAACTTGAATTTGTTTATAATCATATCCAAGTAGCCAAGTTTTTAGTTTTTTTAAAAAGTTCGACTGGGTTCTTATGAGTCTAATATTTACCGGAAGGCTGTTATAAAGTTTACAGGAAACAACTGAGTGGAAGTTTCTTTAATGAGTTGTACGGAAAGAAAGGATTTCAATTAACGAACTGCTGTTACTGCGCAAATTAAGTGAATCGGATATTGGACTCTGATAGTATCCACTTTTCATAAAAAAAAAAACTCTTGAAACTTGAAAATAATACGTATGTCTAACTGGAAGAATTTTCAACCTTTTGAACAATGCCATGGAATTCGTTACACGATTTTTACCACATATTTTCCTTATGGCACACTTTTGTAATATAATAAGTGGTTGGAGCTTAGACAAATGGGTGCTTCCCCAGGAGCTAGTTCCATATTCTAATCTGGAGTGAAAAAGGGCAAAGTAAACACTCTTTAATATTTTAGTATCCAAGAACTTTTTTAGGTGGTAAAAACAGCGAATGAAGGATCTAAGCTTTTCCAGCTCATATTATGATCGAAATGAACCCTAGGTATTTAAATTCCTTTACTATTTCAATTGTGAAGCAGCCTGCACAACATTTTAGGTTTTTATTCAAAGTAAACTCTGTATTGATTTTAATGCAGTATGCATACATGAAGACAAAAACTGGGACAACCAAAGGAGTGAAAGAAGACACTCACATTGGGATACTCCATTGAGTTTAAGTTAAAAAACATTAATTTCGTTTTGTTACTAAGAACTAATTTGTGTAAGTGACACCAATTTTTAAGTAAGCTAATGTCATTGTTTATGTCAGAAACTATATCCAAAAGGTTAGATGAAGTATAAGCAATGCCTAGATCATCTGCAAAAGCCGTGATTTTTCTTTTTAATTTTAGGGAAAACATGGAGTTTATATAAATAAGAAATAGTAGAGGGCCAAGGACTGGTCCCTGAGGAACTCCTAGATTCACTTCTTTCGTGTCACTTAAAGATTGTCCGACTTTTACTGCCATTGTTCTATTTTTAAGATAGGAAGTCAGCCAGCTAGACATAAAACAACGAAAGCCTGCAGTATGTTATTTTTCCAAAAGAATTACGCTTTAGTAATATCGACAAAAAGACCAGCGCAATATTTCTTTTCATCCAAACCTTTGTTAATAAAAGAAGAAAAAAGTAAAAGAGCATCTTTTCCCTATCTGAAGCCATACTGCTGCTGTTTAAAAAAATTAATTTTGTTGAGAAAATTTAACATCCTTCTTTTAATAGCTGAATTTTTGAAAATCTCGGAAAAAGAAGACAATAATTAAATTGGTCTATGGTCACTTTTGTCCTTTCCGCTGCCCTTTTTGAATAAGGGCAACACAATAGCATATTTAAGTGAGTTAATAAAGTTTCCAGTTTTAACGCTAAGATTAAATAAATGGGCTAAAACGTCAGTTACATTCAGAGCTATTTTTTTTAAATTAAAGTCAATGAAGTAATAAAAACGTATCCATTTATATCTTCAAAGTAAAAACTGAGGCTGGAACTATGATTGTTTACAAGATATATGTTCGAACAGTGGTTGCAGATATTCTCATATACAGTAAAGGAAGAAAGTTGACCAATCGAAGTAAAATTGTTTTTAAATATGTTTGAAACTAAAGATGGGTCATCTGTAACATCCCCTTCATCATTAAGTGAAATTGAAGAAGATGAGTTATTGATATTTCTATTGATAATGTTATTAATGACCCTCCACTCCCAAGGAACTTTGAATTTGAGCCTTGTAATAATTGGTGCGGCACAACTTTATTTCTTTATTTAAACTCATACATATATTTTCAAGACGTCTTCTTAAACTAAGATTAAGGGGATGTGTACAACACTTTTTTGCTAAACTATTTGTAAGACGTATTTTTTTTTTTAATAAGTGTCCACTAATCCAAGGTTTTAACCTAAAACTTGAATTCTTTTTAATATAGGTGTAAGAGTATTGTTCGATATAATATTTTAAAATGGTTAGGAATGAGTCAAAAGCTATTTCTATAGTTTCTTCTAAGTATATAGCGGACCAATCTTCTTGCAAAAGTGCATTATTTAATTGGTCATATTCGATTTTGCAAATTGTTGGCATATTTACAAATCGATTCTGTTTTTCATTTTTTGCATTACAAAACAAAAGGCCTGTCATACAGTAATCCGTAATGCCTATATCAAAATTTATGCCTAAACAATTCTGAAAGGTGCTTTCTGAAAACCTGCCAAAATCATGATCAAGGCATGTAGCTGCGATAGGCCTAGTTAGTGTATTTATAAACGAAAAGAAGCCATGTTCAGCAATAGTATTTAAGTAAGAATCAGATAACGAATTTAAATATTGATATTAAAATCCCCTAACATTAGCTCCTCTCTCTAATACAAAAGGTTAGAAAATTCTTCCAAAAAAGATTTGTTTCAAGAGTATGCAATCGGTAAATACGAGTATAAATAAAACTAAACATTTGATTGCCTATTTTACAACAAAACTTAAGAGTATCCGCACTTGAAAATTGTAAGTAGCTCAAATCAATTTCCAACAAATCAATTTCACGATGTTTTGAGAATTGCTCTGCAAACTTCTCCATAATACTATTGTAGTTAAATTGTCATCACTGTTTGTTCTTATTACTTCATCAATCGATCATTCTTCCCAGAAGTTCATCAAATTTTTCAGGATTTGCTAGGATCATTCTGAGAGCTTAAAAATCGTGGTTTGTTTAGGTTGGCTTTAATTTCCCTAATTTTTTTATTGTCAAAATTTCGGAAGTTTATGTACTCATCTTTCGTGACTTTGACTCCATGGAGTATTTTTCCATCTCCTTTAGCGATCATTTCCTTCCTTACATAATGTAATTAATTCACAGGTAACCCATGGCTTTTGTTTTCTATTTTTTTCTGTTGATTAATTGCCTATTTGAGTTCGTGCACAGCTTTTCAGCATTATTTTCTGTAAGCAGGTGTTGCCAATTTGTTTGTTCTATAAGTTCATTCACTCTTTATTGGTGATTATGAACTGCATCAATTTGTTCGGTAGGTAGATACATATTGGTCGGAAGGATCTCTCTCAATAACCGCTGAAAATATTTCTAGCTTGTTAGATCATCATTTTAGTTCTTCGAGTTAGGAGTTTTCAACTCAAAGTAGAGACGAATTGCTAGAGTAAATTTTCGTCCACCTTCACTACGATCTCATCTGTGAAGAAAGCACTTACTCCTAAGTATGCAAGTAGATTTCTTAACTAATTATTATTATAGCTTTCGAAACTGAGGTTTTGCCAAACTCGTGTATCAACTTATTCGTTGGACTTTTCCAAGATTTGTCTAAGTGTGAAGGTGTTATCTATTAGTCGATTGAGCATAGGCTTACAGAGAACAGAAATAAACAATTATGGTTCAAGACAAAAGATCGGAATACTTATATTTATGTGTGAAAAATTATGTCAGTATGGTCGAACCAGCGCAGTTTCACACCAGGAAAGTCTACCATCTATCAAATACCACCTTGATCAAAAGGTTCCCGGAATGTATTCAGAAAATTAAAAATACAAGTTTATTCATCTAAATCTATATTGTCCCCTTCAAAGTAATCCCCAACGACTGCAACACACTAATGCCAGCGCTTGATCCAAGCCTCAGTGCTTCCTCCGATTTTTCCATTACCTACTTCCTCTCGGCTGCGGAAACTTTTTCCCCGTAGTGGAATTTTTAACTCGATTGAACAGAAAGAAGTCACAGGGAGCTAAATCAGTTGAATTCGGTGGCTGTTGGATGGTATTTGTTGCATTTTCCGTCAAAAAATTACGAATAATGATGCACTGTGCGACGGTGCGTTTTCTGCCCAAAATTCTGGTCTCTTTCGGCGAATTGATTCACGCAAACGTCTCATAATGCCCAAATAATAATCTTTGTTTACTGTCTGGCCTTCTGGAAAAAATTGATGATGCATTACACCGAATCCATGAAAACCGTGAGCATTGCCTTCTTTTTTGACTGAAAACGACTTGGTTGTTCTGGTCTCGGCTCATTTGGTGAACACCATTTACTTACCTGATGTCTGGATTGCGTATCGTACTCACAAACCCACGTCTCGTCTCCAGTAATGATCGTTTTGATGAATCTGGGATCGGATTCAGCTTCGCAAATCATCTCTTTTGCGACTTCAATACGGTCTCTTTTTTGCATGAAATTGAGGTCTTTTGGCACCAACTTTGCTGCTACACTACGGAAACCCAAATCATCAACCACACTGTTTTGGACGCATCCATAGGCAATGTTCAAGTCCTCCGCTATCTCTCTAATGGTTAATGTGCGATTATTGACCAACATTTCCTTTACTCCATCAATGTTTTCGTCGGTTTTCGATTTCCATGGTCTGCCACTGCGTTTATCACCTTCGATTGACTCACGACCACTTTTGAACCGCTCGTGCCACTGGTAAACGACCGTTTTCTTTAGAGAATCGTTGCCGAAACACTTTTCTAATATTTCCAACGTTCGCGCACCATTAAATCAGTTTTTTACGCAAAATCTAATACACGTTCGTTGTTGCAACTTTAAATCTATTTCTAAAATTGTAAAAAATCGCTAACACACACAGAGATAGATGTACTCTTGGCTATGGAACTTTTGCAAATGTCAAGCTATGACGCTAAGATTAGATTCCCTCTAACAGATGTACCAACTTAACAAAAAAAAAAAAAACAGAACTCAAATCGGAACAATGGGAGCGCCACACGGTGGTTATGCCGGGAACTTTTTGATCGAGATGGTATTCACACTACGGCAGATCTTCGAAAACACTCGCGTATTTCCCTATCTATTTATCGATTTCAAAGCCGCATATGGCAGCGTGCGTAGTGCCAAATTTTTGACATCCCTACCAAACTCGTCAGGTTGTGTAGGTTGACTATGGGGAATTCCCCCTACTCCATCAAGGTTGGCAATAAGTTAACCGACAATTTCACTGCACCTCCTTTCAAATCTCTTTCAGTTATAACGCTCTCGAAGTGAATTTCCACAGATATGGAAGTCTTCTTTCATAACATCGATCCACAAAAAGTGATTAAAGTCACTAATTACCGCCCCATAGCTAAACTTTCACATATACCCAAACTTCTCGAAAACATTTTGTGCGAAGCCTTATGCTTCCAGTGCTAATCTCTTATTTCCTCCAATCAACACGGCTTTGCGAAAGGTATATCAACTACCACTAACCTCCTCGGATTCGTGACCTCTGTTCTCTCAGCCTTAGAAAATGGTAAAGAAGTTGACGTTATAACAACTGATTTCAGCAAAGCTTTTGATAAGATATCTCATATACTAATCCTGTTCAAATTTTTCAGTCCTTTGGATATCTTCTTACCTGGATAATGGTTTTTATAGTGATCGTTTCAGGTCTGTCTTATCGTCCCCTTTCTTGGCCACTTCAGGTGCTCCTCAAGGTAGTCACCTAGGTCCACTCCTCTTCATCCTAACTATTAACGATCTTGAAAGGGTCATTCAATACTCAGCACTTTCTCTCTATACTGAGGATACTAAATTTGTTAAACCTATTTTCTCACAACATGACTGCAGCCTCCTTCAAATAGATCTAAATAGTTTTTCCATCTGGTGCATCAAGAACTGCTTAGAACTCAACGTCACCAAATGTCAATCGATTACCTTCTAACGTAAGTGCAACAAATCTCCTCCCCGAATTTACAATCTCCACTGCCAACTTAGACCCCTTGTTGTGTCTATCCGAGACCTTTGCATATTATGCGACAGGGAGCTTAATTACCGCTCGCATATTGATGAGATAATTACTAAAGCAAACTCATCACTTAGCTTCGTTAAAAGATGGTCCAACGAATTCTGCAACCCATACGTGACCAGATCACTACACATTACTCACGTTCGCCCCCTTTTCGAGTACGCTATCCAAGCGTGGTGTCCCTTTCAACGAGTTCATGTATCCCGAAATGAGAGCATCCAGCGTCGTTTTCTCCGATTTGCTCTTCGAGATCTTACCTCCCTATTGAGACCGTCTCAAACTCATTAACCTGAATACCCTTGAGGAACGAAGGGACGCAGCAGACATTCTTTTCATTCCCCGACTCCTCTTAGGCTCCGTCGTCGATTGCACGTCACTTTACAACTCCATTTTCTTTTACACTAATCCTTGGATCTACCAATTCACCGCACCACTTATGGCTCTAACGAACCAATCTCCCGTATGCTGCGCAAGGTAAACCCCAACCTTTCCGTTTTCGATTTAAATCGCAGCACTCTTCCCTCAAATTCGCTTTATTCTAGCCCCCACCAAAATTAAAATTAACACAGAGCAACCCGCTGCTACTCGTATGTGACATTTTTAACATCACCCTAGCTGACAATATAGGAACGATTTTTTTCGAGTCCGCACAAAGAAACTTTCATCACTAATGAGGTGGATGTGGCTAAAATGGAAAACAAAGTACATTCTGTCATCAAAACACAGTGGTTAAGTGGACAAAATTCAAAAAAAGTTGGCTTCCGAAATTAATTGAAAAGCTCACATATTGGTTGCAAAATAGCCAATGCGCCATCGCACAGTGCGGTGAATCGCCAATCTAGCTGGACAAAATCATGTGTGGAATCACAGTGTCAAAAGAGAAATTTATATTAAAAAAGAGCTATAGAAGGACTACATACAGGACCGTAGTAATGCAGAATATGAGCCGTATACATGCATTACAAAGGATAGAGGTGAAGAAAAGGGTTCTAGAAGCAAAACAAGTAGCGTGGGAAAATTGTGGAAAGTAAAGGGAAGAAAACTCAAAAATATTTTACAAGATGCTTAAAGGGCTAAAAAATGAGAAAGAATTTAAATTGCAAACAATTAAAACTAAAGATGGAAAGGTATTGACAGAAGAGGATGAAATCGTAAATATTATGGAAATAATATTTCAAGGAACTATTGAACAAGGAAGATAAGGAAGACTCAGAGGGAACAGAAGATGAAATTGAAGTAGATTCATACAATGAATTAGTACAATACCAGGAAAACCCTATCACAAGAGAAGAACTCGAAACAGCGCAGAGGAAAATCAAACTCGGAAAAGCTCCGGGTATTGATGAGATTGCTCCGGAATTTAGGAAATATCTTGAAGCAAAGTAAAAAAAATAAAAAAACTATTAGAAATAATAAATTTAGCCGGGACAAGGCGAATTATTCCAGAGGATTGGAAATATGGAGTTATCCTACCTATCTACAAAAACGGTGACTCAAAAGAATGCGGTAACTATAGGGGGATAACTCTCCTCACGACAGCCCTTAAAGTGTACGAGCCCATCCCAGAATACAGTCTAAGGGAAAGTATTGAAAAATAGTTATCGGACATATAAAATCAGTTTCCAACCAGATCATAGTATCCAAGACCGCATTTTCACGGTACAACAAGTGCTGGAAAAAAAGCTTGCCAAAAATAAGAAAGTCTTTACCTGTGCTTTATACACATAAAAAAAGCTTTTGACTCGATAAGCAGAGGAAAAATCTGGGAGAGGCTTCGAAGGAAAAGGGTGGAAAAAGGACTTTTACGAACAATCGAAAGCATGGAAACATTTAATGTAGTAAGGACATGCAATATGCTGCCAGACAAATTCAAGATGTCTGAAGGAGTGAGGCAAGGTAGTGTGTTGTTATCTGCACAATGCACGATGCCATCAAACATTGCATAGAAAGCTACAGAATCGGTTATAGACAACTCCAATCAATATATCTTCAAGCACGTGCGTTCACGGACGACAGAGTGCTATTTGCAAATAGTGAAAAAAATATGCAAAAGGGTGTATAGGTCTCAGAAAGATACATTAGCAACGCAGAAACTAGAGCTCAATGAGACAAAGACAAAATTGGTGGTGATCGGAAATCAAACTGAGCAGATGCAAAGATATAAGTACCTGGCCAGTATTATAAACGAATTGAAGACGAGGATAAAAGCGGGAAATAGACGGTACGCTGAATTAAGAATTAAGAAGACAAGAAAAGCAAATACAGGCTATGGGGATGAAATACCACAGGCGAGTTATAGGAGCCGGGGGAATAGGCAACAAAAGGAACGAAAATAATTCAGCTAAACTAATACTCGACGAAAAGAAACTAAGATGGTTTGGACACTTAGTGCGCGTGGAAGGGAATAGAGAAAACAAAAGAGAAAGACCCAAAACCACATGGAACACTACAGTCGAAAAAATTCTGAAAGAAGCTGATGAAAGGTGGGACTGGGCTAAACAAACAGCAAGAGACAGGATCAAGTGGAGAAATTTCACGGATACCACCTCGACGTCTTGACCGAATTATGTGTGTATCTATGTATGTTAAGCTTCTCAATACAATAGGTAGCTATGATATAATTCATGTTCCGCTTTTTTTGTTTTGATCTTCAGGAAAAACTCCGCTAGAAAGTCAGTTGTTGTCAACAGGTGCATAGAGATAACACCGAATAGCGTATTTTTTGTGTGAGTTTGCTTCATGATTTAAAACGCTACGGTGATTTTATTGTAATAATTTTTTATTATTATTATTAAGCTCTATTTGAAGGTAAAATATCATAATTATTTATTACACAATTTAAATTGCAATTATGTAAAAACAAAAATGTTTGTGAGAAGGTCAAGATGTGCCAAAAATAAAATATTGTTGATTTTCAAGTAGAAAATGTGTGGAAGTGCACATCATTCAAATGCCTGTCTAGCCTTCGCTGCCAGTGCTTTAAGCGGTCGGTCCAATTTTTGATGACTCGGCCCAATATGTGAGACGTTATTCCGGCAATAGCGTGTTGATTGTTGGCCTCGATCTCTTCCAAACTGGTTAGCCCCAGAGAAAATAATCGAGTGGTGTCAAATCGGATGACTGCGGCGGCCAAATGATGAACGGTCGGCATGAGATGACCCTGTCGCCAAATCTCTCCCTCACAACTTCGAGCGTTGCGTCGCTTGTATGGAATCACAGTTCGGATATGTCGATGTTGTCGAGCTCTAACCACAGAAAGTCGATTAATATAGCTCTTTAACTGAGACCATTGACGGTAACGGTGTCTTCTAACTCATTTAGCAAGAAATAAGGTCTAATGATGCACAAGACTTTAACCAAAAGCTTAAATTAATGACCTAGCTGAATAAATTTACTTTAATACGTAATCAGTTTGTGTCGATTTACTTATTTTCGGTCTTTTTTGATCAAAGAAATGTATGGAAGGTTGTAAGATTTGTAATTAATCTTCCTAACCTTGGTCGTGAGCTTTAGAATAAAACAGTTGGCCTGAAGTGAAACTCCTTGTATGAAGCATGCAGTTCTTATTCTACTTAAGGAAAAAATAATTAAATTTTGTTAAGAAGTTAAGGTCAGGTCTGGGATGATTTGTATGAGCCAAATCGTAGGTTAGAGGTTGCTCTCAAGGCAGCGCTTTGTCTCCTCTGCTATGGTGCATGTTGGTCGACACGCTGCTCAACGCGCTGAATAATTTTAACGTCTCTGCACAAGCATACGCGGATGATGCCTGTTCGATCGTGTATGCTCTAAGGCGTAGGCAGCCGTAGACGTGATCGACGATTGGTGGCTTTGACTCAAGTGGTAGTGTATTGGCTTCCTAATCGGACGATTTGGAGTTCAATACCAGCCGGCCCGAAAGACATTTTTTTTTTTCAGGCAACTAAATTCACGTGAGATGAGTGCTTGCCTTGAATACAATAAGAAGTCCTATTACACTAATACTTTAGTCTCCACATTAAATGTTGGATCCCATGAAGCGGAATAACCACAGCCCAAAAATCTTTTTTTCTCTCTCGGTCCCATTTGAACTTTCATAAGTTATTTAAAAAAAACAGGACTTTCAGTCAACCCTCTCAAAACTGAGGTTGTTCTCCTTAGGAGGAAGAAGAAGCTGTCTTGTCTGACTCATCTATTAGGTAAAGTCATCACCATCCAAGTCTCCAAGAAGTATTTCGGTGTCATCATGGATAACAAACTTCTATGGACTAAACATGTTCCAACAGTGCAGAAGAGCTATCGGCAAGACATGGGACCTATCACCGAGAATGGTTCTTTGGATCTACACGGCTATTATAAGGCCAATTATATCCTATGCGTTGGTTATTTGGTGGAATAAGCTCTCGCGAAAATACGTGATTGCTGCTTTTACCAGACTCCAAAGAACGGTTTGTCTCGGATGCATGGGGGGCATATTCATATCATGGGCTGCACTCTCAAAGCCATCTTCCGTTTGGAAAAAAGTGGTCTTTGGTACAAAACGCACTGGACCTTGCCGGCTATCTTATCACTCTTATCACCAGAACTCCTGTTGGGGAAAAAAATATGAAATCGACTTTCCCTGTGACCAGGACTAGTTCAGGCCAGAATCAGAGCCAGAAAAGGAATGCAGGCGGGTCTTCATGGACCGCTCCAAAACCAGTATAGGATCTGGCCCTGGTGTCTTTCTAGAGGACGACAACGTTCGATTTTCCTTCAAGTTAGGAAAGCTTGCATCTGTCTATAGTAAGTCATCAACCTTTCTCCTGTCTCTCAGCAGGAAAGACTACAGGTTGCTTACTGGCGTCGTGACAGGGCAAAGTGTGCTGGGCATAAGTGACACAATATTCTGCGATGCCGCGGAGTACTACCTCTGTGAATGTCCTGCTTACGCTCGCATCAGGCTGCTGACATGGTGGGTGCTGGTAATGTAGGCACCTTACACATCTTTCTTAGTAAAACTGAAATATTTAATTAAAAAGAACTTACAAAGAGTACAATGGACTAGTTCTTTTTATGAGTGCTCTGTTCTGACAGAAAAAAAGGCCTAGGTTCCGAATTTTTTATGTTTCTTGCATAACTCGGACGATTGTGGCCTGATTTTCTTTAAATTTTCATTCAATGTGTGCTACGTTAATTTCTTTCTATTAGTACTGTAAAAATTTCAAAATAGTCCTCTATGATGTCCTCTGTATGAAGGCGCATTATCTCACAAAATTTCAAATCGATATCACTAATTTGTATAAAAACATTGTAGACACCTTAAAACGTAAAGATATCACCAAACTTTCATTTTCGATTTTCGGGGTGAAGGCCAAACCTTCGCTATCAGGAAGTTAAAATAAATTTTGTCCAGGTAGAATGCAGTTTTTGACCACGGTTGCGACGACTTGGCCAGAACGTCACAATTGGCAATTACAACTTCCGAGGTAATTAAAGATATCTACCTTGACTACCCAGGTACAAGCAGCAATTGAATTCCCTTAGGTTTACAAAAGTTACATATTACAATGTGTTTTCTGCAAAGCCTGATGGGTCTATCTGCAGAAGATAGCCGTGCCATGCGCATAGGCAAATACGGTGCATTTCTTGCGAGTTACCAGCATATCGTTCATGAAAATGATGAACATAAGTTGACCTACTTTGGATCATTGGTGTATTCCATAGATTGACAGATTTTCTTCCCTTGCGCTATCCCTGATTTTGACTTTGATTCTTCGGTTTCTTAAGTAACTTTCAAACCATAATAACAGCGCTCCTTGTTTGCACACATCTTAAGTACGTTTTGATGTCATAGAGTGTCGAAACATTTTTTTTAAATTGAGAGAGTTTGGTTTTTTCTTTA
Organism: Volucella bombylans; assembly: GCA_949129095.1. Taxonomy (NCBI): domain Eukaryota; kingdom Metazoa; phylum Arthropoda; class Insecta; order Diptera; family Syrphidae; genus Volucella; species Volucella bombylans. The sequence goes on along the minus strand of OX422141.1, from coordinate 197,678,698 downwards.
ATTTCCCATATTTCTCAAGATATTGGCCAGTAGTTTCAGACACGGTTTTTTTTTCGGGAACAGTCGACTGTTCAAAGCTCATATCCGCAATGTTTGCTATTGCTGAAAATAATGCACAAATTACGAGCAAAATTACTCTGCTCTATAGCGCAGAGCCTTGGACCTTATTAAAATGAATGAACAAGCACTCGGCCGTTTTCGTGGAGCTTCAACCACAAAGTATAAAGCGACATCCGTCCAGTCGGACATGGCACGGCATAGCAGAGAAGGACTTTATCTAAAAACCCCAACCAACTTGGAGTGCCAGCTTTAGAGGCTAAGACTCATGTTCACCCCGGACCGTAGCATCACCTAAGCAAGTAAGTTTCCAGCAGTGAGAAATCTCATATTACTGCCCAAAAAATCATTCCAGTGATTTCACCTTCTTCAGATAAATGTATAATTCTGCGAAAAACCGTGTGTACCGAAAATTCCATAATTATTTTCTACGTTTTACAGCCGGATATAAAAACTAAGCATAATTAACTAAAATCCCAATTGAAACGGAATACTTACTCCTTAACTAAGAATTCATTTCCACTTTACTAAAAATCGATATCACAATGGGAAAAGCATATCCACTCATATTCCTTGAGTTACAAAACATTAACCCTCCCGTCCTCTTTGGATATCACCCACACATAAAATCTGAGAGTCACAATTCTTAACTTTGAATCAATTGCACCACCCACTGCATATTTCTTCCAACCAAATACCAACAACACCAGCATAAAATATAAACGTCTGGATCTGGCGAAAGGAAATTTATAAGCTCACTCCGAAAATACGAGTAAGTGGAAAATATGCATACGAGTACCTACGAATGTACATAAAGAAATCCGAGATACGAGATACGAGATACGAGTATAAGACATGAGATACTAACTACTTAAAAGAAGAGCACAAGACGAAGCTACGAATACGAATAGGAGTACGAGTAATGCAGAATCGTAGGCAGAAGAGATTAAAACACGATAGAGCGTCGTCGGTCGGTCGTTCGGTCGTTTGGTTGTCTATTGGATTGGATCCGTGCCATCCATGATAGAGCATAGGGCACGAGTGAGTATCTAGTGCACTAGAATAAAGTATCTAATATCCAAATGTGCATTCGCTTTAGTTTTAGTATCTACATTTTATCTTTACACTAACACCTCATGCATACATACGTATCTATCCTTTGTATACACACTCAGAGCAGCCCTCAGCCCTCAATTCTTAGTCCACGGGGCTCCGTCCTCAGCCATCGGCCTTCAGCCCATGGCTCTTGTTAGAACATAATCTCGGTGCAAGTACGATTGCGAGAGGAGAATACCCTACCTACTACCTACTACCTAGTGCCTAGTCCCTAGTTGCTGGTGCCTACTTTTATTCCAACTCGCCTCGTCTCGTACGACGACTACCAACCAGGAAAGACGATGTACGAGTACGAGTACGGATACGGATACGAGTACGAATACGAGTAGACGACGACGATTGCACGATTATTTGTTTCGTTTTAGTAAAATCGCAATTCGAAGAAGACCAAGTGCAAGTCTTGACTGTTTTAGTCAATTTTAGTGTGTGCGACTTACTAGTTGAAGCAAGACGTAGCCGCCTACGGTTTGGACATGGAGGCGCATCCCCCCAATTATCAAATCAAAAATTAGCTTCATCCTTCGGATTGAAACTGCAATCTGTGTATCACTGGCTCGGGCGTGTTCTCTGTTGTGGCTCTAGTCAAAAATTTTTTTTTTTAATTTTTCGTCAAATTGAAGTGTTTGCTTTTATTGAGTGCCAGCCAGCTGTTGTTGCAATCTAAATTGTGGTCTTCCAGTTGTATAACAAATTTTTTGAAGAGCTACACAAGAGGAGCGACAGCCCTTCGTATTAAGGGCGATTAATTTCAACGGTCGTGGTAAGTGAATACATGTAGAGCAACCCTAAACTCATCGTTTAAAAACGTGACATGCCTGCGTGCATATATATGTACATATACTCGTAAGTACAGACAAAAATGTATTTTAGAATAATTGGGGTGAATGTGTAATATTTATGTTTTCAAGAGTGTAAGGTGACACACCAATGTTTAGATATGCAACCGTTTTTGATTAGACGTGCGATTGATTGTACTCTGTTCCTATGAATTTAAAAAGTTCACAAGCATTCTAGTGAGTTGTGTGTATCTAACAGTTCTACATATGTGATGTGCGATACGGAGTTATGAAACAAAGTTCCTTTCATTTTTTTTTTATTCTTGAAGGGGTTGTGAGGAGTGAAACTAACTGAAACTTGATGAATGAATGGGATGAAAATGAATGGAACGTTCCCTAGAGTAGAGTGCTAGCGCATTGTGATTTTTCTCCCCAGTTTTCGTGTTCTTCCTCTTTTTGTGGTGCACTTTTGTGTGGTCTGTGGAGTAAACATTTTTTTTTCTAAATTCTGAATGTGCAAAAGAGGCAAAAATTGTATCTCTTAGAGTAGGAACAGTGATGCCAATGACGGAAAAGGGTAAGCGTACTTAAGAACGAAGAATTTAGGACCAGATTGTTGCTACGAAATTATGACTTTTAAAATTTTGTATACAATCACTCATCTAAACAGAGAAAAAGGCCCCTAAGATTCATTTAAGACCTAGACTAACGAGAACAGAAAGATGATCCAACGTTTGAGAACTGGACCATTCAAGATTTAAGACCTATTGCAACTGTAATGGGCATTTACGTTGCTGTAAAAAAGAAATTTATTCAGTTAATACCATCAGTTAACTAGATAACTATTACGAAAATACCATAGAATTGGTTACAATATCCTCTGGATACATTGCAACCAAAAAGTCAAAGAGAAACATATAAAAAATCGGTCTTATAAGGCTGGTACTATACTATAATATACTGCAATTCCCCAAAGATAGTAAAAATTATTGGCATTCCATCAAAAACATTAAGATTTCGGCTTCGTTTTTCAACCCAAAGCTCGTTTACAATACCATTCCAACCGAGCTCAGCTTTTTCAAATATGAATAGTCTCCACCTGCACTTGAGCCTATAGAATATTCAATGGGACGACAACATCTTCAACATTCCGAACACAGAGTGGTCTGGCTAGCGATATCTAAACTAACGAACTAAAGGACTGCAGAAGCAGATTTTTTTCATAATTAGCACGCGCTCAAGCGACTTGAAGTACCCTTAAAATGTTGGCACAAAGCGCGGGGGAAGGTAGATGTACTATCTATAGAAACATTTAAAGCAGCGGGGGTGTTGATTTGCTAAAGGACATGCTCAAACTCCTCTGTTAAATATTGTCGATTGAAAGCATGCGTAGTGAATGGAATCTCAGTAGCATTTGCCTGACCGTCTTACTGCACCAGATCGATGGGAATCGTAACATATTATGTCTGGAACGCCTGAAAGCGTTCTGATCTACGGTTTTAGGTCTGGTAAGTCCACCACTTGACGAAATATTCAAACTGTGGTAGATCGTAGAGATAATTTTAAATGTGCCGATCGATATTCGTCTCATTTTACTATTTAAGGCCGTACAAGACAGTGTCTATAAATACGAGTTATATAGAGCCTGATTAAGGTTCGTTATCCTTGTCAAACTCGTCGGGTTGTGCAGGATGACAAAGAAGAACGTTAACTGCGCCACTAAGTCAAATTTGATGTCATTGGTGTACTTTTTTTTCTACATCGTGTTTGTGGGAAGTTCACAGTCTAATATAACAGGAACAACATTGAGAAATCTGGCGTTTGCGACCATTGAAGTCAAGATGGGATTAATGGTAAATGAGGGTTAAACAAAGTACAATATGTATACCACCTTGATCAAAAAGTTTCCCGAATTTATTCAGAAAATTAAAAATACAAGTTTATTTATCTAAATCTATATTATCCCCTTCAAAGTAATCCCCATCGACTGCAACACACTAATGCCAGCGCTTGATCCAAGCCTCGAAACATTTTTTTATATTCGGTTTTCGGTATGACCATCGGTGCTTCCTCCGATTTTTCCATTACCTACCTCCTCTCGGCTGCGGAAACACTTTCCCCGTAATGGTTTTTTAACTCGATTGAACAGAAATAAGTCACAGGGAGCAAAATCAGGTGAATTCGGTGGCTGTTGGATGGTATTTGTTACATTTTTCGTCAAAAAATTACGAATAATGATGCACTGTGCGACGGTGCGTTATCATCGTGCAAAATCCACGAGTTTTCTGCCCAAAATTCTGGTCTCTTTCGGCGAATTGCTTCACGCAAACGTCTCATAACGCCCAAATAATACTCTTACTGTCTGGCCTTCTGGCAAAAATTTATTATGCACTACACCGTTGTAATCCATGAAAACCGTGTTTTTTTTTTGGCCCCGGCTCATTTGGTGAACCCCATTCACTTGCCTGATGTCTGGATTGCGTATCGTACTCATAAACCCACGTCTCGTCTCCAGTAGTGATCCTTTTGATGAATGTGGGATCGGATTCAGCTTCGCAAATCATCTCTTTTGCGACTTCAACACGGTCCCTTTTTTGCATGAAATTGAGGTCTTTTGGCACCAACTTTGCTGCTACACGACGGAAACTCAAATCATTAACCAAAATATCTTGGACGGATCCAAGACAATGTTCAAGTCCTCCGCTATCTCTCTGAAGGTTAATTTGCGGTTATTGACCAACATTTCTTTTACTCCATCAATGTTTTCGGCGATTGACTCACGACCACTTTTGAACCGCTCGTGCCACTGGTAAACGATCGTTTTCTTTAGAGAATCGTTGCTGAAACACTTTTCCAACATTTCCAACGTTCGCGCACCATTAAATCCGCTTCTTATGCAAAATTGAATACAAGTTCGTTGTTGCGAATTTAAATCCATTTCTAAAATTGTAAAAAATCGCCAACACACACAGAGATAGATGTACCCTTGGCCACGTAACTCTGGCAAATGTCAAGCTATGACCCTAAGATTTAGAGGGAATGTGAACAATTAGGTTATTAAGGGAACTTTTTGATTAAGGTGGTATATTACAAGAAAGGTCACCAAAAATAACAGGAAACTATAGGCTTAATGTGGTTAAAGACTTTGCGCACCTGGACTGTAAATTAAAACAATAGTGTCTTTGTAGGTAAAAATCACTGCTTTTTTTATGCATATGGGAAACAAGTTCCTCTGGCAAACAGCAAAGAAAAAAGTGCACTATATAAGACATTTAACGTCCCATTCCCATTATATGACATTGCTATTGAAATCCACTTAATGAAAAGTAGATAAAAATGCTCTTAATTCCTTCGAGAAAAATGTTCTTCGAGGTAGTTTCGCTCCCATCTGCATAAATGGAATTTGAAGTAGATACGTACATACTTACATACACCAAGCTACATACACTGTCGGTCTAGAATTCACCAGATTGCTAGGGCACATCAAACTAAGGCACACCACCACTACAGCACGAATATTCTTCTTTTTACTTTTACAGACCAATTGCAATTACATTCGTTCTTCAACAAAAGCTTATTAAATAATTTGGAACACGAAAACTTCTTAAAATGCAGAAGTATAGTGCCCATATCATTTGGTACATGTCTCCCCAAAAAGTGGAATAGATGCCTGCATAATTCTGGCGAAACCCCCTCTCTTTCCGACACTGTTTTAATTTTCCACCAACTACTTCTTATCTGATTTATCTATTGCATCTACTTAGCATAGGTATCTAATACGAGTATCTAATATTTTAATTTTGTACTTCCTAATATAGACACCTTCATAACAGTAACAAGAAGTATCCCAGTAGGGATTTACTATTAAATCAGAGAACTGGAAGAGAAAAAAATGTTATCTTGTCGAGTACTTTAAAATCTTTTTCATAGAATCCAAAGCGCTGCGATAAGATTTAAAGCTGGCACTGATGTAAAGCAGTCTAGTTTTCAATATTGTGGTTATTACTCTTGCATAGCCTGCTTAATCGCTCTACTACAGAAGTTTTAATTAAATTGTCAAAACCATGTCTCTTGTAAAATTAAATCGTCTTACTATAAATGTTCACTAGTTGACCACTCAGCTCATATCCTCCTGATTTGTTTTGAAGCCAACCGACACGCTTAATATCAAAATTCATCACTCTTTTTTCTTTCTTAGCTACGTAACCTTCTGAGTGGACTCTTGAAATGATAATAATATGATAAATGTACAAGTATCTTCGCGAGTAACCCCTAATTATCTGGCAGATGTTAAACTTTCAAAGTAGATCTATGATACCTGATGGCTACCAACTTTAACAAATACTTCCGAAAATCTTTAGAGGTCTACGATTAATTAAGGAATTGCTCTGCAAGTGGTATTGAACTGGTCTGTTGACAAGAACCACTTTTAACCTTAACTAACCTAAGGAATAATTTTTGTTTTCGAAGGGCATATTACAGAGCGTAAAACAGGTAGACAGAAAAAAATGGTGTTGTAACCTTTGGAGCGACGAAAAAAGAAACAAACTATTTTTCAGTGACTCCTAAAGATATTCCCATCGACCCGAAGAAATATAACAGCATTTGCAATATACACTGCTCAGCGGTGTTTTTATTATAAATATGTTGCTTTTTTCGTCGGAGTAGAGCACGCATACAAAGTGTACTCATTGTGTGTTCGTTTTACTGAAATTGCTCTGTCTTTTTTATAAAGGTGAGTAAGCACTTCAGTGATAATGCCTACAGTACCAGAACCCACTACATCAGCGACGAATACCTGCGGCCTGATGCGAGCGGAGACCGGCACTCACAGAAGTAGCACTCTGCCGTGTTAACATCACTCTAGCAGCAAGCGTCACATGATGTTACATATTGTAATTTAGTCTCAGCACACTGTAATTAGTAATTATCTGTAATTAGTCCTAAAAAAAACTCTCCCTCGAGCCTTGAATAACAAGTTCAATGGAATCGCCCATTATGACCTGGTACTTAAACAAGTCTCTGTGAATTATGATTGCGTTTAGTGAAATCGTGCGTTCTCGACCCAGCTTGGAAGTCGTGAGAGGGTTCAACTTAGCTTTAAGTTCAATGCGGCTGTCTCTACAAATGCAGATGCTTCGTTTCCTTAATCGATTTTTCACAATACATACACACATAGGAGTATATGATAATTTGTTGCAAGTTTTCCCAACGAGGAGTGAAATCTAACTTTGTCGTACTCCCGAAAGGCACCAGCTGGTCGAAGTCATCCAAGGCGACCCGACATCTTTCCTTTCCTGGCTCAGATTCTGACCGTAACCATTACTGGGCACAGGGAAAGTCGATTTTGTATTTTTTCGGGGTTTTGGTGTAATTGCATCAGATAAGTCCATACGAACGGAGTCACCGTCAGATCGTTCGCCGGTAAAACTCCTATGATTGTTGTACCAAGGATCATTTTTTCAAAAACGGATAATAGCTTTGAGAGTGCAATCTATAATATGAAGAAAGGGAGATTCATCAGTGCGTCAAGAACACAGCCAGACATTCTAGAGAAAGCCTCCATGCAGCCAAGACGGAAAGTTCTTTATAGGACGGTGAAAGTGAGCAGTGAGGTGTTTCCGTGAAAGTTTGTCCCAACAGACCACCAACGCTTAGTTGGCCTTGGCAAAGCCTTGTAGATCCAGGGGAATCTCCCCGTTGATAAGCAACATGTCATGTCGAAAGATCCTTTACACTGTCAGCCATAATCATTCATGGTGATTACTGACCATCTTGAGGATCACCATATAAGCACATGGGCCGTCAACAGGCATGACCACAAATATCTATAAGGTTTTCCAATAAGGACTTGACAAATTTTTTTTGTAAATAAAACGCAAACCATTTGAGATATTTCAAAAACTTTATTATCGGCTTGAAGTACAATCAAAACATTAATGAATGGAAATCGACTTCGTTCATATGGCCACCGCGGGCACGTTTGCAGCGGTCGATTCGTTGGACCCAATTTTCAACGACTCGGCCGCTATTTCGCGTTCAATGTTGGCTCTGAGCTCTTCCAACATCGTCGGCGTGTTGGCATAAACCAATGACTTAACGTATCCCCACAGAAAATAGTCAAGCGGCGTTAAATCGCACGAACGAGGCGGCCAATCGACTGGCCCATTTCTTGAGATAATACGCTCACCATACTTACTCTTCAATAAATCGATTGTAGCGTGTGCTGTGTGGCTTGTGGCATCATCCTGTTGAAACCACATGTCGTCCAAGTCCATATCTTCCAATTCGGGCACTAAACTTGTTAAAGTTTTTTGCACTAAACTTGTTATTGCCTGTCTACTAGACCTAATACGACCGAAAATTGGAGTTAACGCTCTTAAAGTTGCAGTCACCGACTCCGAATTTCTGTAGAAAATTTTTATAATTTGCAGACGTTGCTCTCGTTCGTGTACTTTACCATGATGAAAATGTTGAGTTTACTGAATAAATTGACAGTGACAGTTTGGTGATTAGTGAAAGAGTGCGTTCACAAATTAAATTCAAAGTTGTCAAGTCCCTATGGGAAAACCCTTTACTTGCTCAATTTATTCAAATTTCAAAAAAAATTTGTTTCTATCATTTATGTCTCTTTTTTTTTTTAAACATATGTATGTAGGTATGTATGTCATATTTTGCCCAGCAGTAGAATTGTAATTTTTTTTTACTAAAAAAAAAGTATCAAGTTCACTACCTCTACAACACCTACTCGTACAACACTTACAAATTTGCAACAGCTCAGAAAAAGACTCTCTTTTTTTCTTGCTGTCTCTTTTCATGTTTTGCCTTTTTTGCTGTTTTTTTGTTTCTCATTTCGCAAAGATTAAATCAAAACAAAACGAAAACAATCCACACAAGTGTGTTGTTTGTTGATACTACAAAATGGCAATGTGTTGAACCGGCTTTTTCAGACGAAGCACACAACCAAGTGCATGCAAGAAAATAATGTAACCCAACCGCTCCAAGCCCAACAGCTCCAAGAGAGCGTACTTGTGCACGTGTTCATTGCATTACTCTGGGTTTGCTATTAAATAGCTTTTAATGGACTGGTAGGAGTTGTATAAATGGAGACGACAGAAAGAGAGAATTTGAATAAAAAATCAAAAATATCTCTAAAGATACATAGGAGTAGGTACGATGGCTGCGTATTCGGATTCGTATGAAGGTAACTGGGTGAGGAATTACAACTGAAGTGTTTTTGTGATACCACTTCTGATTCCCCTTCCGATTCTTATTCCGTCGCCTTCCCACCCTTGGGGGATTACTATAACCACATCGAACCGCCCGACACAATTCAAAATATGACCAAACGACTCCTCTCCGTTTGTTTTAGTCTTTTCGTGTGTTGGTTCGCCTTATTTTCACATTTAAGTCGATATCATGAGTAATGGCCGCGTATCCAATTATTATTTAGCTTGAACAACAGACAGTCAACTACTTTTTCCGTTTTTTTTTTTTTTCATTTTTTCGAATGTTTTTCTTTTTCTTTAGTTTTTGACATAACACTCAAGTAGGCTCACGTGAAATGGCTTACCCTTCGGTAATGCCAAGACGCCACTGATTAGTGTAACAGGGGTGGCTGCATAGTATTTCAGGGGGCAGCATCGCTCTCGAAACCTATTTATTTACATGTTTACCAACGTTCACGATATAAAATTGGAACAAAATACCTACGAGTAGGTAATGTTTGTTTTTTTAAATTAAAACTACACGTTGTCAGGTAATTATGTAAAAATTAATTAGAATGTGCACAGTGACTTGGGTTAGTCACGTTTAGTCGTGTGGTGGCTTGATAATGTTCTTTGGCGATAAAGTTAAGGTACATGCGATACAGTTTCGAATTTGGTGACTTGTTCCATTGTCTGGTAATTGCTTTTTGCAAGGTTAATTGGTTTTCTTAGAAACACAAGTACCTACAACTTTACTGTACATACTCGTACATACTCGTACGTGTGTACATACGACTAAGGCAAAAAAGAAAATCTTTGCAAATATCCGCAACTGAAAGATACCTACTCGTATCTTAATATTTACGAGTAGGTATCTAATTACAATTTTATGAGCTCTTTTCGATCTACTTTGAAGTGCGAAACATCACCAAGACTGCATTGATATTTTGCATGTGATACGTGACTTACTGCATGTACGCCATGGTGTTTTAGAATTCATACATATACCGAATTCAAAACATCGTTTTCCAATTGAAGAAGGTAATTAAGGATTACGAAAACTCGACTCAAAATTCTTCAAGAGAAATTAAATGATTAAACATTCTTTTTTGGATTTTTGACATCTCCTTTTCCGCGAATGCCATTGACTTCTGACCCTGGACCACTTTAACAGATCTTCTTCGTCTTTCGCAGGTATAACTCTTGTATCTTGCTTTGTATCATATACTTTTCCGTATCGAGTTTCAGATGTTTCCAATTCCATCCAAGAGTCCTAGATTCCCCCTAAACAGTTCTTCTGCTTGACTGAGTAAGCGGATTCCATTGCATTGTCAACTTTGAAAGGGAAATCCTTTCGTGCCTGAAGATATAAACTGCCCTCGTGGGCTCTATTAGAAGGTAAGAATATAAATAGAGCTTGAGCAGAAGCCGATCGAGGAAATAGAGAGAAACTCTATTCAGCTTTACAGAGGTATGCCCAGATTTAGACGAACTTCGGATTTGTACGTGGAATGTAAAGTCCAATAATAGGCCACGGGCAGCCGAGCAACTACCACCATCCAAGAAATGCGATGGGATGGCGGAAAAAAGACGATGACAATCTGCGATATTTATTACGGCGATTATTATCGATGGCAAAAGCAGTGCCTATTTTTAAATGCGGAATTGTTGACTTAGACAAAATGTCCTGGTTTTCCGGTATGTTAACGAGTGCCTCGTAACAAGTGTTAAGTGTTAAGGCTTAATTTACCCGCACAGAGGGGTGGCCGTGGTGTAGTGGTAGTAGCAAACGCTTCTCACTCGGAGGGTCCAGGTTCGAATCCTGCCCATGGCAAAATCAGTTTTTCATTGTATAATTGAAACTTAGACAAAAAAATTCTGCGTGTGAAGGCATAACACTGACACGTAGATTTGGCTGTTATAAGAGTTTCAAGCAATGAAAAAAATACTGGGAATTATATCTCGAATCAACTCTGAGTGAAGAAAAACTCTCCGTCCTATTCGGACTCCCACCCCTGGAGAGCAAACATAGAAACCAAACACACCTGAGTTTCAAACCACTACAAAAAAAAAAAAAAACAATTTTCCTTTCTCCTCCTTCTATCTTTCCGCCCGCGCCCTGGCAACAGTAAAAGGGTATCCAACCCCTTAGGCGCGCGTAAATTATAAAAAAAAAAAAAAAAAACAGAGGAGAAAGATTACGACACAAAAGATAGCTTCTATGAGCTCTTGGACCATACCTACGAGCAGTGCCCCACACTAGCACAATGCTAATAAGAAAGCACATCTTTCACAGTGTATAGCCTGCATGACATCACCTCCGATAACGGGTTCAGGCTAATTGACTTTGTGGCCCGGCGGGGCGAAACATTGTCGTAGCTAGCAAGCGGTTACCGCACCTCGATATTCACAAGGGGACTCGGAGATCACCTGATCACCACATTGCGATCAAGGCAAGGCACTCGATGTCCCAACGTTCCGAGGGCCAACATCGACTCGGAGCATTACTTTGTTATAGCCAAGGTACGATTGCGGATATCCCGAACACCGCAAAGGCAAGCTAATACTGTGAGGAAATTTGACGTCGGATGGCTACAATCGCAAGAGATCGCCAAATCCTTTTCCGATCGAGTATCCTTTTATCTCTCAAGCGGTCCTATGACGCCAATAACAAGTATTGAAGACCAGTGGCAAAATTGCGAAAAAACCGTCAGGGATGTCGCCTCTAACATGCTGGTTCTTATTCGTCCACCACAATGATACCCCTGCAGCTAAGCAAGATGCATACAAAGCAGTGCTGCATTGAAGGACTAGAGCTGATAAGGAGAAGAGGGGAGATGAACGGTGACTTCTCAGGAGGGAAAAGAAGGTGCATGAGTATCGCTCGGTCTAGGAAATTGAGAGATGTTACTCCAAAAAAGAGATTAGGAAGTTTTACCAAAAGAGAAAAGGAAAACAAGTCACGGACACAAATCCCGAACCCAAGCTTGTAGAGACGTACAAGGGAACATAGTAGTAGAGCCACAGTCGCTGCTGAGGATTTCAAAAAGGCATTTCTGTAGACTGTATAACGGCGATGACGAACCAAATACTGCTGTCAGCCAGAACAATTCCATCCACCCGACCTGGATGAAGTGAAGCCATATCTCAGCTAAAGACCAACAAAGCAGCAGGCGGTGATTTGGTAAGGAGCATACACCAACTCATCTGTAAAATATGGTCGGACGAAAGCATACCTGATGAATGGAACCTCAGCATTGTTTGTCTGATCCTCAAGAAAGGAGGATCACTACAGAGGCACCAGTGTGCTTAACATCGCCTACGAGATCGTGTCTGCCGTATTGTATGAACGCATGAAGCCGTTCATCAACAACCTGATCAGTGAGGCTTTAGGCCAGGAAAGTCCTCAATTGACCAAATATTCACACAACGCCAAATCTTGGAAAAAACCCATGATCCCAAAACCCAAATCGATACAAATCACCTATTCATCGATTTTAAAGCCGCGTCTGACAGCATCTACAGAGACGAACTATTACAGAGCAATGTGTAGTTTTGGCATCCCTGCCAAACACGTCTGTTTGTGCAGGATGAGGATGGAGAATGCTCGCTGCTCCATCAAGGTCGGTAAAAAACTCACCGAAACCTTTGATGCCAAAAAGGATTTAGGAAAGGCGATGCGATGCGACGCACTGTTATGCAGTAATGCAAAACTCGCGCACCAACACAAGAAGCACAATCTTTCAAAAGTCCGTCCGATTACTCTCGTACGCCGATAATATTGACATAATCGGGTTTAACGATCAATGAGGGCACGACCAAGTATATTCGTATGCTGTCAACAAGAAAGGACACCCAACATCCGAGGTCTTGGGCAGAACGTCACCTCTGGCAAATATAACTTTGAGGTAGTTAAGGACTTCGTCTACATAGTCTCCGCTATCAAATCAAATGAAGAATAACTCTTGCCAATTTCTGCTTCCTTGGTCTAACAAGGCAATTGAGTAACAGGCACTTGTCAACAGACTCTGAAGAAACTCTCTGTATAAAACACTCCTCATTTCAGTTCCTTAATCACGTTGAGCTCTAGATTCTTCTGGCGATTTGGAAGAGGAGATATTACAAGAAACTTATGAACTGTACAGCTACATTGACTTGGTCGCTGAAATGTAGAGTGAATGAATATTAACAATCTGGCACAAAGGTCCTCGAATCCTAAGCGAAAAGGCAACGCAGAAGAGGCATACGTCGACTTAGGGGCTCAGCTATCCATTTTTGCGTAATTTTTAATGACGAGCTATTGATGAGCTTGGCTCTCATACAATTACATTACGGTGTCTTACCCAGGACTATCTCAGGTCAAAAGCAAGTCTCCTCTCAAAACCCCATCTCTTGACATCCTTAAGGTAATTAGTGTGACATCCTTGTGACGGCAGACTCGTCACAAAGTTATTGGTTGACAGACTAGTTTCAGTTTCAGATGCACCAGACTTCCTCGTCTTTCAGTCTGCCCAGTCTTAAAGGCCACGGAATCCATGAGAATGGACCCATGAAATATCTGGAAACACGAAAACTTGTCAGTGACCGGCAATACGGTTTTTATAGAAACAGTTTCATCTTCTGATTTGATGGCATATCTCAACGGAAAGTTTAATCAAATTGTACACCAGTCTGATGAAAGCAAGATATGTAGTTGCACTTGCTATTTCAAAGGCATTTAACAGGGACCCTTTTGTCGAAAATGCGTGCATTTTGTATCTAGTTTTCCCTGGATTATACAATAGATTAGCCTTCGGAACGTTTAATTCAAATTGTCTTAGACAGTTGCATGTCTGATGCCCACAAAATACATATCTGAGCTCCGTTCTTGAGTTATAGAACAGGAATGCCTTGGTATGTTAAGCTCAATAAATTCCTATATTAACTACATAACTAATTGGGGACCCACCAACAGAGTGAAATTTAATGCTTCCAATACACGATGCTGTCTCCTGTCGTTTAAGGGAAACAAATTTAAATACAAAGCCATTGCCAATGAATGGCACTTGCTTCGTCGAAACTGAATAACTTCCCAATCTGGGTATGTGGGTTGATAACAACCTGTGTCGAGATATATTTGATGTCGCCAAAAATGTTGCAAACTGTCTAGGTTTCCTGCATGAAATAAAACATCCCCTCTGATCTGGAAAATTGGAGCACAATGCCACATCTTGTCAGGAACTCCTAAGACATATCTGCATTTTCAGTATTCTGTTGAAATTACCAGCTGCGTTCCGCCCCTTTAAACTTTCATCCGCTCATCCCTCAATCCCACTTTATTTCCTAGTCATTATAACCTGCAAACATTCAAAACCAACGCACATCGGGATGTATTTCTTTTTCTTTTTTAAGGCGAAGCTAAATCATTAGCCGTTAATATTTGGCAGTTGTGTGGCACGTACAGGGTGACCAGATAGTAATGAAGGTTTTTCCAGTTGTTATGTTTCAGCAGCCATCAAAGTTACGAATGACATTTAGCTGTCAAAATATTCAGTAAGGTTTGCCATTTCATCGTGCATCGTCTTACGCTTGTCGAACGTGCGGAAATTATTCAAAAATATTATCGAAATTTCGGCTCAGTTGTAACTACGCAACGTGAATTTCGTCGTGAGGTCGGTCGTCATCATGTCTTTTCAATTCGTCGCACCTTGGAAAAGTTTGAGCGTGAGTACACTCTTTTGAATCTATAGCCACCATAGCAGCCAGTATCGAAAGGGACCCATAAATGTCGATTCGGCACCGATCAGCTGAATTGGGCATCGCGAGAGAGGCAACTCGCAAAAATTGAAGCCAAACGACCATAGACAACGCCATAAGTTCGCTAATTGTGCGCTGGAAATGTTGCCGGGAGATCCGAATTTTGGCCAAAAAATCATCTTCCCGGAAGAGGTCCACTTATGGCTCAGCGGCTATGTCAACAAACATAATTGCCCTTATTTGAGCGAACACAATCAATATGTGACGGCTAAGCATCAATACATCCACAAAGATTGACTGTTTGCTGCGGTTTACGACATGGCGGCATCATCGGACCTTATTCCTTTTGAAATTAGGAAGGGGACACCGTTACCGTCAATGGTCTTTCTTCGTCAAAGCTCGACAACATCGATATATCCGACCTGTGACTCCAACAACACGGCGCTACATATGAAGGAGAAATTTGGCGATTGGATCATCTCAGAATGAGCGTTCATCAATTGGCCGCCGCGATCATGCAATTTGACGCCACTCGATTATTTTCTCTGGGGCCACGTCAAGTCCTTACTCTACGCTAACAAGCCAACCACTTTGGATGAGCTCAACAACATTCAACATTCGATACTCTATTGCCGGAATAACGCCGCACATATTGGGCCGAATCATCAAAAATTGGATCAGCGTAGCTTCAAAATAAAGCCAGAATCAATTTTATATATCACACCGTTGTTGTTTTATTAAAAAAAATTTCCCGTCGTTCTTATCTGGTCACGTTTACAATATGAGGCTTTTTCTTGCCACTTCCCGTGTTAGAATTAGCCTGAGTGGCTTTCCAGAGTAGAGTAAGACAGTGTTCCCGAATGGGAATCAGTAGTCGCGCACCAACAGCAATTAGGTGTTCTGGTGGCCTTTCTCTCGTGAGCCGAGGAGAGTCTTCACATTCCGTAATCCGGTTACGGTACGAAAACGAAAAGTGACATTCCAATACCTCTTCTGGCTTTATCACGATCACACTGTTCTTTGTTCACACCATCTGCCCCCAAAAATAATTGAAATTGTAAGAATCAAGTGCAATTATTAAATATTATTGAGCGAACGGACTATTTTGTCTCTTCTTATTTATCCGCTCATATCTTTTTTTTTTTTTTTTTTTTTATAATTTACGCGCGCCTAAGGGGTTAGATACCCTTTTACTGTTGCCAGGGCGCGGGCGGAAAGATAGAAGGAGGAGAAAGGAAAATTGTTTTTGTAGTGGTTTGAAACTCAGGTGTGTTTGGTTTCTATGTTTGCTCTCCAGGGGTGGGAGTCCGAATAGGACGGAGAGTTTTTCTTCACTCAGAGTGATTCGAGATATAATTCCCAGTATTTTTTTCATTGCTTGAAACTCTTATAACAGCCAAATCTACGTGTCAGTGTTATGCCTTCACACGCAGAATTTTTTTGTCTGAGTTCCAATTATACAATGAAAAACTGATTTTGGCATGGGCAGGATTCGAACCTAGACCCTCCGAGTGAGAAGCGTTTGCTACTACCACTACACCACGGCCACAATTTTAGAGATTGTGCAATTTAATTTAAGCTGCCCTAGTGCATGTAAAGACATAAGTCCATTGATATGAACCCAGAATCAAGTTTTTTGCAATGATAAACTTTTGAACTGGATGAAAGGCTAATAGGTTATTATGCAGTTACCCTGACGCTGCGTCACCATGGGAATCGTTTCTCGCCAAATCTACAAGCACAAGTTACAGAAAACATTCCCACGCTGAGTAAGCAACAAAATCTTATTAATAGAGAGAAATTCGCAGTAAACGTCGAAGTTGGAGTCCAACCTTGTTATCATAGAGTAATATCATTAGCAGTTAAGTTTAAGAGAACGTTAAATGGAACTAAATTTATTAAGAGAATATAATAATAGAATTCATCTCTATGGTCTTGTGCGTGTTGTTAAAATCTTGGGAAGTCGTTATAAAATTGACTATTGACTCATAAAAGTCAATAATAAGCTTTAAACATCTGAAAGCACTGTCATCAAGCAGAAGGTTATACTGGAGACGAAATCCCAGGCAATAATCCGGCCTGACACAAAAAGAAAATATCGGAATACATTCATATAATTGTGTCCAAGGCATAACAATATAACAGCTCGTCAAATGGAGGACTACAATCTCGTCTTCTGAGTATGCATTGGGAGCGGTGGTTAAACATAGTTTTTTTAATTGAAATGGGTATCAAGGCCCTCTGAATTTCTATGTACGAGTAAACCAATACGAGTGTGTATACGTTTCTTCGCAGAACTCCTGTTTTTTTGTTTTCTTCAAGTTTAACTTCTGTTATTTACATTTTTTAAATTAGTTTCTTCTCGATTCTCACTTTGAACAAATACGAATGCTTTATTAAATTAAGTAACAATAGTCAGTTTCGTACCCTTTCATGTGAGAATCAACCCTCCTGTTTCATGTATCAATGGCCATCGTCAGCCATCACCAAGACATGTAATTTAAATTAGCAACTGAGATGCCGACACCCTATTTTCATTTCAATCAGTTTTCGTAATACAATCACCCTTTTTTCTATGATATTCCGGAATGGCAGGCATGAAATTTAGTCCAGTCCACCCCCTGGGAATCGATTGATATCTAGGTTAACCCTATCCCCTTAGGCTTTTTCAAAATGTCATAATTAGATGGACGACCTCTGAAATTATTGAACATAAAATAAAATACGTTTCTGGTACGCTACAGGGTGCGTATTCGTACTAGACTTTATATATCGAAATGGACCCTTTTTCTATTGTGAAAAAGGGAATGAGCTCGATATCTATGAGCTTTTATCTTCACAGGCAATGCAATTTATTTGGTTTAATCTTTTTTAGGATTCTAGATGCTTGAACTGGAGTTATTTTAAAACTTACAGCATTTGATTGCCTTGTAAGGGTAAGGGTATACAATACTTTGAAGATGCTACAATATAATTTTTAAATGGTTTCCTTGGTTTCGTAAATTTTGTTCGTTTTAGAGTTGATTCCATGGGATATTTAAGTTTCCTTGGAAACCAAATATCTTTGTCAAAAATTAGCTGAATGAATACAGATGTTATAATTTGTTTATAAGGTAGTTTGCCTTGGACACGGAACTTTATCAAGGCCCGAACATTGAGAAGGAACACTAACAAGGATGAATATGATTAGTTTCCGAATCTTAATTCATCTAAAATATCATCACAATATGAAGATGTCTTTAACAGCATTCGAAAGTATTGAAACAGTTACAAATTAAAGCGTTTTTTTTAGAGGTTTGGTTTTTAAACTGGCAACACTGTAGAAACAGTGTCTACAGATTGTCAATTTGACAGTTGAAAGTCGATTTTGTGGTTAGTACGTTTTGCCATTTTACGATAAATAGATTAACGCCAGAACACCGCGTGTAAATTGTGCAAACTTATTTTGAAAACCACGGTTCGGTTCGCCAAACTTATTCTGACATAATCGTCCATCTGAGTAAGCTATTCGTAACACGATGAATCGTTTTCGCACCACGTACACTCTAATGGATAATACGCATCCCCAAAGACGACAAACAGTGCGAACAGAAGAACTTATTGCGGTTGTGGAGCGCAGTGTTGAGGAGAATCCGAATGAGTCGATTCGCCATCGTGCACAGCAATTGCCCATCCACTTTGTGGAAGATTACCTACACGTCGTAGGTTTGGTGAATGGGCCGAAAACATGATTCAGTTGATCCTCATTTTCAACGCAAAATTTTGTTCTCATATGAGAGCCATTTTTGGTGAAATGGATATGTAAACAAGCAAAATTAGCGAATTTGGATTGGAGAAAACTCAGAAGCCTTTGTTGAGACGCCCATACAACCATTAAAACTCACTGTTTGGTGTGCTTTATGGACTGGTGGAATCAGCGGCCCATATTTCTGACGGCCAGAATGTTACCGTCAATGGAGAGCGCTATAGAAACATGATTTCTGACTTCTTCGTTCCTCAGTGGAATGGCATTGACGTAACAGAGCTTTGGTTTACAACAAGATGGCGCAACATGCCACATGGCACGCGACACCATCAATTTATTGCGGGAAACATGCACTCTCGTCTTCAACCTCTCACCGCATGCTATGAAAATATAATACTCTGTGGTGACTTTAACGCCGACTAGCTTAAAAATAATAGCAGATCTCGTGGGCTGGTAGAAAATGTTGCTACATTAGGGCTAATGGTCATTAACTCCTTTGCTACCCGCTTCGGATCGGATTCTCCACCGAGTCTTTTTGATTTTTTTCGTTGTATCCTACCGCTCGAATGTTTTGCTTCAAGACCAATCATAATATGCTCTTTTGTACATATGATATCGATTTTTCTTGCGACGTCCTGCTAGATTCTTTTGAATTTCGAGACTTTGCCTCCATTAATCTCAACAGCTGACATACTCCCCTGGAGTTCTTGTTATCTCCTGGCGGACATTGATGAGAAAGTTGACTTTATCCAAACATTGATAAATGAGCTTTTTAATACTCTCGTTCCTCTCAGAAAAGTAACCATTCGCGACAAAAAATGCCCCTGGTTTCAAGTGAGATGTTTGACGCAATACGGAATAGAAGAAAGGAAAATTAAACCTACAAGACATATCAGAGAGGTTTTCTATAGAGCCAGGAATTTCGCTTCCATGATGACAAAAAGAACAAAAAAAGATATTTCTTCTCCAAAATTAGTGCCGACCAACCACCAAAAAAATTTGGAGAAACCAAACCAAAACCCAAAATTCAACGAATATTCCAAATATCAATCACTTGAATAAAGCATTCCTATCTTGCCCCTGCAATAATACCTCGGACAACAACCTTATGTTTAGATCCCGGCATAACTTTTAATTCCGACATTTAAATCCAATGCATCTTGCGTTTTGTGAAAATGCTACTGCCCTACATAATTAGTTGTCTCACCCATATTCTCAATTTTTGCATAGGTTCTTCAACTTTCCCTAATTTGTGGAAAAACGCCAAGGTTGTTCCCAAAAAAAACCCAAAATTGCCGTCAGATTACCGCCCTATAAGGATCTTACCTTGTTTGTCTAAGATTCTCGAAAAAATCCTTGCAAGACAAATAACATGTCGCCTAAGTGGTTTAAATTTGCAAGTCAAGTGCAATTAGGCTCCCGCGCTAACCACAGCTGTTCGACAGCTATGATTAAAGTACTTGATGACATCAGATTAAACTTTGACAAAGACTATCTAACGCTGCTTTGCTTACTTGATTTTTCAAAAGTTTTTGATTGTGTCAATTATGGAATTTTATGCACTGAATTAAGATTTTACTTTGGATTTCATGAACGTTCAGTTAAATTAGTAAGGGACTATCTTATTAACCTTCCACAAAAGGTAGTAGCCAATGGAAAATATTCAACGCCGATCAATATAAGCGCTGGTGTACCTCAGGGGTCGATCCTCTGCCCTATTTTATTTTGCATATGTATAAATGACCTACCACAAGTCTGCCAAAATGCTACAGTCCATCTTTATGCTGATGACGCACAAATTTATTTATCCCGCCCCATTGGGCTTGTGGAAGATCTTGTGGCTAGATTTAATTTAGATCTAGCCTCAATTGTTACTTGGTCCCAGAATAATGGTTTATTAGGAGATGGCTGAGCTTTCATGAACGATAATCCTAGATTCTTCCTTGATTGGCATTTATGGTCCTTCCCTTTAATAAGACACAAGACTTACTTAACGTGTTATACTCTGGCTGAAATACACTGGATTTCCTTCCTCTCCGCTTAAAAACACATTGCTGTCGTTCAGATATCCTCGATGACTCTGTCTTCGAAACGATAGCAACGCCTTGCTCATGGTTGGTTTGAATATAAAAACTACCTTCACTTATCCTTTTGCAGTATCTGATCCAGCATGGGATTAACAAAATTACATGACAACGCAACGGTTTATTGAATTCTGGAGAATGTGCTTAAAATTACCTATGAGTCATTTCTGCACTTAGAAGTTCATATTTATCAATTATTTTCACCATTCACTTATGAAAATTTTACAAAATTTTGGATCACATTTCTCGCCTTTCTTATAATTACGAGTATAATGGTACAACTATAGATGTCTTACACTCTGGAAAGATACCAGTGTCAAAGCTTCTATTAATTAGGTATGTCTTATTATTGTGGCACATACGAGTATCTTCTTTAAAATCAAACTGCTTATAACAGCAGGGGAGTCATATCACCACTCCTGTGGGTGCTAGTTATCAGTGACATCCTTAGTACAATGGGTATAAGTGTCACGGCATAAGCAGATGACGTGGTCATAATAGTGCAGGGAAAACACTTAAATATTTTAAGCGACATTATGAAGGTTGCCCTGAAGATGATCAGCACTTGAGCAAAAAGCTGCGGTCTCAATGACAACCTTTCCAAAACGGAACTGGTTC
The DNA here is from genome assembly GCA_949129095.1 of Volucella bombylans. Taxonomy (NCBI): domain Eukaryota; kingdom Metazoa; phylum Arthropoda; class Insecta; order Diptera; family Syrphidae; genus Volucella; species Volucella bombylans. Next base: position 197,657,358 of record OX422141.1, on the reverse strand, counting down.
TTTTTACCAGAAAGTACAAGATACCGTAATTCAAACTCCCAAAACTCAACGGCGTGGAATTGTCCCTTTCGGACAGCGCGAAGTATCTGGGTGTGATTCAGGACAAAAAAGACAAAAGAACAGTAGGAACAATTTGGGGCTTAAAACCTGCTATGGTGTACTGGCTGTATACGGTGGTGGTAAGACCCATACTGGATAAACACTACGACGTTTAGCAGCCCGTCTAAAAGAGTAAAGGACAACACGAGATGCTGCTAGGTCTGGCCGGCCCTAGAGCAGCCGTTCTGTTGAGAATATCGCAGGTGGGGTTGGTGATGTCGCAGAGGACCCCGGAGCATCGACTAGACGGCGTGCATCAATTGGCCGTCTTTACAGAGAATTTTGGTGAAAAACTGTAAGATGTTTCCTTATAAAGTGCAGACAGCGCATAGCCTGTTAGCTATTGACCGCCAAACGCGTGTAACCTACGCTCAAGCCTTACTGAAGCTCGACTACGAGGTAGACAACTTTTCATCGAAAATCATCATAAGTGACGAGGCCCATTTCCATCTCTGTGGATATATGAATAAGCTAAATTACCGCCTCTGGGGCACCGATATTCCGGGTATAACTTATAAAGAGCCTTTACACCCGCTGAAAGTTACTACATGGTGTGCTATTTACGCTGGAGGCGTCATCGGACCTTATTTTTTCGAAAACGCCACGGGCCAAACCACACAAATGCGCTTTTCCTTTATATTTCGATTGCTTTAAGGCCTATCACACTTCATCGGTACTTTCATACGAAAAAAAAAACAATTAAAAAGTTAAAATGGTTATGAGTTCAAATATTGGCGTTTCTCTGAATATGTACATATATTAGTGGTCCTAAATGGAGTAAGCCGTGGCCCGTCTCTAGATTATCGAAAGTCGGATAACAGTTCGTTTCGGCTCGGTCCTCGATCCTATTGATCTATTTTTTATTGCCGTTTAGCATTTAACTTACTTTTATTGAGTTGTCGCTTAAATTATTTGTTAGTTCAAAGATATTTCTCCTCATAAGCTGATATGTTCTTCTTATTTTTTTCATCTTTAAATGCTCCTTAGACGGCAGTCATTCAAACTGTCGCTTATTTTATGCCCGCAAATGATCTAGATCAGTGTTTTAATCCTGTTATGTCGACATAAAGTGGTTGTTCGTGAAGATCTTTTCCCATTGCTATCTGGGTATCAGCAATTGTCAAGGATATCCCTTACGGAAAGCCCTACATTGGTGCTTTAAAATTTGTAAAGTGATTTTTGTTCTGAGGCTTACAAAAATTTATTCGCTGGACTGAGAGTGTCTTCATACACGGATGGTGTTGTAAGAATACTGTCGGTGGACCAGGCGATTTCCAAGCACTGTGGCTGGTCGGCCTTTGATGTTTGCGAAACAACCTTTTGGCAAAGTTCCTCGACCATCATTTTGAATGCCAAATTCCACATCTTGATGGATGGCCCATAAGCGACGCACAGCCAGTAGTGGTTTAGTGAGAAGCACAAAGCATTAATGATTTCTTTGTGTTCCAAAGATCCCACAAGAGAACCTTGGTGTCCTTGCTTCCGGAGGTACATAGGGAACCTTCGACCGAAACGGTAACAGTATACAAGTAGCCACTGTATCCATGGTGATTGTTCTTCAACTTGCAATCGGCCAAGTTTCAAACCTTGGCTGTACAATCCCAGGGGCCCCCGCCCAACTATCAAGGCTTCGCCCATCAATAACGTAGTCTAATAATAAACGGGGGCAGAGGAAAGTACTGGTCTTATCGTAAAAACATCTTCAGATGACCCTACCAAAGGTTGATACGATTTGATCAGTCACAAGTTGCCGGTCATAGGTCTTGTTGGCGGCTGGACCACCGGTAGCCCCGACCAGGACTTCAAACACGGTACCATGGGAGTCAGGAGCCCCCGGATCGTAAAGAGGTAGGCCCCCTTGTGGGAGCATCATGGTGGCTGTGGTTTACACCAAAAATCGCGGGAAGGGTCTTCCTTTGGTTTGACCCAATATAGAGTTGCAATAAGTATTGGGTGCTGCGACCCTAAGAGCAGTAAGAGGTTTTAGGTCGGCCTCGACTCATACTAAAGGTGGAACTTGTGCCGGCAACACAGTTCCGATTTGGTATCTCAGGAAGGAGGCAGAGCGATGCCAAGGCGTATCCTTGCCTCCATGGATGTATGGGCATCCCGTAAACATAAATCTCCATGGCATCTGGTTTACGTTAAAAATCAGACACTATGTACGATCCCAGCCGCACGAGACGATAATTCGATTCGAGTAATTTGGTGAGAAACGAACGCATGACACCCAGTCATTGTATCTATCTTCTTGGATAGTGTACTTGCACTCGGCCAAAGTGTTCCACAACTTGATAGTCTTGTTCCGGGAGCCGGAAATAATTTGACGAAAAGACGACTGAAAGGACGGCAGTGGCCAAATCCCAGAGTCTTATTCTTTATTCTAGGAGCCAGACAGTGCATTGTTGCCATCGGATGTGAGGACAATATCACTGATAAAGTGCGAGTGTCCATACAAACGCTTCTGTGAGAAACCGTAGTTGATGCCCTCACCGCTGGTCAATTTAAAGACAATGAGGGTTTTATCGCGAGAAGCAGAGATGACGATGTCGGGTCCCATTAGATAGGTGGCTATTTGGGTATTACAGCCATTGTGGCCCAAAAGGGTTCCACGCAATAGCAATGTCTCAGACATAATTTATTGAAAATTTTCTTCTGGAGCCACGAAAGGAAGTTTCGAAAAATAAGCATAAGTGATGTGTTGTCATAGTAACACTCTCTAAGTGACCACGCACACGCATTGACCGTGCATACATAAATAAAATTGTGCAGCAAAAAATATCCAGACTATCCAGTGCTAATTCTTGTTTAAACTACGGCACAACCCTGAAAACATATTGGCCTAGCTCTGCTCATTGCTTCATATAAAGAGGGGAGCAACTATATACTCATACTTGTCCATACATACAAATCGACACTTAATTTTACAGCCTTGCATATCTCACTGAAATCTGTAGCAACATAAAACCGAAAACAAATACAGTCATCCCCTTTTAAAACTTCAAAATAAAAGGAAACGAAACGAAGTATCTAAAGTGGATTTCGTTAATTTGAAGAGACCAATGAAAAACTCTTCTGCTAGAATTAGATAAAGGGATTAAGTAGATAAATTAAAACCGAAAACCTATTTCAATAGGGCCATGGACTACAAAAGAAACGAACGAATTATTCATTCCAAGGAGCGAAAATAAAGAATGGAAATTTTAACTCAGCCAAAGTTCAAGATAAAGACGAACAATACCAACACCATCATCACCATCACCATCAACATCGTAATAATGTAACGACCCCACATAAAAGTCTTTTAATTCCTTTTTTCCTTTTATTTAAAATCAAAAAGAAAAAAAAATGTGAAAAAGAACTGAATTACATCATTAAATCTATGAAAGTACAAAGCGCGGGGGTTGAAAGTGACTACGCATTTTTTCCAACCATAAAACGCTGACACTTAGAAATTGTTAGTCCCCCTACCCAACCTTCAGACATCGTCGTACATATTATATTGACTATAGTCGTGCTCATACTCTAGCCGGAGTTATATACTAAACTGCAGCCCTAAATCAACATGGCCACAATAACGACAGGTCGCTCATAGTCAAATTTATTCCCATTCGTCAAAGGCCGTGTTTTGGGAAGACTCGAAATTCAACCGAAATCTCTGTCTATCTGAATCTGAATCCAAACATCAATCTGTGCGTCAGTTTGAGTACTTCAATCCCAAACACCCAATCATCCCAAAGCAAGGAAGGAGAAATTTTTCATTTTCATTTACAGACCATTCGATGGGAACGCAACGGATGAGACGCGCGTTACTTTCCGAACCGAATGAATAAATGTACGAGTATCTGTTAGATTCATCAATAGATTCGTACTTGGATTTTGATTATATTAATATTGAACGGCAGGGAATTTAAATTGAAAGCATAATCGCAATCGCAATTGAAAGGGATGAAACCGATGAACATACTGAACAAGTAGTAGTGTCGTGCTGGATAGTGTAACTGAACGTGCGGCAGACTAAAATATACTCGTCTCGTAATAGTACTCGCACTCGTATGCGCGTCTTTGTTCGAAAATGTAGCGTCGTATTCATATCTAATACATATCTCACACCAAGTTGAAAGCAACAGAGTTACTCACCTATATTATAGTCAGTCACAGCGACTGTGAGAGAGGATGAAATTTGAAATTGAAAGGAAAAGAAAAGAAATCATTTATTCACTCACGGTTGTCTGTCTATCTGTCTATCTGTCTAGTTAGGTTGTACGTCAACTTTGTTCGTAAATATACATAGTCAAACGAATAATTCGTTTAATTCACCTCTCTTTCTTGTATGCATATCGTGCCTACGTACTTTTTGATGTTGCTTTTCTATTCCCAACACTTCCCCAACGGGACGTGGCATGACATCGGCTTCGTATCTCGTATGTCCGTTCCTACCTGCCTTTGTCCCAAATATACCTACAGATACTTTGAACAAGCATTTTTGTTACACAGTCAGCATTTAATGAATTTTAATCACACTTTTCAATACAGCACTCGCTACATACGAAGGGTTTTAATTTTGAAAAGATTAATATTCTTTGTCATAGGAGTACATACTACTCGTACATTGTGTGGATGTACGAGTATGTATACAATCTAGGAATTCGACAGTATCTCATAGAATATGTATTATCGTTCTTTCAACATTTTTTAAGGCATCACCACACAGAGTTCATTTATGTTGGGCCTCAATAACTTAGGATATGTCAAACAACGAAATAGTAAATGAAGATCATTTATTTTGTTTGAACTGTCACTTTGGTGACATGTGACCACATACGGGTACATACACACATACATATATGGCTTTCAACATGGCTTTACAGAATCCTTCTTCGAATGTAGTCGCCTTTTCACATAAAAAATAAAAAAAATCCTCTAAACTTTCCGAACTGTCGGAATGAGGATGTTTTACCCAGACTGTGAACATGCATCATTTAAAGAGCAAGGACACTCTGCAATCATTACTTACGTAGCCAGCAAGCGTATCGGGGGTAACCCAGTTTTTAGCAAAATACTTACATAAGTATATGTTCACCCTACAGCTATGGGAAATATATCGAGAGGCGCAGACCCGGTCTAGCAAGTGAAAATGTATGGGATAAGGCGTACAACTTTATCACAAGGAGACTAAAAGGGCCTCGAATGCAATCGCCTACCTGTACGGTGTTACTTCGTAAAATGGTGGAAATTCCTTTCCCTCGGCACGAAAATGGGATGCTCTTCAACCAAAATGAGAGTGATAGTGCGCCAATCCCAGCAATTACAAGCCAAGAACTACTCAGAGCATGCGATAAAATACAAGACCGAAAGGCGTCGGGGCTTGGCGGTATACCGAAGCGAGAGCTAAAGACTGCCCTGCGAACTCGACCGGAAATATTTGTAAAAATCTATAACGCGTGCCTTTAAGAGCGCACTTTTCCAGACCTCTGGAAGCTGAACATGCGATAAAATATAAGACCGAAAGGCGTCGGGGCTTGGCGGTATACCGAAGCGAGAGCTAAAGACTGCCCTGCGAACTCGACCGGAAATATTTGTAAAAATCTATAACGCGTGCCTTTAAGAGCGCACTTTTCCAGAACTCTGGAAGCTACAGCAACTAACGGGTTTTCCAATAGGGACTTGACAACTTTGAATCTAATTTGTGAACGCACTCTTTCACTAATCATCAAACTGTCACTGTCCATTTATTCAGTAAACTCAACATTTTCATCATTTCAAAGTACACGAACGAGCAACGTCTGCAAATTATAAAAAATTTCTACCGAAATTCGGAGTCGGTGATTGCAACTTTAAGAGCGTTAACTCCAATTTTCGGTCGTAATTCTCGCCCTAGTAGACAGGCAACAACAAGTTTAGTGCAAAAATTTGAGTCTACATATTCGTTGTGTGATGTTGCCGTATCAGTGAGACAACGGGTTGGTCGATGTGTCGAAAATATCGCTGCCATTCAGGCGTCCGTAGCAAACGATCCAAATCAGTTAATTCCACGGCGTTCTCAAGAATTGGGCATCGTTCTCCGATTGGGTTCTGAAGAAGATGCGCCAAGATGATGAATTTCATTGCAAAATCACCTTCAGTGACGAAGCTCATTTTTGGCTCAATATGCGTTATTGGTCGGGTGAAAATCCACATGTGCTTCATGAATCACCACTTCTAACTGTTTGGTGCGGTTTGCATGCCGACGGCGTTATTGGGCCATATTTTTTCGTTGACGATAACTATCGTCACGTTACTGTGAATGGTCAGCGTTATCGCGCCATGATCATTGATTATTTTTGGCACGAATTGGAAGATATGGACTTGGACGACATGTGGTTTCAACAGGATGGTGCCACAAGCCACACAGCACACGCTACAATCGATCTATTGACGAGTAAGTCTGGTGAGCGTGTTATCTCAAGAAATGGGCCAGTCGATTGGCCGCCTCGTTCGTGCGATTTAACGCCGCTTGACTATTTTCTGTGGGGCTACGTTAAGTCATTGGTTTATGCCAACACGCCGATGACGTTGGAAGAGCTCAGAGTCAACATTGAACCGAGTCGTTGAAAATTGGGTCCAACGAATCGACCGCTGCAAACGTGCATGCGGTGGCCATATGGACGAAGTCGAATTCCATTCATAAATCTTTTGATTGTACTTCATGCCGATAATAACGTTTTTTGAAATATCTCAAATGGTTTGCGTTTTATTTAAAAAAAAAGTTGTCAAGTCCTTATTGGAAAACCCTATACTAGCTTTTATTGACGAGTGCCGCTATCTTTACGTTGCGGCCGGAAACTTTTCAGACAACCCTCGTACATACATATGTGACTTTCAACATGGCTTTACAGAATCTTTCTTCGACTGTAGTCGCCTTTTCACTTAAAAAATAAAAAAACTCCCTTAAGCTTTCCGAACTGTCGAAATGAGGATGTTTTACTACGACTGTGTTCTGGTGCACATGCATCATTGGGGGTAACCCAGGGCATGCAATAAAATACAAGACTGAAAGGCGCCGGGGTTTTTACGGTATACCGAACCGAGAGCCAAAGACCGCCCTGCGAACTCTACCGGGAATATTTTTAAAAATGTATAGCGCGTGCTTTGAATAGGATACTTTTCCAGACTTCTGGAAGCGACAGCAACTAGTATTGCTGAAGAAAGGTAAAAAACCGCATAGTGAACCCTCGTCTTATAGGCCGCTTTGTATGCTCGGGAAAATCCTCGAACGAGTAATAAATAATAGAATTGAGTCTGCAATCGAAGCAGCGGGTGATCTAGCGGAGCACCAGTACGGTTTTCGTAAGTCGCGATCAACAGTAGATGCTATCATATTGTCGATATTGTCTCCGTCGAATGCATGTACCGGCGTATTTATTAAAAACCATTTCGAGTTATCTCACAGCCAGGGCCTGTTCTACGATTCCGACGACGGAATCAAGAAGTAGGTAATAACAGGGGGTGTACCACAAGTATCGGTCTTGGCTTCTCTGCTGTGGAAAGTGGTGTACGATGATATCTTGCAACTACAAATCCCACGGGAAGCATTAATCATCGGTTTCGCGGATGAAATTGGATTCGTGGTCGAGACCGTAAGAACAATAAAGTGCTGGCTCCTCGGGGCCGGATTGCAACTTGCGGATCAAAAAAGTTTTACTTATCAGCAGTCGGTTAGACACCCACAGAAGAAAAGCCGAGAGAAACCACAGCATAGTGGTCTGACAACAACAGTGGGACGAATCGCAGAAAGGACGATGGACGCAACAGCTTATACCAAGGGTCACCACCTGTTTTGATCGCTGTTGACGGTTTTGACGCTATTTGACACTGTTTCTATAGGAAGTGCCTCTTTTAACGAAAGCACGAGATTATTCCATATTGCCCTGGATGAGATAATATTTCAGAGAACGTAGAACCCGTGTTTTTTTCACTGTCCGCGTTACGAATATGAAAGAGTGATACTGCGGAATAAGTTCGGCGAAATGCCGACTGTAGAAAACATATTGTAGTTAGCCATATTTTTTTTTTATAATTTCCGCGCGCCTAAGAGGTTAGATACCCTTTTACTGTTGCCAAGGCGCGGGCGGAAAGGCGGAAAGAAAGGAAAAATTGTTTTTGTAGTGGTCTGAAACTCAGGTGGTTTCGATATTCACTCTCCAGGGGTGGGAGTCCGAATAGGACGGAGAGTTTTTTGTTCACTCAGAGTGATTCGAAGTTATAATTCGCTCTAGTTTTTTGTGGTTGGAACTCTACAACAGGCAAATCTACGTGTTATGCCTTCACACGCAGAAATTTTCTGTCTGAGTTCCAATTACATAAATGAAAAACTGACTTGTCATGGGCAGGATTCGAAGGTGGACCCTCCGATTGCAGTTGCAATAACCGTAAGCGTCATTACTGATCAAGGGCCCATTTTGCCGCCTGCATCTTGTCCTGAAATCCATTGGAAAAGCTGACAACAAGCCATCAGAGATGACACGTCTGTTATCCTCAATTTCATCCGAGCACTACAGCGGGATCCGTAGTTTGATGATGAATTTGAACAGAAAGCAGAGCCTGAGCGTCACGTGAGCTCTTCGAGTAAGAAAGGCGGCATGAGCACCAACTTCTTAGAAGAGAGAAGCGTGAAATCAAGGAAACTTATAGTTGTGATAGTAAGGTAAAACACGGAAGGAACACAGAACATATCAGGGCAACAGAGTAGGAACGGAAGCCTACAAGGTCAAGGAAGAGAATCTAGTGGTAGTCAGTACTGATTATTTGGAAGACCCATTTCCGCAGACCGTTACATAGACCGCTATCGGGCAAAATGAACCATTCAATCTGGATTCCGTCCTCTAAACCTCGAAGAAGTGAGGATAGCCATTTCTAAACTTAAGTCTAACAGAGCTGTTGATACTGTCGGTCTACTTGTGAAGGTGGCGGTAGATGACTTTGTGAAGAGTATGGACTAAAGCTAATTAAAGCTGGTCATTTTGATAGACATTGAGAGTGCTCTGGACAAAGCATGGAGGAGTCATTAGTTTTATGGATTCGGCATTGACTGGGGATGCTTATTTACGTGGCGCTACAGTTCGGGGTGAACCGGAACCGCAACTACATAACATGCCTCTCCAGTTAACCCGGTTTTTGGTTAACTGCCTCCAGTTGCGTACTCCAAGTAGGTGTAGGTCCATTCTACTTATGCGCGCCACCTAAGGTGAGATCTTCCTCTACTGGGTTGTGCCTTTAGATTGGGTTTGAAGACTCTGCGTGCCGGAGCATTGGTGTCCATTCACTCTACATGTCGTAGCTATCTCAGGCTAATAACTCACAGTTTTCTGACTAGTTTGATATCGCTGTACAGCTCGCATAGTTTTTCATAGTCATTGAATCTTCTCCTCAAAGTCCGTCAACGCAAACGGATTCGAATATTTTTCGAATGACTTTCTTCTCAAAACGGTTGAGAATATTTTCATCCGCTCGCGATAGAGTCCATGCTTCAGCACCATGAAATAAAACTAATATGATCGAGGTCTGAGGTAGAGTCTCCTTAATTGTTCGAAAGAGGGCTTTGCTAGTCAATTGTCTTGTTAACCTAAAGAAACCGCGATTGGGCAAAGTAATTATTCAACGAAAAGTTTATTTGAAAGTGTAAAATTGCTGACACTAAGTTGGAAAAATAATATCGGTCAAATGACCATCTCCTGAGTCAATGCACATTTGTGCTCGTTTTACTTCATTTTCAATTATTGCTCGCAATACATTAAGCTCCAAATTGTTGATTTCGTCTTCAATGTTAGCTTTCAAGAGTTGTAAGGTTTGTAGTTTGTTGTGGTAAACGCGAGATTCCCAAGAAGTCTGGCGCCGTCAGACTGCCGATCTAGCCGGCCAGTTCAAATCGCCAAAACGGGAGATATCACACACACAATGGGTGATTCAAAATCTCCATCGTTGCCCGAGCTCGAGACCCAATTCAGCAACTTGCTGCAAAAAAAAACTCGTTTAACATCTGCCATACCAAATAGTCACTTTGAGGAGATGGAATGGCTCTTCGTGCCCCAGAAATGCAAATTTTGTTTATTCATAACAGACCATAGGAGTAACTTAATCTCACTTGACTGTCAGCAGGCAATAGGTGAACGGTTTATACTTTATAAGGGAGCATCTCCAAGTCTTTCACCAAAGTTCGACGCAATGGACGTCTGTTGATGCCAAATTCTGTGCATTGCTGTCTCATCGATGATTGGGGACTCTCTCGGAGGTCCTCAAATACAGCAATGATATTCTCAGTCGAATGAGCAATCTGGTGCCAGCTGCTTCTAGTAGACCCAGTTTGCACGAGACGCTCAACCAAACGCTTAATAGTTTGTGCACATGGTTCAGGACGACGAGGAAAAAGACTACGAAATTCACGCTGCGTTACAACAGCAGACCCGAAATTGGTCAAATAAGCAGTAACGACAATTCCGCGTTTTTCAGGTGTCTATCGCTCCATTGCTTATGGTCTGTCTACAATATAAATATCAAGGGACAATGACATTTGACGCCATTTGCAAAAATTATGGCACATTCCTATTATAACGTTACTTTTGCCCCATGTTATAGAAGTTATTTTTTGTGTCATCATCTTCCTCCTCTGCGGGGCGTGCGCGCATATCAGGCTCATGTTGGCATATTTAGCTTTAATACGGAGTGTTACGAGGCGGTCGTTTACATGACGGAAACTCAAGACTCTTACGTAAGTCAGAGATCTAAATAGGTGCTGGTTTTCCCGTCGATAACAATATAACGTAGTACGAGTAGATATCGCAGTTTTTCCTCGTCTTTTTGTCCGGCCCATCAGTATAGGGCCTCAACTCGTTGTTCGGTTGCACGTGGCCTATGAAGAAGCCTAATATTCCAAAGTTCGTCTTCCTTTTTTCGTTTGCAAGGGTTGTCAACAGTACATCCATCCGTATCCGAGATTTGTTGTTGCTTCGTAACTTGGCTTATTTTTTCCATTGTCGGGCAGTTACCCCTGCGGCACAATCCCCAACCTGGAGGGCCAGTTCCATTGTTGATACCACTATGACGAGGGGTCGGTTAGACCGAAGCCAGTACTCCGGACTCTATTGATCACCTTTTCGAATACCTTGCTGATATTCGGAAGGAAACTTATCGACAAAAGATTCACCGGATTGGACGTGTATTTATCCCTTTTGCGAATCGGATGAACCACCGCTGTCTTCCAATCCGCTAGATAATTACATTGCATTTCTAAACAGAATGGTATATATGTACATATGTCCACCACTTCTAATGGCAAATGTCGATATTCCATCGGTTCCCACTGATTTCTTACTTCTAAGTGATTCAAAGATCTTTTGGAGCTCTTCCTAGCTAATGAATAGCAGTAGCTGCATCTCGTCCTCGATGACATTGTTTGCAATATTTTCGTTATTGAACCCGAATCGCCAGGTGGATATTTCATTTCGAAGGCAGAAATTGTACAAAAGGACTTGAGATCGTGAGACAGCCAGCTGTGTTCTCCCAATTATATCGTTATCATCGGCGTACGCTAGTAGTTGCACAGACTTTTGGAACATTGTGCCTCCGGTGTTCACCTGTGAGTTCCGCGCAATTCTTTCAAGCATGATGTTAAACAAGTCACATGACACCGCGTCATCAAAGGTCTCAATTAAGTCGTTACTGACCTTAACGGAGCAGCGAGCGTCCCTAATAGTCATTCTGCGCAGACGGACGAGTTTAGCAGGGATGCCAACACTAGTCATAGCTCTACATTGCTCGTCTCTATAAATGTTGCCATATCCGGCCTTAAAATCGATGAGAAGATAGTGGGTATCGATTTGGACTTCATGAGTTCTGCCGGAGTGTGAAGATTTGGTCCATTGTGGACTTTCGTAGTCTGTAACCGCAGTGATAGGGATCAATCAGGTTGTTGACGAAGGGTTTCACACGTTCACATGTTCTTGTATACGATGTTGAGGAGACTTATAAATCGATAGATTGCTGTGGATTTTGTGGATCGGGTAAACGATGCTGTGATTCTGAGAAATGAGTTGGTGTGTACTGTCCATAAAGTCATTTTCAGCATCGTTAAATACCTCGGCTTACCGACCATGCTCGGCCAGTAGCATAATACTGCCCTAACGTCGTCATAGGGCTCCCAACCATATACGGAAGAGATTAAAAGGATGTGACGAACCAGCTTATGGCATCGGATAAAAAGTAGATTCACTCTTGAAGACTGGTAATTCTGACTGCGTATGATGGCGAGTGTAAACAGGTAAACAAGGACTGGCCACAGGGCAGTATCCTATCTATGCTCTGATGCATAATACTTTCAATCGTTCTAATGTCTACACTCAAACTTGCACAAATGATGTATGTTTTTTTTTTTTTTTTTTTTTCTTGGTTGCGCCAATGGATGTGGTAATCTTCATAGATGCGGTAGCCCGTGCCACCAACATGCACGATTCGCAACACCCGAATGTTCGATGCCAGGAGTCCGCCTACGTACTAATCCACACCACTACGTCCTTCAACCACTCTCCCCGCGGGACTGCCGTTAGGTATTACTTCGCAGGGCTGGTTAGCAGATCATGCTATTCTTCTTGTATTTGCTTCTTCAGCTCTTCTAATTTTTTCAATTCTTCTTAGCTCATTTTGCACAATTGTCACAAATGTGCCGATTTCCATCCAATTTTCCTCCGACTGCAACATTTGGTCTATGAGTAGTATTGGACTGGGCAGATTAATTCTCCACTGCGAAAAACGTCGGCAATGAAATATGGCGTGCTCCGTATCTTCCTCCTCGTTTGAGCATTCTGGGCACAAAGGGGAGCTATCGTGTCCGAATCGGTGCAAGTATTTACGATAGCCGCCGTGACCAGATAGGAACTGCGTAAGGTGGTAGTTGTTATCCCCATGTGCTCGTTTTGTCCAGGTCTCGATGTCCGGGATCAACTTGTAGGTCCATCTGCCTTTTGTACTATTATCCCACCTGGCTTGCCAGAGGGCTGCTGAGACCGCTCGCTCTTCTCCTTTTATTCTTGCAATTTCACCTGCATCTTGTCGCCCTGGGGTTCTTCTATTATAAATTCTCAACATCTCGTCCGCGAAAATGTCGATCGGAATCATTCCTGCTATCACGAAGGCTGCTTCATCTGAGATTGTTCGAAATCCACAGATCGCTCTTAATGCACTGAGCCTGTATACGGACAACAGATTTCTCTTGTTTGCTTTTATGGCGAGTGCTCCCGCCCAGACCGGAGCAGCGTATAAGAGGACTGAGCTGACTACTCTAGATAGGAGAATCCTCCTGGCATATCCAGGTCCACCAATGTTTGGTAGTATTCTAGAGAGAGCTCCTTGCAGCAGTAAAGCCTTGTTACTGGAGTACTCTATATGTGCTTTGAACTGTAATCTGTTATCAAGTATTACTCCCAGGTATTTGATTGATTCTTTCGATCGGATTATTTGATGTCCCACCCGTATATTGGTGTATTCCACAATTCTTCTACTGGTAATTAAGACGGCTTCCGTTTTATGGTCCGCTAATTCTAGACCGGCGGATACTAGCCAGTCTTTGATGCGAATAATCGCTACATTTGTGGCAGCCTCTATCTCCTTTATTTCTTTTGCCACCGTAACGACGGCAATGTCGTCTGCAAATCCGATTACTTGAACTCCTCTCGGCAACATAAGCCTTAGCACTCCGTCATACATAATGTTCCATAGGAGTGGACCGAGTACTGATCCTTGTGGAACCCCAGCTGAAACGCTGTAGTATTTCAACCCTTCGTCAGTTTCATACCTCAGTTTTCTGTTGGTAAAGTAGTTTTCTATTATCCTCAGTAAGTAGTATGGCGTATTCATACTGGCTAGTGATTTTCTGATGAACGCCCAGTTAGCCGAGTTGAAGGCATTTTTGATGTCTAGAGTCACCACTAAGCAATATTTCTTTGTACCACACCGCCATCTTTCTCCTTGTATCGCTTCGGCCGCAATGTCGACCACAGTTTTTATGGCTTGAACAGTAGACCGCGATTTTCTAAACCCAAACTGCAAGTCTGATAGTGCTCCTCTCTCTTCTGCTACCGCGAGCAGTCTAGCATATATTATCCGTTCCAATATCTTTCCCATTGTGTCTAGAAGGCATATTGGACAAATGATGTATGTAAGTGTAAGTGTATGTAGTGTCCGCCTTGCAACAATTTGCTCCTAAACTCAGGCTGCCGAAGACCAACTATAGGTTTGTCATCAATTGATCCATTAGTTGATAGTAAGGCTTCCTGTAAGCACAGACTTAGGTGTCATCAAGATTGCAAACAGGTCACACAAATACTTCTCAATATCCCTGAAAAGGGTATCGGCGACCAAGCAAATGATGCTGGGCATGTTGTGAGAGTTATGACGACGTATGGGGCACTTCCTTTTAGAATGCACGGCCAGATACTACTCGTATGCGCTTATGTGCTGGGTACTAGTACAATCAGTAAGCTATACTCATTCAGTCATTAAGAAAGACAGGGCGATTCTCCTAAAAAGGACATAAAAAGAGTCCCGTGGAGAAGTGAAGTGCTTTGGCCCAACAGAAAAAAATACAATCAAACTCCCAGGCAGAAACTGAAGTATCATCAATTGCTTCCTAATGCCTTTCCTGCAGGTTCGGTCGGAATATCTCCTACGAGTAAGAACAATGTACGAGTATAGTGGGATTATTAAGCATGTGGAGATCAACGTGAGATCATACTATACATACTCGTAAATATATTTAACAAAAAGGCCAAAGAACATAACGAAATGTTATCTCATTTTTCATATTCAATTCGAAATCTATCTATTGTCGCTGAGCAAGAAAGTATTACATTTAATCTTATTAGCTAAGGTCACTCCTCTGTCACGTAATAAGCCTCAAAACTTCATTGTCTGCGTTAGCCTTCCTGCTGATCTCAGTGAAAAGAACAAAAATAAAATAAAATAAATTAAAATTCTAAATCAAAATGCTGACAGCCAACTAATGTACGCTTTTGCACTAAACAAAAAAAAAACAAAAAGAGAGGAAAACTTTTCAATTGAATGACTATAAGTAGAAGTAGAAGTAGATAGTCTTACGTCATTCTCTAAATTAAGTAAAGCCATTCCTTCGTCCGATAGTCGTAAGTGGAGAAATAATAATAATCTGAGCAAAGTCTTTGTACGCACGGAGAGTTCATTTAACCCAGGGCAACGCCTAATTACCTCCAATTGCGCGCGCCACAACGCTCAATTTATTCACTTTACTCGTACGGACATTCGTATCATTATTCGCATTCGTACGCATATTAAATTGGACAGATGTAAAAACACACGCCCAACCGTGAATTGGCGAATGTAAAAGAAATGAAATTTTTTTTTCATTCCCCATCAAAAAATAAGAAAGAGAAAAAGTTCTAGAGTTAGTCATTTGCGCTACTGCGTACTAAGTAGGCTAAGCCTGAAGACCATACTTAAGCCAAACACTACCTACAATACAATTTAATGGCATTCGTTGGTTGGTTCTACTTGGCAACAGTGATTAGCTTTTGAGAAAAAAAAAAAAAGAAGAATACCGTCTTTCCCTACCAGTATTGGCCGGCTTTGTCCAAATATTAAGCAAAAACCAAATAAAAGATACGACTATGAGAAGAGATAGCTCTTTTGTTCTGGCTCTGGGATATCTGGTATTTTCCTCTTTTAGTTGTTTGGTCACATCACCTACACCAGTATTCGTACCTAAGCTTACTTGGGTACTTTCAATTCTTCTAACCATGATTAAAAAGTGTTCTTAAATAGAGCCGCTCTGCTAGTACTAGTACGAGTATACTCGCATGGTTGTAGGTACACCTCGTAACACGAGTTGATATCTTGTACCTTATCTATACTAAGTACAATTTGCCACTGCTGTACTATGTGAATGTACATACTTGTGTATCCATGTGTACTCGTACATATTTTCAAATGTCGTATCTACATATTCGTACTCGTATTAGAAGATATTTACAATTTAAAATCTATGTACAATATAAAATTGTATATTTAAGGAACGTAGACTCATATCCGTATCTATAGGGAATATCAGTTAGTAAACGTGGCAGACAATGTATCTAAAAGGCCGAAACCTACTTATGCGAGCACTGTCTTCGTACCTAAATACGAGTACAATACAAGTGACGCCCGAGCTTGCTGCGTTCGGCTTTGGCTATGGTGACTTGTGACTATGCACAACTACTCGTTGGTATAATTGTATGCTGGTTTCTGGAGTTCCAGCTCCAGGTAGAACAACTTTAGTTGCTCTCTGGCTTTTGTTATTTGTTGAACAATGAGTCTTTTTGTGAGATTCTATTTTTATTTGCTTTTTGTCTACGAGTAGTTCTAGTTCGTTTGTAGATATATGTATGTAGTATAATAGATACTTTTTTTTTATCTCTTTATTTCGTAAGCCTCGATTCGTTACAACAGTAATTAGTGGTGAAGTGATTCACATACGTGTGACTGGTCTTATTTAAATTTATGATTATTCGCTTTCGTATTCTACTAGGTTAGACGTTCGAATTGAAAGTACTTAAAGTAATCTAAGAATAGTATGTAGATACTTAACATATATATGTACTTTTACTTGAGTTATGTACTCGCATTTGTATACGACTGAATGGAATTATTTGAGATTTTCTGTATGCGGTCGTGGAAAGTTTTTGAATGCAATCGATAGGTTCTTCAACCGATAAATTTAATTGCCTATAATCATCGAACATATTTATGATGATTTCGAGTTTGATTTCAAACAATCACAACCACTTTCACCAGCCTTCTCCTACCAAGCGAACCAAAGAAAATTGTTTTCAGAATATATCGGGTCTTAGAAAATATAGTTTTATCAGTGAGTGATAGTAGGGCAAGTACAGCGAAGGTGCATTATGATCTCCTCCTCAGAACGCCATCCAGTTGAGGAGTTTTCTGAGCTTTGAAGCTTCTACAATACTTCACGCTGATTCGCAGGGAAACCGGGGAGGAGACAAGCACTATTCTAAACAGATAACGGAAAGCCCACATGAATTAGTTATGATTATAAATTCGTTGTCAAAACCGATCCAGCTATCTGAGTCTTGCAAAGTCAGAAGATGACTAGTCGAATGCTGAGTTCCTGTATAGACTGTATAGAATGCAACTATGATTAACCCAGTCGATCTTACATCAAAAGGGAAAGGTGAAGATTAAGTTTGATTAGGTAAGATGAAGATCAAGACAAGAAAAAATGTCTCATGGTCTCCAAACCGAGATTTCCACGAATAAATTATGAGAAGCGCGATATCTATCACCTCAGGGTGTTTATTTTAATGTTAAGAACAGTCTCACCTAAATAACTATTGTAGTGTCGGTTTTACACGGCAGTCGTTGCTGCCGTGATGAGAGGTTAAAATTTAATTTAATTCGGATTTCACGCTCTTATTTTACGCTTATTCCTCGTTTGGTAGATGGTATTCCTCAGTGACCTAGAGCAAATGACACAGTCTTCGTCTTAAGCTTTTTGACTTGGATTTTTTTTAGAATCGTCCGGAGTCCTATAATATCTAAAAACTCCACGGATGGTGTGGAAAATGTGGAAGAGAGGAAGATCTCGGATTTTGTCCGCTTAGTTTTCGTATACTCACCAATAACAATGACAATGACAATGGATCTATAACAGCTCTGAATCACTAGCCATTTGTTAAGCCCTTACACCACATGGTGTCAGGCTTCAAAGAACTAATTTGACATTTTGCTTTACTATGAACAGATCACCGGCGCGGCGATTGATTGAGAAACTGCTGAGTGGTCCTATATTTTGGATTGGAATAGCAGCACAATAATCAAGTTCGTAGTGAAGTGTTTGCCTTTCTTCCCAGTGGTGCTCCCCTTCAACTAAGGATTTACTCATGCAGGCTAAAATGGCAAGAGCATGAGCGGCCAATGGCGTAATACTAGCCTACGCTGTCATAGGGCTCACAACCCTAAGCGGAAGATATTAAAAAGATGTGGCAAACCAACAAATGGCCTCGGATAAAAATGGATTCACTGTTGACGACCCTGCCAAACGGTTAAAAGACAACAACCTTCGGATCTGCACGTGGAATGTGGAATAACTGGGTACGTACAGCCAAACAATTATCAAAGGCCCTTGATTTATTTAACGGATATATCACCGCCATCCAAAACTGTGATATACCACATTGATCAAAAAGTTCCCGGAATTTATTCAGAAAATTCAAAATACAAGTTTATTCATCTAAATCTATATTGTCCCCTTCAAAGTAATCCCCATCGACTGCAACACACTTATGCCAGCGCTTGATCTAATCCTCGAAACATTTTTTATATTCGGCTTTCGGTATGTCCATCAGTGCTTCCTCTCGGTTGCTGAAACGCGTTCCCCGTAGTATTTTTTTAACTCGATTGAACAGAAAGAAGTCACAGGGAGCCAAATCAGGTGAATTCGGTGGCTGTTGCATTTTTCGTCAAAAAATTATGAATAATGATGGCACTGTGGAACGGAGCGTTATCATGGTGCAAAATCCATCCACGAGTTTTTTAACCACAATTTTGGTCTCTTTCGGCGAATTGCTTCACGCAAACGTCTCATAACGCCCAAATAATACTCTTTGTTTACTGTCTGACCTTCTGGCAAAAATTCATGATGCACTACACCGTTGTAATCCATGAAAACCGTGAGCATTGCCTTTTTTTTTACTGAAAACGACGTGGTTTTTTTGGTATCGGCTCACTTGGTGAACGCCATTCACTTGCCTGATATCTTGATTGCGTGTCGTACTCATAAACCCACGTCTCGTCTCCAGTAGTGATCCTTTTGATGAATGTGGAATCGGATTCAGCCTCGCAAATCATCTCTTTTGCGACGTCAACACGGTCTCTGTTTTGCATGAAATTGAGGTTTTTTGGCACCAACTTTACTGCTACACGACGGAAACCCAAATTATTAACCAAAATGTCTTGGACGGATCCATAGGCAATGTTCAAGGCCTCCGCTATCTCTCTGATTGTTAATTTGCGGTTATTGACTGTTGTTAAATGTTTTCGTCGGTTTTCGATCTTCTTCATCATCTTCGATTGACTACCGACCACTTTTGAACCGCTGTGCCACTAGTAAACGACCGTTTTCTTTAGTGAATCGTTGCCGAAACACTTTTCCAACATATCCAACGTTCGCGCACCATTAAATCCGTTTTTTACGCAAAATTTAATACACTTTCGTTGTTGCAACTTTAAATCCATTTCTGCAATTGCAAAAAATCGCCAACACACACAGAGATAGATGTACTCTTTACTACGTAACTTTTGCAAATGTCAAGCTATGACAGCAGCTTTACCAACTTAACAAAAACAACGGAACTCAAATCGGAACAATGGGAGCGCCACACGGATATTCCGGGAACCTTTTGATCAATGTGGTATACTATGGTAATTGCTATAATGTAAAGAAACAGAGCTTATTCGGATGCGGATTTATCATATACAGCAGACTTAGGCAAGAAGTTTTGAGCCTCAGACACTCGAGCGAGCATTTTATGACAATCCGCATCAAGGCTAAATTCATTAACATAAGCGTAACAACGCAGATCAACCTTATCAACGATCCTAAGATATTTTCTCAATTCGTCAACTACAAAAGAAAATCAGACGGTTATCCCCCCCCCCTCTCTCGTTCGATATCATCGACAGACCCACATATTATTGCCAACTATTTTGCAAACCTTTTTAAACAGTCATTTGCAGACAACCTCTTCGTACCCGATTCCATCTATTTCAAGTACCTTCCCAATTTCTCCAATGGCCCCTCTCTCTCTCAACCTTTTGATCCACCATCGAAGAAAAGTTACAAAATCTCAATGATGAATTTGTATCCGGTCCAGATGGGCTCCCAGCAATATTTCTCAAAAAGTGTGCCTCCAATCTTTCGCACCCACTTTCCTCCCTCTTTCATCTGTCCCACATAACCCCTGTTCACAAAAAGGGATCAAAGAATGAAGTAACCAACTACCGTTCCATTGCTAAGCTTTCTCACATACCTAAAATGTTCGAAAGTTTTTTATATGAAGTTCTAAGCTTTCAGTGCAAGTGACTTATATCACCCAGTCAGCACGGATTTCTGAAAGGTAGATCTTAGTTGAATTCGTATCTTTTGCCGTTTCAGCCCTAGAAAATGGCAACGAAATTGACGTTATTGCTACTGGTTTCGCTAAGGCCTTCGATAAAATATCACATCAACTGATCCTTTTCAAATTGTCTTCACTCGGTTTTGACCCCATATTGTTAAAATTGATATCTTCTTATCTGGAGAACTGTTACTATTGCGTTCGCTTTAGGCCAGCCTTCTCAACCCCGTTTTTAGCCACTTCTCGTGTCCCACAAGGCAGCCATCTATGTCCCCTCTTTTTTATTTAAACTATAAACGATCTTGAGAAGACTATCAAACACTGCTCCGTATCCATTTACGCTGATGACACTAAGTTCTCCAAAACTATTTCTTCACCCCAGGACTCTGTTCACCTTCAAGACGACCTCGATAGGTTTTCTACTTGGTGTCTAAAAAATTGCTTTGAACTTAATGTCTCCAAATGCCAATCTATGACTTTGTCTCGTAAGTCCAATCGATCCCCCTCTCTACCTTATTTTCTGCATGACCAACCTGTACCACAGGTTCAATCCCTTCGCGATCTTGGAATTTTATACGATAGAGAGTTAAACTTCCGTTCGCATATTGATGAGACAATCCTTAAAACCAACTAATCGCTCGGTTTTATCAAACGTTGGTCTAAAGAATTTTGCAACCCTTATGTGACAAGGTCACTTTACATTACCCTTGTCAGGCCCCTCCTTGAATATGCCAGCCAAGTATGGTCCCCCTTTCAGCGAATTCATATATCCCGAATCGAGAACATTCAACGACATTTTCTTCGATTTGCTCTTCGTGGAGTACCCTGGAGTGACCCATTTATCTTACCTCCCTATCGCGACCGCCTCAAACTTCTTAACCTGAATACCCTCGAAAAACGCAGAGAGGTAGCTGACATTCTCTTCATTCATTGACTGCTCTCCGGTTCTGTGGACTGCGCTTCTCTTTAAAATTCTATTTCCTTCAACACCAACCCTCGTAACTTACGGTGTCCTCGTCTCTTCTATATCCCAACCCACCGCACCTCTTATGGCTCTAACAAACCAATCTCTCGCATGCTCCGTAAGGTCAACTCAAACCTCCCCCTTTTTGATTTTAACCTGAGCACTTCTCGTCTTAAATTTGATCTCCTCCACCATTCCCTTACTTCCTAACCCTTAACCCTTGTTAGTTTTTAAGTTCTAGTTTTTAAGTTAGTCTAAGCTTGCATTAAACGAAATAAGCGGGGGCGTTAGCCCCTACTAAATTAAAATTAAATTAATATGAGCCCATGCCCTACGGAAGACAAGGACGACGCCTCCAAACAATATCTCTACGAACTCCTCGACAAGACATATAAGCAATGTCGGAATTATGACGTTCAAATGGTAGGTACTAGGCGATTTTAACACCAGGATAGGAAAGGACGCCATGTTCGGTAAGACAGTTGGTAAGCATGGCCTACACGACAGCACGTCAGGACATGGAGTTATGGTTATTGACAGGACAGAATATGACTCTAGCAAGCACACGGTTTCCTCGTCTCAATATATAAAAAGGAACCTGGTGGTCTCCGGGTATGAAACTCTAAATCAAATTTATCGAATTACGATAGACGTAAGGCATGCCTCTAATATATTGGACATCCGAACGTTTCGGGCGGCAAACATTGTCTTAGATCACCACTTTGATACAGCCAAGGTGCGAATGTGAATTAACTGTGAGAAGTAATAACGCAGAAAAGTTGCAATCGCAAGAGACCGCCAAAATGTTCGCCAAAACGCGTATCCCGATATATCTCAACAACTCCTATGCCGCCAACATCAAGTTACGGAGGACGAGCAGAAGAGACAGGATGAACAGGCCGGACGCGATAGCTTACCGGCCGACGTATTCAAAACTGCTGAAAATGACTTATTGGAGAGCATACCAACTCGTTTCTCGAATCTGGTCAGAAGGATGTATGCGTAATGAATGGAATACCAGCACCGTATGTTCAATCCACTGGCAAAGAAAACCATATTTACTAAGTCCTGCCTTCGCATACAGGACCTTATTGATAAGAAGGGGGAAAAGAATATAACTTTACAAAATAGCGGCTTGTTCTTATAGGTCTCCGATAAATTACCGACGGCCAAACTGGGTAAAATCCAAGATAGGCTTACAGTCAAAACTGTTCCGCCCAACCACGCCAAAGGAAACCCATAAAAAACAAATGTGACCCGATTCCCAAGGAACACGTGCAGTGTCTACCAATGGTCGCAGCTGGCTGCGCCCTAGAACGGAGCGGGTAAATCGATTATTCTCGGAATGGGTTCACCGCCAGGTACACTACCAGTGATCTTTGGGAGGAATCAAAAAAACTTAAGTAAAGGAATGAAAATAAAAAGAAATGCAGCGAAACAACTATCGACTTGTTCGACATGCAAACTGCAATTTGCACAGTAAGTGTGCAAATGAAAAAGAAATCCTGGCCAATCAACCTACCTTCAACTATCTGAAAGTAATATCAACGACGACTTCAACCACTTGATTCCAGAAAGGAACCAATGGAGACAAATGGACAGTAAATAAATTTTCATCTTTACAGACAGCTCGAAGACAGCCAAAGGCGTTGGCTTAGGGGAGGACATTTTCGTACCCATATACTGTAACCCATATACTTCCAAGCGCCGAGGTCTAAGCCCTTCATCAGGGTGCGGCTCAGCCTGAATGCAATACCAGCGTCAGGTATTTTAATACACGTAAATAGTCACCATAAATTCGAGAGTGCTTAGACTCTACCGCTCATCTCTCAATGAGATTGCTAAGAATCATAAGATAACGCTCTGCTTGGATCCGGAACATCCGAATGTCTAAGGGAAATGCAACGCTGATAAACCGGCTAGATGTTTGGATCCAAATGATCAAATACATAGTAGTTAGTTTTTCAACGTCAAGCCGCCAATTCACAATTTCCTGCGGGACACCTAAGACATCTAAACGATGGACCGAGCTGGTCAGCCTTAGAGGAAGAGACATCCTTAAATCCACGAACTTTGCGTCAATGAATATTTTCCATAACGATTTATGCAGAGATAAAGTGAAAGGGAAATCTGTGGCATAGGTCCTTCCCAACTGGACTGCCTTGGAATGCATGCATCATTACCACCTACCACTTCCGAAATCTTAGTGACCACTGCTGTGGACAAATTCCTCAAGAAGTGTTATTGGTTCCAGGGTTAGCGTGGACATTATCCTCCCACACCAGATTAAAATGGAGTTAGAACTGGTCTAACTACACCTCAGTGACAACCACTCTAACCGAATGTATCCTAGCTGGACATTTCATGATAACACTGTTCCTACGTCATCCTGGAAAGCAGGACGAGTTGTTCAATGCATGCAAATTCTAAATCCACAATGAACCCAGCACTCAGAAATATCTTGCGTTTGTAGAAAATCAAAATCAATGAACAGCAATGTTGCCGCAAAACCCATCAAACCGACCTAGCACAATGACGCTAGATTTGCCGCAAAGATGTGCTCATGTCTCACCTTCGCCAGAAATGTATTCGAATCTTTATGGTAGCTCTAAACCCCTTCAACTATATACACCGGAGCCTTCATGGTAAATGGCAACCTTAAAGTCAACTCTTCATTAAGGTAACACCGCCAGTCTTCGAAATTGAGGTATGTGTGTCTAATACTGTTGATGGTCAACTATATTATGAAGTAAGTATAAAGCTATAGTCAAGTTTTACTTAAATCTCTGGCCAACCCTCCAATTTCTCCCAAACTAGTCGTACTTGGGTTCCAGATCTGCGGGAAATGAAATTGATGGCGTAATCATTTGAGAAGTTTAAGGTCAGTATTTCTCACAACCGGAACCAGCCTTAGGACTTTTCGCTTCAGCAGTTCCATTTAGAGCTGGATGTCTTGCGAACAGAACTGAATTTCACATGATTTTCCAGGATTTAGACAGGTCAAACGACTGCTTCAGATATCGTCTATCATCTGTCAATACGTCTGGCTTACGCTCGACGGTTATATAATGGATGCTGACAATGAAGCGTAAACAATCGCCTTTTTAACAGACACAAATAAAAACTAATTCCTTATCCAAAGGCTCTTCCGAAGGAATAAATATATTCCATTCCATACCGTAGATACTTCGCAAAACAAGGAATCTGGCGCCTTTTCGAATTGTGTAGCACATCTACGGATATGAGTACGAATCCACTCTCCTTCCATTTAATTGTAGGTTTGCTAAATCTCTTTGCATAAGATTCTCCGCCCGATAGTAAGTTGCTGTAAATGTTCCAAAGGAATCTTTTCCAGGACTTCCTATGCGAACTTTTACCTGAGAGTCTTAAGTTCCTTTTGACCTGATTAACAAATTAAATTTCAAGTAAATCGAAACAAGTGTTTCCCCTCACCTGTAGGAATGCTGACCCATATATGTGTTCCAAAACAAACACGACACCAACTGACCCGATAAACACGTATGTACATTCAAAAACACGAGGGTCTCTTACAGAAGCTAAGTCAAACGATGAAACTTCACCCAGTCACCTACCGGAAAAACGGTGGTCATGCTGTGCAAGCAACACACAACAGACAACCATCGTTTCAGTATGACGCGCGACATATCCCATGACGGGAGTAGCAAGGAGATTCCACGCAGGTTGCCCTTGCCCTTGTCATTGCCATTGCCAGTTACCAGTTGCCAACGGATACGGACAGTTTGATATTGAATGGAGAATCCGAAAACAAAAATGAAAAAGGCAAATCCAACTACAACTACACCTTATACTACACATGCCACATGCCACAGCCACATAGATCCCGTTCAGGATTACGTCGTTACGGCGAGAAGTCGGCATTTATGTGTGTCCCTCCCAACACCTGTTTTTGAGTTGTTTTTTTTTTCTATCCTCAACTGTTTTGCCATCTGTCTTCATTTCATCGCGCGTTTACCAGCAAACGTGAGTCCTTGGCCGGGTTGTAAATGTCAGTGATCAGTGTGACCAGTTACAGTTTTACAGTATTACAGTTTTTCATGAAAATAAAAACTTATTGATACGGTTTTCATGCCAGTGGTTGCTGTGGGTTGTATTTATTTCCAATGCCACGAAGTACGACTTTAGACCTTTAGGCTCTTTTCTTTGGGATTAAATTAAATCCCTGGCTTGCAGCCGAACATTGGACGTTAAGTTGCTGGAGGGTCTGCGAAATTGTGCCAAAAAGTCATGGGGAACTGGTCCCAGCGCATCCTCTCATGCAAGCGATTTCGGGGAGGACATTTGAATGCTTTTATAACTAATTTTGATCCAAAATAAAAATTAAATTAAGACCTTAAACACACTTCTTTTTATTTTTAAAAAACAATCAGAAATGCTCTCGATATAGCCAGGATTCCAAGTGACTAAGAAGTCACTTAACGTTCACAACATGGATTTAACAAATATTCAACTTTTACTTTTATGACCAAGTATTTAGCCTACCTCGCTGCCATCGGCCGTCTATGATTGTAAGAGCAGGGTTTGTCAGGTTTTATTCATAAGATTAACAAAGTGCGTCTATAAGTGCAGCCGCAGATGAAGGAATCAATGACGCCACATTTTCTTGCAGCCTATTGTCACAAATGGTGCCTCTGATGTTCAAAAGAAAGCTGCTTAGGGGTGTATAGAACCAAGAAAACCCAATCCAGCATACGGTATAGAAATACCATTCGATGGAGTAACAGAACTAGACTAAGATGCAATTAAAACTGGCAATCGAAACAAGAACATCATTGTTCAAATCTGCGGTAGGTAGTCAGCATCATCATCAGTGATAATAGAAAAAATTGTGTAATAGGTCTGTGAGCCGATTCAGGCTAATCGACTTTGTGGCGAGGTAATACATTGTCGTAGATAGCATCCGGGTCCCGCATCTCGATATTCCTAAGCGGGCTTGGAGAATTCCTGATCAGTCAACCGTAAAACAGATTGACCATATTGCTATCGACGCAAGGCACTCTACCAGTATTATGGATATCCAAACATTCTGAGGAGCCTACATCGACTAAAACCATGACCTTGTTGTAGCCAAGGTACGGTTGAGGATATCCTAAACATCGCAAAGAAAAGCTAAAACTCTGAGGAAATTTAACGTTGGAAGGCTACAATCGACAGAGATCGCCAAATCCTTTTCCGATCGAGTCCGTCTTAAGCTCTTTCGTATGCCACCAGCATCAAATATTGAAATTCGGTGGCAATATTGCCAAAAGGCCATCAGAGACCTCTTATGTGCTGCGTTTCACTTGGTCACCACAACGAAACCCAGGGTTTGTAAACGAGTGCCTGCATGCAGTATGCATGCTAAGCAAAAGGCATAAAATGGGGCCCTGCCTAAAGGGACTAGAGCTGCTCACTTGCTCCATGAGCAGAAGAGGAGAGACGAACACAGGAAGAAAAAAAAGGATAGAAAACGCGCGGTTGAGGAAATTTGAGATGCTACACCAGGAGGGAGATTCGGAAGTTTTACCAAAATATAAAAAAAAACATTCCATGGACACAAACTCAAAACCGAAGCCTATAGAGACGAACAAGGGAACATAGTAGTAGACTCACAGTTGATGCTGAGGATTTGGAAATAGCATTTCTGTAGACTGTATAACGTCTAGTAAGGCAGAATGAACCTTTCAACCTGGACGATGTAGACCAATAATTTCGTCCACCCGACCCGAAGTGAATAAGCTTAAGTCCAACAAAGCTACTGGAGCGGACAGCCTGAGTGCCATGCTCTTTAAAGCGGCAGGCGATGACTAGTTAAGGAGCGTACACTAACTCATCTGTAAAATATGGTCGGACGAAAGTATGTCCGATGAATGGAACCGCAGCATTGTTTGTCCGATCTTCAAGAAAGTAGACAATCTAACCTGCGCCTACTACACAAGCATCAGTCTTCTTATCTTAACATCGCCTACACTCTCCGCCATAGCGTGGATTCAGGCTAGAAAAGTCCGCCATCGACCTATGAGCTCCAAATCGATACTTCCCTTTATGCATGATGACGATGGAGAATTCACGCAGCTCCATCAAGAACTCACCGAGACTTATGATGTCCAAAAAGCATTTAGATGCACTGAAATGCACTGTAATGCTATTTCTTTAACATCATTCTTCAAAGAATAGTACAAAACTCACGCGCCAACACAAGAGACAAAATTGTTCAACAGTCCGTCCAATTACTCGCATACGCCATGATATTGACGTAATCGGGAGAAAGCAGCGTGATGTCAGTGGTGCTTTAGCGAGTATTGAGGCGGAAGCAGCAAAGTTACGAGTAGGTTTAGCGGTCAATGAGGGTAAAACAAAGTATATGCTCCCAACAAGAAATGACACCCAACACCGACATCTCGGACAGACCGTCACCCTCGACCTAGGCTCTACTATCAACTCATTATATGTATCATTATAACCCTCAAACATTTAAAACCAAGGTTCACCGGTACCTCTCTTTCCATCCTCCCTAATTTTCCTTTGCCCGCGCTGTGTGCAAACATGTTAAGGGTACTTAAATCCCTTGAGCGTGTGCAAATTGTAAAAAAAAAAGACACGGCACCAGCGCTGAGATCAAACGAAGGATAACTCTTGCCAATCGCTGCTTCTTCGGGCTAAAAAGGCATTTCTATTATAAAACCTTAACAATCCTAGTTATGCTCAATGGCGCAGAGGCATGGACTTTATCAAAAATGGATGAGGGTGCTCTTGGTTGTTTTGAGAGAAAAATTGTTCGGGGAATGTTCGGTTCCGTCTGCATAGACGGTTGGTGGATGGGGAGATACTGTACGGGCGGAACAGCGACATCGAATTAGTCAGAAAAGTAAAGGTTCAATGGCTGAGATGTCTGGGTCGTATACAGCGGATGGACACTAACAGTCCGACCCAAGAAGTCTTCTGCTGCGCCCAAAGGACAGCGGCGCAGTGAAGGAAGACCACGGCTCAGAACCTCAGCCAACTTATCGTGCGAAACTGGAGGCAGCTAGCTGAAAATTGAGCTGGTTGGCCACCAGGGCCAAGTGCACCCCGGACTGTAGCGCCAACTTAAGTAAGTAAGTAATAAGTCCCGTGCCCCGGACATGTAAACCGACTCCTGATGGTAATTGGCATTTCGCCTATATTCGCCAATATAAGCCTATGAATGTGTGCCTCCATAGGGAAGAAGAATAACGTTACCAAGGATTGTTTATACATTCGGATCATTTTCGAGAATAATTTTTAGTCGAGTAGTTGGAAATCAGACAACACACGGTACAAAATCTTAAGTCAATCAACTTTTCTCCAAACACAACGAACAAGCAACTCAACATACGCAAGGAGCATGACAATCACCAGTTCACTTGACTTTCAATCAAAAGGGACAAATTGCGATCGACTAAGGCACATCTTCAACATTTTGTATGTCCGATCTGAATCTTCTTAGCTGCAAATATCGACTAGGATCGCGAAATACCCAAAGTATGGAAAACGGCCACATATGTTACAAAACGAAATTAAACGTCCTTGTCAACGAGTGTGTTCGTATCATAAACGATGTTTTATACTCTGGTCACACTGCATTGGTGAAGGTGAGGTGAAGGCGCTGTCACTGTCAGTATGGCTGTGGCATAATATATGGACTTCTTGTGGTTCTGCAACATATGCCCTGATATGTTTGTGGGTTACGCACTCCAACAGGTAGTTGCTTTTTGTGGTTGCTGCTGCTGTCAGAATAATGATGCCCCTTCGATTATATTGAGGGAAATTGTTGAAGGATTGTCGTCTGTTGAATGCATATAGTTAAAGACTTTGGTAATTGCACAAAATGCACGCAAAATAGAGTACATTGAAGGTATCATCCAATCAACCCCCTTTGTAACGAATAATTGAACATAAATACCGGTAACAGCAGATAGTACCAGTTCTGACAAATGCACATCGAAATGAATAGAAACTCGGATAACATTTGCCATTTGCTCGCTCACTACTCGGCACTGATTCCGACTCGAATTTGCAGTTTCACACGCTCTAGTCTACCTGGCATTGGCTTAGTTCTTCGTCTAAACTGTTATTTGTTGGAAGGATTATTTCTTCTTTTTATTTTTACAAGAATAGATCTACCTACAGTTGCAGCTGCCTTAAGGAAGAATAACAAAAACTTAAATACGAGTAATTGAAGAACAGGATTCCTCATTCTTGTCAAGGTTATAACTACCCTCGATGCGACTGTTAGTAAATTGCAACTGCAACTTACTGTGACTGTGAAAAATTAATATCGCACTCTAAGGATAAGGTTAAGTGACTCAGAAGAATAGAATACGTAGTATTTAAATATGTACATAACATTTATTGTAGTTGCAATTAAATTCATCCCTTAAAATGTTGTCTATCAGGTAGGTAGAGGCAAACCTACCTAAACTAGGCGTTATATTGGGAAGGTATGCTTGTAAATTACTTTGTAAATAGAGCAAAAGATACTCGTTACAGTGCTACTAGTCGTAGAGGCCATGCCGTTTATGCAGCAACGAAGGTAATTCTTTGTAAAATGGCGAAAAGTTCATTATTTATGACTAAAGTTGTTTTCTTCGCCGATGAGTAGATAAAGTCTTACGGACTACATTGAGTACGTGACCAAAGTAACGTTTGTTCACTTAGAAGAAGCGACCGGTTTTAACAAAACTCCAGTTTATCAATGGATCGAATCTAATTAAAGATAGAAGACCGTAATTTAAATTCTTGTATTGCTACAGTGTAATTAAGGGCCAACGAATGCTAGTTATTCTCTAATCCTCAAGTGTTCTTGGAAAGTTGGAACGTGAACAGAGCAAAAGGTGCGCGTGTATTATTTTTAGGATTTGTCGGTGTACATTTTTGAAATCTATGGTTCTTCAGAGAATTTCAACGCCGTCATTGCTAGTTACAAAATTATCGTATATTGCAGTAGTTGTTTCTTTTTTTTTTTGGAATGTATCGCTAAATGCATATTCTGCAATTGAGTATTGATAGTGACCCGGGCCAATTTCATATAGAGCTTTATTTGTTCAACACAAGCACGGATTCAAGACGGACAATATTCATTGAGCCTTCTAATGGTAAGGAGTTCGTAAGGAAAACGTAAGGAGGTTGGTGTATTAGACAACGTCAAAGTATGCTATGTAGCAAAATCCTAAATCAGAAAATCAAATT
Organism: Volucella bombylans; assembly: GCA_949129095.1. Taxonomy (NCBI): domain Eukaryota; kingdom Metazoa; phylum Arthropoda; class Insecta; order Diptera; family Syrphidae; genus Volucella; species Volucella bombylans. The sequence goes on along the minus strand of OX422141.1, from coordinate 197,626,887 downwards.
TACTGCAGTGCGTTACAAAAATGCTGGTAAGTTTTATTGCCCTTCGAATTAATTCAATTTAGCCGAAGCCATTTGAGATTTTGGTTCTGAAAAAGATTTTGAAACTTTTAGGTTTACAAATTTGAAGACGATCTTATGAGAAGTCATCTGCGCTAAGCACTTTCTGATCTCTTTTGATGCATTCATATGTACCTGCCTAAAGGTAGCCCTAAACGACGAGCATGCTCGCCGAACATGCTCGCCGAACATGCTCGTTTGCGTTATCCCCATTTGGGGAGCATTCATTTCGTGTTGATTCTTCATACTGTGAACATGTGCGATAAAGAAGTGCAAGTGGTTGCGCTTATGGTGATTTATTTATTTACTGCTGCCATTATGTTCAATCCACGATATTCACTCGGCGGTGCAAAAATGAGGTTTGCTCACGAACATGGCACTACACGGCGAACATCGAAGCCAACGAGCACGAAAAAATCGAAATTTTTCGCCAACAGCGAGCGGCTCGCGAACCAGGCCCTACACGAGAAAAATATAGCGAGCACGAGCATGCTCGTCGTTTAGGGCCACCTTAAATCAAGGCCATAATGTATGACCCTGTCGGAAAGTGCCCCTTTTTTTAAAGAACCGTAGAGCAGAACTGGAAACATCAGTGTGATCTTGATTTTTCAATCTGGAAAGTTACGAGTATGATAAATATATCTTGCCCTATATCTTCTTAATTGCTTTGCCAATTTCTTTTCGAATAGGCCAGAGACAACTTTATTGTTGACCTTTCTGTGAATTACTTATAAATTTTCCGCTAAAATCCTGTGTTCCTGTATTAGATCTACCTGTAGGCTGTTTAGTTTTCTTTTACAAACTTTGGGTGTTTTTCCTGTCTATTGGACGCTACGCTTCGTAAGCTCTTTTTTTATTTCAAGGATTTTTCCTCCATCTCCTTGGTCGATACGCTTATCTCGCTGGTTTCTTCTTCATTGCAGAGCCTGTTTCTTTTTGGTTCTTCTCATTTCCTTTGCGCGTGACCTACAATACATCGCACGATTGGTTTTTCCTAGGATAATACCTTGATGATTGAGAAACACTAGGTACTCTATTCGTTGGCGTTTATAGGAGCTGGAGACTTTCCGATCAGGCTCGCCAGAAAATGTTACTGCCAAGATGTCTAGCTTCCTGTCGCACCTATGAAATAATATAATTTGGAGTTAACCAGGTTGCTGTATCCTTTTGGGAAGAAATCTTTTGCTACCGAGCAAGAATATCACTGCCTTGCCCGAGGATGACGTAGATGCTCTGTCGACATCGACCAGATGACGTGCCACGTAGTTGGCCATTCCACGCACTTCTCTCCGGCGCATTTTGGTGAAATGCTTAAAGATGTTTAAAGTGTAGATAGTCCATCAGCTGTTGGGTGTTGGTCGTGAATCGCGTCTAACCTACACAAACGCCCTGCTTAATCTCAACTACAAAGTGACGAGTGACGGGGTAGACTTCTGCCTATGGGAATACGTGAACAAGCCAAATTTGCATTTCTGCACTGAAACTCCGTGAGTAATCCACGAAGAGCCATTCCATCCTCTCAAAGTCGCTGCATGGTGTGCTGTCTACGCTGTGGGAGACATACGACCATTTTTTGTTTAGAGCGGCCTGGGCCAAACGGTCACTGTGGATGGTGAGTGCTATAGAGCCATGATTAATGAATTTTTCATTCCTCAATGGGATGAATTTGGACTAGAGGACATGTAGTTGCAGCAGGACGGAGCAAGGGCGCATGAGCCACAACCAAAATTTTAAAGCAGGCATTTCCCGGTCGTCTAATATCGCGTTTTGGCTATTTGGGCTGGCCCGCAAGATCACTGGATTTGACAGCTCTAGACTTCTTTCTATCTCTTTAAAGTCACAGGCTCATCTGAACAAGTCACAAACTGTGGCAGCCTTCTAGAGAAAAAAGGGGAGAACCTATCGCCCGAAGTTCTTAAGAAAACCCTGGAAAATGTCATACAAACAGCCAAAATGGTAACCAATAATGGCGGCAGCCACTGTCCAAAGAAACATTTAGAAGAACATTATTGGCCACCTTGTATATGTACATATTTGGTCACTTGAGGCTTAGAAATTCCCTTCCAGCAGCGTTCAATGAACACAAATCACAAGTTAGCTCTGGTTATTATTTTGTCAGTGTCCTGGGATCCCTTAGAAGATGATCGGCCCCGTTTATATTTAATTGCTTAGATGGGACAGCAGCCCGGAGTGGACATGAGCCTCAACCAATTAACCCTTCTAGTTAGCGTGGTTTTAGTTAGCTGTCTACAGTTACGCATTACAGTTGGGGTCCATTCCACGTGTGCGAGCCACGTAAGGCCACCAGACTTGGTGGTATTTTTCGGGCCGGAGAGCTATATTCATTCGGTCTATACCACCAAAACGTTCCCGGAATAACCACCGTGTGGCTCACTCATTGTTCCGATTTGAGTTCTGTTTTTTTTTTGTTAAGTTGGTAAATCTGTTGTTGACATTCCCTCTAATCTTAGCGTCATAGCTTGACATTTTCAAAAGTTACGTAGCCAAGAGTACGTCTATCTCTGTGTGTGTTGGCGATTTTTTACAATTTTAGAAATGAATTTAAGTTTGCAACAACGAACTTGTATTAAATTTTGCGTAAAAAATGGATTTAATGGTGCGTGAACGTTGGAAATGTTGAGAAAGTGTTTCGGCAACGATTCTCTAAAGAAAACGGTCGTTTATCAGTGGCACGAGCAGTTCAAAAGTGGTCGTGAGTCAATTGAAGATGATGGACGCAGTGGCAGACCATCGACATCGAAAACCGACGACACCATTGATGGAGTAAAAGAAATGTTGGTCAATAACCGCAAATTAACCATCAGAGAGATAGCGGAGGACTTGAACATTGCCTATGGATCCGTCCAAGACATTTTGGTCAATGAATTGGGTTGCCGTCGTGTAGCAGCAAAGTTTGTGCCAAAAGACCTCAATTCCATGCAAAAAAGAGACCGTGTTGACGTCGCAAAAGAGATGATTTGCGAGGCTGAATCCGATCCCACATTCATCAAAAGGATCACTACTGGAGACGAGACGTGGGTTTATGAGTACAACACGCAATCCAGACATCAGGCAAGTGAATGGCGTTCACCAAATGAGCCGAGACCAAAAAAACCACGTCGTTTTCAGTCAAAAAAGAAGGCAATGATCACGGTTTTCATGGATTACAACGGTGTAGTGCATCATGAATTTTTTCCAGAAGGCGAGACAGTAAACAATTCGCCGAAAGAGACCAGAATTTTGGGCGGAAACTCGTGGATTTTGCACCATGATAAGGCACCGTCGCACAGTGCCATCATTATTCGTAATTTGTTGACGAAAAATGCAAGAAATACCATCCAACAGCCACCGAATTCACCTGATTTGGCTCCCTGTGACTTCATTCTGTTCAATCGAGTTAAAGAACCACTACGGGGAACACGTTTCAGCAGCCGAGAGGAAGTAATGGAAAAATCGCAGGAAGCACTGTTGCTTCCGAAAACCGAATATAAAAAATATTTCGAGTATGTTGCAGTCAATGGGGATTACCTTGAAGGGGACAATATAGATTTAGATGAATAAACTTGTATTTTTAGTTTTCTGAATTTTCTGAAATTCCGGGAACATTTTGGTATGTCCTAGTCATCTCAGGCGACTGATGAACACTTTTCTGACCAGTGTTCAGTGGTAATCTCGTTTTCCAAAGCCCATCCAATCGCAAATGATAACGGTCTTATATCGAGTTGCATACCTTCTAGCCCTATTACTTAATTGCCTTCATAGACCAAGGCAAACAGCGTTTGACCAGTGCATGTATCACTGAGTTAATGGCTCAACAGAGGTAGACAATATTCCTAACCCATGCCTTTGCGCTATAAAGCAGGACTGGGGTGATTAAGAATTCATATAGGATCTTCTTAGGATTCGACTTCTTAGGTTAGAGGACAACTGCTTCGTTTACCTCGACTCCAACGAGTTACACTTACGCTGTTGCTACCTTAAAATTACAGCCCGATTCGTCGATGATATACAAATTGTTATTCAGACTTTTCGAAAGTTATGCTTCTGGAGTTGGCTTGCGTTGATTTTCTCAAGTATGATGTTAAATAAAGTGCATGATAGGGCATCACATTGTCTAAACTCTATTTTGACTTCAAGAGTCTCGCTGGGATCGCTTCGGGGTTTTACGGACCAGCGAACGCTCTCTAACCTCATTCTACATAGTTTGACAGTGATGGCATGGCTCCGTACAGCTCGTATTTATGGTTGCTGTCATATGGGGCCTTGAAATCGATGAAAATGTGCTGTGTAACGATCTGTACTTCTTGGATCTTCTCTAGTATCCGCCGCAGTGTGAATATTTGATCAATTTAGATAACCCTGACCTAATACGGCACTAGTAGATCGTTAAAAAATGGTTGCAGGCGTAGTTGGTGGAGGTTCTCCTTTCTTGTGGATGCTTTCCTCCGATGAAATCGTGCAAGTCATATCCTGCTACGTTAAAAAGGTTGGCCATTCAGCCCGGCCTGCCTGACCTATTTCTTTTATAATTCACAGATTTACGTACATGTTTAGTTAATCTGCTGCATGATGGTATAAAGATATTTTTTTACAAAATATCATAGATTTTATGAATCTGGACTATTCATACGCAGATAAAAATCGGTGACGCCTTGAAATATTTCTCCAAACCGTGGATCAATTATTGCTCTTGTGCTCTGTATCTATAGATATGGAATGGCTCAATGGGTTCCACTATGATTCGCTGAAATTCCTCATTGGGCTGATCTGTCAGTCTTTGCAGGATGCGTTTTGAGAGATGAATCATATATCAAACACTAAAGTGTTTAACTGCAGAGTTACGACGTCTGTGCAATCCTGCGCAAATCAGCAGCATCTGTTTCCTCGTGCTTTGTGAAATTGTGTACCGAATAGGAAATCCATACGCGAAGCTTAATCATTGGCTCAATTCAGTTCCTTTCTTCAGAAATGGATGAGTCAGATGAAGCACGAAGTTGGTTTTCTTTATAGCAGCTTCCGCGTGTCTATTGAATTTAAACCTTTGAATGAAACATATCCCGGGTACCTTGTTTGCTGATGACAATGCTATTATCAGGCAGCTTAAACCTTATGTTCTTAGATCTAGTAGCCAGGTACTGTCTTGATGAAGTCCGGAAATAGATCATAGGGTTTAATTTTAAGTCCCTTATGTGGTATTCAACTCTACGAGCAGCTAGCTCTAGCGAGATAGAACTGGCGTAAGTTATGGAGTCATCTACATGCATGGATGTTATTGTTTACTCTGAGTTTTGCTGGTCTGCTGTCATAAGGTTAAATAAAATTGGTCCAAGTCTCGACCCTTGAGGTACTCCGGCTAGTTTGGTTGATGAGTTCATGTTGAGAACTTGTACAAACAAAAATATATTGTTACTATTAAAGTTGTATATGAAATTTACCAAATGATTCGGAGATCCAACTGCTCTTAGTTTGAATAGCAGTCTTTTTATCCAGATGCCGTCAAAGGATTTTTTGTCTAGTAAGCATGTAACCTTTGCATGTAACATCGTGATGAAGCTTCAGAAGAACCCGTATTGGTATGGGGGTATGATTCTGTTTTAGAGCTAAAATTCTTTAGCACAACTGACTCAAGTACCTTGCTCGTACAGCAAAGTAGCGCGATTAGCCGATATCCATCGACGTAATCACGGTTGATTTTCTTCGTAACCGATATGACTTTGGCTAATTTCCAGGCCTTGGAGGAATAGGATAGCGAGACTTGGTGGTTTCTTCAGAATGTAGACTTTTTCCGATTAACATTTTGAATAATGTCTTTTGCTTCCCCATAGCTAGTACAATAAATACATCATCCAACAGTGGCTATACGGTCTGTGTTTGAAAGAACTTCCTCAGATGTCCAGGCGGATGATCTGTGATAATAGCTTCGAAGTCGGGGACAAATCCGTCGACTTTCTTTTGAGGAGTTGAGAAAACTCTTTCTCCATCGCTTATTTGTTCGACCCGAATTTGCCTTGATTTATTTGAAGGCATCCGGACCTGGCTTGATATCGTCCAACCGTTTTCGAAAATGAAGGTAATTTTGATCGGATGGGTGAGCATGTTGGTTTTAATCGCCCAAGTTGAATGGTTAATTCTGCCTAACAGCTAAGTTTTGGTAAACTTCCGTTTAGCAGTTTCTTCCTCTTTCTGTACAGGCTTCTCTTCAGGTCTTGTTTGATTGCTCGCTTCTCATGCTCCTTGGCAGTAGAGCGCATGCACCACTTCGCTTTATAGAATATTTGTTTTGCAACATGCTTGAAAGCAGGTGTTTCGTGCAGGTGGTCGTTGCTGATGGATAATGTCACTCAACTTCAGCACTTAATACAGGTTATAAGAGCATTGACGACAGGTTGAAGACTGTCAAAGGATCTGGCAGTTTGTTGCAATTGCAGCTTTAAATCTGCTCACAGTATTTCTCAGTTGTTGTGGTATCTGAAATATTCGAAGACGTACCTTAGCTACAACAAACTAGTAGCCCGGAACCTCAGAGCGCTCAAATGTACAATAGTGGAGAAGTACCTTGCTTCTAACGCAAGATAGTCAACTTGATTAGCAGTTTTATAATCAGGTACCCGCCATGTTCCTTAATGAGTTGAGGAAACCCTGTGCTAGCTTAAAAGTTATTCTGTGAGTTAGTTTCCAGTTTGCATAGTTCATGTAAGCTAGGCTTTCCAATTATGCCGCCACTTCTCGTGGAAGTCAGTTCATGGTCATAGGTCAAGCAACACATAAATGTACAAGAGCTGTTAAAAGTGGCAGGGCTGAAAAGTTGTCTCTATTGGATCAACTATGAGTAAAATGCAAAACACCCTTTAGTAAGCGCAAGTAGACAGATACATAGCTGCTGTAACTAAATTTGAAGAGAATCCGACTTCACTTTCCGGCGACGAATTTAAAATTCTGTTAAATCTTAAAAGTTTGTCATAGGAGATCTTGTACGAGTAATTTGCGATTACAGAATTGAAACTCCCCCAAACGATGATCAATCAGTCACACAGTGAGTCAGAACATGTTTTTTTATGTATTATGTATGGATAATGGGTGATTTTTTAAGCGTTTGGTTTTTAATTGTCAAAAAAAGCACATGAAAATTCCGAAAGTGTATAAAATTGATATTTGAGTTGATAAATCAATGCTTGCCATTTACTTTTTAAACATTATTTTATATTGCAAATGTTGACCACCACTGTGTTTTAAGTGGTCCATAGGGTGAATCCAATTTTGAATCACTTTTTTGAGCATTTTGGCTGGTATCTCGCTAATAACACGTGTAATGTCACCTCCCAAACCTGCAATTGACGTTAGTTTATCGGCATAGACGAGTGATTTGACGTATCCCCATAAAAAGTAGTCTAAAGGCGTCGAATCGCACGATCTAGGCCGCCAATTCACATGTCCAAAAGGTGAGATAAATTGCTCTCCGAATTCATTTCTCAACTGGTCCATCGATTCGCGTGCTGTGTGGCATCTTGCTGGAACCACATGTCGAAAAAGTTCAGCTCTCGCATTTTGGGGGAAAAAAAAGTAGTAGTAGTAGTAGTAGTAATATTTTTTATTTCATTATATATTATACATGTGTAAAATTTACATGATTTGAACACAATAATTCATTAAGTATATTAAAAAAAATATATAATAAAAATAATACAGTGACATTTTATATTTTATATACATAAAGTATTAAAATAGTGCCAAATGCCACTTCAATGGGTTTTAATATTATTAATATGTGGGTGGGGTGACCAGTTTAATTGCATTCAAAGAACAAGTTAATTTGATATACATATATATTTACAAAGAAAAGTGAACATAAAAATAAAGAAAAGTTAAGAGGAAGTTAGAAAAAAAAACATTATTTACACCAGAATATCAGAGAGAAGGTATTCCACGTTCTGTGAATCATAATTAAAAAGCCAAGACTTTATGGACCTTTCAAACATTCCAGAAATTCTTATCATTTTAATATTTAAAGGGAGCTTGTTAAATAGTCGACATGAAGAGATATTATAAAAATTCCGAAATGCAGTTGTACGAAAAACGGGTACAGTCACAACATAGGAAAAGTTTCTCCGTAGATTGTAATCAGATATAAGTCTGTAATTTAAATTTCCTGATCTCTGAAAGAACGTTTTCAACACTTTAAAACAATACAAATGACGAACTGGAAGAATTTTCATATCACAAAATAATGGGAAACTTGGATGACGCCGATTCTTGTTACAAATTTTCCTCACTACACTTTTTTGTAAGACTAGTAAGGGCTTGATTTTATTCAGATACACGGCCCCCAAACAAACAATTCCATACTGGAGTTTAGCGTGAAAGACACCACAATAAATGATTTTTAATAATTGCTTTGAACAAACATTTTTTAGATAAAAAAAGTGTGGCAGGGTATTTCGAAAATATTTCCTTAGGGACTCTGTGTGGCTTGCAAATGACATCCTAGAATCAATTGTGAGCCCAAGATACTTAAACTCGTCAACTTCCTCAATTAAAAAGCAATTATCACTACAGTTAAGACTGCTACAAAATGTTGGAAGTGTTTGACTAGAATCACAATTACAGCCTGCTAATCCATACTTTTGGCATTCTGGTGCGTGGAAGTAAACGTCCGCATTGGGGAAACTATGTTAAAAAACATTATTTTTGTCTTTGAGCTAATGCTCAAATTGTGTTCTGCGAACCAAATTCTTAATAGACTAAGATCCCAATTAATGTCGGAGATTAAATCCAAGACACTTTCAGAGCCATATGAGCAGCCAACATCGTCTGCAAACGCCGTAATTCTACTTCTGAAGTTTAGTGAAAACAGTGAGTTTATATAAATTAGAAATAAAATGGGTCCCAACACAGAACCTTGAGGAACTCCCAAACTGAAGAAAGGAATCTCTCTTCTCATACCATCAATCTTCACTCTTTGAGATCTGTTTGCTAGGTATGATCTAAGCCACTCTAGTATGAACCCACGAAAACCCGCTTTTTCCATTTTATCCAACAGTATAGTATGGTTGACCATGTCAAAGGCTTTTGTGATGTCAACAAATAAACCAGCCGTGAATTTTTTACCATCAAGGTTAGAGAAAATATTTGAGCAAAAATTTAGAAGAGCATCTTCGGTAGATTTACAATGCTGAAAACCAAATTGCATTGGATTGAAAAACTCAATTTTTTTCAAGTAAGACATTATTCTCTCTTTAATAACTTTTTCGAATAATTTGCTAAAAGTAGGCAGAAGTGAAATTGGCCTATAGTTTTTCATATCGTCTGCAGAGCCTTTTTTAAACAGCGGAATTACGTCGGCGCATTTGAGTGCCACGGGAAATGTTCCTGCAAATATGCTGCGATTAAAAATGACTGCCAGGACGTCAATCACATAGCATGCTATTTGTTTAATGAGTATATTTGAAATATTATCAAAGCCACAAGAGTTCGATTTATTTAGGGATCCAATTGCTTTTAGGAGCTCTAAAGCAGTGATAGGTTCCAATGATACGAGCCAACGATTCTGCCGCAAAATCTTGTATTGCCTGAGGTTACTCAGCGGACCAAATGCGGCAGTTTTGTTTATTAACGTACCCATTCAACCTGAAATGAGCTTCGTTGTTGAAGACAATTTTTCCTCCAGTTTTTCTAAGGAAAACCGAAAATTCGACGCTTTGGCAGGTCGCTCGGCTTCAGATCGTGCACGAGCTGTAAGCTCTTATACCAAGATCCTTGCGTAAAATCTTCCCAATTGCTGCGAACGGCGACGAATGGACAAATCACGGTCATCATTAACGCTGGAGAATGCACGAGCAATATTTTCCTCTGTACGCACTCTACTCATACGGGTCTGTGGCTGATTTGGTTGATGTCCAATAGCGTGAAATTGGTGCGAAATTTGGTCACTATGACTTGAATTGCTTGCAAAGTAGGTCGATTATGACGACCGTGAAATGGTCGAAGTGCGCGAAAAACATTTTTCGCAGAGCACGAATTTCTCCATGATGAAATGGCTAAGCTAACTGAGGATGTTTAACTTTGACGTATGTCACGAATCCCGCGCAAGCTGTCAAAAATAGAATACTGAAAATCCAAACGCAAACAAAATCACCCTTTAAAATAGCATGTGAAGCATTCATGAAAATTGAACGGCATGCTCCACCTGATTTAAAAAATTAATAAATAAATGAAGCGGCACAATTGATCTTGTCATTTTGTTCTGAGAAAGAGGGTCCTACACAGTATCTTGTCATCTCCGAACGTCGAGAGAGCGAACAATCTTTTCTTAGGCAGGGATTTTTGGCCTGTCATCATTTTCGGCGCTCGATGTACTGCCTAGAATTCATCCCATACTTCTAGTGAAGTAACTTAGCTGATGACAGTGGACTAACCACTGCGCAACGCCAGTGAATATATCGCGACAAATAATCAGTGTCTGTCATTCCAACGCAATTTTAATTAAACAAATTGGAAGAAATTTATACATACATATGCATATGCTCATAATTGCGTTAAAAATGCATTGAGGGATGCATTGGTCCTTGTGAGGTAGAAAATACGCGCTATATAATAAATCCTTCACGCGCCATTTAGCACAGATTCGCCCCGCTAACTATCGTTAGATATTTTAGATTTTATCTTAAATGGTTTGTACAAATCTAAAATTTGAAAAATACCTATGTACACGCTTGCACATTTGTATGTTATACTTAAACTTTCATAGTAGAGCTGGCATTTAAGGTGACCTCATGTGAAGTGTTTTACTGCCTTGTATTTCGGTGCATAGAGTAAAAATCTCATTAAACTTAAAGTGCTGGCATAGAACGGTTTGGAATTCAGCATCTGGTTTAAAACTGTTTCACCGGCATAAAATGGTAACAAGGAGTACGGAAGAAGGTCTCTTCGAACGAACCTATCAAAGGATTTATTTGTATATCATATGATATCCCACCTTCAGTCCGGTGGTCTTAGTTGTTTTCTATTTAATTAAATAAATAGCGGTTAATAATTGTTGATATATATTACAATACAATTATTTTAAATACAAATGTGAGTTTTTATATTTAAATTTCGCTTTATTGCGAAGTAAACTGTTATTACCGAAACACATACTGATATTGCGTTCCGATTTTGAGGACATCAAGTGAGTGGTTGTTGGGTTCATAGTTCTGTGATACAGCCCATCTGGGGCTTCGGTATAGAAATGTTTAATAACTTTGACAATCCTCAGCCGATCGGTTTTGGAACCACCGAAGAACGCGCCGAAATACTAGTGACGCTTTCGACAATTTCGAATGTTTTCTCTCAGTTTTGTTAACTCGCCGTGCATACCGTGAAAATATCGTGGTTGTTCTGTGCCTTCCAACAATACAATTCATCGTTTGGCCTCAAACGAGTTTAGCGAATCGAAAAGAACCACACTTTAAGGAGGATTTTGAAGTAAGACCTTCACCTGTTTATATACAAAGGGCAAAGTGGTGACTCAAAGGTTTTACCAAACAATAAACTTTTTGAAGCAAAAATGTCCGCCCTATATGGTGTCAAAAAACGATGATATGGACTGTCCGATAAGATCTCCAGATTTGACTCCTCCACAGTTTTTTCTGTGGGCTATTTAAAGAGCTAAGTTTATTCTAACAAGCGGAAGATTCTAGGTGAACTGAAAAACAACATTCATGCTGAAATAGCTACTATATGATCTGAGACGTTTGCCAATGTTATGCAAAATGCCAAACAAAGAGCTCAACTTTGTATCAACAGTGACGGCGGCTAGTTAATTTATATTGTCTTCAAAAACTGTCTTACTTACCTTATATTTACCTGGATAATCGCTTTTATAGTGTTCATTTCAGGTCTGACCTATCGACCCCTTTCTTGGCCACTTCAGGTGTACCTCAAGGTAGTCACCTAGTTCCACTTCGCTTCATCCTAACCATTAACGATCTTGAAAATGTCAGTCACCACTTTCTCTCTATGCTAGTGACATAAAATTGTTTAAACCCATTTCCTCACAATATGACTCCTCTGCTCACCAAATTTACCTTCACCACGGCCAACCTATATACCTTGTTCAGTTTGTCCGCGATCTTGGCATATTATGCGACACTTGTCTTCGTTAAAAGATGGTCCAAAGAATTCTGCAACCCGTACGTGACCAGATCACTATACATCACTTACGCTCGCCCCCTTCTCGGGCTAGCCAAGCGTGGTGTCTCTTTCAATGAGTCTATGTATCCCGAATTGAAGGCTTCCAGAGTCGTTTTCTTCGATTTTCTTTTCAAGGTCTACCTTGGAACGATCCTCTAATCTTACCTCCCTATCGAGACCGTCTCAAACTCATTAACCTGAATACTCTTGAGTTACGTTGGGGACATTCTTTTCATTCACCAACTCCTGTCAAGCTCCTTCTATTGCTCATCTCTGTACAACTCCATTTTCTTTTACACTCCTCGAAGTCTACGGTGCCCCCGTCTCTTTTATTTACTAATCCACCGCACCACATACATATGGCTCTAACTAACCCGTATGCCGCGTAAGGTTAATTCCAAACTTTCCATCTCTCTCTATATCTCGTCTCTATAAATGCTGTCATACGCGGCCTTCAAATCAATGACAAGATGGTGAGTATCGATTTGGACTTAGTTTTTTCCAGGATCTGCCGGAATATGAAGATTTGGTCGAATGTTGGCTTTCCTGGTCTGAAATCGATAATCGTCTTGTATCTTGATGTCCCACTAAAGATGTCCTCCTTTCCTATTTTGGCTTCATACTTCGGATATTGCTCATATGTCTTGTCGAAAAACCCGTAGAAACATTCTTTGGTGGCGTCGTCCTTGTATTTCGCAGAGGCATGGGTGCATATTAGGATTATATCAGCGAATTTAGCCTTAATGGGGATTATCATAAGACGCTCGCTTACGTGTCGGAAGCTCAAGTTAAAAACAAACAGGGATGCCGCCTTTGAGGTGTTGGGTTTTACTCGACCACCACAATGGAATCCCTGGTTTGGCATGTGCCGGGAAGATAAGCCAGCTAAGCCAGAGGCATACAGAGTGGCGCTGCAAAGAAGGACTAGAGCTACTCACGTGCTCTACGAACAAGAAAAAGAAAAAAGGAGCATGAGAAGCGCGCGGTCGAAGATATTGAGAGATGCTACTCCAGGAATGAGATTCGGAAGTTTTACTAAGGTAAAGGTAAAAGAAGATATTGTATGCCATGGATACAAACCTCGAACCGAAGCCTATAGAGAATAAGGGAAGGGAACATAGCATTTCATGTAGACTGTATAACGACGATGACGAACCAAATACCGCTGTCAGGCAGATGGCAATGTAGGCCAATAATTCTGTCGTCCCGACCTGAATGAAGTGAAGATAGCCATATCTAAACTTAAATCCAACAAAGGTGCCGAGCTCTTCAAAGCGGCAGGCGATGACTTGATAAGTCATCTTTAAAATATAGTCGGACGAAAGAGTGCCCAATAAATGGAACCTTAGCGTTGGATACCCTCTGAGCTCCGTCAAATACAGAGGCATCAGTCTTCTTAACAACGCATACAAGATCCTATCTGCGGTATTATGTGAATGATTGAAGCCGTTCGTCTACAACCTGATGGGCTATATCAGTGTGGCTTTAGGCCAGGAAAGTCCACCAAATACTCACACTACTGCAGATCTTGAAAAGAATCCTTGAGCTCCAAATCGATACACACCACCTATTCATCGATTAAAAGGCTGCGTATGACAGCATCTATAGAGACGAACTATACAGAACAATGTCTAGTTTTGGGATCCCTGCCAAAATTGTCCATTTGTGTAGGATGACGATGGAAAATGCACGCTGCTTCATCTTGGTCTGTAAAGAACTCACCGAGATCTTTGTCAAAAAATTTAGATTTGGGGTTTAGACAAGATGATGCTATGCACTGTCATGTGACATCTATAACATCATTCTTGAAAGAATAGTGCAAAACTCACGTGCCAATACAAGAGGCAAAATCGCTCAACAGTTCGTCCAATTACTCGCATATGCCGATAATCGTAAGAAGACAGTGTGATGTCAGTGGTGCTTTCGCGAGTATTGGGACAGAAGCGCGAAGATTGTTTTAACGGTCAATGAGGGCAAGACCAAGTATTATATATACATGATGTCAACCAGAAAGGATACCCAACATTAACGTCTCTGACAGAACGCCACTCTCTACCTATATAACTTTGAAGTAGTTAAGGACTTTGTCTATCTAGGCTTCGCTATCAATTCCGACAATGACACCAGCGCTAAGATCAAACGAGGAATAACTCTTACCAATCGCTGCTTCTTTGGGCTAAGAAGGCAATTGTGTAGCAAGGTCCTCTCTCGAACAAAACAAAAGTGACCCTATATAAGACCTCAATAATTCCAGTCCTGCTCTATGGCGCAGAGACATGAACATTATCAAAACTGGATTAGGGTGCTCTTGGCTGTTTTAAGTGGAAAATTGTTCGAGTGATTTTCGGTCACATCTGCATAGACAGTGGGTGTAGGAAGAGATACAACGACGAACTGCACAAGCTACACAGCGACATCGACTTAGACAGAAAAGTGAATGTCGTGTAGAGCGGATGGACATCACTGCTCCGGTCCGAAAAGTCTTTGAATCCGTCCCCGAGGGATAGCGCAGTAGAGGAATACCGCGATCCAGGTGGCGCATGCAAGTAGAAGGGAATCTCAACAAACAAACTGGCTAGAGGATCTTGTTGATTGGGGCCCAAGTCCACCCCGGACTGTAGCTCCACCTTAAGAAACAAGTAGAATTAGTCTGTCTGCTCCATATCTTTACGAAAAGATTTCGGCCTCCACTCATCTAAAATGCAGCTGGTCCAACAACTAAAGTCACGAGACCAAGATTCCAAAAATCGTGTTTATTGACGAGGTCACTTTCCTGTCATAAGAAACCCTTGAAATTCGGTCACACCAACAAAAGCGCAAAGTTTGGTGTGGTATTCACGCTGGTGGAAGCACCGGTCTTTATTTTTGTAATTGAGGCTTTACGTTCTAGCGAATGACTGAAGTTACCGGATAATGATCAGTTATTATTTCTTCGCAAATATGGACGGTATGTGCCATACTACCCACGATTTCATCACCAGAGGGCTCGATTTACAATATCACATCACGAAATGGACTAGTGATTTAATAAACCGGAGCCTATTTAAGTTTTAAAAGCCAATATTCAGCGGCTTCTTAGTGAGATAGAAACGGAAATTAGCCTTTTTCGACAGAATGCGCTTCGTCAAAAACAGCCAAGGAAGGCATACGTCCATTATCTTGAAAACATAATATCATGAACCATTCTCAACAATGAGTAAAGAGTTGTGTTTCAAACTCATTTCCTATAATTCACCCCTTCGGGTAGGGGTTAGAATATACCTGTCGTAAGAGGCGACTAAAATGCACCCTCCGTATACCGAGCGCGAAGTGTATACTAATTATGCAATGAGTAAAACAAATGGAATTATTACCCCAGGTGGCAGACCAGCTATGCTGGAAAATCCACCCTCTACGGAGTTCGGAAAAAGTTCACGGGTTTCGAGATCTCCACCACCTAGATCTCCAAAACAAGAAAATAACAAAAGAAGTCCAACGACACCAAAAACGTCGTCTTGCGAAGAATGGACTTCAGCGAAAATAAATAGCCTGAAAGACGAAAATAACGAACTTCGTACTAGGCTAACCAAAATGGAAGTGATATGCGAAGATCTTAAAAAAGAACTGGAAAAACTGAAAACCAAGGAAAAGTCAAACAGCGACGTTATGTCTATTGAATCTGTTAAAAATATCTACGAAACAGATGAAGAAGAGCTTGGTCGAGAAACCGACTGGATCTTGCAAAAACGTCCCGGAAAAAAGCGTAAAGCTGCGTCTTCTCCCAAAATCGTCTCTCAACGTGAAGCAAAGGGAGATGAATCGAAGAAAAATGGCAACAATAACATGAGTCCTGAAAAAATTAAAGCAGAAAAACAACGAACACCCCCGCCAATCAATGTCACTGGAGTTTCAGATTACAAGAAACTCGAAAACATATTGATGACCCTGCCGAGATCGGACTATATAGTAACATCGCGCAATAATAATGTATGGAAAGTCAACGTCAAGGACGCTGACAACTATCGCATTCTTTCTCGCAAGTTAAGCGTCGAAAAAATCCAATGGTTCACATACGAGAACAAGTGCGAAAGACCTATTCGTGTCGTCGCCAGAGGACTGCATGCGTCTTGCCCAAAAGAAGATATCGTAAGTGATTTAAAAAACAAGGGTTTTAAAATCATTGTCATCATGATTTTATCATGTCAATCATGTCGTCAACATCGAAAAGCGAGAGAAACAAAAAATTGAAGGAAAGGATATGACAGTTAAACGTAGCCTTCCCCTCTTTATGCTAACCTTTGAGAACACTGAAAATACCCAAAAAATATACGATATTAAGTCAATCCTCAACATTATTGTTAAAATTGAGCCTCGACGCAAAAACTCGAAACTGATCCCGCAGTGTAAGCGATGCCAGGAATTTAACCATACGCAAGCTTACTGCCAAAAAGAGCCTCGGTGCGTAAAATGCGCAGGTAAACACCTGTCCAAAGAATGCAACGTAAGCAAACAAACCCCTCCGACTTGTGTTAACTGCAGGGGTAAACACGTAGCAAATTTCCGTGGCTGTAAAGTAGCAAAGGAGTTGCAAAATAGACGTGACAAGTTGTTTAAGCCACAAAAAGAGAATCCCAAAACTAAAGAAAAAACATCGGGATCTGCTCAAAATATCGTTAAAAACGCCAAGGCGAAAGTGATTGATTCCAGTGTTGAAAAGAAAGCATCGGAAAAACTTACATACGCTGAAGCTAAAGAAGTTTGAAAATAGGTTCAATAAAAAACGTCCTTCGCCTAAAAAATGAAAAGGGAAAAATTAAACGTACTCACCTGGAATGCAAACGGAATCTTAGAAAAACTTTATGAACTTGAGTTATTCCTACGGAAAAACGACATTGACGTTTGTTTGATTTCCGAAACCCACTTGAAAAATGGGTCATCTGCAAAAATTAGAGGTTTTAAAGATTACTACGCGTATCAAACTTCGGGAAACGCGAGAGGCGGATCCTCTGTATACATTAAAGAGTCTCTTGAGCACAACGAAGATATAAAAGTAGAGCTCGAGTCTGTACAACTAATTGCGGTGCGCGTAAAATTGGTACGGAACTCCTTTACTATTTCAGCCATCTACTGTCCTCCACGATTTACGCCTTCAAAACATATATTTAAAAATATATTCAATTCTCTTGGATCGGCTTTTATGATTGGCGGTGATTTCAATGCCAAACACACTTTTTGGGGATCAAGATGTGTCTCCCAAAAGGGTAAAATACTCTATAAAGCATGTATGGAACACAATTGTGACTTCTATTCAACGGGCAAGCCGACTTATTGGCCAACAGATACAACGAAAATACCCGATCTTGTCGATTTCTTCGTTGTTAAAGGAATTCGTAACTCGGATATAAACGTTGATGAAAGCTTCGATCTTTCCTCCGATCATTCTCCAGTCATACTGACAATGAACGACACGTTTATTAAAAAACAAGGACCATTACGACTAACTGGACGAAATACTAATTGGGAAGGATTCAGAAATGAGATTAATAATAACCTAGAACTAAACGTTTCACTTAAAGCAGCACTTGAACTCGAAATCGAAGTGGATTCTTTCGTTGAAATAGTCCAATGTGCTGCGTGGAACAATACACCTTGTCAACGAAAAAACACGGCTAAACGTAACTTAAACTACCCGCTTGAGGTAAAAGATATGATAAGAGAAAAAAGAAAAGCTCGCAAAAGATGGCAAACAACTCGAGCGCCGCAGGATGAAACACGCTTAAACAGGCTCTGTAATCTGCTCAAGGAGACTCTTAAAAGTTACAGAAATTCCGAAGTAAATACATATGTTCAAAACCTGACGGCAGGAAAAGAAACAAATTACTCGCTTTGGAAAGCTTTAAATTGCTTAAAAAGGCCCAAAATCCCCGCGCCACCAATCAAGGTCGGCAATAACGAATGGGCTAAGGGGGATAAGGAAAAAGCGGAGGTTTTTGCCGACTATCTTGAAGAACTTTTCAAGCCCTCCGACGGCCCAACACTGGTACCCGGCACCAGTTCTTTAGAAATAGCATATAGTAATTTTGTAATGACAAATGCAACTCTTGCTGAAATTAAAACTGTAATAAGGAAATTAAAACCAAAGAAGGCTCCGGGGTATGACCTTATTACCGGAGAAATTCTGAAAATGCTACCTCAAAAAGCACTTATAAAGCTCTTACACATTATTAACGCGGCTCTGAGGCTTGAATACGTGCCAAGTCAGTGGAAACTTGCTGAAGTCATTATGGTACTAAAACCAGGAAAACCTCCAAACGATAAAAAATCATACAGACCCATTTCTCTTCTACCGATCCTGTCGAAAATCTTTGAGAGGATTTTGCTAAAACGTCTTCTCCCAATTATCGAAAACCAAAATCTTATTCCCAACCATCAATTTGGATTTCGGACTAAGCATTCAACAATTGATCAGGTGCATAGAATTACTGATGTAATTGAAAAATCCCTGGAAGAAAAAAAGATTTGTTCGAGCGTATTTCTTGACGTCTCACAAGCTTTTGACAAAGTATGGCATGAAGATTTGAAGTTCAAACTGCGACGAATTTTGCCATTAAAGCTTTATAATATATTGACAAGCTATTTTGAAAATAGAATTTTTCGCGTTCGATACGGAAATGATGTTTCGAAATTTAAAGATATCCTAGCCGGAGTACCGCAGGGAAGCGTACTGGGCCCACTTTTGTACCTTTTATATACAAGAGATATACCACACGTCGAGGATACTGTTCTCGCTACTTTTGCTGACGACACCGCTATCTTAGCGGTTGGAGAATCAATAGAAGACTCAACGGCGAAACTTCAGACTGCTTTAAATAAAGTCTACGAGTGGACAAAGATCTGGCGAATTACCCTTAATGAGACAAAATCTGTACATGTTGACTTCACTTACAGAAAGATAAATCACTTGCCCATTTCTATAAACTCGGTGTGTATCCCCTTTGCAAACGAAGCTAAGTAACAAGCTGCTTCTTTATAAGCAAGTGCTAAAGCCGGTGTGGACCTATGGTATACAACTCTGGGGTTGTACTAAGAAATCAAATATAAATATAATACAAACTTTTGAAAATAAAGTGCTACGACAATTTGTGCGTGCCCAATGGTTTATAAGAAATAATGACCTGCATCGAGACCTCGGAGTTCCTTTCGTGGAAGATGAAGTCAGGAACTGCGCACGAAAACATAAAGTCCGGTTAAGCGGCCATATCAACAATACAGTCCTAGAAATCTTGGACGAACGAAACATACTACGCCGTCTTCAACGAACTAAACCGTTGGACCTTGCGCGATAAATTGAAACCGCATTAAGAAAGCAGAATATGTAGGGTCTTCCATTGGAAAGTGTCCTACCAATCGTGATTAACTTATGAAATAAAAACTGCTTGATAAAAACTGAAATAAAAACAGGTGATAAAATTAACAACGAAGCGAGGTGTTTTTAGTGAGTAAGAATCTTACACTACTATGAGCACGCGCTTCTGATCCTCATAGTGTCTGATGGAAGATTTTCACCTGCCCTCGCTGGGGAAAAAAAAAATAAAAAAAAAGTTCCTATAATTCTTATTTGAATGATCAGTCAAAGCCAGACCTGCAAATTGCGTGGGTTAAGGATCGCCGCATTGGCAGAGTGCCATTTTAAAAGTGAAACCAGTTCGTCGAGTTATTAATAAATCAAGTCGACCTTTCCCAAAAGGATTTCAATCCCAATCTTTATCCTCAGCACTTATCTCATACTAAAGGCATGCCTCACATCAATTTGATTAATTTCCATCAACCCGAGTTGTAATATCTTTTCGTCTCTCTTTGAATGCATTTTTCATAAAAAGAAAACTACAAACGTGTTTGGAAATCGATCATCCTTACATCAAACTCCAGATAGATACACGTAAAAACCTAAAAACCTAAAACCAATCGTTAAATCTCTCGATCTTTCGGAACCCAGAACACCAAACGTCATAAGGTTTTCTATTTAAATTTTTCCACTTCGAACTTCCTTCTTAGCATTTCTCCCTACGTTTTTTTTCTTTTGGTTAATTTTTGTTTTTTTCGTGAAAAAAAAAAATTACTCGTATTCCTTCGTTTTGATTATAGACAGATCTCTTATTCCCATGTGCATTGGTCTTATCTTTTCTTCTTAACTAATTCCTATTTACCATTCGTAGGTATACTAAGACTTGAAGTAGGTTTTTTGTTGTCGGTTGTCTGTTCTCGGAGTTAATACCACGTACAACAGGTAGACAAGATCAAAACTCAGTCTACCTAGAGATACTGGGCTTCATACCCATGACTATACTCGTACCTTGTAAATATAATACAAACGAACAAAAAAAAATAAAAATACATCTACGAGTTAAAAAAAAAAAAAATCCATTATTATGCTTAGCATAAGGTTCCTATGCTGATGACAGAGTGTTGGTGGTGCCACTAAGGAGACCGTGTTAAATAGAAACTGGAGACGTAAGCCAACACAAAATCAAAACAGCTCTCTGTATTTACACAAAAATTTTAGAGCCTTGAACGAGATGAGGAGAAATCAATTTGAAAAAATTAAAAAAAAGATAAATAACTAAATAAAAATAAAAATCACTTTGGTACACACTGGGATACAGAAGGAACGATGACTAAACGAATCCACCTGGGAATTTGGGTAGGACCAACCGATTGGTATCGAGTCGAATTGTTTTGATTTTTTTTTCTCCGTTTTCTTTTACAATAAATCAAGGTGTGCAAGTTTGGCGAATACTTTTTCGAGTTCGACAGATTCATATTAAATTTATGATTATTCCCCAGTGACAAATTTCCAAAGCATGTGTGACTTGGAATGGCTTTTTTACACATACATACATACATATGTATGTAGTAGGACTCACAGTTCAGAGATCGAAGGACAGATTTGGACATTTTTTGAATAAACTACGTATTTGTTGTTTGCTACTTGATGGGGGTCGCAATAAATTTTTCTGAAATATTATTATCGGAGAGCATACCAGATTTGGAGCTTCGGAGCGTCTTCCATTAGATGCGGCCCAATTTGTTTGTTTAGCTAAAGAGATTTCTATCTTTTGGATTAGAATATAATTGATACCATTAGTGATGAAATATGACATCATTCGAATGTTCTCCACGGAACCCCTTGCATGAATGCTCGTTGATGCGCTGGACCTAATTTTTGATGACTGGTAGATATTTCAGCAATTTCACGTCGAATGTTTGCCTTCAAGTTGTCTGACCACTGACTTGTTCTCCTCTCGGAACAGAGTAGGCCAGTAGATTCGTACATAAAACAGGCTAAAATCGCAACTCGTAATGTAGTTCTGAGTTTTGATCCCGGAATTTATTTAGAAAATTAAAAATACAAGTTTATTCATCTAAATCTATATTGTCCCCTTCAAAGTAATCCCCATCAACTGCAACACACTTAGGCTAGCGCTTGATCTAATCCTCGAAACATTTTTTATATTCGGTTTTCGGTATGACCATCAGTGCTTCCTGCGATTTTTCCATTACTTCCTCTCGGCTGCTGAAACGCTTTCCCCGTAGTGGTTTTTCAACTCGATTGAACAGAAAGAAGTCACAGGGTGCAAAATCAGGTGAATTCGGTGGCTTTTGGATGGTATTTGTTGCATTTCTCGCCAAAAAATTACGTTATCCTGGTGCAACATCCACGAGTTTTCTGCCCACAATTCTGGTCTCTTTCGGCGAATTGCTTTACGCAAACGTCTCATAACGCCCAAATAATACTCTTTGTTTGCTGACTGGCCTGTCTGAAAACCGTGAGCATTGCCTTCTTTTTTGACTGAAAACGACGTGGTTTTTTTGGTCTTTTCTCATTTAGTGAACGCCATTCACTTGCCTGATGTCTGGATTGCGTGACGTACTCATAAAACCACGTCTCGTCTCCAGTAATGATCCTTTTGATGAATGTGGGATCGGATTCAGCCTCGCAAATCATCTTTTTAGCAACGTCAACACGGTCTCTTTTTTGCATGAAATTGAGGTCTTTTGGCACCAACTTTACTGCTACACGACGGAAACCCAAATCATTAACCAAAATGTCTTGGACGGATCTATAGGCAATGTTCAAGTCCTCCGCTACACACACAGAGATAGATGTACTCTTGGTTACGTAACTTTTGCAAATGTCGTTAAGATTTAGAGGGAATGTCAACAACAGATTTACCAACTTAACAAAAAAAAAAAAACTCAAATCGGAACAATGGGAGCGCCACAAGGGAACTTCTTGATCAAGGTGGTATGTTTTTAGGACCATTTAGGGTAGTGTAAGCCCAAGTTTGCAGCTTTCCAAATACTGTGCTTGCTGCGTAATACGCGAAAATCTGCAATCAGATGAAAACATTCCAACGCAACAAACCAATTCATCGTATCCACCCACTAAACTCATCAGCATTCATTTGCTTTTCAATCTTTAGCTCTATGGCTTACAGCTCTGGCACCTAGATGAACCAAGCTTTCAAACAACTTAAACACCCAATACACAACACAATTTAATTTTAAAGTAATCGCGACATCAAAAAAAAAACATAGCACGACAAAAATTATAGAAAAATTATCAACAAATTTGTCAATATTAAATTTTTTGGACAAAACCTTAATTAGTAGACATATTCTACTATACTGTTACGTTTCTAGGTCATGCAATTCAAAAATTTTAAAAATTACGATCTTAACATGCATACTGGCTGAAGAAAACGTGATATCTGCAAAGGATATCCGCATCTTTTCGGATATTCAGGCCGATGTCAAGTCCCTGGACTCAGTCTCATTTAATTCTAAAACCGCCCTTGAATGTCAGTCATCTCTTATGGAGATGGCAGAGCAGTTCAACCTTCACTTTTGCTGGGTGCCGGGCCACAGAGACATTCCAGGGAACTGTAGGGCCGACGAACTCGCCCAAATTGGGACCACTCTACCGGAAAAGCGTAGCATAGGTACTCGTATACCAATCGCTACGTGTAAATTAATATTAAAGCTGGATGCCAATAATAGAACAGACCTTAGATGGACTTTTGGACTAACATGTCTAGCGACCATTTGATGCATCTCAGGTTAGCCGGAAGTTCATTGAACAATGTGGGGAATCTGCACATAAGTTGTTTTCTACCGTATGGGTTAAAACAACTTGGAACTTGCAGTAGTCTCTGGGCCCGTCTTCTGGTGTTCTGCTCGTAGTTAATGGTTTTCTTAAAACGTAAGTTATCGCTGTATTCTAGCAACACAGACATCTTAAAAATGTTCTGGGCATTAATAACCTTAACTACATTTTTATCGGATTCTCCGATCTAATTTGCTTTAAAGCTACATTTTTGAGCCGTTGTAGTTTGTGGAGATGAGTGTTTGAAGCATTACCCTACGCACGTAGACCATAGCTCAACTTTGATTCAATTAGTGCGTAGTAGACTTGTTTTTGTATACTGTGTAATAGCGCAGATGAGATAATCCATAGAGAGCTATTCTTAAGTCCGACCGTAAGCTGTCAACATGGTTGAAATGTGGGTGGCCGTGGCTCAAGTGGTAGTGTGTTGGCTTCCAAATCGGAAGGTTCGGTGTTCGAATCCCAGCCTCGTCCGAAAGACATTCTTTTTTCAGGCAACTTAATTCACGTACGACGAATGGTTGCCTCTAATACAATAACAAGTCCAATTACACTAATAATTTAGTCTCCCCATTAAATGTTGGATGCCACCCATGGAGCGAAATAACCACTCAGCCCAAAAATCTTTCTTTCTCTCTCTGTCATATTTTCTTAAAAACTTAACACGTGCTCAGGCATTTTAAGTGTCTCGAAGATGAGCTGGGACACTTACCGTTCTAAAGGACGATATTATCAGAAGTAACAGCATGATGTGATCCACGAATATACATCATTATTGATGAATTTATTAGTAATCCGTTGTCGTGGCACCACTGCACGGCTTTCTATAACTCCCTTTGCATTATATGAGTCGCCCTCTTCAAACATCTGCACAACAATGGCTGTGTCGTCTGCATAAGCAAATGGGATAGCGTTCTTAAATACACGAAGTACTGCATTTGAGTAGAGAACAAAGAGTATCGGGCCCAATTTAGATCCCTGGGGAACTCCGTACTTGACTTCCTTTTTACTGCTGTACTCATTTTCAATTTTCACATGAAAAGTTCTTACGCTTAGGTAGTCTATTAGCCAGTTACCCAATTTACCTCGAATATCAATTTTCTACAGTGCAGCTATAAGTTTTTGATGATTAAGGGTATCAAAGGCTGTACTAAAGTCCATGAATAACAAAAGTACATGGTGATTTTTATTTAGGCTTTCATGAGTTGTATTAGCCAATTCACCAAGAAGCTTCGCAGTTCTTTTGTTTTTCTGAAAGCCGTATTGCTTGTTATGCATAATGGTGTTCCGTTCTATAAAGCTTACCAGACGTTTTGTTATTACTCCCTCCATACATTGCTGCCATATAGTTGCCTATATCCTTTTTTGAACCACATTTGTAAATTGGATGTACTACAACAGTCTTAAGAGCAACAGGAATCTTCCCTTGATGTAAACTCAGGTTTACAATTTTCGAAATTATTAGAGCAAACTTGTCGGCGTCGGTTTTCAACTCAACTGCTCTGCTCCATCAAATCATGCAGATTTATTAATATCAAGATGTCTCAAAGACTTGTGTACCTCCTCACAGTTTGCATTTTCTACGTAAATAGAGTTAGGTTTCGTGACGCCAACATAATCTGAGGTAGTTGCGTCACAGTTATGCAAAATCAGAATTGTTTGTTCTGCGAAATGTTCAGCAAATTCATTTGTTAATGCACTTAAACATTTATTAGGAGGACAATTTTTAACAATGACTTCATCAACGCTGGCTTTTTTCCTACCCATGATCTCGTTAATCAGATTCCATGTTTAATAGGTGTCATCGCTGGACACTGCCTTATAGGCAAGCATGCAAGAAGGCTTGGCGCTTTAACAACGATTTTCTTTAGAAGCTGCATGGACGAGGAGGAAGAGGAGACAATCCTCCAATAACTCTTTACATGTCCAGATCTCTCCCAGAGAAGAAAACTTCACTTAGGAGCTTTCTTCTACAATGACAAAAACGATCTAAAGAATATAAACGTAAACAGTCTACTACGCTTCATCATAAACTCAAATTGGTTCCATGAGTAAGAGGATCATAGATCCACGTGGCATCACAATGGACTAATAGGCCTAAGTGTGTTGGCATTTCTAACAGTCACTCTTACCTACCCTTACCTACCCTAAGTAGAAGTGTAGCGCGGCCATCCGGACGCACAATGTCAAACGTCAAAATAGACGCGAAATTCCACAAGGAAACATAGCCGCCGTAACGGCCAGTATCGAAGTAGACCAAGAAATGTCGATTCGGCGCCGATCAGCTAAATTGAGCATCGCCAGAGAGTCATCCCGACTTATTTTGCGGTTGGATTTGGGCCTACATCCGTATAAAATTGTGCTGAAGCCGGACGACCATAGACAACGCAGTGAGTTCACTAATTGGGTGCTTGAAATGTTGATCCGAATTTTGGACGAAAAAATTGTCTTCCCGGACGAGGCCCATTTTTGACTCAGCGGCTATTTCAACAAGCAAAACTGCAGTTATTTAAGCAAACACAATCCCCAAGTGTGCGGTCAAGCATCAATGCATCCACAAAGATTGATTGTTTGGTGCGGTTCACGGCATGGCGGCATCATCTGTCCTTATTTCTTTCGAATTGAGGAAGGAGGCACCGTTACCATCAGCGGTCTCAACAAGACGGCGATACATGCCATACAAGCGACACAACGCTCGAAGTTGTGAAGTAGAGCGTTCATCAATGGGCCGCCCCGATCATGCAATTTGACGCCACTCGATTATTTTCTCTGGGAATAGACAAAGTCCTTAGTCTATTCTAACAAGTCAACCATTTTGGACGAGTTCGAGGTTAACATTCGACACGCTATTGCCGGAATAACGCCGGACGTATTGGACCGACCGCTTGAAGCAATGATGTGATATTCCGCACACAATGGTATGAACGTAGCTTCAAAATAAAACCAGAATCAATTTTATATCTCACACCGTTGTTGTTTTTGTTTCTTTCCTAACGCTCTTATCTGGTCACCCTTTACCATAAAACATAAGGTTCCTTCAGTTGCATTCGTTCCCCTTCAAATTTAAGGATTGAAATATCAGTTCCCCCGGTCGTTTGTTGGCAGGAACAATAGTCAGTGGTGTTTGATACGATGCCCTCTCTTGCAGCGAGATCGTGTTTGAATCCTCAACAATTATCAAAGTGCTCCACGAGAAATTGTCAACAACCAGTTGTGCTCTGCGTTTAGAATCGAAGGCATTAAAATTAAGAAAGCGACAGAAGATGCAGACTGCGACATTATCCGAACCGCTCTTGGCAAAAACTAATGATATGAGAACGTTATCGCTCTTGGAAAGAATGTGCACCTACTCGTTCTCCTTTGTTGGTTGGGCTCAAACATCCAATATGTTTGCTTCCAGAGAAGCGGCAAAGGTGAGTCGAGTCTCACTCAGTTTTCTACCACTTCACTTATTCGAGAAATGAAATTGCCCCCGAATTTGAACTCTTCCTCCATGCACTAAGCGGATACGACACGACCTCAAGGATGGCAAGGATAAACAAACTTGTTGAGTGTATTTCACAATTGGTTAGGTTAGGATAAGCCATCATACAGACACCAGTCTCCAGAACGGACCCAATCCGCAGGAGACAGTGTCCTGCCAAGATTCCTATTACTGTCCTAAGCTTATCCCTGTTTAATTTCATTAACTCCCTAGATCTTTTGTCTTCAGAAAGCGGCCAAAGAGCCTTGGATACGCTGTGACCTTCAAGACTTTACCACCTTAAATTGGCAGTATTTATGATTTTTTTTCTCGATAGTGCCCCTCACTATGCAAAGGGGTAGTTTGATGTTGGCCATCTCACTCTTGTCGAGTAGCCCTCCTTTTCTTGCAAGCTTATGCGCTTGTTCATTACCCTTAATATCGCAGTGTCCTGGCATCCAGAGTCTTACTCGGTTATGAGTGCATGGTGCCTTTAGCACTGTGCGACAGCCCCTGACTGTATCAGAGTTAATATTGGTTGATTCCATTGCCTTGAGTGCGGCGTGGCTATGGATGTAGATAGCGATATCTTTTCCGGATACCGATCTCATCTGCATTAGGTCAGCCGCCCTGAGGACAGCCAGAACCTCTGATTGGAAGACACTTCCTGCGTCCGGTAATCTTATAGACACTCTTAGTCCTGAGCCTTCTAAGAAGATACCAGCACCTGTTCCTTCCTCTGTATTTGACCTGATTATTGCATTTTTTCCCCAGTCCTCTCGCTCCGGATAAATTATATCGTACGGAATGTCGAAGTCGACCAGGGAAGGAATTTCATCCGTTAGAATTCGATTGCCTCCGTTAATACTGTGCCATGTCCGAAACCACTGCTCTTAAAGTAACCCAGATTAGTGAATCGTATCGCACTATTTCACAATAACCGGAATCTGATTGATCTGGCCACAGCGTCACTCTAAGCGACCTTCGGTTCCAACGCAAAGTTGAACCTGGCACGTTTGCCCTCAGCCAAAGAGGCTGCTTTCTTTCATCAAGTGCAAACGTGGTTCAGATTAGAAGAGGATACCACAGAGTGGGGTTGGTCCAAGAGCTCCCTTGGTTTAATACCAATAACAACATTGTGCCAGAAGGGATTCGCACGACACTGCACTTGCCGGAGAGCTGGTCTTAAGTGCTCAACTTTATGCACTCCGTGCTCTAGTAACACTTGCCGCAACGTTGCTACAATCCTAATCGACGAAGATGAAGGCGACCCCGACGATCCTCCGCTTTTAGACGAGGAACCAGAGACAGAAAATATGTATATCCCAGCAACTTTCATTGAGCGATTATACATGTACTCGTAAATATACTCTTTAAACATGATTCCACGCAATTTTTTTTTCGTCGAATGCCTACAAATTATAACAAATATTCTCATATCTCGAAAACAATTGAATGCACAGAACTTTGTTAAGCTTAAATTGCTGCTAATTGAATTTACTTCAAAAATAGTAATAACGACTAACATCGAAAAATGCACAGTTGATGAGCTATTTGTCAGCAACAGGGAGCGGTAGAAAGTCACTAACTTCTAAGAGATGTCAGGAAGCATTCTTTACGTCCGCCGGAAACCTAAAACGGCATGCCATCTGCAATTATGCTTATTTGAAACCCAACAGTCAATTGAATACGTAACTGAGGGCGGAAACGGCTCTAACGCCTGTTCGAGTCTGAAAAAATTCTCCTCTAGTGATTTAATTTGCCTTGATCCCATTATGACAAGACTTAGTAAATTCAGCCTTGCGATAGCGTTCAGAGAAGTCTTGCATTTTTCAACTAGCTTGAAAACCGTGAGAGGATACAGCAACCTGGCTGTCGCTACAGATTCGGATGCCGCTCCCTCCACCGATTTTTCATAAAAAGTTCATTGCCATCACTTTCGCTTCAAAGACAGATGTAAGTTTTACTGACGAGGTGTGAAATCGAATGTTGTCGTTCTCCAGAAAGGCACCAGCGCCGCATCTCAAATAGGTTTTGGAAGACCCGAATAAATTCCTCAAATTCGGATCGAAACCATTCCTTGGTACGAGAGAAAAGTCGATTTTGTGTTTGCTTAACAAAATGAGTTGTCATGTCCATAAGATCAGAGTCAGAGATGACACGCAAGGTCATAAAATCTCCAGAGCGTGTTGTACCAAAGACCACTTCTCTTTATAGGGAAGTTGGCTTATAGAGTGCAGCCCGTGGTATGAATATTAATGGGAAGCAGATTAATCAGTACGTCCAATGCAGTCCAGACAGACCGTTTAACCAGAAAACCGACATATAGAATATAATTGGCCTTATCATAGCCGTGTAAGTCAGAGGACCCTCCTGGATGGCAATCCCCATGTCTTGCCGATAGCCCTTTTGAGCCCCTCGACGAGACATGTTTCGTCCAAAGAAGTCTGTTATCTAGAATGACACCCAAAACGAGTTTAAGTACTACGTAAACAGAACACCCTTAGTTTAAAGAATGTTGACTGAAAACCCATTTCTAGTGCACAAATCGTCGATCACGTCTAAGTCAGTCTGTCTACGCTTCAGACCGCAGATCCCTCAATCAGCGTCCAATTCACCAAAACTACACCGTGTTGTCTGGCCGAGTTACACATGTCGCCAAAAGTTGCGTTGCACACTCAATGTCAATGAAAATCCCCAGCGCATAGTCCTTCTTGTCTAGTGCGCTTTTAATTCTGGTCGCCAGATTTTGAAGTACACTTTCGCAGAATCTCCCGCGTTGGTAGGCACGATGCATCTTAGACAGAGCATGCATTCAATTTATTGGATATAATGAATGGATTGTACATTAAGATTAAATCTTTTATAGTACTCGTACATAGAACTTAATACAACAACGCTTAGACTTAATACAAAAATATTTACTTATATAGATAGTAGGAGTGGGAATAGGGAAGGGAATAGATGGGAGAAGAAAAACTAACATAATAATAGTAATTTTCGCTTAAGAAAAAGTAAGACATTATTGCTTCTTTGAATTGGTTTCGGTTGGCAATAGCTCTAATGTGAGATGGTAACGAATTCCAAAGTTGAATCGAGTAGACAAAGAACTGATGGAATGAGTTTAGGTAACGAAAGTGGGGTGTAATAATGTTTACTGTTCTGCTAAAACCAGCGAGTATCAGTTTACAATGCAAAAAAAGATGGCGAAAAAGTTAATAATTAACTTGTGTAACAAGATGCAGTTTTTGGCATTGAGGTACTGCTGAAGAGAACAACCAAGTAAACTCCTTGAGAATGTCCAGATATGATCAAACGTCTACGTAGGTTTGGATGGATGTTACACACGGCATCATTGAAGGCCACCAGCAACTTATGTTGGGACAATGAGTCCAGGTTACAGGAGACATTTTTAGCATAGGTAATAAGCGGTAAAATAAGCGTTTTGACGAGCTTCTATCTTGTGGCGGCAGGGGTGAAGGTAGCGTTTAACCACAGTTTATGAAGGCTTCCATAGACATAGGCGATTAACAGAATTAGTATGAGAATACCCCGACAGCTTGTGATCAATTACGGATCCTAAACGGGTAGCCGATTTGACAGTGTTTAATTTGACGTCAGATAGCCAAATGTCAAGTAAAGACTGGGAATCTATTTTTTTGTAATATATTGGCAGCATTTGAGACTTTCTTGGATTCAGTAAGAGACCATTGTCTGTGGCCATTGTCATTAATGCATTGGACTGGCTCAGCGATGTTATTAATGGATCGGCCTATAAGGAATTGGAGTTATCACCATAAAAGTGAACTGAACTATGTTTGAATAGTTTACAAGCATGCACACCTTCTGAAACAAGCTCAACCTATTTGACAGCAAGCTGCGAATTAGGTCCGTCGGCCTAATACTGAAGCCAAAAACATTCTGAAATTTCCAGCAGAGTAGGTCGTGATCGCATTCGCAAAGCAGCTTTTGCAGCTCGACTATTCTATACATGTTCTTCAATAAGAAGGAGGCCGAGGCACCAGTGGTAGTGTATTGGCTTCCAAATCGGAAGGTTCGGTGTTCGTATCCCAGCCTCGCCCGAAAGACATATTCATTTTTTCAGTTGGCGAAAATCAAGTAAGATGTGTAGTTGATTGGAAATCAACAACAAGCCAACCTCCATTAAGAATTTAGTCTCCCCATTAAATGTTGAAATGTTGGATGCCACCCATGGAGCGGAATAACCACTAAACCCAAAAACCTTTCTTTCTCTCTCTGTCTCATTCTCCTAAAAACTTAACACGCACTCAGGCACTTTAAATATAGCCATATCCACTTGAGTGCTAAGTTCTTATAAAACAAAAAAAAAAAACAGATACCAGTTACGGGGTGTCGTATTACTCAGCTCACTTACAGTTTCCTTGGTTGTGAGCTGTTTCTGATTAGGCTACCTAAGTAAACGTGGGACTTGGAATCTCTGTTTTCGATTTATTGTAGGTGCGATCAGATTTCCTGACTGATTCCCATCTCCCAAAGATATTAGGTCGTACGAGACTTCGTCTTCAATAAGTCTATTGTGGCACGCACTGTGTGGCAGCATATCCTCCAAATTGTTTAGTCCCAATTTCTCAACAAAAAAAAAATTGGTTAACATGAAGCTTTTCGGCATCATCTTCTTACGCTAAGACATCTTTTAAGGGCTCAGGTACCCTTAAAATGTTTGCTCAAAAGGCGTGCGAAGGAAAGTTAGGGAGGCAAGAAAGAGAGGTACCGATGTACATTTGTTTGAAGGTTATAATAATCAGGAAATAAAGAGCTCGGGTGGGCATTCTATAAGCAAGTTGTATGGCTTAGCAACGAATCACGTTATTTCAGAGTACGTCCGAAAGTGGGCTTGAGGGTAAACTGATGAGCATTCATAGCGAGACGGGTGTTACGGTTAAAGGTTTGAACGAGCTGAATGCTACTGGTAATTTCAATGGAGCACTGGTGGTGAAAATAGCGATAGAGCAAGATGACACAGGAGGCATTACGTTAGCATTCCAGGTTGTCAATTGGCTGGGTGAAACTAGCATCTGAGTCTTATCGCACGGCTTTGAATTATATCTAGCATCGGACCAGATGTGGGCTGGGTACTCCAATATTGGGCTGATGGATGACTTATATGTTGAGGCGGGACCAGAGGGGGAAGAGTCTTTTTTGCATCGTTTGAGGAAACCTACACATTCCGTAGCATTTTTGGCGACATCAAATATGTGGTCATTCCAACGTAGGTTGTCAGTGACACACACACCTAGAATGGAAAGATTTTCGGTTTCAACGATGCAAGCGCGGATTTAATTAATTTAGCATAGTGCATAATGCCATTCCCGATATACATGCGAAGAGCAGGGACGTTTGTCTAGAAGTAGAAGACAAGAGATCGTTGATGAAAATTAAAAGGAGTGTCGGACACAGAACGGAGCCCTGTGGAACACAATCATTTTAAGACAGCTTGAATTGAACGTTCCGAAAGGTAGTTTCTAATCTATTGAAGAAGAGAGTCGTCGATCTCAAATGCACGCATTTTCGACAAAAGAGCTTGATGCCAAACTCTGTCAAATGCCTTAGAAATATCAGCTTTCGCCAAATTGATGCACACTTTGGTTCCATTTTTCGGTGAGACATGCCATCAAATCACCAGTGGAACTGTTGCTACGAAAACCGTATTGCCGTTCAATGAGAAGTTTTCGTGTTTCGAGATATTTCATGAGCTGATAATTTATCAGCGTTACCATGACCTTGGAAAGAAGGGACGTATGTGCAATGGGCCTGTAGGAGGAAAGAGGGACGGGCTGGACAAATGCTGTTTTCCATCTGCTCGGAAAGAGTCGTGAAGAGTTAGATTGATGAAAATGCTCACGCAGTGGTCTTGCCAGCGTAAAAGAAGGGGAGATATAATATCTGGACCAGCAGATTTGCGTATGTTTAGATATTGAAGTAACCTTGCTACTACACGAGTGCGAAAGTGGACTCGTCCCATTAAAGATTCGACGGACTCAAGTGTAGGAGGAGACAAAGCACAATCTGGAAGTGTTGAACAAGCAGCCAGCTAAGATATCATTGTAAATGAGCGTTGAGATGGAGGATGATACAGAATTTCTTATGTTTTTGACGAATGACCAAAAGCTTTTACTACCTTTGATACATTGTAGTATTTTTTGCCTCAGTGTTTGGTCATATTGGAATTTCGCACGCTAAAGAAAGATGTTGCAGTCACTCCTGGCTCGTTTGAACATTTTTCGGTTTTCCTGGTCTTGAAGGACCGAAAAAACATTTCTCTAACCCAGACAGCCTCTTTACAGCTGGAGTCGTACCATGCCTTTTCTTTTGATCTAATACTCTTACTCCGATGAGGGATAAAGAATCTCAATTCAAGGAGAATATGTAGTATATGTGATCATCTTAGCAGCGGCATCCATGTCGTTATCGAGAAAACACAATGACCAGTTCGCTCCAATTGGTGTCGTGTTTGTCAATGTACAAGAAATTAACTGATATGACCCAATGGTCCGTCGAGCCTAAAGGGGAGAGCACTTAAACGGTGTACTTGTCAGGGTGAGGGGTTAAACACAAGTCCAGAGTATTGGCGGTCTGGTATTCGTGAGGCTTCATTTACAAGCTGGGTCAATTTGTTTTCCGCAGCGAAGATCTCAACACACCGTCCTTAGGTTGTTGCCTGTCCGACAAGCCACCCAGAATTGAGTATATAAAAATCGCCCGTAATAACAATTTCAGTATGAGGATACAGGGATACATACAATCCTTTGAATGGAGTCAGATAGGTCGAATTACTGTCCAGTTTTTGGCTGGATTTAGACGTTTAATATCAAAAACAGGATTTTGATAAAGTGACGCACTGTCAACTTTATGCTTGAAAGGATTATAAGTTATTTCCTTCAAGTAGTTCCCATTGGAATGAATGGAGAAGCTATAACAGATGGCTAGAGTCCAACATGTCAAATACGTAGCAAAAAATGCATATCTGTCCAACTTTTAAGCTGGTAAGCCAACTTAAAAAGATTTCCTCTCATACTTTCTTTTACTCTGTGTACATGTGTGTATGAAAATTGCTCTTACGAATTCCACCCTTATGACATAAAACCTTTTAGGTCATGCAGCCACTTCTGAGATAAGAAATGTACTCTTACTCTGGATACATATCAAAGGTGAACCGAGAATATTGCATCACTTTTTCCTTAATGAGCTACTTTTTGCTATGTTGCAGGCTTTTGACAAGAGTAATGGGTTTTTCACCCTCTCGTAGGTGCAAACATATTTACTTGCATGAGTGTCCCTTGCTACATACATATGTATGTATGTGTAAGTGTATTTTGGTGGTGATTTTTGGATCAGCCCTTGCAAAACAAACCACCCTCTACTTAGCTCTAACCCACCCCCAACACAACTACTTACTACTTAGTAATGAATTTGGCATATTTCATTGGCATTTGGCCAATTTAATGGTTTTTTCTGCCTTCGCATTCGTACATACATATGTATGTGAAAACTATCATTTCAATCTTGAGTACTAAGAGTTATCGATTGAACTTAAGGATGTGCCAAGAACACTTCCCACCAAATTGTGGACGATTTCTGGGGTAAAATCAAATCAACCATAAAATAAATGCCCATCTTCCTGTCACCCCTAACAGACTTGAACAAATTGATGAAAATTTCATGTCATCTTCTTCTTATCTTTTTGAAACATCAACGAAACGAATAGGTATGTATTGTACGTATGTACATAATAATTTCAAAAATCTGATAAGATACGACCGGGACCGGATGCGAGTGGTAAAGAGTATTTTCTAATGGCTTCCCTTTGAATTGTCATCAAGCCTTTCAACTGCTACTGCTAATACTACTTCTGTCACTGTTCCAAGAAACACAGAAGAAGAAAAAAAAAAAAAAAAACACTTCTTCGAATCAATTCTTCTCTATTCAATTCTCAAAAATTTTCCAAAAATCAATATGACTCTCCTCAGTTCCCAAACTCCACAGAATTCAGACCTACTCGTACATACTAAGAGTAGCTAAAACTTTGTCTGCGATAAGTTGTTGCATCCCTTTTCAACTCATGCTACTCTCGGCTATAAAAACTTCTCGAGATAACACCGATCAAAGGGAAATAAAAGGACTCACATTCGGAATTAGGAAAGTTTAAAATTTTAGTCACTCTCTCGCCCTGGGTATTTTATAAGTGGGGGGTTCCCAGAACCATATAGTTGCTACAGGAAGGAATAGAGTACCACATTGCCAATGCCGCATTGTTGGCTCTGTGTATGTTGTATGTAATCTAATATGAATGTACATATATTCTTTCGTACATATATACAACATCCTTTAATAAATCAAACACAATCCCACTAATACAGTTGCAATCACAGAAGGAATAACACACAAAAAGTAAGTAGAAGTAGTAATAATAACTATAATCAAAATCATCATCGGTTCCCTCTTATTATGTTCGTTTCCCTTGCTGCCGCACCTTACCG
The DNA here is from genome assembly GCA_949129095.1 of Volucella bombylans. NCBI lineage: Eukaryota > Metazoa > Arthropoda > Insecta > Diptera > Syrphidae > Volucella > Volucella bombylans. Next base: position 197,591,534 of record OX422141.1, on the reverse strand, counting down.
CTGTTCTATGACCATTCTCTAATCCTCCTAACGAATTTCCTTTTAGCATAGCAATAAAACTGTGGAATGGATAAGAATTTTATTGAAAGCGTAAGGAAAACGAATACGGAATACACGTTGAGTAAAGTACTCGAATTAACAGGGTGACCATAGTGGAATTCATAATTTCACTTGTTCAATTCAATTATATATTTCTCTTGTTATTCTGGTTCAGCGTGTGATGGTAGTTAAAGACTGACTTCAATGGAACGCTTCAATCGGTCTTCAAATCATGTATTTAGAAGATTACGATACACTCTACATGAGGCGAACCCAACAACGTGTCAACGTAATGTGCTTACAGAAGAAACTGTTACGCTATGAGTGAAAGTTTGGCTATGAGTCGATTTGACGATAGTGTGACCTTTATCCGTCCACTATGTGGAAAATTTTCCGGAAGGATAGGAGAAAATAGGGGAAACTCCTGCAGGATCTAAACGTGACCACAAGATCATAACCTGCGACGGAAGTTCGCGGATTGGGCTGGTGAAAAAAAAAGTGTTTAGGGACGAAGCTCACTTTCAACTTAATGGGTTGTTGAACAAACGAAATATCTGATTCTAAAGTGAGACAAATTCAGAAGAGACTCATGGCGAGACTCAATTACACCCACAAACGTGCACTGTTTAGTGGCGTTATTTTAGCTTATTTTTTTTCCAAAATGAAGCCGGAACTTGCGTTACAGTCAATAGTCAACGTTAAGGGACAAAAGCCAATGATTGCTTCTTCAAAAATCTGAACGATATTGATTCAGATATGTAGTTCCAGCATGATGGCGAAATGTGTCATATTTCCCATAAAATCATTGACCTACTTGGTTCAATGACAACATTAAATCGCGAAATGAACTGAGTTCGGCGATTTGACTCCACTTCATTACTTCTTGCAAGCTATGCAGGCCTTGGAAGCCAATATTCAACGCCTAATTGGTGAGGTAGACCCCGAAATGTACAAAAGAGTGGCCCACGACTGGACCAACAGAATTCTCTACGTCAAAAACAGCCGAGTTAGCCTAATGCAAGGTGCGGCAAGATAACTTCCTTAGGTATCTAAGCTGATTGGAATCTGATGGAGAGAGGGGATCCTAGGGTTTTGTGTATTGTACTTCAGTCGTCATCATGCCTTCGAGTAACGAGCAGCATTCGTTTGCCTTAGAGACTTATTTTTCCAACGGCCGTTGGGTGGTTTCAACCGAGCGCGCCTTCCGAAATCGCTTCACTATTGCGCCATTGGCTCTGGTCCGGGACTTGAAATCAATACTTTTGTGAATTATAATATTCAAGAAAACTAATACTCTGCAGAAAAGAAGAATTGCAAGGGTTGTAGACGATAGCCGCCTGTCTCTGTCTGCTCTCTTTGAAATGAACTTATGGGACATATGGCTTCAACAGGACGGAGCAGCGTCCCCTACTTCAGGGGCATCAATGGCTGTGTTGTGAGAGCACTTCCCAGAGCGCCTCATCTCACTGAGGGGTGATTTGGAGTGGCCGACCCGCTCACCGCTTGTTTTTGTGGGGTATTTGAATTCCCGTATCTATACCAACCGCCCACAGACCCTGGAATTCCTAAAAAGAAACATCCAGGAAGAATCGGCCAACATACCCATAAATATGCTGGAGAGGGTGATAAGAAACAGCAGAATTCGGTTCAACCAGTGAATCGGCAATGGGGGGCAGTACTTATCCGATATGATTTGTAAGCCACAAAAATTTAAAATATATCGTTAATTGCTTAAACAAAATAAGTTATATAGCTCTCAAGAAAAAAATCATATACCTGCCTTTTGGCTGTTATAGCTGTAACTGGACCGGTAATATATGACCAGTATACCTTTAAAAATTCACCTTCCAACATACCTCTCAGCCGCATTAAAACAAAATCAGCAAGAAAATTATTTAGCTTGGTGAGCTCTCCGCGAGGAAATGAAGTCGACCAATTGTGATACCATCTTTTTGGGGCTGATAACATCGTTGCACCCAGGTATTCAAACACTCTTGGTGACAAACATTTGGATATTAGATGCTCAGGTGTTTCAAAGATTGCTTGGTCGTGAAATAGTACTCTATATTAGCGTTCCTTGACGTAGGCAGCAGGGTAATGGGAGATGTGAGTTCTTATTCTTCCTCATTTTGGCTGATGCCACACAAGTCGTTACCTAGTCTAAGAACGTACTTGCCTATAGTGCAATGTCCTATATTGACATTGATGACTTAAGATACGAAGTTCCCATTTGAAAGCTTGCCACTTTACGTTAGTGCATTGATTCTGATCACTGCGTCGGCCACGGTTAGTAGTTTTTAAAACGATCCTGACTGTCTAATGTCAGTTCTCTGACTGATCAAGAACTAGGGAGATATACTGTCCAGCTATCACTTAGTCATTCATTGGCTTAGAAATTATAGCGTAGTATACTAAGGATTTGATTGTGACCTGACTATTATTGCACTCGTAGATGTCCACATTGGTTTTGCGATACTGCATTCACCGATGGCTTAGTTTCAGTCTGATGAATAGCCCAGATTTTGGCTAGAAAAATAGTGCAATATTTGGAAAGCCTGAGGGCTAGGGCTTAAGAATATACAATTAAAATTGGCAGTCATTTATTGCTGAAACGGTAAAATAAATCTTATAAGTAATCAAACGTGGAACGAATATTTAAAAGATATAAAACTGTTTTCCAAAGCAATCTTACATAAACTCACACCATACCTTGGAACTCAAGAAGAAAAACAAGGATTGAGAGCAAACAGATCAACTGTGGATGCTTTATATGTACTCGTATATCGTATATATGTGTTTTATTGATCTACCGAAAGCATTCGACAGAGCAAGACCCCAAGATGTTATAAACTAAAAATACACTAAGTGCATACTTTAGTGCATACACTAAAAATCCACAATACAGGATGTAAAATAAAATAAAAGTCAGGGTAGATGGAATACATCAAGGCGATTCCCTCAGCTCGGAAGTCGAAACCATTCAATATTGTAATGAATAAAATAATAAGTGAGGTTAAACAATATTCAAAATGTAAACATCCCTATACCATGCTACGCAGACGACGCTGTACTGATAGCAGATTGTGAGGATAACCTACAGCGCCTCCCGCACAAATTCGAAACTACTGCGAACAAATGTATAATGGAGGTCTCGAAGGAAAAATCACAAAAAGTCTGGTAGTATCAAAAGACCCAATCAGGTGCAAGCTGTAAATAGATCGATCCAAGATCGAGCAACTAATGCAATTCAAATATCTTGGAGTTCAGATCTCCATCGATCGTAATATAACCAAAGAAGTTAGAGAAAGATGTACTAAAGGGGCGAGAGTATCGGGAGGCCTAAGAGATGTAATATAGAAAAACAAGTACCTGAGTACGGAAGGCAAAACGCAAAATGGGAAAACCAAACAGATGCTACGTACAACAGAAATGCATATTCTTATATCCATCGCTGTATCTAATTGATTGCATAAGAAATGAAGTATTACGTGAGGAAACTAAACTGACAGACATTCTCAAGTTAATTAGAAAAAGAAGGCGGGCTTGGAATGACCACATATCAAGAAAGTCTAACGACCGACTCATCAAGATTACAAGAAATTCGAAGAAGAAAACAGCATTGACTTCTTCCATTCAGAATACGTATGTTGCTATCCTGTCTGGAAATTTATAGGATTCAAAGCAACTGTAACTCTTAATTGATGCGCCAGGAATAGTAGAGGGAAAACTGTTCAAAATAGAATTTCTTCAGTTCTCTTGCAACCAGAAAAATGTGTTTTCAAGGATAAGATTAGCTCGCGGAGTGATTGGGAAGATCTATTCTTCGATCTTCCTTGACGAACCGATAACTAGGTTAGATACCGTATTTTGGATTCGCGTACACGATTTTCTTGTTACGATCTCAACGTGGTAATTGTCGTAAAATGGTCAGGTACTCCGCAACCTATTTAACAACGATGGTCATATACGAGTACATAACATATGCTTCTATAGTATAGTGGACTAAAGACACGCAAAAGATCGCCAGACAGAAAGCTCAATTGACTACAGGGTCTTGCATGTCTGGGTATTTCCGGAGCCTTTTGTACCTGCCCCACAGCAGCCATAATGGCACAAATTGGTATACGGATAGTTCTAAAATGGAATAGGGAATGGGAGCTGAAACACACGGATCTGACCTAAATAAAAACATAGAAATGGGCAAAAGTCCCAGTGTGTTTCAGTCAGAGCTCCACGGTATTCAAGTATGTGCCAACCATATTTACAAATCTGGTATCAAAGGCGCAAACATCCATATATTCACAGCAGCTACAAATGGTCTTAGCATGCACACCATTGACTCCAAATCAGTCACGTACTGTTTCAAAATCCTCCAAAAACTAAGATCTTGGAACAAAACCAAACTGTGGTGGGTTTCTGGTCATGAGGGCATTGATGGGAATGAAAAGGCTGACGCACTGGCCAGAAAGGACTCAGAAAGTCCCTTTAATGAACCTGAACTCTTCTGCTGCACTCAAAAATCCGCAGTCAATTTAGTTATAGATAGCTGGGAGCAGTCGAGATGCACCTCATATTGGAAGAATAGCTCAGGTCTATGGCAGGCCAAACGAGCCATCTTGCCCTTCAACAAAAATGCCAATAGATGTCTAAATCCAAGTAGGTTACCTCACAGGACATCACGATTTAAGATATCACCTCACCAAAATGAATCTAGTCGACTATCCGGAGTGTCGACTTTGTCTTGTAGAAGACGAAACAGCTGAATAAACCTTATATGGATGTCCAGCCCTAAAAAGAATTAGACGGACGATTTTCTTCAGGGAGCTATTCGGCTCCAAGGAGCTAATGAATTCTTCAACTTCATTCGGAAAGTACAAAACCTACTACTCTAACTACAAATCGAACTAAATGGTCTTACTTCACAGTCAGGAAATTAAAACAAAAAAAAACGCAAAACTTTTTCCGACACGACAGCACGAGGTCCTTTTTGGAGTAAGTTTAACGATTATTCAGGCAGTCGCCTGGGTATCTGGTTCACATTTCATGTGAGGTTCCCGTAGAACATTTTTGAAACAGAAATAGACCATCTGGCCACACTGCCAACGAAACTACGACTATGCACAAATGTGAATTTCAATCCGAAGCTGTATACGAACGGATGGATGGATTTGGTGGATGAGGGATTTTTTTTTATTATTTGTTTGAAGAAGGGAGCAGTTAAATAGCAGAGCATAAGCAGTTATACTTATGGAATTTGTTTTTATAATTTTTACCTTTTTATTGGCACTCGTTTTTCGAGTTTCCGTTTTTGTCTGATCTGCCGGTTGATACGTCTTCTTTGGCATCGTTGTTGTCGTTGTCGTCATCGTCATCGTCATTGCCATCGGTCGTTCCTGAAAATGGTGCGCGCCAGAGTGAAGTGTTGATACTTGGTTTCATTGGCAATCCCAATTCTCTACTTTAGACTCGGATGTGGTGCAACCTTTAAATGAAATGACGTTCACTGGGTTTGTTTCGTTTATTTATGTGTTTGCCCATTTTTGGAAAAAGGGCTGGAGGTGGTCTGCGGGATGAGAAATCGTTATCGTTCTTGTTTCTGTTGAAATACATACGTCAAAAGTTTTGTTATTCTACTCCTCTTTGGGTGGAAATGTGAATTGTTTGTCGTCATTTTTTATGTTCAAAGCAAACAAGAAATATTCGGCTTTTTTGGCATTTTGTATTAGAACAGGGTTGCCAATGATATATTATAAACAAAAAGTGAGGAGTACTACTTTTATCATTTGAATTCCTTAGCTCAATAGATTATATGGAGGACAGCCACAGAAGAGCCCTCATCTGCATGGTTTCGTGAATTCGTATGTATAACACGGGACTCAAAAAACTTTTCCTGAACTACATATGTGCCGCTTTCTAGTTACCTAGATGTATAACGATTCGTCCCAAACCAGTACGATAGTTCCGGAAATCAAAAACAACTGGATTAGCATTTGAAGGTTGACGTACTGAAACAGTTCTTTCTTGCGATCAACCAGCCAATAGAACAGAGCCCTGTTGAGATTGAACAAAGGAAAAAGACATTGAACCAACTTGCTGTGTGAAACTGGGGACACCCATCATGCTGGCTGAAGTGTCATCCGAGTAAGTAAGTTAGCGAAACAGCAATGACACTGATAAGATTTTGGATGAGCAAAGTTAATCCACTAGTGGACATAAGATACCGAATCATTTTATGACAGTGACAGTCTAACTGTCAATTCTAATGGTCAAGTACTTGGTCAGGTAAGTAGAAAGGAACTGGCTAGTTTAGAAACATCAAAATAAGCCCATTTGCCAGTTAAGTGACGCTACTGCGTCGTCTCAAAAGAAATGTGTACAGCCTGTCAACTTTATTCTACATAGAATTGTAGTCGAACACCTTAAGAATTGGTCTGAAGGTTAGGAAGGACTAGACGGTAGTTATGCTGACAGCAATTAAAGTAGCAGCTGCTTAAGTCAAAATGTTACTTCCAAGTCTTGGGTTAGTTTTTGTCTGAGTGCTCTGTTTTGACAACAAGAAAGCCTTAAGCAGTACCTTCTTCCCTTTTGAATACTGAGGTCTGATAAACTGGTGGTGATGACATTCTTCCCCGCCACAGAGTCAGTTAGACGCTAGAGTTGTCCATTTTTGAAGGCGGTTCCATACAGGCTTTGAAGTCAAATTCACTACCAAATATACTCCACTTTCTTGGTGCCAAAATTAGCGATCTAAAAGAGGATCTTTCAGAAGACATTTCGCAAAGGTATTTTGAATGAGCAGCAGCTTCAGAGGCAGAATAGTATCCGTAAAGTTATTTAGTCTACTTTGTGCTACGAATAAAATCACCTTGCATTGCACAGTGGGAAGCTCTTAGGACAGTCCTTCTGGATGAAAATTCTGTCGTCAGGATTAATAGAAATCTAGTCATTTTCAAAGAGCATTGAAAAAGAACGATCAGAAGCACTCTGCGAAGAAACAATCACCTTAGTAATTGGTGCATATATTCGGAGTCCCGCCAAATCCGTATTTTCGCACAACCAGAAGAATGGCAATTAACTGGACAAGCGTAAGCGAAGAGAAACGTTTTACCAGAGAAAGATCTATGAATTATACATACTTCGAGTTGTTTCTACAATAGTAAACGAAAGCGAAAACAATGCTCTTGAAATGACCTGAAGAGTTAAGGGGGTCTCATTTTTTGCATATTTTCAAAGTTTTATAAGTTGAGAATATACTGTGAAAATTTTAGATCGATATACTAAGTCATTTTAAAGTTACAGCAAATAATAGGGGTGAGCGTACCCTGCAGCTGCGGGGATTATACCAAATTTTAAACTCGTTTTTCTCGAAACTACTTTTTATCCGTCGGCCTAGAAAAAAAACCGATGGACCGATTCGGCTGAGATTTTAACACAAATTCTACGCATGAATGGTTCTGTCCGGTACCAGAATTTGATTTTTTTATCCACTGTTTCAAAAACAGTCGATTTTTGAAAAAAAAATTTTACAAGGCCGCCATTGTGTTATTTTTTACTCAAATCTTTTAAATCTACTGCGGGACAGAAGGACAACCCTACTGAATAATAATCTTTTCGGAATTTTGATTTCAGATGCTTACAAAGGGAGCAATCAGGGGGCCAATTCAATAACTAAATAATAACATATAATTATTATAAGAAGATTGTATTTCATTTTCCACAAAAATGAAATCCTTAAAGACCTTCAAAATTTAACCTCGGCCATGAGGCTACCCCCTTACCAAAGCCCGACCTAAATACCTCTGACTGAAAATACAACCTCCAACTTATTTTTAGGATTACAAAGGGACGACTAGGGTCAGGACTTTTTGGGTGCTATAACTAAACATTCATTAGCAGTTCTGCATTTTAAATCGATTTCCTAATCTTGTTCCAATGAGTGTTTTAAAGGCCTACCCAAGGTGGCGAAATTGGATACAAAGAAACATTCATTCAAATTAATTCTCTAAGGATAGTGATGAGCCATTTTCGATAGGAATTGTTGTATACTCAGTGCCGTCATTATGGCGTCATACTCCATTTCTAACTCAATCCAACCTTGTCATATGTTTGTGGCGCTAATTACATCGGCAAAAATCTTCCAATGATGGCAAATACTACCACCACATTCTGCCGTTTATAAACAATACCCTCATCTTCCTTCATGTAGCCCTTTAAACCGCTGGTATTGCTTAAAAAGTTTTACCAAGTGATGCCCAACAACACCTTTTCCGCTTTCTAGATTTGTAGTCATCTTACATATATCAAGGAGCAAAATGATTTCCCTCAAATCAGGATGGAATTGAGCGTAGGCGGATTGCGTAAGTTTTTTCATCAAAAGTTTTCGAGTACGCACAGTCGTCATCGTTTTGAAGTAACAACTTGTGGAGTTGAACACATCTTTCCAAAATATTTTTAGCACCCAACGTTCTTGTGATTAATTACAATAGCCGTATTACTTGCGTAGGCAAATACGATGCAATTCTTGAGAGCTACCAACATATTATACATATACATAAATGATGAGAATTAATGGACCTAGTTTGGATACTTGTGGTAATCCATAGATTGACAGATTCGCTACTCTATTCTTGATTTTCACTTGTAATCATCTATGTCTTAAGTAACTTTCAAACCATTACAACATCGCTAATCGTATGCCCACTTTCTCGGCTTCAAGTCTTTTGTCGTATGGCATTTTCACCAGATTGAGAGTTCCTCTTTCTATGAAAGAAGGATCTTCTTTCGAACTGACTTCACGAAAAAACATGGATCGTTCAACGCTACTTGATGGGCCGGAATGGGACCTATGATCCCAAATGTAAACTGTATTCGGAATATTGTTTCAGAAAACTCTTTTATAGATATTATAAAAACTGTTGGTTGCAAAGACAGATGTCTCTTGTGTTTTACGTAGGTACCTGCCGTGAAGGCTTAAGCCTACTGTGCGTCTTCGCACAAGATATCAAAACAATGCGTTGATAAGCGCCCTTCGGGTAGTACAAGTACTACCACCAGTACCAGATTCGAAGTCGTGTGTAAGGCACGAACTTCCCCTTTGGTGAAGGGTCAAGGCCTATTTAATACCTCCGCCATTCTGTGGGTCATGAAACCCGGTTGCAATGCAACTCCACATCGAATAGATAAGTTGGTTCCATAGCAATCCCATGGTCCAGCACAGGTCGTAGCAACCTACAACACATGCTAAGACATGAGATGTCCTAACTCCATTCGGTCTACTCTCCCCGCGATTTTGGGTACAAATCTACAGCCACCACGATACTCCCACAAGGGGGCCAACTCCTAAGTCAGGCCGGAACCATAGTTCCGGGGGCTCCTGACCTCCCGTGGTACCAGAATATAGCTTCCGGTCGAGCTTCGCAACCTTGCCGTCGCTTCCAGTTGGGCACCTCACTGCCCAGGACTGGCGGTCTTGCAACAAATTTCCTACAAACTTCCCTTGGCTGCCTACTGCGCCTTCTATTGAATACTTCTTTTGCAAAACTACGGGTTCTTTCGAACCGTACGGTATCGTGACATTCACATAGGACATGAATCCAGCCCTCATAGGTGGCTCCACATGAGCAGCTCGCAACCACGCTAAGCCCTGTCTTATGCAAGAATGCATTAAGAGAGCAATTCCCGGTCAACAAAAAGCCCAGGCTGAGGACAAAATTCCGTTCAAGAAATACTCTCATGGTTAGCACATCCCTTAGGAAGCCGTAAGTAACCCTGCCATTTTCGCTAGCTTCCCATCTAGATTGTCATCTAGATAGAATGCATGCGTGTAGCAAGGTTTTACGCTGCTTCAGGGATAGGCCATCAACTTCTTCCGGGGAAACCCAATCTCGCCCATTTAGAGGGAGACCTCTTCTGATCTTGAAAGCAATACCACGCCTTATCACTTCCAGATCCAGAGGTGGCACTCCTAGCAACACCTGCATTGTCTCTGTAGATACAGTGTGGCACACAGGTAAATACCCAAGTAAGGCGACTCTTTGGCAAGACAAGATCCGCTTACGACCATCCAGAGTCATAACCCTGTCGTACCATACCGATGCTCCATATGTTGCACAAGCAACACAAGGCCATCGTATATAATATGGACAGAACACCTGTTGAGTCCCCAGTCAGATCGCAAAATGCGCCTGGCCTACGGCACTCAACATGCATTGTCTGATTCGAACCAGGTGTGGAATGAAGTTCATACGCTCACCGTTATGCCCAGATATGTGACCTCAGTCACACATCTAATGCTAACACCGTTCAAACATATCGCAAGAGCCCGACTTCTTGTATTCAATTTGCCCTTAAGCTGCATTGAAATAGTCTTATCCTGCGACACACTTAACCTAACGCTTTCTCCCCATTCAGCAACGACTGCTAGAGCTCTTTCTTCTAATACCTCGATTTGGGCCCTGGACTGGCCTTCGAGGATGAGGAGCAGGTCATCTGAATAGGCGCAGCACCCACAGAGCTCATTTAGTTGCCACAAATAAAAGGACCACAGATGGACCCCTGGGGGCAACCTCTCTCAACGCTAGTTGAGACGCTGTCGTGCGTATTTTCAACGCTCGCTTTTCTGTCGGAAAAGTAGCTTCCCCAAAGCCCAATTTCCCGACAGCCCAATTCCTGCAATCTGGTTACTATTTTCTGCCAGTTCAGGTTATCAAAGGCACCTTTGAAATCAATAAAGATGCCTATAACTACATTGGCGCTGCTTCTCAGGACTCTGTCTTTTAGGAAAGACCATGCATCCTCAACACACTTGCCTTTTGTAAAGCCGAATTAGAAGGGCGACATTGGTTCCGTCATGCTCTCCGAAAACCTTTCCACCATAAACTTTTCCTAGTACCGGAAGCAGGCTGATGCGCTGATAAGATGTAGGGTCATTCTTATCAGTGGACTTCAGGAGCACAACCACCTTTGCCTCCTTCCAATCCTTGTAGCTGCAAGCAATATATTTGCTATAAAGACAAAACAGGTATTCTGGGACTGCCTTCCAGATGGCTCTCACCATCTCTCCGGTCATTCCATCAGCTCCAGGAGATTTCCTGGAACGAAAAAGTGAAACACCACACTCGACTTCTTCAATCCTTAACTCCGGAGGCTCTTCATATGAAGAGTCCTCAAAGCGCTTCTCTCTCTGGAAGAACTGACCAAGCAATGCAGTAAGGCAATCTTTCCACGTGGATAAAACCGTATTATCCATACAAACGCCTTCTATCTCAGCAGTCTTTTTAGTACTTTGGCAAATCTTATAAAGTTTGCCCCAGGATCATCTCTACTGTTAGAGGCAAAGTTTCTCCAGTGAGACTCCTTTGTGCTGACAATGAGATGCTTATACTCAGCGAGCCCTCGCCGAAAGGCAATGCCCATCTGAGCCAGGTTCTCAGCGTTAGCCGCCCTAGCCCTTTGGAATCGCTTCCTTAGGTTTCTAACAACCCTTCGCTTCTCTGTCAAACAGCGGTTCCAGCAACTTACCCTTTGTTGATTCGCCCTACAGCTCCTCTCAAAGAGTTCGCCGTTAACCCGCCATACGCACTCACTGATGTAAGCGATTTGCCGGTCGATGCTTAGGCTACCGTACACTTGTGGTGTCAGGGAAGAAACCTCCGCAAGTATACGCGCACCATAAACACCCCAATCAGCGCCTCGCACACACCATCTCCTGTCAGAAACAGTGTCACTCTCTTCTGTTGCGTGAGTGAGCTCAAACTGAATCCAGTTGTGATCACTCACCACTACACTAACCCGCCACCTAAAGCTAAACGCCCTAAAAGCTGCCTCGTTGGCAAAAGTAACGTCAATGTCACTTTTGCCAACACCAACCGCATCAAAGGTATACGCCTCACTCGGCTCGTTGATAATATGGGCGTTGGGCGCAACGACCCATTTACCAAAAATGGTTGCAAAGACAACACAAAGCTTGGTGTGACAAGATGAAAGCTACGTGATAACTGATATCGACTATATATTTGCCAAATTTCTTCGATGGGCCGGGAGGCTGTTGAGTTTGTGAGGATATATTTATGTATGTAAGTCGTTGCTGTTAAAACTAACACACCGGTACATAAGAAGGTGAACTTTGCTCTAGCTCTTTTCAAGTTGGAATTCAAAGTGCTAGATATGCACATTACCTACGTTACTTTCAAAACCGTGTCTTTTAACCCTTTTAATTATAGGTGTGTATCGGTGTAGGTAGGTAAGAGTGGCTGTTGGAAAAGCCAACCCACTAAGGCCTATTGGCCCATTGTGATGCCACGTGGATCTATGATCCTCTTACTAATGAAACCAATTTTAGCTTATGGTAAAGCGTAGGATACTGTTAACGTCTATATTTTCTAGATCGTTTAGGTCTACATCTCTTCAAGAGCTGGACATGTATAGAGTAGGTGGAAGATTGTCTCCTACTCTTCCTCGTCCATGCAGCTTTTACAGAAATCATTTGTAGCCTCCTTGCGTGCTTGCCTATAAGGTCCAGTGATAACACCTATTATGGCGCTGAGATGTTTCCTATTTAAAAGGATCAGACACTTAGAGCGATTCAGATCCAGCTTTGGCCAGATCTATTTGTCTACCTAAGGTCTGTTCTTTTATTGGCATCCAGCTTTAATGCTAGTTTGCATGTAGCGTTTGGTATACCTATGCTATGCTTTTCCGGTAGAATAGGTAGAGTGGTTCCAATTTTGGCGAGTTCTTCGGCTCTACAGTTCCCTGGAATGTCTCTATGGTCCGGTACCCACCAAAGGTGAATGTTGAACTGCTCTGCCATCTCCATGAGAGATGATCGGCATTCCAGGGCGATTATAGAATATAATGAGACCGAGTGCAGGGATTTGATGGCGGCCTAACTATCCGAAAAGATGCGGATATCCTTTGCAGATATCACGTTTTTCTTCAGCCAGGAAGACCTTCTTTAATCGCCTAAATTTTCGCCTGGAACACGCTACAGTGATTTGGAAGACGAAAAGAGAGGCTTAGATTTAGCTTATCGGAGAAAACACCGCCACCAACTCCGCTATCGGTTTTAGATCCATCTGTGTAGAGATGGATTCACTTGTCCTCCATGAAAGCATCTTCCTCCCAGACTGATCTAGAGGGTAAGCTTACATGGAAGTTTTTGTCAAACCAAAGTTCAGGTATGGTATACTCGATGTTCTCTGTGAGGATTCCTAAGGTGTTAAGAATGTTGATTTGGCCAAATGAATTATTTGTCGCTTTAAGGCGAATAGCTGCAGTCGCTATTTTTTTTTTTGTTATATAATTTACGCGCGCCTAAGGGGTTAGATACCCTTTTACTGTTGCCTGGGCGCGGGCGGAAAGGTAGAAAGAAGAGAAAGGAAAATTGCTTTTGTAGCGGTTTTGAAACTCAGGTTTGTTTGGTTTCGATATTCGCTCTCCAGGGGTGGGAGTCCGAATAGGACAGAGAGTTTTTTCTTCACTCAGAGTGATTCGAGGTATAATTCACAGTATTTTTTTCTGTGCTTGAAACTCTACAAACAAACTACAAACTCTATGCGAGGTTGAAGGTCCCATTTGTTCCCAATGGCTTTTTTGCAAGAGAATAAAGCTATTGTAGCTTTATTGACTCTTTCTTGAATGTTAGGTTTCCAGTTTAGTTTCCTGTCAAAAATGAGACCCAGATATTTTGCTGTATCAGAAAATACTAAACTAGTACCGTTTATTGAAGGCGGGTCAATAGTTGGAATTTTGTATTTCCTGGAAAAGAGGACAAGATCAGTTATTTGGGGGTTTATTCACAATCCATCTATTGAGATTTACTTGAAGGAGTTCTTTCATGGTATTGAGATGCTTACCTGAGACGGTTATAGCAACGTCATCCGCATAGGCAATCACCCTGCTACCCCCCGCTTCCAGGTATATCAGTAGTTCATTAACTACTAAGTTCCTGAGAAGGGGAGAGAGGACACCGCCTTGCGGCGTACCTTTGCTAACACATCCGTGTATCGGTGTAACTTGCTTGAAATAGTAGGGAATACCTGACAGTCCTGTTTACAATTACTATCTTCTGTTTTCTTTTTTCGAACCCATTCATCCATCTTCCTTGATACCACCAATAGCAATTCATAGCCGTACTTGTAATTTTGTTCCTGTTCTTCTAGTTTCCTTTCAATTATGGGTTTCGAAGATTAAAAAAAAAAACAAGTTTTCTCTATTGCTTTTAATACTAATAAGAAAATAATTATTTTATTTAAACTCTTAATTATCTAAGAGAAGAAGATTTTAACAATATTTTCTAAAAATTTCATTAAAAAAAATTTAAAATTCTGCCGTTGAGACCTGATTTTCGGAGACCCCTTAGAATAAATTATCCTCTCTCTAGTTAAGATAACTCATGATAGCTTTATCTGAAATAGAAAAACCGATTATTTTCTGTTAGTAGGTGAGTATAGCTCGTGATTGAACGAAGGACTTAAAAAAATAAATAAATTTAAATTTTTAGGAGAGTTGTGCGCAAAAAAGTGTAATCTGTCAAAATAAATCTGCCTTGTAAAATGAGTTGTAATCAAAGTAAAAAACAAACCTTCGTTCAATCACTAGATAACCCTATCTAGAAGAAGCGTGCAAAATTTCAAAACAGTGCATTAGTTTTTGAGAAATCGAGTCCACCGACTTCAAAAATAGTGTTTTGAGAAAAAAGCGATTAAACTTTTAAGTGGGAATAAAATGGAAAAAAATATTTATTTAAAATTATTTAGAATCGTAGGTTCCAGATCCATAAAGCAAAAATCCTCTTGCAGTTGCAATGTCCAGGGCATCTTTTTGCTCTCGTCTGATACGAATTCTTGCCTCTCAATTGCTCGGCTACGAGTATGCGATGTTTATCTTTTCTTTGCGCATACTCGTGGCTATTTCGTTTAATATCCATGCTGTACAAAAAAATTCATAAAGCTGAGATTACTTGTTGTTGAAAGCGGAAGTGGCGACTAATGCAGAAATTTCAACTAATTTGGAACCATTTTTGGAGTGATTTGCCAAATTAACTGCTTCAGACCCTCATCACACTGCTCTAGAAGCACATTCTTGCTAAGCTCTTTATTAATGGACTTTATACATCACTCGGCGATGGATCGTAATCGTGCTTAAAGTTGAAGCACGCTGCCAAGCGCACCAGGGCTGCTTGGGCACTTTTCTTGGTTTTTGGTCCGTAGAGCTATAATGGAAGTAAGTTGTACATACTCGTAGAGAGTCCTTCAGGTTTTGCACTGAATCACAATTTTTTTTTATAGACAGTCTGTAATAGACTGTTGGTTTATCGACTTTTTTTTTAAAGAACTTAACACATGCTGAGGCATCATAAGTGTATTTATACCCACTTGAGTGTTAAGTTTTTTGGAAAATGGGACAGAGAGAGAAAGACAGTAGTTTAGGCTCAATTGTTATTTCGCTCCATGGGTGGCATCCAACATTTAATGGGGAGACTAACTTCTCAGTGGAAGTTGGTCAAACCTTCCGATTTGGAAGCCAGTCCACTACCACTTCAGCCACGGCCACCCACCTGTAAGCTTGCCTTTGGCAGAAAGAGTTGCTTTTTTGTAATCGTGTTACCTTTGCCCTTCTTCTTTTCCACGTGTCCTACGCATTCTTTTTTATTTATTTCAAAATTTTCAACATACGCCTTGGAACCAAGAACTCCGGAATATGTTTTGGAGTTCCTCTTTCCAATATAATTAACGCACCTTAGGCCGTATTTTTCAAACGATTGATTAAACTTCCGTATTACCAGCGGGTCCTTGGTGAATGGTTCTATATTCAGTTTTTCTAAATGACTCTCATACCGCTGCTCAAACTCTCCCGTATCTAGTTGTTCCATCCAAGTCTCACATGTACCTAGTTTATATGACAGCTTAAAGCGCATTGACTTAATTCGCATTGCTTCAATAAATGAAATGTTCAATGCAGTTTGAAGTGGTGTTTATATAAACGTATTGAGGCAATGCGCTCTAAGCTGTCATATAAACTAGGTAATAATTAACGATATGAGCATTTTACAAATACATCCAAAACTTTTCCTGAACAATAGCCAAACAACGTGGCCACACGTGAATACCCGCGCTCTTTCTAAGTTAAAGTAAAATACTATCGATTCCTTTTTTTGTCTATCTTTCCTTCGGTTCAAGCAGCTGTCTACTCGAACATCTCTACTAACTTTATGCGGCTGTTTTTTGCAAAAAAAAAAATAGTAAAAATTCGCAACGTACTCGTATAAACTCTAAGCAACATCTTGGCTCAACTAGTAGGTAACAGTAAACTAAAATATTTAATAAGGTAATTCGACCCTTAGAAAGCGAGAAAAACGGACAAACATTAGCTAAACAGCTACCTCGATATACCCGTACCTGCGACGCACCTGACCTGGCCGACCACACTTATTGAAAGGAACCTTCAAAGGCTATCTCTCCTAGAGTTTTACTCCGATTGCCTTGAAACTATGGAAAAGTATTCCTGATATGTTGTGCTATTAGATAAAGAAATAAAAAATAAATTTTTTTTTAAATTTCCAAACCCATGTAACCCCTTATGATGCGAGTAGGTACTTTAGGGCGAAGCTGATTACCATTTTAGTTCTTTTCTAGTCAATCTTCAATGAGAGAGAAATATTATATTTCTCATCTTAAACTTACGGATATTTGAGAGAACTGTGGATATATGCGTGTATGCTCTCAATTATAATTGTGTTGCGATGTGTAAGTAATGATAGTTAAGTAGGTAAAAGGTTATACTATTCCTTAGATTGTGTGCAGTGGTGTGAGTAAAGATGTTTCCCTTATTGCTATTCCTCTTATATTTTTGTTGGATTGGAAGTTCCTTTTGAAAAGGGAGAAGAAGTAAGAGAACGTGTGTAGGACTTGATGTGGCCTGTGGGTGGGCGCTGATAAATACGAACGATTTACATTACGTTTTCTTACATTTGATGTCAATGTGTTGGGTTGTTTTGATATTGAAAATAAAGTGAGAGATGAACATTATACTTATGGTACGTTATGACAGAGTTGCCGAGAGACGTGATTATTTCTAGTATTGGAAGTTTTTTAAATTGTTTTCAAAATCATTTTTATACTTTTCTATTCTACCAATCCGGGTGGTACTATTCCGCTTTTGTCCAGCTGTCTAAAGTAAGTCTCTAAATTTCTTATCATGATATTGCCGAATAATATAATGTTATGTCCCCCTCTCATTCGTAATTCATAATATCAAAAATCCTTAAATTGCGCCGAGTTCATAGATTTTACTGGAGCAATAAAATTCAAATATTTTTTTGCATTTTCAATACTTACTTACCTACCTACTTGGCGCTACAGTCCGGGGTGTAGGTCAACCAACAAGCGTTTCGATCTTTAGTCAGCTGCCTCCGGTTTCGCACTCTATGTTGGTTGAGGTCCCATTCCATTTGCGTACGCCACCTGAGTCGCAGTCTTCCTCTACTTCGAAGTCCCACGGGACATGACAAATGCATCTCAGTCATTGGACCTTCACTCTTCTGTCCAAGTCGATGTCGCTGTACAGCTCGTCGTTGTATCTCCTCCTCCACTCACCGTCTATACAGATGGAGCCGAAAATCGACCGAAGAACTTTCTTCTCCATGCAGTCAAGAGCACCAAGAGCACATGTTGGATTTGAGGTGGCAGCCATCTGTTTTAATTTTCAGGTAATTATTGACCCACTCATGATTAGCCAGGTGCCTCCAATTTCGCACTCTAAATTTAATGAGATCCCCTTCCACTTACGAGTATCACCTGAGTCGCTATCTTCTTCTGCTGCGGAGTCCCTCGGGAGCGGATTCAAAGACTTTTTGAACCGGAGCTTTGGTGTCCATCCGCTCCGCCTGACCCAGGCATCTCAGTCATTGGAGCTTCACTCTTCTGGCTAAGTCCATGCGCTGTACAGCTTTTAGTAGTAGTATGTATCTCCTTCTGCGCCCACCTTCTACGCAGACGGGACCATACCTCTGCGCCATAGTGCAGGACTGGGATTATTAAGGTCTTATATAGGCTCACTTTTGTTATATCTGTTGAGGGTGACGTTCTGTCCGAAACGTCGGTGTTGGGTGTAGTTTCTTGATGACAGCATATACTTGGTCTTGCCCTCATTGACCGCTAACCCAATCATCGCCGCTTCCCCCTCAATTTTCGCGAAAGCGCCACTGAAATCACTCCGCTTTCTCCCGATTATGTCAGTATCGTCGGACGTATGAGAGTAATCGGACGGATTTCTGAAAGTTTGTGTTCCTGAAAATCGATGAATTGGTGATGTGTATCGATTTGGTAATGTAATATAAATACGTATTTGGTCGATGGTTAATTTTCCTGAGCCAATCAGTTTGTTGGCAAAAGGCTTCAGGCGTTCACACAATACGACAGATAGCATCTTGTAGGCGATGTTAAAAAGACTGATACTGTAGTAAGCGCAATTCAGAGGGTCTGCTTTCTTGCTTCAAACCAGGCGAACAATAAACCTTATGTATCATGTGAACCGCCACTTGATTACACAACTAGAAGAGGTTCTGTCAACTGTCAACTCTGTCCTTCCCGTCAACACCTTCGTGAAGGATGATGACAGATGATGTTCATTTTGAAATGAACAATCTGACAATCGCATAAGAAGACTAGATAAAGTTCTTAATTATTTAAAAAGTGAAATCTGCATAAAGGTATTCATGTTGCCCAGATACCTGCCAAGAATTGCATTTGCCCATGGCCCATTAGTCAAAGTCAGTCGAGTACAAGAAACGTGAAATTTCAAAATCTCAAACACATAGATGGCAACGCTGCTGTAATAAACACTCAGAACTTTTTATAAGGTATACGAGAAGTAAGAAACGAGAAACGATTAGGCCAAACAATTGTTGTTATTTACATGCATTATCTGTTCTTCCCAATTCTTTTACTTTTTCTTTTCTCTCCCTCTGACTATTGGTGTAATAATCGGTGGTCGCCACCGTGTATAGCACCTCTCTCACGCTAGTTTCTTTGTAAGTTCGTATAAGTACTCGTATTTCTTTATTATTATTCCTCAGCCTCCTTTAGTACTCAAATTCTACTCAGAAAGCAGAACATAAACACACAACAAGGACCTAATCTTACCCTCTGAACTAAACGCACACTACTCTATCACAAATGAGTGGAAGAGCAGAGAGAAAGAGAACATCCATTTCTTTCAATTTCAATTGACTTACTTATACTAACACAACGCCTAATACCGATAAACGGAACGATAAACAAGCATCGGCAACGCTCTCCGGTACAAGTACGTCTATTCGATGCCGCTGTCGTTCTCCTCGTCTACGTTCCGTTTCTGTTTCTGTTGTGTGTTTTTGTGTTTTTCGTTTTTCATTTTACGTTTTTCGGTTTTCGTATTTTCTTTCGGTTAATCGCTCGTTACGATTAGTTTAGTTTAAGTTATTCGTTCTAAAAGACTAACGAGAGCGAGAGCGTCAACGGCAGTGGTGTGCGCGGGTTGGCGGCAAATTTAAAAAAAAAAATTTTGTTTCGAAAATAGTTAATTTTTTTTGTACGTTTTCCTTGTTACGAGTTCTCTTTTTTTTGTTTTTTTTTCTTTTGTTTTTCCCGAATTTGTCTGCCTTTTGTTTACATTTTCTCTAACTACACCCCCTCGTGTGTGTGTTTATGTAACAAAATTTTCAAATTGCTGTGATATCGTTCGGAAAATTAAGAAAAACGTGAGAAATAAAGAAGGAAAAAAAAATCGCACTTATGATAAACAAAACCGCATATCAATAGTGTTCACAGCAAGAAGTGTACGAGTGCAGTGTCCCGATTCGGATTCGGATTCGGATATTGACAACCGATACAAAAAAAAGAAGAAAAACGTGCGTTAGTACGCCGCAAAAGTCGTCAACTTTGATCGACTCGACTCAAGTCTACGCTGAAAAAGGGGTGCCGCGGATATTGCCCCCAAAAATTGCACACCAAACTCCAAAAGGAATATCCAACTTACCTCAGCAGAAACTGCACATACTATCAAAATGGTAAATAAACAGAAAAAAACAATAAGAAACAAAAATAAAAAAAAATTCAATTGAATTCCAAAAATTTCCAATTCGTCGATGAATTCTTGAGTAGCATTGGGGCAATGCATTTGACGCGGACATGGTGCATCCCAACATCCATCTAACCACGAAATGTATGCATACAAACCACGAATAAATTGCAATTTTCGACGAACTGAGCCGATATACCATATTTGTTTTGGCAATCGGAAGGGAACATTTTCTTGAATTTAATTTCGGTTACGATATTAATAAATTAATTGAAGCGCCCCCCTCCTCCTCCTTCTTCATTCCGATGCACTCAAAAGATGATCTAGATACGACGACTCAACCACATAAACTACTGCAAGCTGTCTCTGATTTATGTATTTTTAGAACTCATACACCTATTCACTCTAAATCTTGGGACAGGGGAGAGGAGGGATCCGGCTCTAAGTATGCCCGACTAAATTAGTTATGACCTTTTTAAATGCTGCTTTATGGTCGGTGATTATTAAAAGAGAAGAAATGATAAACGATCACGACAGTGACTAATTTAGTTATGAAATTATTTCTATTCCAATTTGATGTCATTTCATTCGAGTAGGTACTACTCGCACATACCCCGCATGACGATGACGGTAATTTTGGGGATGATATTGCGTGACTTAGACTATGTACTCCTGCGGATGTACGAGTAAGAATCCACTCGAAGTCGTCGTACATCGATGAGGATTTAGAATTTATGTGTACAATTTTCATTTATAAAATATGGTAGACTCGTATTTAGATTTTCCTCTCATTAAAAACAAAAAACAAATCTATCCGGGTTCTGATTGCGGGGTACGATGGAAGGAGGGTTGTCTATTAAATTTACAGCACTAAACTGAATACGAGAAGATAACAATTACTTAAACCCTCATCCTATCTTTACTCGGGAGACGTAGATTAATCTATCCCGAAACCTTGTGCTTGTGGGGTTAGATTTTAAATGTACCCTCATCCGATGAGTAATAGTTAAAATTTGTTTAAAGTGTGTACAATCTTACATTTTCCAGTGTGTATTCGTATGTTTATCTAGATTTTTGTTTAGTTTAGGGGTTGAATTTGAAACTCGTTATCAATTTTTTTTTGTATTTGTCAGTATTAGGCAATATTAAATATCCGGGGGAGTTCGCTTTAAAGCAGTCTTACTGTGAACAGAGTGCAGGATTAGTACTCGTATGTACATTTTTAATTATGTAAACAAAAACCAAACTATGCCAGTTGTGGGTGTTTCTTTTGAATTTGTAATTTTAGATTTGTAGATACTCGTATTTGTCACTTCTTTCCTCATAAGTGAACTGATCCATCTGAACTTCAAGAGATATTGGTGGTTTTGGTTGTACACCTTCGTATTTTTCCCTTCATCAGCGATACCAAGAACAGTCATCGATGCAATGCATGATGGGACTTTCTTTGCCTTGGGGTTGATACAGATTTGTAGGTTAACCGAGTCTTTTGGGGGTGATTATCGTTCATGCGCTCTGCATTTAGCCTCAAGCGCCGCGCAGTTTTATCCAAGGTATAATAACATTTGCAGAAGGTCAGCATCGTAATGGATAGTACCTCTGTCAACCAAGGGGTTTCAGATAAAAAGAAATGTTCAAGCTAAAGGGTGTTTTCAAAATGCAGATTTTCTGCAAACCGAGCTAAGTCCAACTGTACCTATTACCCTTGTGTTCACAAACGTCAACATCTCGTCACACTTGTGCAGATTAGTTAGGCATTTCCATTTTGGCTGCAGAAAAGGTTAAACGATTTTTGAATAGGGAAAATCTAAAAACTGTTGAAATGACATGTAGTAAAAATAAATACACACTCAAAAACACACGAGGAAAAGTTTTCAGTTGTAGTAATGTAAAGGGTAATTTTTTTGCTGTTTGGTTTGTCAGTATTCTATTTTTGACAGCTCACGCGTGATTCTTGACATGTGTCAAAGTCAAGCATTCTCAGTTATGAGCAGCATTGCCATTTCATAATGGAAAGACTTACACCCGAACAACGCTTACAATTTATTGAGTTTTATTATCAAAATTCGTGCTCTGTGAAAATGCTTTTCGCGCACTTCGACCATTTTACGGTTGTCATAATTGATCTACTCAGCAAGCATTTCAAGTCATAGTGAATTTCACGCTATTGGACATCAATCCACCTACCCGTATGCGTAGAGTGCGTACAGAGGAAAATATTGCTCCTGCATCCGCCAACGTTAATGAAAACACTGATTTGTCCATTCGTCGCCGTTCGCAGCAACTGGGATTTTGATGCTCCATTACTTGGAAGATTTTGCGGAAGTATCTTGGTCTAATACCTTACAAAATAGAGTAGGCCATAGAAAAACTGGAGGAAGATCCGCTTTTTTATCGAAAAATTGTCTTCAGCGACGAAGCTCATTTCTGGTTGAATGGATATGTTAATAAACAAAACTGACCTCTTAGGTCAGATGAGCAACCTCAGGCAATACAAGAGCTGCCAATGCGCTTGGAAAAATGCACTGTTTGGTGCGCTTTATGTTCCGGCGGAATCATTGGCCCGTATTTTTTCAAAGATGACCGTGAGAACAACGTTACCGTCAATGGCGTCCGCTGTCGTTCAATGATTTCGTACTTTTTTTTGCTCAAAATGCACGTGCTGAACCTGGTCGACATGTGGTTCCAGCAAGATCACGCTCATGCCACATAGCACACGAATTAGTGGACCAATTGAGAAATGAGTTCGATGAGCATCTCTACTTTTGGACAGGTGAATTGGCGGGCTAGATCGTGCCATTTGACGCCTTGAGACTACTTTTTATAAGAATACGTCAAATCACTCGGCAAACCTTTTTTTTGTACTGCCCTGTAAATGTGTGACTATATTGTAACTAATTCGAAAGTAGATTTTTACAAGAGCAGACTACAAAGACTACCAGAGTGAGAGTGAGAGAAAAAAAGCATTATTTTACGAGCAACCACCGTCATCAATTCATTCACATGGTATCACTGGTTGCGAAAACAGCTCAAGCTGAATTAGCATTATTTTTGATTTAAAAATGGAATTCTATAGAAATGCGATATTCAATTATTATATTGCACAAAGAAAGTATTTCCCTCAAGGAAATTTATAATTTCGTAAAATGGGGTTTACTCTACGGTTAAGCGTTTCAAAGAATTGGGTGCAATTCATGACAAGAAACGCTCGGGAAGACCTTAAGTCACAACAAATTTAGAGGATTTAAATATTAGAATTATTTCAAAGAGGAATCGCCGTCTTACAGCACTTGAAATCCGAGCAGAGGTCAATGATAGTAGAGAAATACTGCGTCGTAAAATGCCGTTTAGTTGTGGCGGGTGTTTTAAGGTCGAATTGCTGCTCGAAAACCCTTCTTAAGGCACCAAAAAACGGCTAGAGTGGACTCGTCGGCATACAGTTTGATCCATTGAAATGTGGAAGACAGTCTTGTGGACCGACGAATTTAAATTCCATGTCTTTGGATCAAATAGGGGAGTTTTTGTCCGTCGATCGGACCAAGAGAGGATGGCTCCACAAGGTGTGGTTCCAACTGTGAAGCATGGAGGCGGTTCGATGTTATGAAGAAGTTGGAGATTTCGATGGACCACGCTCTTCCATCACGACGTCATTTGATTGTGGATCTTGGTTCCAACAAGATAACGACCCCAAACATTCCTCAAAACTTTGTAGGGAGTAAATCCCAAGAGCAATGAAAAATAGTTCAAAATATGTTATGGCCAGCTCAATCTCTAGACCTTAACCCAATAGATCTTCTATGGGTCGAACTCGATAGGTACCTTCCAAACTGTCCAAAATCTAAACCACATCTTTGGACACTCTTACAAACAACCTGGGAATCACTGCTATGTGTCACCTTAAACAAATTAATTGAAAGAGTGACTAGAATTTGTAAAGCGGTGATAGAAAATAAAGGAAACTACTTTAATGAAAAGAAGTTGAAATAGAGTATTACTATTAAAAACAAAAAGTAGTAAATTTTTTTATAATTTTCTGCTTTCTTCTAATAAACAACAATTCGCCCCTACACTTACAAACAATAATTTTTAAAATACATATCTCCAATCGTTTAAAAGTTATTTCAATTCAAATTGTCAAATATTCTTCGACCTCAAACTTTTGACCGGTTAGTTAATGTATGTATTGTGTTGAGGGTGGCTTTAAGTCGCCTTATGGATGATGCCAAAAGTGAGCTCGTAAGAAAGCACCCACCTCACGGTGATTCGTTTCCCGGAGTCGTGTTTGTGATCATCCAACAAGAGGTGTCATTTTGAATCAATAGAAATACACAACATTTTTATGAAAACTGTTTTTTTATTTTTCTTTTAGTCTAAAGTACAAATTCTGAGGTTAGTAATGGAATACAATATATACCAAATATCCGCCTCGGTTCTGCCAATAATTGTTACAGTATTTGCGAATAACAGCTCTGATGTTTTCTTTTGACGTAGACGTTATCTTCATCTTCAGCTATCTAAGCTTGTTGGATTACTCACAGTCCATAATCTTCTGGAGGCGCACGCAGGAAAACTCTGCCTTACCAACGATCATCTCTGGAGAGGTTATGTGGACATATGCTCACGGGAGGATACCCTCCACTTTTTGTCCCAGTGTCGCAGCCTTAGTAATTTTAAACAAAGAACTTCAGGGAGTTATTATTTTCAATACCTCTCAGAACTATCTGCTGCTTCAGATTTCAGATTCACGTATGCAACAAGATGACTTAGACCCGTTCAGGGACTAAACGACAACAAACGTGAGATAGGAAACGGAAATCAGAACTAGGAATCGCAATCAAATTCCAATGGCAATCTACACAGATTTAAATGTAATGAGCTCCAGCCAGATACCTCATCAACGTGCCAACCTAACCTAAACTTAACATAGCCTCAAGGGAATAGGTCTAATGTTGTTAAATCGCACGATCTCGGTGGCCAATTGAAGTTTCCGTTTCGAGGAATCACACCACCAGGAAATTTGTTACGCAAGAGAGCTATTGTTTCACTAGCTGAGTGGTATGTTGCGCCGCGCTAAAAATAAACGTCGTCCACGTCCATAGCATCAGTTTCAGGCAAAAAAAAAGTCAGTCAGCATCGTTCGGTAATGCCATCCATTCACTAAAACGAGCGCACCAGAAGCATTTTCGAAAATATATGACCCAATGACACCACCAGCCCAAAACCTGCATCAAACTGTCACTCGTTGTGGATGAAGAGGTTGCGCCATTATTTCTCTTTGGTTTTCTGAGACACAGATGCGACAGTTTTGTCTATTTACGTATCCAGACAAATGAAAATGAGTCTGGTTCATTCATTTTCAGCATCCAATCAGCGAAAGTACGGCGTTGTGCGTGGTCTGCTAGCTTCAACTGGACTTTATAAGCATGTCGGCCAAGATTTGTATGCAAAATCTGCTACAAAGTGGTTGCGGATAGGCCCAATTCCTATGATCGTCTCGAAATGGATACGTCATCTTCCGAGCTACGGCGACGATATTTTTAACGGACCTTGCCGGACGAACACTAATTGGAGTAACCTCCCCGAGACGTTCAAATGACCAAATGCAGTATGAATTTATCGAAGTCATCGCAATGATGGTTGAATGTTGGCAGTTCAACAGTAACGTGTAATTTAAAATGACACCTCTTGTTGGATGACCCTCTACATAAAAGGACATTGCCTTGCTAATTAATCTACGGGATGGTGTCAAAAGTAAGCTCGTATTCCTTTACCCGAGATGTCGTTATGGCGGGCATTTACATAGGAAATGAGAGGGAGTTTCTTTCTCATTTTTATTCCCGCGGTACGATTAAGATCTTATACAGTCATTTCTTCATTGCTCGCGGTAGGGACCTATTTCTCAGTTGCCTTCTTAATTCAAAGAAACAGCAATCGATAATAGTGATTCTCCTCTTGATATCTATGGTAGTGTCATTGTTTTAATTTACAACCAAAGCACAGATAGACAAAGTGTTTACCTTCTCCAAGTTGTAGTATGCTGTAGTGGGGTCTTGTCCGAGCGGTTGGTGTCCTTTCTTGTCGACACCAAATATTTTGTTTTACCATCATCGCTCCAGTAACAACTCGCCGATTTCTCCCTTTAAATGTTGTGCTACTATAAGCCATGAGTTCCGCGAAATTCATTCAAATTTGATGTTGAAGAGAGAAGGCCCACATTGATAAGGACCTATAAGATTGTTGATATACGGTTTTAAGCGCTCACATTGATTGATTCCTCTATAGGTAGCGTAGTTTAGAGTCTCACGACAGACCATGCTGAGGTTTCATTTTAAAGGGACTCAAATCATCAAGAAGAGTTTACTAATCATGTCCTGCCACTTCACATAATTCGGTAATTCGATGGGTATTCCCTTTGTTTTCCAGACTTGTTGATCTATAGTTCAAATATTGCTATCCACATCCCTTCATCTTCGTGTAGACGAAATTGTTGTCGATTATCGATCATGTTTAATGTTTCATTCTGCTTGAATGCTTGTTAAACAGTCTGCACAAGTAGTCCTTCCGAGTTTTTTCTCTTTGAATCTGTGTCACTGCCCAGTTCTTTTCTCATTTTGGAAAAACTTTTGAACATCGTGTTTTCAGAAGAACCTCTTCTGAACATTGATCGAGCGCTTCTCTGCCTCTTTGTCCTGCCACATCAACTCGCTGACACTCTTTGTCAAATAGAGTTCGCCATGGTCATCAGATGACTCCGCAATGGATTTTCGGGAGTCTCCGAACCGAAGTTTATTTTCCTCATTTTTGTGTTTTTGTCTTTCAGGATATACACATTTGAACCTTGGCTACAGAACGTCTCGTGTGTTTTAAGTGAACTCCTGACAACTATGTCTTAATTCTACTGAATACCAAAACATTCATTGCGGCAAGGATATGCTTTGCCATCGCTCTCCGTGAATTCATTGGTACCACAGCAGAACTTGTGTTGTAGGCTTAAGTTTCACCCTTGTCGAGTCGAGCTGGATCTAAAACCTCTTACCAATCTTAGGATCACAGCACCCAATACTTATTGCAAATCTACATCGGATCGAAACCCTTCCTGAGATTTTAGATTTGTAGTAAACCACAGCCACCGTGACGCTCCCACAGCGGTCTGGCTCCTGATTCCTGACTCCCTTAACTTATGTCCTGGTATGGATCACCGGTGGTCCTACCACCAACAGCAACCTATAAACGGCAGCTTGTAACTGGTCAAATCATTACAACCTTCAGAGGCGTTAAGTTCAGAAACAGAAGCGATAAAACAAGTATTTGCTCTGCCCCCGCTTTTTATCAGACACAGTCATTTATGGAAGCAGCCTTGATAAATGGGCAGGGGCCCAACCTTGACTCCAACGATGTTGGCTCCTCAAAACGTTCGGACATCCAGAACACTCGAGATATTTAGTACATATGACATGCGTCGATTGCAATGTGATCAATCTGGTTTAGGTTTTATTGATCAGGTTACTGTCAGGTTTCTTTGTGAATGACATTTCGCACCACCAAGAAGCCAATTAGTCTGAGTCCATTTTCATGGGTAGTCTCGTGTTTGCTCTGTTTTACAATTGTGCCGGGCAAAGTCCATTCCTTTCCTAATGTCGTGTTAAGTACACACGTTTGATCGAGGACCTTGTAGAAGCAATCTTTGACAAAGTTATTTTTGAAGCGAATTGTAATTAGACGTTCGCTAGAGGACAATAGTAAACGATACTTCGTCGTTGACAGATTTCCAAGCCCAGAAGCTTTTCTGAGCTCTTGGCCAAAAATCCATAAGGGCAGAGTAAGCCATATTCGTTTGTTCTTCGTATGTAGAAATTCATCACTGAGTTGAAGATCTTCAATTCCAGTATTCATTGCGAATATATTGCTCAACCAGAAATTAGTCTGTTTTAATGATAAGGACACTCGTTGTTGAATCATCATCAGTAGAATTACGGCTAGGACTCACTAAGAACTTTAGCTAAAGTGGTCGTTTCTCGGAATAATGTCAATACTCATCGAAAGATGTACCTCTACGAGGTTTTTATTAGTCATCGTCATAAAGCTAACGAAGGCCTGTTCTAAGGCTTAATGATTCTACGTTGGTTACTTAAAACGCAACCGGTTGTCTCAGCATTATTGTAGAGCATATACTATACTATACCGTAGTCTTCACCAAGAGACATCGCACCAAATCAAATATTGTCACTTTTGACTGCCTGATTTAGCTAACACCAAACTATGTTACTCAGTTTGGCAGATACTCTCTCGGCTTATTTCAATAAATTTTGAAAAGGGAAAAATGTATCTAATCTTACTATCGATGCCATAAACAACAAACAATAAACTTCTCATAAAAGTCGACTCTAAATTGCTTGAAATATTCCACCCAAACCCATAGATTTCACATTCGGAACCCCTTTTTCTGTTTCTGTTTCTGTTTCTGTTGTTTTGTAATTCTTATTCCCCTATGCGCGCACAAAAACCCATTAATTTAGAATTACAAATTCCAAGTTAGGTTGGCTTGATGGAAAAATAGTTCAATTAGGCGTACGACTTGTATTCTGTATTCTGTCTGTGGAATTCCAAGCTTAAGTGTGTTAAAATTCCCAAATTAACCCACATCAAGTTGAAATCGGTAGCCAAACTCCGCCACCCTTTTTAACATTGAGCACATGGTCCCCGGACGGACTGACTTAAAGTCTCCGAAAGATACTATCTACCAAATCGAACATTTGCTATAATGCGGGCCCGTATCTTTTCTTCTTTATGTGCTATTCTTTGGCGTTTAAATGGGAAAACAACCACGACAACGAGAATGACAACGACAACGACAACGGCAATGGCAACGACGACGATGAAAATAATAAAAATCATTCATAGCCAGCGCGTTCCGTTGTCATTAATTTATTAGTCTGCAGCATGCTAACCAATTGACAACCGATCGCAATTAGTCACCATAAAAATTATTCACCAATTCAGGCATGAGATTCGAGTCAAGTCGACTAAGTGGATGAAATAAAAAATTTACAAATGCTCGCCACCAGAATGTATCCGCAGATACGAGTATGAGTATAAATTCCTCTAAATCGACCAAATATGAGTCAAGCCAAGACCAAATGAGGTAAAATTAGGGACCCTCTACAATTCTACGAGTGTATGACTAGAAGTGACCTGGACGTAGTCACAGTAATGGCCAAACCCCTTTAGAACTAGACGGAGACCCAAAGTTATTATTGTAGTTGGATCGACCGAGGATTAATTTCCCAAAAATTAAATCGACGATCTGTTGGGATTGGGATGACTGATCACATTGATCGACCAACGACGACCGACACGACGAGGACGCTCATCGTGATGAGATTGATTAAGTTGACGACTCTCCGACGATGATGATGATGACGATGATGGTGGTTGGTGGTTGATGGTTGGTGGGTGTGGCACGGGATTCAAGTAAACATGATTTTTGTTTTAATTCGATTTTTGTTTGCGTCCAAATTCTACAATAGTTGCATCGCGGCACACGGCTGTGCTGATCATGCTTCGTGTGTCTGCGATTTAATCTTTTCCTAAGATATGCTCGCATACGAGTACATATAGTATTCATACAGACACTCGGTAGATTTATTTACTTAGATGTCGTCTTACAGATACTCGCTCTTTGATTCCTGGGTGTGTGCCACTACATATTGTATAGGTACATATGTATCTACGGATATACGAATATCTCACCGTGCATGTGTATATGTACTTATTCTTTGGTAATTACCGAGAAAAATAGTTTAGATACAATTGAACCCTGTGCGCATCTGTTCGATGTTATTAATAAGATCGAGCCAAAGATACGAATACAAAATGCTGAGACTATTTGGATTGCTGTTGAAAATTGGGTTGCTGCCGATGTACGACTACGAATCCGAGTATGTATGCATAGAGGAGTATTTCCTTTTTATTTGGAGATTAATGACTGCGATGTGCCGTACTATGTTATGCACTTAAGCCATAAATGGGGAATTTCTTAATCCCATTCTTTTTTTGGTTATTAAGAAACGATTTTAATTGGAATCAGACGAATGCCATTGCTATTGGGCTATTGTTTGAGATCTCGTTGTTAAATTCAATTAAACTTATGGGAATTCTCAGAAATAGGGGCTCACTCCTAATCAGGCTTAGGGAACAATGTACTTTATTAAGACAAGGAGTCGAAGTAACTCTTTTCCAGACATCACTTATATACCTATACCCATACATACTACATATGCAAGTATGTACGTACCTATATTAAGAAAATATGTATTCAAAAAGAAAAAAATTAATTTTATCTGAAAATCATTGGAATTTGCACGATCGTTATTGTGCTAAATGATCTGCGATAGATTGTGCTCATGCGGTTAAATTGATCATTAAGCTCTTAATTAAAACGACTCCCAACGTTCAATTGTTTTAATCGGAAATATTGTTTAGATGATGTCAGATCTTTAATCTACATAGTACAAGTTTGTGTCCGTCTGTACTCAATGAACTCAAGTAGAGCTGATTTAAAATGATTGTTTGCAAGAAATTTTCCAAGATAAATGGAGGTTTTTTCCGATACAAATCTCTTCTAGGAAATTGTTTTCTTGGTTTTTTTTTATTTTTTTTACTAAACGATCGATTACATTCATTACATGGAAATTGTAATATGATTTTCACGACCCAGCAGTTGCATTGTCAGCAATTCTGATCCAGAACAAGCTGATTATTTTGGCACACTTTGTTTGGTTAGAACATCATCTGGAGCCATAGACTGGACAACAAGCAAGGACAGCGTCAAACTTCTCAAAAACGAGATCAGATTTGCAAAGATATGCTCATGCGAATCTATCGAATTAATTTCTGAGGCATCACGTTTAAGAAAACGCCTCCCTCAAGTACCAACTCCTAAATTGATCAACAACTGACTGGCTGGACTGGAAACCAGTAAGATAATCGACGTCCACAACATAACATAACTTTCTCACCCTGTACGACAGGAATGGGCAATATCCAGTCCATCGTGATGCAAAGTCGGCAGAATTTTCTTCCAAGACTCAAGGAGATCATCACAGGTTGTCTAAAAGAGGCTACGCTTCAAAAGATTGGCGGGAGGCCATTATCCTATTCATTCCCATTTCTAAAGTCACACATTTCTAAAGGACTTTGTGCCTCTGTTGTATTGTCTGCTGATAACATTGGAATGTTTGTTAGAAATATGTACAGGGTCATCCATTTTGTGGTTCCGAAATGATTTATGATATTTAGATCAAATTTTTATTCCAATATATTGCTTGGATCTTGCCATCTACGGGAGTTCTTGCAGAACTTGATTCTGGGAAGATAATTTTTGATGACTTTTGGACACATATCGGGCAATAACGCAGCCATATTCGACCGAACAATGATACAAGACATTTTTTCTCAAATTTTTATTTTATTTTTATATATAGTCTCCTTGTAACTCTACACACTTCTCCCAGCGATGCTCCTATCTCTCTAACCCGTCCAAATAGTACTTGGCGTTTTTCTCTGCAAAATAATCGTTCACGAAGGTGATTGCCTCCTCATTTGACGAAAATCTCTGTCCTCCAAGCGGAGTTTTTAGATGAGGGAACAAAAAGAAGTCGCTTGGGGCTAGATCTGGTGAATAAGGCGGATGGTCAAGCAGTTCAAACCGTAATTCATGGATTTTCGCCATGGCAACCGCTGAGGTGTGAGACGCCGCGTTGTCTTGGTGAAGTAGGATTTTCTTTTTCTGCAAATGTGGCCATTTTCCACAATTTCTGCCTTCAGCTTGGCAATTAATGATGCGTAGTATGCTCCTGTAATGGTTTTTCCTTTTTGAAGATAATCGATTAAGATAACTCCTTTACTATCCCAAAAAACAGTCGCCATCACTTTCCCAGCCGAAAACAAAGTTTTTGCTTTTTTTTGGAGCCGGCTCGTCCTTTGCAGTCCACTGTTTTGACTGAATTTTTGTTTCGGGCGTATAATGGTGTATCCAAGTTTCATCTACAGTAATTAATCGGCGCCAAAACTCGGATTTATTGCGTCTAAACTGCGCCAACAGAGCCTTGGAAATGTTCACTCGAACACGTTTTTGGTCTAACGCAAGCAAACGCGGCACCCAACGCGCGGACAGCTTTCTCATGCCTAAAACTTGATTTAATATGTAACAAATACGTTCATTTTAATAACCTCTACTATCTCTCTCACTTTAATTCGGCGGTCGTCTAACACCATTTGGTGAACTTTAGCAATATTATCGTCAGTGGTTGCAGTTTTTGGGCGTTCCGAACGTTCATCATCTCCCAAGCTCTTACGGCCACGTTTAAATTCAGTTGCCCAAAATTTCATTGTGGTAAATGATGGTGCAGAATCCCCATACACAGAGCCCAACTCATTTTTGATATGCGTAGGCGTATTGCCTTTCAAAAACAAGAATTGAATAACAGCTCGATACTCAATTTTTTCCATTTTCACAAAAAAAAACCCACATCGACTCACTCAAACGACTGTCACCTAAAAACTGCGCGTCCAAAATAACTGAAACTTCGGTAAGTAAATGGTCAAAAAATGCACAAGTAGCCTTTACTGACGAGTGCCGCTAACTTTAAGTTGCGGTCGGAAACTTTTCAGAAAACCCTCGTTTTAGGAAATAAAGAGCTAGGCATAAGCGCGTTGTACGGCTTAGGAAAGAATCACGTACGTCCGAGGGTATACTGATGAGCATTCATATCAAGATAAAACAGAGTGAGACACGAGACATTACGGCGGTATTCGTCTGAGTGATATTAGTATCACCTATGAGCTTTATCGCACGGTTTTTAATCCTATCTAGCAGGTGCAAATAGGTCTTAGGGGCACCAGATCAAATGTGGGCATTGTACTCCAAATTTCGGGCGGATAAATGCCTTATATATTGAGACCTGATCAGAGGGGGTGAAGTATTTTTTACATCGCTCGAGGAAACCTAGACATGACCGCAGTAGGTGGTCATTCTAACGTATGTTGTCATTGACACACATATCGAGAATGAAAAGTTTTTCGGTTTCGACGATGCAAGTACCATTCATGGACAATGGCTGGGTGTTTAAATTTCGCTTTAACAACAGCAGACAGCATTGTGTATTCGAAGCATTAAATTCCACTTTTGGTTGTGCTGCTTATATAGGAATTGAATGTGCTTAACATGCTCTGCCATTCCCGTTCTACAGCCGAAGATCAGCGACCAGAGCCCGGGAACGAATATGAAAAGCTGAGAGTACTATCGTCATCAAAGGAATATAAAGATTATCGGAGACGGAACGAAGCCGTGCGGCACACCAGCATTGGTTTTGTAAATATCAAACTTGAAACCACCCAAGACAACATGAATTGAACGTTCCGAAAGGTAGTTTCTAATCCTCTGAAGAAGAGAGTCGTCGATCCCAAATGCACGCATTTTCGACAAAAGAGCCTGATGCCAAACTCTGTCAAATGCCTTAGAAATATCAAGTGCAGCCATCTTGCTTTTGCCAGCTTAATGTACGCTTTGGTTCCACTTTTTGGTGAGACATGCCATCAAATCACCAGTGGACCATATTGCCGGTCATTGAGAAGTTTTCGCGTTTCGAGATCAGCGTTTTCATGACATTTAAAAGAAAGAACGTAAGTGCAATGGGTCTGTAGGAGGACAGAGAATAAGATTCGCCTTTTTTATGGACGGGCTGGATAAATGCTGTTTTCCATCTCCTCGGAAAGGGTCCTAAAGTGTAGAATTGATGAAAAAGCTTACGCGGTAGTTTTGACAAAACACCTCTTCAGAAGAATGGGAGATATAGCACCTGGACGAGCGGATTTGTGAATGTTAGGATCTCTAACTACTCTTACAAGTGCGAAAGTTGATTCGTAACATTGAAGATTCGACGAACTCAAGTGTAGGCGGAGACAAGGTATAATCTGGAAGTGTTGAGCTGGCCGCAAAGTGTGTATCAAGCAGATTAGCCTTGTCTGAAGAGCTGGCAGCTGGAATATCATTATAAATGAGCGTTGGGATGGAGGATGAGGAAGAATTTCTAATATTTTTGACGCACGACCAAAAATTGTTACTGCCTTGAGGAAATTGTAGTATTTGTTGCCTCAGTTTTTGATCTTGTTGAAATTCCACTGGCTTGAGAAAGACGTTGCAGTCATTCCTGGCTCGTTTAAAATTTTTTCGGCTTCCCTCTGTCGGGTTTGTCTGATAGGACCGAAAAAACTTTTCTCTAACCCTAACTTGCAATAAAACCAAAACGGGTCGTATTGCGTGAGATGTGGCACCGTCTTCGATTTGAGGCCAAAAAAAATTATTTAACATTCGGCTACAGCGATGAGAAGTGACTGTGACGGTTATACCGTCCTCATTATCGAATAAGTATGGCCCAATCACACCACCAGACCAAATTGCACACCATATAGTGACTTTTTGTATGTTAACGTATTCACCGAGTGAAAAATGAGCGCTGATCTTCAAACACACAATCGGCCTGTGTACTACGCATACCGTGGTCATCTGGCTTCAATTCTTGAGTGAGTTTAACTTTATAAGGATGCAGATGCAAATCCAAATGCATCTTGCCGTAAGACATCTTGACAACTCACATGGTTGTGGCCAGTCAAGTGGCATTTCATGGTGAAACCAAGACTAGTTACAGATTCAACAACTTGTAGTTTATTATTGCAAAGCCAAAATCAGGTATTTACATATTGGGATCGTTTGAGATTTCACAGGGTTGATGACTAAACTATTCTGTAATGACCAGTGATGGATATTGGCCCAATCCTTATTGATCACGTGAGTCATGTACAGGTCGCGATAAGTAGAGTTGGACGTCATCAGCGTATAGGTGGATTTTCGCATATTCACATTTCTTTGGCAAGTCACTTATGAACATTCAAAACAAAAAGGGGCCTAATATAGATCCCTGAGGAATACCTTGTTTTAAATGCTTCAGCTGCTAAAAGATTTCGACCTTTTGCAGTCTACCCGACAAGAAGCTTTTTATCGGCTCTACACTCCTCTCACTACAATTTCCGGCAAAGAATATCGTGGTTTTCTTTGTCGAAAGCTTTTGAGAAATCCAACAAGCAACGGATTATTAAAAAACCTTCATCAAAATTCCATCGAATATCATCAAGAATATATACAACTGCTATTAAGCAGCTGTAAAGCCTGAAAAGGCTAAAGTAAGGAATTGGCTGATAAGTGGTTTTGTATTTTCTTGGCAACAAGCCTCTCAAAAACACTTCGACAAGCATGGTAATATGCTTATGGGTCTAAAGTCATTTAAAGTTGAAGCATAAGTCATTTTAGGAATTTTCCAGGATTGTGGAAATATTGAGGTTGTAATGCAGTAATTAATTGATATGTGTCCCGCGTCTTCTAATTAAATAGGCAGCAGGCTCCATAGGAGAATACACCCCCTTGTGTGGTTTATTTCCTGTAGAGTAGCGACCAGATTCCCAGTTATTGGAACTCAACGTATATTCTTTGAGCAGCAGTGGTTTTTAAATCGGTGGATCCTGTCTCTAGTTACGCAAACTGAAATCGTGATCCCTTTCAAATCATGTCACAAGAAAGGTTTACCATTGTCGCTCTGTCGATATCGGCAGCGTTGATACTAATTTGCTTAACATAACATACATGTGTTCGTCTATGTGTTTCGAAGTATAATGTAGAAGAAATCTTATGGCAACGCGTTACCTTGTCACGACATGGTTTCTCAGTAGCTCTTCATACTCTAAAAACAACAAGGTAGTGGGCTGAGT
The DNA here is from genome assembly GCA_949129095.1 of Volucella bombylans. Classification (NCBI taxonomy): domain Eukaryota; kingdom Metazoa; phylum Arthropoda; class Insecta; order Diptera; family Syrphidae; genus Volucella; species Volucella bombylans. Next base: position 197,555,612 of record OX422141.1, on the reverse strand, counting down.
CAATGTAGAATCCTCGAAACTTCGTTCATCCAAAACACTTGAAAAGTGCTGTGCGTCGATCACAATGAGAAAGGGTTTCCTGCTTTTTTGCGCTTCTTAGATGACAGCGAAATCTGTTGTATAGGGTGCTTACTAATTGTCCGGTGTTCGGTTTCATCATTCAGGGGAATGATTACGGCGTTTTCTTCACTTTGCATTGCCTGGACTGAGCTTATCATTGAAGTTCACCTAGTTGCGTTTGCTAAGACCTGAATGTTAAGCTAAACCTAAGCTTTGTTCCGCGGCTAGTGTCTTCCTTTTTCAACCGGACCTTGGGCCGATTATGGTGAAGTAGGGCGTGCTATTATAAGTCTTTTGAATCCACCGCGAATTGTCTTTGAGTGTGGGTGTATAAGTTGGAGGAAAATATTCAAAAGCTGCCAATATATTGAGCTCCGTTCTCGTAACTCTTTTGAAGGGATTCATAAATGGTGTGAGCTCATATAAAGAGGAGTGAGTATAGGTATAAGTAATAGTATTTGTATATACCAAATGACGTGGGTGAATTTAAATTCTCTGTTTTATGCAAATTCATTTGCCAGACATTATTGGGGTCAGAACTTGCATGCACAAGTCATTCATGTGATAAAAGTAAATTGTTTGCCATTTGTACGTACATGTGTTTCGTATGGGATATGCTGCTGATTTTATTCAAAATTTATTCATTAAGGGTGTTAATTCATATGTACATATGTATGTACACTTTCACTAATTTATGTATCCGCCCGTATTTATTGTCGTGCATGCCTTAAATCGAGTGATCAATTCTTGTTAATTTTCTTATATAATAAAACCATTTTGGTTGTCTTGTTTAAATATACATAAATTTCACTCTTATACACAATTAGACTTCAAAAGTCAACTCAATGGTAAATCTTACGTCTTTCATGTTCAGAAAAACTTCTCATTATTTTTTAAGCAATCCACGTGTGAATTTGCATCGAAAGGAAAAACGACAAAGCGTACTAAGCTTCTTCCAAGGCCACAAAATTTATTCAATAAACCCTCGACTAAAAAACCATCACCTTACCTTACCTCACCTCATAGAAAAGCAAATATCCAAATGAATTTAAATCGGTGATTGATTATTGCTAACGTAAGAATAATAGACATGCCGCGCAGAGCACCCACAGACCAGTACGCCTAACTAAATTTTTTGAAGTCCAATAAACGTGTAATCGAAGAATTCGGTCGAAATTTCGTCACCTGAGAATAATTCAATTCTAATTAGCATTTTATTAAATAAATATCGATTTTGTAATGTCGAATTGGATTGTTTAGTAATTCGTATGTAGAAACTGTGGGCACGTGTGTATGGGCTATGGACAGAGAACAAGTTAATGGTGTGATCTGTCTTTAGTAAAGGGTTGCTATGTATGGCTCCTTGGTCAGAGCATCTAAGATTTTTCGTGTTTCAACGCCTGGTAATCGATAGTTTTTTCTCGCCTTCTACCTCGTTTCTACAACGGCTGTCTTCATACCAACCAATAGCCTATGAAGGCCACTACTACGCATCGTATTTATGATAGTCGAAAGCAGTCACTCTATATTTTTTCTATTAGTTGTGACGTAAGACTTTTCTATAACGCGTCGATCTTGGCGGAATTCGGAACCCTGCGCGGCACCACTGATTTAAAATTATGAATCCTCCTCTGAAAATTATGTGATTGTCTTGTAAGCTGCAGAGCTATTAGCTGCGCTTTGACATGTCGATCATGTGAAACCAGCTTAGAAATCAACTAATTCCATCGTATTAGGTTCTATTGTATTATTGTAGTTGCGTAAGGATCCGTACTACGAAAAGATTTGCCACATGAATGGTACCGTCAACATCCGGCCATATTTAATCATGTAAACGGAAAAAAAATTAGAACATATCATGGGAATGTTGAGTTTTAAAGCATTTGAGAGTATCTGCCTTCTATAAAAATCAAAGCCCTTATTCAATGTTTCAATGAGATCTGAAGTATTCCGGCCACATTCTGTTAAATGGGTGATCCGTATGAGTATTTATGAGTTCATATGCAAACCTTGAAAAACTACTCACTCGACCATAAGAGTAAACTCATTAATGAAGAAATTTATTGCCTTCATCATTTATCATTTCAGATAATCAAAATTACATAATAGATACCAAAATAACCAACACCTGTGAGGCTTAGAAAAATCCTCCTACGATGCTTAGTTGTTTAGAAAAAACTGATGGCTCTTGGATGACCTCAAATGATGATTCACTCAACCTGCTACTGGACACTAACTAACTTTCCATGTAGCTGGCTATCCACGGCCAGTAACAACCTTAGGAGTAGGAGTACTGCAGCCGCGGCTAAACTGTCTCATTACAAGGGACGAACTGCTTTGAGCTCTTCAAACCATACAAGTCATGTTATCTGGGCCAGATAGTAAAGGGTTTTCCAATAGGGACTTGACAACTTTGAATTTAATTTGTGAACGCACTAATCATCAAACTGTCACTGTCAATTTATTCATTAAACTCAACTAAAAATCATGGTAAAGTACACGAACGAGCAACGTCTGCAAATTATAAAAATTTTCTACCGAAATTCGTAGTCGGTAACTGCAACTTTAAGAGCGTTAGCTCCAATATTCGGTCGTAATTCTCGCCCTAGTATACAGGCAATAATAAGTATAGTGCAAAAATTTGAGTCTACATATTCGTTGTGTGATGTTTCCGTGTCAGTGAGACAACGGTTGGTCGAAGTGTCGAAATTATCGCTGCCGAACGGCGTCAAACGATCCAAATCAGCCAATTCCACGGCGTTCTCAAGAATTGGGCATCGCTCAGACCACATTATGGCGTATTTTGCGTAAGGATCTTGGTTTACACCCATACAAGATCAAGCTGACTCAAGAATTGAAGCCGATGGACCATTTGAAGCGACGTACGTTCTCCGATTGGGTTCTGGAGAAGATGCGCCAAGATGATGAATTTCATCGCAAAATCATTTTCAGTGACGAAGCTCATTTTTGGCTCAATGGATTCGTCAATAAGCAAAATATGCGTTATTGGTCGGGTGAAAATCCACATGTGCTTCACGAATCACCACTTCATCCACAAAAAATAACTGTTTGGTGCGGTTTGCAAGCCGGCGGCGTTATTGGGCCATATTTTTTCATCGACGATAACGATCGTCACGTTACTGTGAATGGTCAGTTTATCGCGCCATGATCATCGATTATTTTTGGCCCGAATTGGAAGATATGGACTTGGACGATATGTGGTTTCAATAGAAGTATTGTGAGCGTGTTATCTCAAGAAATAGGCCATTCGATTGGCCGCCTCGTTTGTGCGATTTAACGCCACTTGACTATTTTCTGTGGGAATACGTTAAGTCATTGATTTATGCCAACACGCCGACGACGTTGGAAGAGCTCAGAGCCAACATTGAACGCGAAATAGCGGCCCTTTCGGCCGAAATATGTGGCCGAGTCGTTGAAAATTGGGTCCAACGAATCGACCGATGCAAACGTGCCCGCGATGGCCATATGAACGAAGTCGAATGGAACGAAGTTCCATTCATAAATGTTTTGATTGTACTTCAAGCCAATGATAAAGTTTTTGAAATATCTCAAATGGTTTGCGTTTTATTTAAAAAAAAAGTTGTCAAGTCCTTATTGGAAAACCCTATATAATATCTGCTGCGCAACAAAGGTCCTCAGATATTATTCTGCAAACGCTAGAGAACATCATGGAGAACTGCGTAGATCCACATCCCTTGTCATGGAGAGAAGTTAATGTAGTTTTCATTTTCAAAGCTAGAAAATGTTGTCATGTTGTCCAAAAAGACCTCAGACCTATAAGTCTACCATTTTTCCTTCTGAAAACTCTAGAACGGCTGATTGATATCCATATATGATCTAAAATTAATTCACGACTTTCGCCTACTGTAAAGGAAAGTCGGTGTAAACTGCTCTACATTCACTTACTAGCTACATCGAGTGATCGCTACATTATAGAGAGTATTCAATGGTCGCGTTCCTGGACATAGAAAGTGCGTTTAACAACGTCAACACATCCGCAATCACAACTGCGCTGTCAACTCTGAAGGTAAATGACTCTTATGCAACGAACTGCTGATATACTCGTATCTGGAAGCGAGTGGTAGTAAGGTATAGCCACCACCGAAGAACACATATAGCAGAATCTTAACAGATTAATCCGTTGGGCGGTTCGCGTTGGATTGGGGTAAATCCCCATAAAACTGATCTTGTCCTCTTTCCAGGAGATATGAAATTCCTATCGTAGACCTTGACTAAGGGACCAGCTTTGTCTTTTTTGAAAAAGCGAAATATCTGGGTCTTATTTTTGACAGGGAACTAATCTGGAAACCTAAGCTACAATAGCTTTATACTCTTGCAAAAAAGCCATTGGGAATAAATGGGGCATTCAACCTCGCATAACCCACTGGCTATACATCTCGGTTATAAGACCGATTCTCACGAGGTGGTTGTCTGGTGGATGGCCTTAGACAATGCAGTAAACTGCAGCAAACTATGCAATGTCCAAAGGAGAGCATGTCTGTGTATAATCGGAGCCCTACGCACTACTACCTCCACTGGATATTCTGCTTCACTTGACACCTCTAGATATCTTCAGCAGGCAAGTAGTAGACTGCAGTTATTCGTCTTAAAGCGACTACACAATGGACAAATAATTTATTTGGCTAGAATACTAGATTCTTAATATACTGGGTATCCTACCAGGGAACATCGATTAGCCTATATCCCAACATTAATTTTAGAAAGGCTCATGTAAATATTCCCTCTATATCCTTCTGAGAGAAAAATGCTTTCATGGATGACAAGTCAATCAACTTCAATGCAGATGGTATAAGACTAATAGCGGGGTTGGTGGCGGTATTTTCTCAGATAAGCTTAACCTAAGCCTCTCCTTCCGCCTTCCAAATCACTCTAAGAATTTGATATTTCAAAATAGGAAACATCTCTGCGCTATCATAGGTGTCATCACTGGGCCCTACCTTATAGGCGAACATACAAGAAAGCTTGGCGTTTGTACAAACGACTTCTGCAGAAACTGCATGTACGAGGAAGAGAGGAGACAATTCTCCATCTACTCTGTACATGCAAAGCTCCTTCCACTTAGGAGCTATCTTCTAAAATGACTAAGCCATCTTCTACAATAACTTAAGCGATCTAAATAATATAGACGTTAGCAGTCTTCTCTTCTACGCTTCGTCAGAGCCTCATTTGAACACAGAGTGTTCAGCATCATTTGTGTCTGTACGACCGCGTTTGCATTCAGGTCGAAATGTCATGAAATTTTGACAAGTATCGTTTGTAGGTTGGTAATAAGTAAATACCGTATGGATTCGTTTTTAGAGTCTCCATCTATTCGCCAGTATCGGGCCTTTCCGAACCAGCTGTTTAGTTCAGGTGAATCTGGATCTCAATTAGAGTTTCTAGGGTTTTTCAGAAAGGATAATGACAATCTGAGAGATCCAGTCACTGCCATAAATATGGGAGCTTCTGCCTGTTTTACGTATGAAAATTACGTGTACGGCCACCTATAAATTAAATTGTTAATAAACCAAAGTCAGACAGGCTCTAAAAATGTCTTTAAGCCATATCAGAGCTATTTCGGGGTTTTTGGATTTCGACAAGAAGGGTGCCGTCTAGACCTTGCGTTTTAAGTGAGCCGAAGGTTAAGTTATGTCTTCGTTCTGGCAGCCCGATTATTTAGTAGGTTGCCTCTTATTGTATTCAATTAGTGGTGAAGTTCTAGCAAATCGATGGTTTACTTGAGTTCATCTAGGCTTGCTATACTGGATAGGTAGAAGAGTTCGAGTTGGAGTCTCAAAGATTCCTACAACATCTTTATGTTTTCACTGAAGAGCCTTAGTAAGTTGTTTTGAGTTTTTCCTAATTCAGCTGTGAATAATTGGGTTCTTTTCCAAAAGTCCATCGTTTGGCCCTTATTCGGAAATTGTTGGCGCTGAAAGTTTGCTGTCGTTCACAATTACCTTTATCATGGAGCACGATCTTTGGAAAATTGTTCCTCGTTTGTTGGCTTCTTATTTTGGTACAATTCTTTCAAGAATGAGTTTAAACAATTACAGATAGGCTTATGTTATCTTCTATTTTGACAGGATCTGACGGACAATGCAGAGATCAATCGAGTATGCAGTCGACCAAACTAAAATTGTCGCAGAGTGTAGCGCTGTTCGGAATATCCGCATTTGTATCTTGTAAGAAGGTCTGAATCAATCTTGCGTGAATTGCAATGTTATCAATTTGGTTGACAATTAATTGTAAGAGCGACGGTCTTGTGAATCTTGAAGTGGAGGAACCGTACTGACTACGGAAACTTGTGTACCCAACGCAAAGTTGATGGTCAAAGGTTGTGTGGTTCCGTTTTCATTAACCTAAGCGCATTGCTTTTATAGAGTTTGTGTCTATTAGGCTCGCATTGCTGGTCCTTATTTTAGTCCACGTATGGACTTGTTGTGTCCGAAATCAGCAATCGATGTAAGGTGCGCAACTAAGTTAACGCTGTTTTTTTTTTGATGAAAATGCAACTTTATTGTGAAAAAATGGTTACACATGAATTATTCAAAGTATTGCCCATCGCTAGCTACAATCTTTTCCCATTTTTCTGGCAGAGCTCGAATACCGTTACGGTAAAAGTGTTCATCTTTTGAGGCTGTCCACGAATTAAGCCATTTTTGTTGTCTTCATATGAGCGGAACTGCTGATCAGCCAGACCATGTGCCATTGAACGGAACAAGTAACAATCGAACGGCGCAATTTCTGAGGAGCATGGCGTTTGGGGTAGGACTTTCCATTTGAGCATTTCCAGGTGGGTTTTAATGGGTTTGGCAACGTGTGGACGAGCGTTCTCACGCTGTAGAATCACTTTTTCGTCCCTCTGCTCATATTGTGGCCGTTTTTCGCGCAGTGCTCGCCTCAATCGCATCAATTGAAGTCGATACCGTTCCCCATTGATGGGTTTCGTTGGGTTTCACCGACCTGGTCCCACCAAATACACAGCGTAAACATCGCAGCGTGAATATTCGGCCGAGCCGACGATGTAGAAGCATGACCAGGCAGCCCCCATGACTTTCTTGAGTTGCTGTAATGAATCCGTTTTTCATCACCCGTCACGTGGCGATGCCGCTGGTGTAGTTCTTCGCAGGAGAACCCAAGTTCTTTGTTTTTGAATCATTCCCAACGCATGCAATCGCTTGGAAATGGCTTGGCGGGTAGCTCTTAATGCTGAAGCAAGCTCTTCTTGCGTTTGGCATGGATTCTAATCGAGCAATGCTTCCAGTTCAGCGTCTTCGAAGAAGTTTGGCCTTCCTTCACGCGGACGGTAGTCAATATCGAAATCACCGTCTTTGAAGCGACCGAACCAACCACGGCACGTTGTTTCACTTAAACACTGTAAACTTTTTAGAGCCCTTGATGCGCTTCAGCCGCCGTTTTCGTCGAATGAAAGAAGAAAATCAACACTTCCCGCAAATCACGATTATTTGGCACAAAATCAGACATTTTCACACAACCAAAAGTATGTATATGACGCCAAAACAATATCACTAATGTGTCAAAATGGTTTGTTTACCATACGTATAAGTTTGATTCATGACGTTTTGGATATGTCAAAATCGACCAGCACTTACTGTTGGAGCCATCTATTGACAAACAGTTGCGAGTTGCGTATCGGATATATGAAAGCCGCCCATAACGAGCTCATCGGAAATACTCGTAATCTGTTATTCAAAAATCCTGACTTAACTCTGAAAATCTTCAAAGACTGGTGCTCCATATACATATGTAAGAGCAGCACAATATGGTATACACTATGCAAACTAAAAGTGTCACTGTTGACTCCATCAGAGTAACAATTTCTTGCATTCCTGAGCCAAAACAACAAGAAATGTTGGATACAAATGTGCGCTGAAGGATGTGATAAGAAGATTAAGATGTGCTTTCGCAGTTATGGATGTTCAACTCCCTATACTTCTTGCCGACATCGCGAGGAAGTGGCGATAGAACTTACCTCACTAATTGAGTTGATTATTTAAAATTGACAGTCCTAAAAGCCCCAGAGTATTTTTTTTTAAATGAAACACCTAATCGCCATTTCACGTTCGGGTTCATTGTACGCTAAAATAGGGAAAGGTTTTGCGATTCTATGTCCTTCAACTATTGCGTGGTACTACACCGAATGTTAAGTGACAAGAGGAGCAGATGTCTGCAAATATGCGGCACCCAGATAAGACTATTGTTTTTAATCAGACTAGAAATTGCTTTTGGTTTACTATACTTACTCGTACTTTACAAATTAGAAATCTGCACGTCAATCTACTGACAACTAACGGAGAGTTCTAAAGAATCTTGACATCACTGCCGTCAGGAAATAGAGAACGGATAATGAGTATACCAAATAGTTTATTTCCTCCGAAATTGAAATTGCTTATAATTCCCGTCAGCTTTTCTGAGTCTCATTATCCGGCATGACTAAAAGTTTCAGCGAAATTCTTAGTCTAAAAACCACTTAAATTGTCACTACCAAAATAATAAAAATCCAAACTTCCCCTCACCATGCTGTTTGTGTTCGAAGTAGTGTACAAAAATTATGTCTCATTCTGTATTTGCATCTTACTCGGATTTGTCTTTATATTATTGCCTTCGTAGGTAACTAGATGTAGACGTAGGCATACCCTATATCAAGCAGAGACAATCAACCTCTTATCCGCCTATTTACTCACATTAACATCCATAAAGCACACGAATACCAACTGAATTTCATCGGCTCTTGCAGGGTGTGCTCAAGACTAAGTCTTCACAAAAAAAAAAGAAGAAATACCTTAATTCAGAAGAAAATCGTACACCTGGACGCGCCACCCGACGCTCCGCATGTATCTAAACCTTGTTGAACCTCTTGTACCTATTAGAGGGAACAACAGCCGCAACTTCGGAGTTCCATTTTAAATGTCTAATTGAACGTGAAATTCACGAAAATGAGTCAGAATCACTAAGATATTTGGTGTTGTCGTTGTTATTTTTCAGCTTTGGTCGTTTGTCGTTACTAGTATTTGAATTTAAAATCGTCGTCGCCGATGTAGTTGTACTCATAGTCATAGTCGTAGTCATAGTCATAGTCGTAGTCGTAGTCATAATCGTTCCTTATCTAAGTTTACTTTAGTGGGTACAATGGCGCGGGATTATGTTGCTTTCCGTTTAGAGCTCAAGTGTGCTGTAATGTAGAATACAACCTACTTGTACTTGTGTTGTAGTTAGCGGCAGAGGTTGCCTTTGGAGCCCTGTTAAGGTGATTAGCGCTAGTCGTTGTTGTTGTTGTTTTGCAGCACAGGAAGTAGGGTTTCACATTTCCTATCGGAGTTTGCTCATTAATTATTCGGTTGTTATTTGTTTACGGCCTGTGGAATTATTTACTAATCAAGAGTGAGTAAGCGAGATTTCTTTTTGACCGTTTTCCCCTCTTGTTAGTTACTTTTGTGTTCACAAATGTTTGGTTCTTGTTTGGAGTTTTGTTTCTTTAAATTTTTTGGGGAAAAAGTGATTGGTAGAGTTCGGTGTTAAGTGAGTTTAATTATTTGTTTAGTTCATATGACTTTCCCAGAAGGCACCAAAAGTGCCTTTTTTTTCCCAAACGACTCCAATCTAACCTTCTATCTGAAGATCTAGTCGATCTTTGGGGTTGCCGTAAAAGAGAAACTCTGGGAACCAATTGAAAGAGGACCGTATGTGAGAGTAGATATGCATAAGTGATAATCTAATAAGTCCTGGGCCGTTTAAGGTATGTATAAATGGAAACAAAACTCATTTGTCTGCAATAAACACTGCTTACGCTGATATAGTTCACTTACATCCTTAATTTTAGTCAAAGTTAAGCGGAAATTATGTTAATTTTTGAATTGTCCCACCATATGTAGAGAAAGCAGCACTAACAGAGAAGAATTCAGAACACCCTTATCTCTATCCCAAAACTTGAATCGACCTAGTGAATTAAACTAGGAGGGAGACCTTTTTTTGTAAAACATTGCGAATTTCATTAAAATATAAATAACCGATGGATTACCACAAAATTCTAATCTAGGTCCCATACTATTTTTTCAAGGTAAATTGGACTAGAGCTGAAGAATCTAAATGTAACTTGTTGTTTTGTTCTTCTGCCTGTTGATAGAGAAGCGGAAAATGCTAGAATTACTCTGCCACTACGCAAGCTGACCTAATTTATGCAATGAACCTTTCATTTTTTATTTGTGTAAGTCTTTTTTAGTCTGGAATGCCTCAAGATGGAAACCTGATCTTCTAAGAACACTACTAAGTTATAAAGGATTGGATATAGCTCCTAAACTACATCTGGGTGGCATCCTGTTCGAGTTTTCAAAGCGCGCTTCAGCTTTCTTCGACTCATCCATAGGCTACTCCTCAACTGTTCTGTGTCATGAGCATGACGTACTTTACAGTGGAGTTGTCAGTGATTTCCTTCGTCGTTAAGGAATGCCTATCTTACTCTGGATCATTCCCATGTAGAGAACTTCGTTTGAGATTTGCCCAGAAACATTTCAAAATTATACAGAGACATCTATTTACGAAGTTTTAAACTTTCGAGTTACTAAGAACCTCCTTTCCATGAAATGATCCAACATTTAAGAAGAACAGATGCATTTTCAGACTTGGCATCCCTGATTTTGCTGCCACACCGAATCTGATGGCAACGTCCGTATAAACGATGCTGTCTAATTGTATACCACCACTTAGCGTACTTATTTACTTATTTAAAGCTACACTTCGGGGTGAACCTGGTCCTCAACTAAGAAGCCTCTCCAGTTAGTCCTGTCCTTAGCCAACTCCCTTAAGTTATGCACTCCAAGTCGCTTGAGATTCCCCTCTACTTGTGCGCGCCATCAAAGTTGAGGTCTTTCTCTACAGCGTTGTTCCTCCAGGTTAGATTAGGAGACTCTGCGAGCCCGAGCCTGGCTTCCTATTTGCTCTAATGTGTCCTAGCCATCTAACGCGATTGATGCGTTTCTGCCTTAGTCAAAGTCAGTATACAGCTCGTGTAGTCCGGCGTTGAAACTTCTTCGTTAAAGCCTGTCAACGCGAACGGGACCGAATATGTTTCGAAGGATTTTTCTCTTCATTAGCTTTCGATAGATTCCGTGCTTCAGTGCTATAAAGTAGGACTGGGATGATCAAGGTCTTGTATAGAGTTTCCTTAGTTTTTCGGGATAGGGCATTACTACTCAATTGCCTTCTTAACCCAAAGAAACAGCAATTGGCAAAAGTGATTCTTCATTTTATTTCTGCTGAGGTGTTCTTGAAAGTCCTTTACTAACTCGAAATAATAGCTGTCGATTTTGGCGTTCTGTCCAATTTGACAATGTTGTGTATCTCTTCTTGTTGACAGTATATATTTGGTTATGACCTCATTTACCGCTAAACCCATTGTGACCGCTTTCGTGCCATTACTAGCGAACGCACCGGTGACAGCCCGCTGAGTTCTCCCAATTATGTCGATATCATCGCTAGTAGTTGCACTGACTTTTGAAAGATTGTGCATCCACTATGAGTTCCGCACGATTCTTCCAAGTATGATGTTAAAGAAGTCACATGACAGCTAGTCACCTTAGGATAGGTTAGATTAGGTTAGGTTAGGTAAGAGTGGCTGTTGGAAGTACCAACCCACTTAGGCCTATTGGCCCATTGTGATGCCACGTGGATCTATAATCCTCTTACTAATGGAACCAGCTTGAGCTTATGATGAAGTGTAGGAGACTGTTAACGTCTATATTTTCTAGATCATTTAGGTCGTTGTAGAAGAAAGCTCCTAGATGAAATTTTCTTCTTTGGGAGAGAGCTGGACATGTACCGAGTAGGTGGAGGATTGTCTCCTCCTCTTCCTCGTTTGTAAAAGCGCCAAACTTCTTGCGTGCTTGCCTATGAGGCAGTGTCCAGTTATGACACCTATTATGGCGTTGAGATGTTTCATATTTAAAAGGATCAGACACAGAGCGATTCAGATCCAGCTCTCTAAATCTAAAGGGTCCGCCATCTAACGTTTTTTTTTTCAACTAGTGCTTATTTCGTGAATGGTGACACTTAGCTCATGTCTGATTTGACAGATAATTAGTTTTATCCTTCCGCTGAACGAATATGGTTGTGTATACGCTTGAACTACGCTTCGCTAAGTGGGCCTGCGATCGACTTAGAGAAGATGCCGATTTTGCCAAAAAAATCATCTTTTCAGATGAAGCTCATTTTGATCTTGGCGGGTATGTAAACAAGCAAAATTGTCGCATTTGGGGCACAGAAAACCCGCACGCATACATTGAAAAGCCGATACACCCAAAACGAGTCACTGTTTGGTGCGGATGTTGGTCCAGAGGCATAATTGGGCCATTTTTCTTCGAAAATGAGCAAGGAGTGGCCGTTACAGTCAATGGCGATCGTTATCGGGCCATGTTGAACGAATTTTTGTTCACAAAAATTTAAGAGGAGGATATTGGCAACATTTGGTTTCAACAGGACGGCGCTACGTGCCACACGGCCGAAGCTACACTTGATGTTTTTGAGGATCGCATTATCAGCCGCAGAGCTGATGTCGTTTGGCCACCTCGGAGCTGCGATTTGACACCGTTGGACTATTATTTGTGGGGTGCCTTAAAAGATAAGTGTTACGCCGCCAAGCCGGAGACAATTGACGCTTTAAAGGACAATATTCGTGAAGCCATTGGTGAAATACAGCTGCACACAATCGATAATGTGCTTAAAAATTGGACCGATCGTTCAGTTCAGTTTAAATGCATTTTTATTTAACTAATTAATTTACTCTTACATGCTAGACAAAAAAATGCTTAAAAATTAGCTTAAATAACTTACAAATAAACTTATTCTAACTTACTGGCCCCATGCGGGCGCTCTAAGCTAAACCTAACACTTAAACTATGTCTTTCGACGAATCTTACATTCTAATTTTATATTCAATATAACATTACTTAATACTAGAACTAAGAAAATAAATTTTAACTAAAAACTTAGTAAATGGACCGATTGGACCGATCGTGTAGGCTACTGCATGGCCAGCCGAGGCAGCCATTTGAATGAAATTATTTTCCATTATTAACCGGAAGGATAAAACTAATTATCTGTCAAATCAAACATGAGCTAAGTGTTACCATTCACGAAATAAGCACTAGTTGAAAAAAAAAACGTTAGATGGCGGACCCTTTAAATGAAATCAATGAAAGGATGGATATGGATGGATGGATATCGATTTGAACTTCTTAAGTTTTTTTCCAGGTTCTGCCGGAGTGTGAAGATTTGGTTGATTGTAGACTTTCTTGGTTTGAAACTGCACTGATAGAGACCAATGAAGATTTTGACGAAGGGTTTCAGACGTTTACATAATGCGGCAGATACGATCTTATAGGCGATGTTAAGAAGACTGATGCCTCTGTAGTTGGAGCAGTTCACGCGATCTCCTTTTTTGTGAGTATCCACCGACACTGTTATTGGTGTTCTTACTTCGTGTTGGTCAAATGGATGGAAGTTTTGGCTATCATCGTTTAATTAGATAGGTCTATTCTCTCTGATGACGGAATCTTGGGCTTCTTCGCCTATATACTGTCTGTGGAAAAGTGTTTTCATATTCTCAGCACCAACTGTGACTCTACAATAAGGTTTCCTTCTACTCTCTACAGGCTTCTGTTCGGGTTTCTTGCCTTAACACGTACTTTTTATCTGTTGGTGTCGTGCAACCAATGCTTACCAACTTTCCTACCAAAGGAACCTGGCGTTAAAATCGCTATAAGTAGAAACTTTGCATTAACGAACCTGATAACCTGCATGCTCCGCAACAGCAACATCAAATGCAACACTAGGTAACATGGTATTGAGAATCGCCACATCAAGGGGCACCCCTCAAGGATTTATGATATCACCTCTTCTGTGGACCCTGGTTGTTAACGAAATACTTCTGATTCTAAAAAAGCAAGGAATAAAATCCGCTGCATACGCGGATGATGGGGTTGGCCGGTGCCTCCCCACGAGCAGTGAAATTTTAAACTATGCCTTTATAATTCTTGGCCAAGCTCTGTCTGCTAGAAATCAATCCGCAAAAAACAATGCTTGTTCCACAATTTGACCTTCCTTCTATAGATGGGACAACCCTCCGAATATCCAATTGTGCTAAAAACCTAGGTATCGTACTGAGTGGGAAGCTCGATGTCAAAGAACTTGTAAAGAAATTAACGATCGCCTTCTACGCTTGCAGCCGTATATTTCGGAGAAAATGGGGACCTCACTCCAAGACTAACATCAGACCCATCTTAACCTACGGAAACTTAGTATTTTATCAGTCCACAAACAAAACTAGCAACATTAGGTTAATGACAAAATTACAGAGGATTGCATGCATAGCCACGACTCATGCCATGAGAACGACGCGGGACTGGAAAATATACTAGGCTTCCTGCCTCTAGGTCGATACATGCAAGAATATGCTGCGATAAGCGCTTTGAGATTGAGTCAGCTTAATGGATGGAAACCAAACCCGAAATTCCACGCCTCAATACTTATAAGTGAACTAATACGGACTATATAAGACCCCATCACGACTTTGAACTAAAATTCGGATGCATTTTCCCAAACAGGGAGGAATAAAATAGGAACCAAATAGTAGAAGACTCGATATCCATTTTCACGGATGGATCAAATATGGAGATAGACACAGGCGCCAGGATCTTCTCTGATCAATTGAACTTACGATGCTCACGACGCCTGCCGGAGTCTCTTCCAAGCTGAGATATTGGCTGTGGCAGAAGCATCCTGTACTGTGGCAATAAAGGCAATGGGTGTGTTTTTTGGCATCGGTATCAGCGCTTATTTCCAATCTACATATAAATTACACTAACAACTTAGCCTATAAACGCTAACTCAATGCAAGACATTTATCGGAGTTAACGAGGATAGCAACAATGCCTCCAGACCTACTTTTCCACGATAGCGATAACTTGTATAGGAACGCCAAAAGATGTGTCACTTTTTGAGCAAATAAATGGTAATGCTGCCAAATTGTCCGAATGTTAATAGCTAACACTGATAGCCGATTTTTCGGGCTCTAAAAATTAAGCGTTGATACCGATGCCAAAAAAAGACACCTAATACATATCTCACGAGGATAATGGGATAGTGCCATTTTTATTAATAACCAGGCTGCCAATAAGACCATTGCGTCAGTCAAGATTAAATCGACGCTTATCAAGCGCTGTCGTGAAGAGCTTAAGTCTCTTTGCGTTTAGCATAAGGTTAAGCTCTGCTTGATCCCTGGCCACATCCCAAAGGAGTGGCAGGCAATGAGCACGCTGAGACGAAAAGGATTCTCCCTAGAAACGGAACTGGCAGATCAAACTATCAAACTTCCACTCTGCACTATGAGAATACAAGTGGAGCCAGTGATTCAAAGAGAAGTCAATGAGAAGTGGAAAAACCTTACCTTACAACCTGCGAAACCTCAAGACAATTATAGCCGGAACTCAGCAAATCCAGAACAAGTAATATTCTCTTGAAAACCAGAGCTGAACTATCTACCATAGTGGGTGGGTCACACGCCATAACGTTCTGGCGATGCACACAATAAAGCTGCGCCTTACCGATAACGACCTGTGTAGAGGCTTTGGTGACATACACTCACGGGAGGAAAAATAACTTTAGGAAGTTATTACTTCCACGACCTCTCAGAACTGTCAGCTGCCTCATTACATCTCTTACAAGATTCGCGGATACAACAAGATGGCTTAGACCTGCTCAAAAACCCAAAGACAACCAACGCGAGACGGAAAGCGGAAACCAAAACTACGAACGTCAATCAAATTCCCATCCCCTCCCAATTCCTCCACTCGAGCATCACAATGGGTCTACGCAGCCCTAAGTGTGATGAGGTATAGAATGGACTTGGCTCCAGATACTCATTAACCCGCTAACCTAATTCTCATTGAGATGTGCACACGTTCCATGAATCAAGCTTCTGGGCATTATTCCCATTGCTACCTGGGCTACAACAAGTAGTGGTTTAGCTACAATACTTGGAACGTATAGACATCCATAGTACTGGATCTGATTTTTGATGAAAGCTATGATGAGATTTCGTCCTACCGCCTGTTCTGTGGCGGTAAAAATGTTCTTCCTTTTCCAAATTTGCATTAATAATATAAAGAGAGATAGCGATTCCGCGTTAAAAACATTTGTGTTGCAAATTCATCTTTCTCCTCTGTGAAGGCTTTACTGCATATCAGGCTTAGGTGGGCGAATGTTGACTATATGGCTATCTCCATATGCTTGCAACTAATTTCTTAAGCACTCCTCGTACGGCAAATCACCATAGACGCTGGTTCTTCGTTTCATAGCAATTGCCTTTATTCTTCTACTTCCTACTCGTGCTATGCCATCGTTATTTTTGGCCAGCTCTGTTATTCTGTGTGACAGTGTATTTCTGTGTAGAACTTTTAGTACAAGTTCTGCTGAATATTTGGTCTGTGAAGTAATCCTCGTCTATAGTCGAAGGTCCTGTCAAATGCCATATTGAATTCTTCCATTTTTGTTTTCAAACGATTGTAACAAGATTAAAGCAAAATATATTTGATCATTTTCTCATGAGGGAATCCCACAAGGTTGCCCAATGGCACCAATATTTTACAGCTTAAAAACGATTATGTTGAGTTGCATCCATATATTTCATAGTTTACGACTTGTTGAAGAGTCGTTTCGCGAAATAAGTCTCAAAATTGTGTTTCACGGATTTCTTAAAAATAAACCTATAAAGCACGGTGCTCTATTTGCTAAGGGCTTAGTGTACAGTTTTTTTTTTTAAATAAATGTAATCCCCCCTCAACCAGTCAGCATTGAGTAGAGTAGTTCTACTTTCAATTACTTTATTTTTCTTAGATCCATAGGCGTCATTCATTTGAAGGCGAAGACAAATCATAAAAAGAAAAGAATTTTTGAAAGAAACCCAAAAAAAAAAAAACACACACAAACCCAACTGGAAAAACGTACTCGAATGCGCAAACATGTTAAATTCATCAGTGTACTGACTAAATGAAACGAATTGTATTCTAATGGTGACCTGAATACATGTTTCTGCTAATCGCGCTCATGATCATTCCACACTCTCTGGCGGCATTTCGCCGTCTTTATCTCTCCTTATTGGGTTCTGCTTTGTTTAGCCTTTTCTATATAAGTACTCGTATGTATGTACATAACAACAACTGCATAAGTTGGTATTAATCATGGCATTTTACACTCACTCTTTATTTTTCATATTTTTCTTATTTTTTCGATTTTATTTTGTTGATCATTTTTCGGTTCGTATTTTCTCTATGACACATTAAACGTCAGTTAGTCTGAATCGGTTCTATTCATTTCCCAGTAAAGTGATCCCGTGAGTGTGTTCAGGCAAACACTCTCAAACTAAAACTGGATACTGGGTTGTGGGCGCATGCATACTCGTGTAGTGATCTTGATCGTCAGTGGATTGTTGTCAAATTGGTTATCGCTGCGCTTGTTGGCTTCGTTTACGAGCATGATCGCGAGTGATCGCAGATTGGTATGTATCGGGTGTTAAGAGGAAGTTAGAGTGAAAATGACGTTAATGTTTGATTGTTTATTTGTTTAAAAAAGATATTAGAATATTTTTCAATTTCACACTCTTCTATTGTTATTTTGAGTGACGTTGCGGCTTTTTTTTCGGGTTTTCTACGAGTACTTTGTGTACTTGATCGGTTAGCGTTGGTTAACATAATCGTTTGGTCCTTGGACTTGAAAATCTGCAACGGAAAGTTCCTGCTTCTTAATATATAAACAAACAAATCTTTTCCAAGCGAGAAACATGAAAAGGACTGGAACAATTTACGTAATTAGATTAGTTATGAAGAGTGTTCTTTTTTTTTAACTGATAGATTATCCAAACTATGTTGTCATTTTCGACAGTTCTTTGAATGCTTGAAACATCATCATGAATGGACGAACGCTTACGTATCTTTCGAACTTATTTTGGAAGTCGGTCTTCATAATGGACCAATGTACAATTCAACATAATGCAGAACCTACAACGGCAATGTGTTGTAATAGGTGTAGAGAAGAAAACGTAACGAGTAAGTGGCAGAAAATCCGGGATCAATGCGGTGTCAATCGCAACACTTTGGCCTTAATTTTGTTTTTTCCATTCTATTAAAAA
Organism: Volucella bombylans; assembly: GCA_949129095.1. NCBI lineage: Eukaryota > Metazoa > Arthropoda > Insecta > Diptera > Syrphidae > Volucella > Volucella bombylans. Next base: position 197,537,329 of record OX422141.1, on the reverse strand, counting down.
AAAAACGCCTAAAAAATTGGCGTAAATAACATAAAATTACCTTATTCTCACTTACTGGCCTCATGCGGGCACTCATTCGTACTAGTTTGGATTTGCCTATTTTGAACATTTCAGTTTTTGTACCGTCATTTCCGAAAAATGTTCCATTTGGTAGGTTTTTTTTATACATTCCTCGATTTCGGCTGGTAGAAACTGTTGTACTTCTTCGGTGTCTTTCCCTAAGATGTCTGCTGAATTTTTGGATTCCGTCAGGCTTAGTTTAGAAGTATAGAAGTTTTCGAAGAAATCGGTAGCCGTGCTATTTATTGCTTGTTGGGTCTGTACCCTTCTTATCTTCTTTGATAACTCCAATATCCATTCTTTCCCATCAGTCCGTTCTTTATGGGCATTTTTTTTATCGATTTGGGTTCTTCGATAATTTTTTTTACTATTCTATACATAATTGTAGTCGTGAATATCTTTTCTTGTTGCTTGTTTACAACGTTTTCTTAGTTGGCTTGGTTCGGTTTTCTCCATACTTTTAAGATGTGTTTTTTTGGTGTATCAATTTCCTTTTCTTAATACGACACTCCCGTTAATTTCGTAAATTATCTATTTTGTAATTGATACATTTTTAAGGATATTTGCTTCAGGTACACTAAGAATGTTAGACCCTAGTTGATCGTATGTATTTTGTAAGCTGGATTTCGTCAAGAATATCCCATTTACATTTTTGTTTTAGATTATCTAGGAATAAACGGATACTCTCTTCATCTAGAACTTTCGGGATATCTTTTTAAGTGCCAGTTTTTAGTATTGTTGTGTCTGTGGTCACTATCGAAGTCAAAGTTATTATATTTTCCAAAATAAGCAACGTGTGGCGATTTCCTGCGAAAAAAGCAGTATATAGACATTGCAAAAGACATGCGTTTCTCGGCTTCTAAGGGGAGTGCACACGGAACGCAAACCAGCCATCAAGCGAGTGAATGGTGTGCTATAATATTTGACTGCATCATGAATTGCTTCCTGAAGGCCAGACTGTTCATAAGGAGTATTATTTGGGCATTGTTAGACGTTTGCGTAAAGCAGCTCGCAAGAAAAGTCTAAATTGTAGAAAGACAACTTGTCTTTCCAAAAACATCACAACTACTATCATAATTCCGGCCAATTCTTCTTTCTGCTCGGCGGACTAAAAACGCCGCTTCGAGGAATGCGAAATAATGGAAAGACCGCTGAGCGCACTGAAGACCATACCGAAAATCTAGTGCCAGAGATTTTTCAAAGTTAGATCAAACGCTGATACAAGTACGTTGCATTCGAAGGGGATTGTTTTAAATACGATAATATCGACTTAAATGAATGAACGTACCACCTTGTCCCCTTCAAAGCAATCCCCATCGACTGCATTTATGCCAGCGCTTGATACAATCCTCGAAACATTTTTTACATTCGGTTTTCGGTATGTATATCAGTGCTTCCTGCGATTTTTCCATTACTTCCTCTCGGCTGCTGAAACGCGTTCCCCGTAGTAGTTTTTTAACTCGATTGAACAGAAGTTACAGGGAGCCAAATCAGGTGAATTCGGTGGCTGTTGGATGGTATTTGTTGCATTTTTCGTCAAAAAAATTACGAATATTGATGGCACTGTGCGACGATACGTTATCATGATGCAAAATCCACGAGTTTTCTGCCCACAATTCTGGTCTCTTTCGGCGAATTGCTTCACGCAAACGTCTCATAACGCCCAAAAAATACTCTTTGTTTACTGTCTGGCCTACTGTTGTAATTTTTTGTCTGAAAACGACGTGGGTTTTTTGGTCTCGGCTCATTTGGTGAACGCCATTCACTTGCCTGATGTCTGGATTGCGTGTTGTACTCATAAACCCACGTCTCGTCTCCAGTAGTGATCCTTTTGATGAATGTGGGATCGGATTCAGCCTCGCAAATCATCTCTTTTGCGACGTCAACACGGTCTCTTTTTTGCATGAAATTGAGGTCTTTTGGCACCAACTTTGCTGCTACACGACGGCAACCCAATTCATTATTCAAAATATCTTGGACGGATCCATAGGCAATGTTCAAGTCCTCCGATGTCTCTTTGATGGTTATTGACCAACATTTCTTTTACTCCATCAATGTTTTCGTCGATTTTCGATGTCGATGGTCTGCGACTGCGTTCATCATCTTCGATTAACTCACGACCACTTTTGAACCGCTCGTGCCACTGGTAAACGACCGTTTTCTTTAGAGAATCGTTGCCAAAACACTTTTCCAACATTTCCAACGTTCGCGCACCATTAAATCCTTTTTTTACACAAATTTAAACCCATTTCTAAAATTGCAAAAAATCGCAAACACACATAATTAGATGTGCTCTTGACTACGGAACTTTTGCAAATGTCAAACTATGACGCTAAGATTTAGAGGGAATGTCAACATTAGATTTACCAACTTAACAAAAAAACAGAACTCAAACTGGAACAATGGGAGCGCTACACGGTGGTTATTCCGGGAACTTTTTGATCAAGGTGGTATTTACAACTTTAAAAATAAATCGCGGAAACATTTTGAACAAGATGTACAAAATAGAGAAATTCAAAATAGGCATCGCTTTTTGTTAAAATAGATACTTTTTTAGATTGTTAGTTGTTGGTTGTTAGATTAGATATAGATAGATATTTATTATCATTTCATGGGCAAACATTTACATTATTTTTGATTTTTATTTTATAGAGCACAGTTTCCACAGAGATATGATATATACACAGCTGGTCAAAGAAATAGGTGTGAACCAATATTTCCACTCAATTTTCATTTGACATCAAATTTCGCTTTTTTGGCGATGAAAAAAACCGGAAGATCTTTTTTTTAGTTTCCTAGGTATCTGACAGTTGTGACATGTTATCGGTGCAAGTTTAAGATAAATTTTAATTGCATATTCGCCATTTATTGCAGTTAGCATAGCTTGTTTTGAAGGCACGATCTTTGAGGTTAGATTTAGTAAATTGAAATTAATTTTTATAACGGCACAGTTATCAAGAAAAACGGAATTTGATCTGAGATCCGAGGGGTTAGAACGCTACGTAAACTTTGTGAAAAATATGCTCTAAAACACATCAAGTCTGTTGAAAAACGAGGAAAAGTAAAAAACACCAGACCAACCACAGACCTTCGCATTTTGCTATATGGAATCCTTTTGCTTCCTCGATTTGCTCTAGAATTGACCAACATGTTACCGCTCTAACAGTTTAGAGAATACTCCAAGATGCCAACCTTCCGGGCAAAGTTGCAAGAAAAGTGCATTGCTGTAAGCCACCGTCTTTGGAGGGGCCCGGAAGGTATTAAAAAATGGACGCAACATTCGAATTTCATGGGCACTATTCCGGAAAGTCACAAAACTATTTTATCTTTAAAAAATAAAAACCCTTGCACGTCAGATGGAATATCTAGTAATCTTCTTAAAAAAATTGTGTTTCAGATGTTTTGATTTATATATTTATATACAAATATGGCTAACAATAGACCTATTTCAATCCTTTCTCTACTTTTTCAAAATATTTGAAAAACTTATGGCCAAAATCACTTCTTTTCTAAATAAAATAAGATTTTTTAGCGATAATCAATTTGGTGAATTCTTAGGCTATGCAGCCAGCTTTATGGCAGCTTAAATGATAATAAATCTACTATGTCCCCCTTCACTGATATGACAAAGCTTTTAACTTGGTTGATCACGATAGACTACTAGGCAAATTATATAGTGGAGGATTTAGAGGGGTGAATTTTCAATGGTTGAAGTTTTATTTAAAAGGGAGACTTCAAAACGTTATTATAAACGGCACACAAAGTGAAACTCGGCTTTTAAAAAATTGAGTACCGCAGGGATTCGTACTCGGCCCTTTGTTTTTTTGTTTAGTATACATTAACTCAATCTTTAAACTCCCGTTAAACGGTCTTTCTGCATTTGCAGATGATATATCATTTACCTATCAGTCAAATCCTGATTTTAATTGTATTTTACTAATTGAAGAGGACCTAGAAATTCTAAGAACTTGGTTTTCGTACCATAAACTAATAATTAGTGAAAAAATTAAATTCATGACTTTTAAAACCTCTGGTGATCCAGTTTGTAATTACAACCTGATTTTTCATGCTTCGAATAGTAGGCAATTTAGCTTTCCAATACATGATTGTGGTATATGCAACTTTCAACATAAAAATTCTTGTCCTGATTCGTGTTTCAAAATCAAAATTTAGTGAATAATTTCAAATATTTAGGTGTTACAATTGATTCTAACCTTAATTGGAAAGACCATAGTAAAAATATTAAAAAATCATTTGATGCTTATAACACATAAAATGTATCTCTTAAAGCGATTTTGCTCTAAGAAGCTTCTCAAAACAATATATAGGGTTTTCCAATAAGGAGTTGACAACTTTTTTTTTTAAATAAAATGCAAACCATTTGAGATATTTCAAAAACTTTATTATCGGCTTGAAGTACAATCAAAACATTTATGAATGGAACTCGACTTCGTTCATATGGTCACCGCGGGCACGTTTGCAGCGGTCGATTCGTTGGACCCAATTTTCAACGACTCGGCCACACATTTCGGCCGAAACGGCAGCTATTTCGCGTTCAATGTTGGCCCTGAGCTGTTCCAACGTCGTCGGCGTGTTGGCATAAACCAATCACTTAACGTAGCCCCACAGAAAATAGTCAAGTGGCGTTAAATCGCACGAAAGAGGCGGCCCATCGACTGGCCCATTTCTTGAGATAACACGCTCACCATACTTACTCTTCAATAAATCGATTGTAGCGTGTGCTGTGTGGTTTGTGGCATCATCCTGTTGAAACCGCATGTCGTCCAAGTCTATATCTTCCAATTCGGGCCAAAAATAATCGATGATCATGGCGCGATAACGCTGACCATTCACATTGTAACGTGACGATAGTTATCGTCGACGAAAAAATATGGCCCAATAACGCCGCCGGCATGCAAACCGCACCAAAAAGTTATTTTTTGTGGATTCATGAAGCACATGTGGATTTTCACCCGACCAATAACGCATATTTTGCTTATTGACGAACCCATTGAGCCAAAAATGAGCTTCGTCACTGAAGATGATTTTGCGATGAAATTCATCATCTTGATGCATCTTCTCCAGAACCCAATAGAAGAACGTACGGCGCTTCAAATGGTCCATCGTCTTCAATTCTTGAGTCAGCTTGATCTTGTATGGGTGTAAACCAAGATCCTTACGCAAAATACGCCATAATGTGGTCTGAGCGATGCCCAATTCTTGATAACGCCGTGGAATTGACTGATTTGGATCGTTTGCTACGGACGAACGGTAGCGATATTTTCGACACTTCGACCAACCCGTTATCTCACTGACACGGCAACATCACACAACGAATATGTAGACTCAAGTTTTTGCACTAAACTTGTTATTGCCTGTCTACTAGGGCGAGAATTACGACCGAAAATTAGAGTTAACGTTCTTAAAGTTGCAATCACCGACTCCGAATTTCGGTAGAAAATTTTTATAATTTGCAGACGTTGCTCGTTGGTGTGCTTTACCGTAATGAAAAGGTTGAGTTTACTAAATAAATTGACAGCGACAGTTTGATGATTAGTGAAAGAGTGCGTTCACAAATTAAAGTCAAAGTTGTCAAGTCCCTATTGGAAAACCCTTTATTATGGTCTTGCGCACTCTAAACTACAGTATGGGTTATCTAGTTGGGGTGGTTCCTATGCAAATACTTTTTGATCTTTAATAATTGCTCAAAAGAATCTTATTCGAATTATCTGCAACAAAAATCGTTATATTGAAAGTTGGCCTTTATACAAGGAATTGAAAATTCTACCTCTAAGACATCTTTTAAAGTACTTGAAGAATTTTTTAAACGAAGTAGCAATATTTCCAGCAGAAACTCGCAATTATATAACCTAACTTTTATACTGTAGCAGCCCCTAAATCTTTAATAAATTACCTCTGTCTATAAGGCAAACTCTTAATTTTAAGTCTTTCTCAAAAATGGTAAAAGACTGGCTATTCACGATTGACTTTAATTGTATTGATAACTATTGTTGAACATTTATTATTAAAAAAAAAATATGTGTCATTAGTTTACAGTTTATTATTATTGCAAATTTTAATTTACAAATGTACCATTCAACACTAACTTCCTAGTTACAGAAGGATAACTATTATTTATTCCTTTAAAAATTATAATTTTTCTTATTTTAAGTTGAAAATGAAAACTGAATAAATAAACTAAACTAAAAAAACCTAAAGTACGGAGGTGGAAATAGGTATAATGATGTGGGGATCTTTTTCTTGCCACGATGTTGGTCCCATTTCCCGAATTCCTGACACTGACAAGATTCGAATGTTGGATGTCATGCTAACTGCATGGTGGAAAATGTCATGCTACCTTACGCTGTGGAAAACATGCCGCTCATATGGCTTTTCCAACAACGTAATGATCCGAAACACACATCGGGTCTTGTAAAAGACTGCTTTCGGGATCAGAAAATGTCCACAATAGCATCACCCAGTCAAATCAATCCAGAGATCTCAGTCCAATTGCGAACTTGCAGAATGAGCTGATGAAGAAATTGGCGAGTTAATATTGTTCCAATAAAGAATGGTATTCTGTACCCGTACATTAGTTGAGTCAGTGCCTCGACGGAATGAAAAAGGCCCAGCAAATAATGGTGGATATTTAATTTATTAATAAATAAACACATAAATAAATATTTTAACATGTCAATATTTATATAAATGAATAAGTAAATAAACAAATTAATGAAAGACAATTTAATAAATAAATTAGTAACAAGAGTACAAAATATGTAAGAAAAAGTTTGTATTAAAGTAGCCGAAGGCCGTTTATAAAAGATTTTTCTACATGTAAGCATCCTGCCAAAAAATTTCGTTGAGAATCTCAATTATTCTTGCAAAGCGTTCATTATTGAGAAGTCCCAAGGTAGATTCCACATCATTTTAAGAATCTTATTTTCGACGACATGTAGCTTTTTTATGTGGGTTTTAGCGCAATTTTCCCCATACAGAAGACCCATACTTAATTAAAGCTTGAAAAACGATTTCGAAGATGACTAATTTGTTTTGATTACTAAGCACTGATTTACAATTGATCAGAGGATATAATGGAAATATTGATTTTGTTCAAAATATTTTTTGTGTATACGGCATAAGTTAGTTTCGGGTATAAGTGCACCCCAAGGTACTTGACTGATTCAACCCATGGCATTTTTCTTGCTTTTTTTCCCTCATATATTTTTATTTTCCAGTGCCTGTAGTATTCAAAGATTATATTTAATCGGGTCTACGAATAATTTTCAACGTCTGCTCCGTGGACATGTGACATAACAAGGCTATATGACAGTATGGTAAATGAGGTACGTCAGTAGTGAAAATATTAAATAAAGTCGGCGCCAACGCAGATACTTGAAGAACGCCTCTAGATACAACTTTTGGAGAAGAAAGCGACCCTTTTAGTGATACTAAAAAAAATACAACCACTTACAAATAATTATAAGATTAATAAGAAGCAAATGCCATTAAACGTACGAGTACATATGTCCAGAATGACCATAATTTCAACTACGCATAGAATCTGTCAGCACCTAGAAATCATGTGGAGTGGATGGTATTTCAGGCTTTGTTATTAAAAACATTTCACATTTTGTAATAGATGTCCTAGCCCATATTTATAATCGTTTCGTGTTTGTTGGAGTATTTCCTGATGACCTTAAATGTGCAGATGTTATCCCATTGCTAAAAAAGTGTTCTCCTATTGAAGTTGGTAATTATAGCCCCATCTCACTTCTTCCTGCTTCCTGCAACATATGTACTCGTATTTGAAAAACTTAAGAGCAGAATAGTGAGCTTCTTACATAAAACGAAGTTCTTCAATCCACTTCAATCCAAAAAGTAAAATCAACGAAAGAAGCACTCTTACAGTTTTTTCTCAAATAATGTCAACCTTGATGACAAAACATATACAGCCGGCGTATTTACTGACAAAAAACTGGAAAAAGCAGGGTTTCGTGGTTTTATGCTCAATTGGTTACCCTCTTTTCTTCGAAATATGTAGATCGCAAAGGATTAGGTTAGATGAGAGAAGGAGTGAAATTCAATTACTTAATCTGGGTGTATCACACGCCTCTGTTTTAGGGCCAATACTATTATTAGTCTTATAAATTCACTGTTTGCCCTAAATTACAAAGGTTCGCTTACTGCTTTTGCGGATGATACATGTTTCGCTTACGGTTTAAATAGTCGTCTGGACCTAGTTTCCGATATCAATTAGGACTTAAACTTATTGAGACATTGGTTTGCCGAACATCATTTAGTGAAAAGGTCTAAAACTAAATTAATGTTCTTCGGCATTTGTGCGATGGAGGACAAATTTGAATCAAATCTGTTCTTTCATGCACCTGAGCGTCAAAAATACAAATTGTCTAATGTAGGGTGTACGTCGGGTTTTTCCTCTTCCACTTATTGTCCTAGTTTATGTTGCAGTGATAAATGTTTTTTGTTAGAGTGCTTAGACCATTTTAAATACTTGCGACTAACCCTTGACTCTAAAATGTGTTTTATACATCATATCGATACATTAAGGAAATATTTCCATGCACGCTTGGACATTTATTTTATCTGCGTAATGTATGCTCAACTAAACTTGGAAAAATTATTTATTACGGAATTTTTCATTCTAAGCTTCAGTATGGAATTGCTTGTTGGGGCGGCGTGTATTTCAACAATATACGACGCATTCAATTCAATTTTTTTTGTTTAGTTTTGAAATCTGTGTTGCCAAAATCTTTTTTAGTTGTGCCCACAAATTCTCAATTGAATTGTAATCGCAAGACTGAAGAGTCCATGTTCCTATAAACAAACACTAGCCAATTTCGATGAGTGCTTATGAGCGTTGTCTTGTTGGAAATTCCATCTTAGCGGCATATTATGTGTAGCTTGCGGTGGAATGAAGTCATTTAACACTTGGACGGCCGCGGATTTAAGAAAAAGCTTTACCCTTGTCGCCAGTATATATGGATGAAAATTACTGCCTGCCGCCGGCACTTTCTACAAGCTTTTGATGAAAAATAATTAATGAGGTAGTGACAATTATTATTTAAAAAGTTCAAATCCTTTTCCGACCTCAACGTAAAAATAGCGGCACTCGTCAATAAAAGCTAGTGAATGCTAGTTGTGCATTTTTTGACAGTTACTTACCGAAGTTTCAGTCATTTTGGACTCGCAGTATTTAGTTGACAGTCGTTTGTGTGAGTCGATGTGAGTGCTTTTTGTGAAAATGGAAAATATTGAGTATCGAGCTGTTGTTAAATTCTTGTTTTTGAAAGGCAATACGCCTACGCAAATCAAAAATGAGTAGGACTCGCACCGTCGTGCGATTTTGGGCAGCTGAATTTAAATGAGCTTGGGCGATAATGAACGTTCGGGATGTCCAAAAACTGCAACCACTGACGATAACATTGTTAAAGTTCACCAAATGGTGTTAGACGACCGCCGAATTAAAGTGAGAGAGATAGTAGAGGTCATGAAAATGTCCAAAGAACGTATTTTTTACATATTAAATCAAGTTTTAGACATGAAAAAGCTGTTCGCGCGTTGGGTGCCACGTTTGCCTACGTTAGACCAAAAACGTGTTCGAATGAACAATTCCAACGCTCTGTTGGCGCAGTTTAGGCGCAATAAATTCGAGTTTTGACGCCGATTAATTACTGTAGATGAAACTTGGATACACCATTATACGCCCGAAACAAAAATTCAGTCAAAACAGTGGACTGCAAAGGGCGAGCCGGCTCCAAAAAAAGCAAAAACAATTTTTCGGCTGGGAAAGTGATGGCGACTGTTTTTTGGGATAGTAAAGGAGTTATTTTAATCGATTATCTTCAAAAAGGAAAAACCATTACAGGAGCATCCTATGCATCATTACTTGCCAAGCTGAAGGCAGATATTGCGGAAAAACGGCCACATTCCTTGAATTACGGTTTGAACTGCTTGACCAGCCGCTTATTCACCAGATCTAGCCCTAAGCGACTTCTTTTTGTTCCCTCATCTAAAAACTGCGCTCGGAGGACAGAGATTTTCGTCAAATGAGGAGGCACTCACCTTCGTGAACAATTATTTTGCAGAGAAAGACGCCAAGTTCTATTTGGACGAGTTAGAGAGATGGGAGCATCGCTGGGAGAAGTGTGTAGAGTTACAAGGAGACTATGTAGAAAAATAAAAAAAAATTTTGAGAAAAAATGTCTTGTATCATTGTTCGGTCGGAAACTTTTCAGACAACCGTCGTAAATGCTGTTGAGCTTCTTTTCTTAGCAGAGCATACTCTACACACTCTTCGAGGATTTTCGAATTTTCCTTTTCCCATAGTAGTTCGGGCACAACCTATCAATTGGATCATATTTTGAAGTACTTGAAGTATGTTCGCTATATTCACCTAGGTCCAAAGGATGGTTAGTGTTATAAGTAGAAATAATGTAACTACAGTGGAATTCGGTTATAATGACTGCTCATGGGAGACAAATTTTCCGTCGTTATAAGCTACATACTTGGTGGGGTGAAACCTCCTTGGTGGGGTGTAACCTCCTTGGGAATGAAAAATTGTTTTTTTAAATATTTTTTTATTTTATTCAATATAGTCCCCTTTTAGCTTGATACACTTATTCCGGCGATTTTCTAAATTCTTGATCCCGTCCGAAAAGCAATTTTCCGTAAGGTCTGCAAAATACTCCTCCGTGGCGTCGATGATTTCCTCGCGTGAGCTGAATTTTTTATTGATCTTTTGAGGTTTGGGAAGAGATAAAAGACCGAGGGAGCCAAATCGGGCGAATACGGTGGATGCGACAGCAATTAGAGCCGTAAGTCATTGATTTTAGCCGTGGTTGCGATGCTCTTGTGCGCCGGCGCATTGTATTGCAAAACCAAAATTTTTTTTCGCTTCATGTGAGGCCGTTTTGCAGCGATTTCGGCCTTCAATCGCTCCAATAATGCACAGTAATACTCGCTGTTGATGGTTTTTCCTTTTTCGAGTTAGTCCACGAAGAGTATGCCATGACAATCCCAGAAAACCGACGCCATAATCTTTCCGACCCATCGAGCCTCCCTCGGCCTCTTCGGAGCACTCGTGCCGGCTTCATTCTATTGCCGGGCACTCATTCTGTTCTCTGGTGTGTAATAGTGGATCCAAGTTTCATCAACAGTTACCAATCGACGCCAAAAGTCCACCCGATTCCGCATCAGCAAGTCCAAACACTCTTTCGAAGTGCTCTCGCGTTCGTGTTTTTGGTCAGGAGCGAGCATGCGCGGCACCCAGCGGTAGGATAACTTTTTCATATGCATAATATTGCACAAAATATGGCGTGTGCGCTCAGTGCTAATCTTTGCTCGCGCACCTTCACTTTTATGTCAGCCAACACAATTTCATGTATTTTTTTGACATTGTCCTCTGTAACCGCATCGGAGGACCTGCCGCTGCGGACTTGATCGGTAGTGGAGTTGCGGCCACCACGAAACTCTCGAAACCAATATTTGACTGTGTAATCTGACGGAGCATTGGCCCTATAATATTTATCCAACCTTTCTTTTGTTTCCTTCGCCGTTTTGCCTCTGAAAAAATAATGTTTTTATGAGAGAATCGTTTTTATCCATACTCAACATGATGCCAAACACGTCAACAACAAGCAGCTGTCAAAATAAAACTAAAGACAGCATCGCACTGAAATTTGTCATGTCTGCCTAAATATGAACTGACTTCAAGCCACCATAATCTTTTTTGCAGTAGCAGCGCATTCTGGCGCTCAAGGAGGTTACTTTTCACCCCACCTTAGTATATTGCTATATCCGAATGAAAAAAGAATCAATTTTTTTTAAATATCTACTCGTGTGTTATGTTATATTTTTATTTATTTAAAAAAAATAATTCAATTCTTACAAGTACATATTTACATACGAGCACATACAAGAACAAAGATTAATTTTTTTGTTTCTTTTAATTTACGATTCAGTTTTTTTTTGAAAAAGTCGATGACATTTGATTATATTTTATTTTGAAGGTAAAGAACTTCTAATATTTTTTTCTATTTCCATTACATGATTTGTTAATTCTGGTTTTTGGTGTTTGCAACAAAACAAAAATCCTTAACAAGACATATTGCATTTAATGTTTCAGCTATTGAAGAACTGACTTCTTTTGCTTAGATTATCTCTATCATCATCAAAACCCTCGAGAAAAGAATTTTCTACAGCAGCAGCAGAACTCACTATTTCTTCTAAATTTGGATCATCTGAGTTTAAAATGTTGTCATCAACGGTTACGTACTCCTCCCATTTCTGAACTGCAGATGTTTGAATTGTTCATCAGTGTAATCGATTCAGAAAGGAGCCAGTCATCCTCTTCATCAAATTGTTCTTCGTTTCGAGAGTTGTTCAAAGTTTGCAAGCCAGCACGCTTAAAACAGTTAGCAATTGTGTTACTAGTGACACGTCTAATAAGCCAATGGTACATTCTTTATTAACTTTTATGTCCCGAATCATCTTGAGCATAAGATTTTTTCGAAAATTGCTTTTAAGGCTTCCTATAACACCCTGGTCCATTGGTTGCAATAACGATGTTGTATTGGGCGGAAGGAAAGCCAGTTTTATTGACGAAAGGTTTTGAGTGTTAGGATTAGTTATCAACAATTAAGAAAATTTTCTTTTTCTTTGTCCTAAGCTCTGTATCCCACTGTCGGAAAACTCCCTTGAAAATTTCGGAGGTCATCCAAGCCTTTTTTGTTTGCTGTGTACTCAACTGGAAAGCACGTGGTACCTTTAAAACATATTGGATTTTTTGATTATTTGAGTGCCATCGAAAAAATTTACCCGCCGAAAATTAACAAAAAAATACAGTAGAAATAGAACTAAAAAAATTTAAAAAATTAAAAGTATTTATTTCATGTCTCCAAATCTGGGAAAAATAACAAAAAAAACATTAATCTTTATTTTTAACAAATTTTTTAATTCTTTTAGGAACACCTTCCATAATTGTTTTTATGGTCTCATCTGTCACCTTTTTAGAGCTATTTTTCCTAAATTTTTTTAATTCTTCCAGGGTGTTAACAGCTTTTTTAGTGGCCCTTAACTCTTTTTTAATCAGGGCCCAATATCTTTCAATTGGCCTAAGTTTTCTGGCGAATTATGGGGATTGGCCTCTCTGAGCACCACCGTAACGTTGTTTAGCTCATACCAATCCGTCGCTCTCTTTCCATAGTGACATGACGCAAGATCAGGGAGTTCTCGATGATTGTTGTAAAAAGGCCTTAAGCGCTTCTGCATTCTCATTCACATAAATTTCGACATTTATTGAGCCAGTCGTGATGAAAGTTTGGCTTCTGAGCCCACAAGAACAAATTGCTTGCCAAACAAGGAACTTTTTTGGAAATTTCGCTTTAGGTTGGGTTCGAAACTTTGCTTCAACATTTCCTCTACCTTTGGCGATATAGAATGCCTGCCCCGGAAGATGGTTGAAATCAGCAAAAACATAAGATTCATCGTCCATTATAATGCATGAAAATCTGGTCAAAAAATTTGATTGCAAAAGTTTTGCCCGTTTTTTCGCATCCATATTTTTTTTTGCGTTCCGGTCTGGAACCTTTTGGACTTTGTATGTTTTCAAGTCCGCAATTCTCTTCACTTCACTTCACTTAACTTACGTTCAGAAATGTTTCGATTTTTTTCAAGAAGGCTCAAAATCTTAGTGACCTTTTCTGGGTTCATAAAACCGGTTTTTCGACCAGATCCCTCTTTTCTGTCAACGGACAGGTTATCTTTATAATTCTTAATAGCAGTAGCAACTGTTTTCCTATTAACTTTTAGTGCCTTTGCGATTTTTATATACGTCCACTAGGTGTGCTAGGTGACTCTTAATAATATTTTTTCTTACATCCAATTCAGACTCCATGTTGATTATTTTAACTACCAAACAGAAATGACATAAAATTTTAAAATAATGGAAGCATTCCTAGTATTACAAAAAAGAAGCATTTGATTGATTTTTCTGTAATTTTTGGAAGTAAATTCGAAATGAGAGTGGGTAAATTTTTTCGATGGCACTCCTTATAACAAACAGTTTTCCTTTTTTCGATCCGTCCATATTTGCACCAACTGTTATTCTTTTGACATTTTTCCTCACTTCTCTCCTTTAAATTTCAACGTTTTGTCCGTTCTTTACTTGTAAAAAAAAGGCCGGATTCGTCCACATTAAACATTTCACAGGGTTGGTACTCTCCTCGAACTATTAGCCATACTTTTTGTAACCTCTCATCGCATTGCCCTGGCTGAACGCTGTTAGCTTCTCCCGAAATTTTTCTAAACACAATGTAGTTTCGCGTGCGATACATTGATAGATTGATACATTGAACATTAATCAGTACATTGAAAATCCTTTCCAAGCAATTGTCAAATTTCATTTGTTTTTGTTTGCAGTAATGGCCCTGTGATGGGCACATTATTGCTCCTCTGAGTCTTAAACCATTTTAATAATCATTCTTCAATGTCCACATGTTTTGAAGAACGAATCTTTTTTACTTTTATTGATTTCACTTCAAAACTTTTTTGAACAGCTTCTTTATTTTTCCACATTCCACTGATTGTATTGTAGAATACGAAACATTGAATTCTTTTGCAGGATTTGAGTTGAATTCTCCTACTTCAAGTCTCCTATGGCAGACTTTTCCTCAATAGTAAAAGTTTTCCTTTTTTTTTATTCCATTCTACACAGTAGAACAACCTGATTTTTTCCGGAATCGAAAGAATAAATTTTTTTTTTACCTCAAATAAACTTAGAGCACGAAACTCTGGTCGCTTTGCTAGTTGAACCCTTTTGAATGAAAAATTAGCACAACTGACCCAAAACTGTATCTAACAAAATAAACTGCAGATGCATTCAATAACTGTACAACTGTATCTTGTCTAGACACTCAACACAAGAAAAAGGCAAGCTGGTAAAAATTCTCCTTTTTTTTTGTTTTCAGTCGTTACAACCGAATTTCTTGACAAACGACCCTCATGAAATGGTCGCTATAGCCAAATTCGTTACAACCGAAAGATGTTACCTATGTATTCATTATTGAGTGGCAAATCAAACTTTTGTAGTTTCGTCATTATAACCGAAAGGTCGTTACAACCAAAGTGCGAATTTAACTGCATGCATTGATCAGACTTGATTGCGATTCCTCGCTCTCGCTTGTAGTTTGTAGCCATGAGTTAGCTACACCCAATAAAAAATTTTCTAAATCGGATATGATTATATCACCAGAACTTTTTACGTAAAACTGGTGAGCATTAAATAAGGCTGCATTTATGAAATATAAAATTGTCATCGTCGCCCATTTTTTTGTTTTTAGTAAAATTGAGTAATAATTGAGATAAGTAGTTCAGTTTTAAAGCATTTTATTTTCTTAATCATTAACTCTTACATACTAACAAAAAATGCTTAAATGCTAGCTTAAAATTACTTAACAATCTTATACTAACTTACTGGATTGAGATAAGTACTGGTCAGCGGGATGTACACCCTTCATGTACTTGTTGTACTCTATTATGCAAGTTGGTTTTGCAACAGTTTTTTTGATCTTAGGGTATCGTTAAAATCATATATAATAATTTTTTTCTCGTTTTGAAAGCTTGGATTAAGATTTTGCCTTTTCTTCTAAACGCCGCATTAGGGTTCTTTAAATTTATGTTTTTTAAACATGATGGTACACCTCTATTCTTCTGCAATGTTCCGCAAACATACTCGTATGTAGGTCTTCCTTTTTAGTAATTCTTCTGAAATTGATAGACTATTGTAATAATGTCGTGCCAAAAATTGAAGAATGGTGATAATACAGAAATGATTGTCTCTTGTAATTTTATTCCTTGAGCACAATATATTTCAAAGTTGTATATACGAGTATATCCAGAACGATCCTCGCAGACCATACGTATGCCATATGCAATATTTGATAATTTTGGCTGGATTATAGATTCGAAAGGGAAAGCCATCCCCGCCATGGTATAATAGCTTCATCTAAAGACAATTCCTTCGTCGGTTTATAAATTGTTTGAAATTTATTTCGGAAGTATCTTACTACTGGCTTAATTTTATCTAATCGCTCTCGACAATTCTCAGTATTACTAAAATGAACGTATCGCCACATTTGGCGAAATCCATTCCTAGGCATCACTTTTCCGAAAATTAGAATACAGATTAGTGGATTGGTTGACCAATACTCATCTTTTTCAGTTTCGTTTTTACTAATCCCATTAAAATGATTAAAGCCAAACATTTTGTTATTTCATAGATACTCGTATCTACATCAGTCCACTTTTTATGTTTGTTTATTTCAGAATCATTTATCTGTTGCTCATGATAGCGATTCGTTTCTGTTACAAATATGTAAGTTCAATAAATCATCTCCGAGGAAAAGTTCTGCAGCTGAGCGTATATTGCAATTACCAAGTAATATTTGTACTCCTGAATTCTTCCTCACAATTTTGTATATTGACAACAACACTGTCCTGGCATGACCATTCAAATTCCTCTTCGTTGGAGTTATCCTGCTCTTCATCTGAATCATAGTCATCCGTGTAAAACACAATTGCACTACGTCTCTGATCAAAATTTGTGAGATATTCGTGCTGGGTTCCACAAGGATATGGTGGGATTGATTGTATTCTTGGATTATTCAAAGGCATTCGTCAGCGTCAATCATAACATTTTATTAAATAAACTTAAGACTAAGTCCTTATGCAACACGATCAAATCATACCTTTTTAATAGGTCACAGTATGTGTTTCACGAAACTAAGTGCTCTAGTAGATTAAAGTTTCCAATGGGCATCCCATAAGGCTCTGTGCTAGGACCCCTTTTATTTTCCTGTTTCGTTAACGATATAATTGAATGTTTCTCATAATCCGAATACCACATCTATGCAGACGATGTTCAAATTTATAAAATGTTTCCAAAATCGAATATAATTCCAGCCTCCAGCAGAATGAGTGAGGAATTGTGTAAAATCTCATCTTGGACGGTTGAAAATGAGTTGAAGCTCAATCTAACAAAAACCAAAGCCATTATCTTAAGCAGCAGAAGATGTAAAGAATACTTCCTACTCTCCTCCTCAACCAGAACCCAATCGCATATGTGGAAAACACAAAAAATCTAGGGGTTTACTTTAATTTCGACCTAAACTTGGATGTACACAAGTTTCAAAAATCAGTGGTGCGTTTCGAGGCCTAAGTTCCACAGTAAAGTATTTACCAACCAATGTTAAGCTCAGATTAATAAAATCATTTATTTTACCCATTTTGCTGTACAGCTGCGGGTTATTTGGCAACATGAACTTTGAGTCTAAAAGAAAACTAACTGTTGCATATAACAGGTGCGCAAGATATATATTTTCGCAAGATTTTCGACTACTCTAAACAAATAGCAGGCTGCTCCTGATCAAATCTTTTGAAATATCGAACTTTGTTATTATTAAAAAAAGTAATACAATCTAAAGAACCAAAATATATTTTTGACTATATCAAGTTTATAAGAAGTAATCGGACATTACAAATATTTCTACCCAGATATAAGTACCTTGTGACCTCAAGGCAGTTTTTTGTTAATGCCGTTCAACTTTGGAACCAACTTCCCCTCAGTATTAAATTTATAAGCAATACAAACACTTTCGTGAAAAAGGCTTTCACATTTTTTGCCGAAAACTCCTAATTCCTGCATTTTTTTTTTGTTACATGTTCTTTCCTATCTTTTCATATCTTCTCTCTCTCCCCTTTCTTTTCCTCTTTATTTCTTTTAACTTTTTAAAATTGAATTTCTTTTATAAGTTTTAAGTGTATTATTTAAAATGTGTGTAACTCTGATATATAATATAAGCATGTGCAACTTAGAAGATGTATAATTTATATCTTATATATACAATGAATATAACAATAAATAAATATAAATATAAATCTACTACACTAAGCAGATTTACCATCCTTCTGACTTCGAGCTCACTTCCGGTTCTGATTCTTCATCACTGAGATCTGATAATTGATCGCTAATGTGTGATAGATTATCAACGTTCACCTCGTCACCACTTTCACACATTTTTAAAGATATATACGAGGACAATAAGTCCGTGACTTTTTGAATTTCTGACCTCTTTACAGAAACAGCAACACTGCTCCTGTCAACAGGCATCTGTCAGTTGACTCCTGTCAAAATTTAAACTTGCTGCGTCAGTTAGTTTGTGTTTGACAGCTATTTTGAGGAGAAAATGGAAAAAAGTGAATTTCGTGTGCTTCACTTCACAGGAAGGTTTGGCGTTGTTTAATCGCAATATGGAGGAGTTTTTGCGCCGTTTTGTAACCGTGGACGAATCATGGATCCATCACAACACACCAGAGAACAAACAACAGTCAAAACAGTGGGCTTCTAAGGGTGAATCGGCGCCAAAGAAGGCCAATCAATGGGGAATATTATGCCAACTTATTGGACCGATTCAATGACGATTTGAAAAAAAAACCGACCTCATTTGGCCAAGAAAAAAGTTCTTTTCCACCAAGACAATGCAAGGGTGCACACATGTGCAGTTGCCATGGCAAAAATCCATGAATTGGGCTATGAATTGCTCCCTCATCCACCTTATTCTCCAGATTTGGCTCCGAGCGACTACTTCTTGTTCCCAAACCTGAAGAAATGGCTTGGTGGAAAAAGATTTGACTCCAATGATGAAGTCATCTCGCAAACAAAGGCCTATTTTGAGGACCTCGACAAATCATTTTTTTTGGAAGGGATAAAAAAATTGGAGAAGCGTTGGACAAAGTGTATAGAGCTCAAGGGAGACTACGTTGAAAAATAAAATTATTTTTTTATCAAAAAATCTGTGTTTTATTCCAAAAGTCACGGACTTATTGACCCGCCCTCGTATTTAACCCCTTTAAATAACAAATATTATCAAGCGGGTCCAAAAGATACAGGCAAGCAACCGCCAGAAATTGAAATCACATAAACGTGATGCCGGCCTACAGCCGCTAGCAAATTGAAGTCACATAAACGTGACTCCGGCCGTCAAAATGTTGTACCGATAGTTCTCTTTATTCATGTTATCCTTAATTTGAAAAATAGTCCTAAAGCCAAGAAAAGGAAAGCAGTCCAACACAATTACGCTATCGCCTCCATGTTTCACTGTCCGAAACTGAACCTCTTTTCGCTGAGGACTCAAAATATTTCTATCGTTGTCAGAACCAAATAAATTTATATTAGTTTCTTCAGCTCCAAGAATATTACGAAACATCTCTTTGGTGCGATTTCTAAAATTTAAGGCGAAGCCCTTTCTTGCTTGTATGTTCCTTTTATTTAGTAGTTGACTTTATTTTGCAGCGACCTTATTTATTATTGACTATATAACTAAGTTTTTGGATAACAATTTGAACGACAAAGCATTATTATTATTATGAGCTCTTAAAGTACACTTACTTTGCACCACAGTACGAAGTACACGAATTATTTGACCCAAAACTCATCATCGAAGAGACAACGCAGATGTATGAATAAGGCACTAATTGTACTTCGGAAAGGAGATAGAAGATTGTTAAGTGAAGAAACATCGATTTTCCCTATTGTTTTCATTAGTTCAGTATGTATAATCAACAACGTTTTATGTAGTTCCACAAGGTGGCATACTGGCACCATTGCTCTTAAAGTATAATATTCGAATGAAAAAAGACGAAAGGCCGTTTAAAAGTAGCTCACTTGCGTCAGAGTAGAAAATTAGAAATTAGAAATACGACACTTTAAAGCTTCTAACGTAATTCCCGTAAATATGATACAATTCCTAATCCTTTGTACCTTTAAATGGTATTTCAGGGAGAGGAGAGAGCACAATTAAGATAATAAAGAATGAGCAACCCTTAAGAAGAAACACGCATTCGATTTGTTTAGGGGTTTTCCCACCCAGTCATACGTAGTAAAAGCAAGTTTTCAAAAGGGAGCCAACTATGTTTTATGTTCTCTAAGTGTTTCTGCTGGAATTCCCAAGGGTTTAATTTCGTTTTACGAGTATTATTTATATTTACTGTCTTACTTCTGTAGTTTGGTAAATGGATGAAACGTAATCATCTGCGCATTTTTATTAAAAACTCATGAGTAAAAACTTTCGGTAGTAACTAGTAATACATAAATGAAAAGGGCATTGCCAAAAGTTTTACGTATGTATATGTCATCGAATATCCTCTTGTAAATGTAAATGACGGCTATGATGATGGGCGGACGAATATTCCTTAATTCATCGCAGTCAATTTCGAAAATCTGGAATACTCTCGCATCTCGCATCTCGCAATGCGCGACAGCTAAATTGTTGTTGTTTTCATTTTGAGCTTGTTATTTGTGAGTGGTCTTTTGACGTATCATTGTAAGCAGACGTCCGATGTCCGAATGCGAGAGGTCTCGTATTCGAATTCGAATGCGACCCTCGTATCGGATCTCGGAGCATTGTAAATGGGGCTTAATGTCGGCCTCCAATTCCTCAATCGTAGCCGGCTTATCACTCTAGACTTTGGACTGTACGTAGCCCCGAAGGAAAAAGTCTGGAGGTGTGAGGTCAGATGATCTAGGCGGCCAATTCACCGGTCCAAAGCGATTGAAATTAACTGTTCACGTATTTACAACTGACCCGGAATTTCGATAATACATTTTAATAATTTCCGAACATTCGGCAAACGTAAAACCTTACTGAACATTTTGACAGCTGGCTGTCATTGGTAACTTTGACAAATGCTGAAACATAGCAATTGGAAAAACTATCACTGCTATTTGGTCACCCTTTAGTTTAAAAAAACTCGGCAGAGTGTTACTTACTTATTTTTGTTGGTTGCTTTTATTTCTGTTAAAATATCTATTTTGTGGGGAGGTCCAATACGTAATCGGAAATTTATTGCAACGGATAACTCATTTTGAATCTATAGCCACGACATCTTCGCTTAAGCGCTACCGCTGCAAAGTGCTCCTATATCTCCTGAGTTGATTCTACTCTCGCTAGCGACGCAAGTATAATACTTCGCCCCTTCTATAATACATATTGTTTATCGCATAGTTCATTGCCATTATAAATGTGTATGTATCTGCCTCAAAAGTAGACTCGTGCACCGGCTTTCGTCTTCCACCAAGCCATCTTTGGTGTAATGAAAATCTTAATATTTTTGCAGGAAGCGGAATCTTTTCATTGTTACTGTGTAATTTTGAGATTATCTGGCCGCATTCGCGCAGTGAAGATCTGCAATCAAAATCCTGCTTCTTATGGTATTTTTTGACCGAGTTACACGTTAAAATTTGCGTTGACGAGGGCATTTCTTGTGTCGATGAAAGCGCCCATCGTGAAAGATGTTCGGAATGTCAAATACAGACACATATAGCAGTTACGCAAACATGACGCTAATGAAGAATATCAGTCTGATTCGATATTATGTTCGTCAGGATGATACAGAAAGAATGTCGGTTTATTCGATTCATTTCTTCATTTCCACTATCGACTAGCAATTTGGTTTCGCTGTTAAGTGATTTCTCCAACTTCGGAGGTTGTCCTGATCAATAGTCAACATAACACCATTCAGATGTTTCACAGTGTACGAAACACACAAATGGACTCGAATAATTCGCACAAATTATGCCATTAAGAGTGTTTATATGATACTTCTGTCAGCCATATTGAACTTGCATGCAGTAAATAACAGTATTTAAACATCTATCAAATTCTACTCTTTGGCCCAACCTTTAGTTGCACTCTGATCGGACCAGACCTCAATTATTTATAAATCAAATCAAGTTTTTTTTTTTGGTCGGTTAATTGGAGTGACGTGAAGTGGTCAAAAAGGCAGAAGACAATCAAAAGAAATCGACGATCGCATACAGATTGCAAATTCTAGTTGAGCAAATATTCGACCGATTGTGACTGATTTTATGAAGTATCGTTGGGATAGGCGCAGCTAATGGTTAGCTTACAAGCACTCACAAGATATTAATCCGACACAGAAAATTTATTTATATCTGTTTATTTATTTACATCGTCTTATAAGTTATAATCTTACGAGTATTTTAGACCAACTCTAATGATTTGCAAAAATACATATTAGTTAGTTAACGATTACAATTAAATTGAAATTATAAAGAATTCATGACAGCGGTTTTACAAAGCAATCTAGACATATTGAAATCAATAGCGTTTCTATACATATTGTGATTGACACAAGCCGTGGTTATACCTAGTCAAGTCACAAATACTGGTACACAACTGAACTCACTCATTACGAATGCAACACTGGGCGCATCCATTTCGTATTGATTGCGATTTGACAGTTGATATTTATGCTTCATTTTGACGTACAAAGCTTTTGACATTAATTGCTTACAATCATGGAATGGGGCGAAATCGAAAATCGTATTTCTTGTATTCCTATATTGCAACATGTTATATTGCAACATGGAAAAAGGCGATATCTTTAGGACGCTGCAACCGCTTGGAATCACTCGCAATTTTGTGTATCGTGCTGTGAAGTTGTTTGAGGATACTGGTGGAGTACAAGACCGTCAAAGATCCGGCCGTCCGCTCACCTTGAGAACTCCGAAAGCGATCAAAGCCGTGAAGAAACGAATCGACCGAAAACCGCTGTGAAAATAGAAAATCTTGTCACGGGAAATGCAAATTGCGCAAAAATCCATGTCTCGCATTATCAAAGAAGATTTATAACTCAGCGCGTACAAGCGACACACTGGACACCTGCTCACGGCCGCATTGAAGGAAAAACGCAAGCGAAGATCGAAAGCGTTACTCAGCCGGTATGCGAAGAACGCTCACAGACAAATTCTGTATACTGACGAGAAAATCTTCACCGTAGAAGAATCGTTCAATAAGCAGAACGATTATGTGTATGCTCGGTCATCCAGAAAAGCATCCCAACTCGTCCCGAGGGTTCAAAGAGGCCACCATCCCGCGTCTGTAATGGTATGGTGGGGAGTGTGCTACGATGGCGTTACCAAGTTCCATTTTTGCGAGAAAGGAGTGAAAACATTGGTACATATATCAATCGACCGTCTTGGAACCCATTGTGAAGTCTCTCAACCAATCAATATTCAACAATTCAACAACAAGCCATGGACTTTCCAGCAAGACTCTACTCCAGCTCACAAAGCAGAAACGACTCAACTGTGGCTCAAAAACAACGTTCCGGACTTCATATCAACGGATGATTGGCCAGCTGATAGTCCAGACCTCAACCCGTTGAATTACAAGTTTTGGTCCGTATTAGAGGGCATGGCTTGCTCTACTCGACACTCAAATATTGAGTCGTTGAAGCGAGCCCTTGTCCGTGCAGTGGACAATTTCCCCATGCATGAAATGCGTCTCGCAATCGATGAGTGGCCTTAAGTCGTGCTGGAAGGCAAATGGAAGTCATTTCGAATAAGTTGTTTTAAGATTTGTAGCCATTGAATAACCCAATAAAAACAACAAAAAAATTGTTTAAATATTAATTCGTTTTCATTTGGCGCTGATTTTTCTGTGTAACAGTATTTATGTCCCTACTAGGTAGGATCATTTCGGCTATAATTCGTTCTATATCTAGAAATAAAGAAAAACTGTTCTCTAGGTCGAAGAATGCGGGTAGGAGCATATATGGTATATTAAGTAACTGTAAAAGCGAACAATCAAGATAAGCAGTTAATAAGTTCAATTAATAAGAGCAATCGGTCGGTCGGTGGTGTTAGCGCAGCGTGAATTTGTCGCTAAAAATGTCGCCGAGAACGAAGAGACATCAACCAGCATATTTTAGTGAAAGACTTACACATGCTCCATGCACACAGGCTTGGTGAACATGTGGTTTCAACAAGACGGTGCAACCGCACACACTGCACGAGTCACAATGGATATTGTGAAGGAAGCGTTTTCTGGTCGCGTAATCTCCGGTTTTGGCGATTTCGCATGGCCAGCAAGATCGCCCGATATAAACATCCCAGATTTCCTTCTTTGGGGCTACTTAAAATCGCGGGTTTATGCCAACAAGCCTCAGACAATCGCAGATAAAACGGGCACAAATGTGTATCAACACTTGCGGCAGTAACTTTGCGGATATCATTTTTCCACTTAAAGAAACAGAAAGGTCCAAATAAAGATTTCCATCACTCAAAATAATTTTTCTTTTATTTAGTAAAAAAGTATTTCAAAAACAAAATTGGATGATTAATTTTGCGCCACCTTGTAGAATAGATTAATGAATTATATGTACAAGGTCTTAAGGGTGTAAAGATCATAAAAGTCCTTGGAGTTGCGAAATAAAAAATCCAGCATGTGATGCATGTGAGCCTTGCCGGTTATATAATCCATAACTAACGGAAAATTTAATTCGGCATAAAAAATACTCCTAAGTTTCTTGCAATTTGGCTATGGCCCTACAGTTTTCAATGTTTCCTTTAAAACCAGATTTGTGAATAGGAGTAATAAATGAATATTTCCAGCAATCAAGAAATTCACCTAGTTTGAGAGGCATTTTAAATATAACCTTAAGTGGGCAAACTAGGCTATTCGTGCGAGCCTTAAAAAACAATGACGGGAAATTGTCGGGTGCAATACTTGTACTTGACACTAGTGACGACAGTTCAATCATCTTCTGTTAAACATAAAGACCCAAATTCGTAGTACTGTCACTAATGGCGAATGAACTACAATCAATAGCCTCATTAACAAAATTTTATTGGAAAAATTATGCAAACATGTCGCATTTGTTTGTCACTATTAACATCTTTATATGGCTTAATAGATGGTATGTCAATAGATTTGGCTTCCTGTTTATGAAAGACCAAAAGTATTTGGATCGCGTTTAATATCAGTTTCCATAGAAGAAACGAATTGACTATAGACAGATTTCTTTAAAAAATATTATATCCTTTATGTAATGGCATAAATTTATTAAGCGCAGAGGGATCAAATTCACCTAATTTACAAGCTTTACTCATAGCATTCTTCAGCCTAGATAAACTGTGGTTAAACCAAACGTGCTTATTAGACCGTTTAACTACTCGCTTAGTAGGAACAAACCTAGAAATCGCGTACTCAATCATTTTTCTAAACTCAGTAAAAGCAATCTTTTAATTTTCAGTGCCTAAGATATTTAGCCAATTTACTCTAGCCAAATTACACTTTCGGAAACTGTGGTGTCAGATAGAAACATCTATTAGCAATAGAAAATTGTTATTTTTTTTCCAACATGGCGGCGCTGTACGGCGTCAAAGTCGAGCGTTTTTGGTTATGGTGCCTTGAAGTCCGTTCATATTTAGGCAGACATGCCAAATTTCAGTGCGATACTGTCTTTAGTTTTGTTTGGCAGCTGATTGTTGTTCACGTGTTTGGTATCATGTTGAGTATGGACAAAAACGATTTTCGTTCTCTCATAAAAACATTATTTTTTCAGAGGCAAAACGGCGAAGGAAACAAAAGAAAGGTTGGATAAATATTATGGGGCCAATGCTCCGTCAGATTACACCGTCAAATATTGGTTTCGAGAGTTTCGTGGTGGCCGCAACTCCACTACCGATCAAGTCCGCAGCGGCAGGCCCTCCGATGCGGTTACAGAGGACAATGTCAAAAAAATACATGAAATGGTGTTGGCTGACATGAAAGTGAACGTGCGCGAGCTAGCAGATACCACAAAGATTAGCACTGAGCGCACACGCCATATTTTGGGCAATATTCTGCATATGAAAAAGTTATCCTACCGCTGGGTGCCGCGCAAGCTCACTCCTGACCAAAAACACGAACGCGAGAGCACTTCGAAAGAGTGTTTGGACTTGCTGATGCGGAATCGGGTGGACTTTTGGCGTCGATTGCTAACTGTTGATGAAACTTGGATCCACTATTACACACCAGAGAACAGAATGAGTGCCCGGCAATGGAATGGAAGCCGGCACGAGTGCTCCGAAGCGGCCGAAGGAGGCTCGATGGGTCGGAAAGGTTATGGCGTCGGTTTTCTGGGATTGTCATGGCATACTCTTCGTGGATTAACTCGAAAAAGGAAAAACCATCAACAGCGAATATTACTAGCGATTGAAGGCCGAAATCGGTGCAAAACGGCTTCACATGAAACGAAAACAAATTTTGTTTTTGCAAGACAATGCGCCGGTGCACAAGAGCATCGCAATCACGTCTAAAATGAATGACTTACGGCTCCAATTGCTGTCGCATCCACCGTATTCGCCCGATTTAGCTCTCTCGGACTATTATCTCTTTCCGAACCTCAGAAGATGGCTCATCAATAAAAAATTCTGTCCACGCGAGGAAATCATCGACGCCACGGAGGATGTGTGGGGCCAGTAAGTTAGTATAAGATTGTTAAGTAATTGTAAGCTATCATTTAAGCATTTTTTGTTAGTATGTAAGAGTTAGTGATTAAGTAAATAAAATGCATTGAAAACTGAAAACTCGACGCCACGGAGGAGTATTTTGCAGACCTTCCGGAAAATTACTTTTCGGACGGGATCAAGAAGTTGAAAAATCGCTGGAATAAGTGTATCAAGCTAAAAGGGGACTATATTGAATAAAATAAAAAAAACATTTAAAAATTTTTTTTTTTCATTCCCAAGGAGGTTACTTTTCACCCCACCTAGTACCTTCTGATTCTTCGTAAAACTCATCTTGTCTGCTCTTCTTTTTTTACGAAGTGTACGGGCTTCGTTTGAGGCCAAAGATGCTTCTTTGTTCTGTTAAGAAAATGAGCAGGCGGAGTGTCTCCTGTTCATGCGGTCGGAACAGCCTGATGTGCGGTCTAAAATCGAGCGTGCACCTGTGGCCGAAGATGCGTTGCCATTTCGAAACGAATAAAGATTTTCAGCCCTATTATGCTACGCGCCGGGAGGAATGTTTATGTCAAATACGAGTTTTCCGATCCTGCTATCCGTTCGAAGTGAAACAATCACTTGTCGCTAACGCAGGTCGGTATTCCACTATACACACGAATCGAATGTCCTCATAAAAATGATTCACTTCACTAGAATCTCTTGTTTCCGAGTCAAAATTGAAATAAAGTGCTGCACTATTCATATTTGTTTTTCTTTCCACCCAAATCACCCAGTTGAAATGACACTTAAATTTCCAAACGGGTGACGTTTAAATCTTCGAAACTTTGAAATAGAAAACGATAATACAGTTCACCCGCTGTATAGCAGAATACCGATTCGAAGTGAAAGTGAATCGAATAGGTGAAGGGAACGTTCGATACGCACGTATAGCAAAATAGAGGTGTTGTCTTTGAAATTTTAAGGAGACATTCTTAAGATGTTGAATACGTAGAAAAATTTTCAAAAAATAAAAGAAAAAAAAATCGGGACCTTCCCCCCCTTAAGTGAAATTTCCGACATGGAAAATACTATTATTAAGCAAAGGGAAATCAGCTTGGCTCAAAGAAGCCTCGCGCTCTTCATTTATAAAGATTAAATCTAATACATTTCCCATAGTATTGCGAATTGAATAAATGGATTAGCAAATTTTTCATTATGACAAAAAATCCATTGACATCAGTTAAATTAAAATCACCTAACACTACGGCATATGAAGAGCTATCTAAATTATTCACAATATTCATAATGTTTTTTATATGACCAGCATCTGCGTCACAGACACTGAAATGGCGGGCTTCCTTCTGTGATAACCATTTCCCAGTAAAGGATGAGATATCGACTATGAACAGCAATCATTATAGCGAAGCTGAAATCTTTCCCTGAAAGGAAGAAATGTATAGGAATTGATGCATGGTGGTGTACCAAATTAATCTTTAATCTATCTGCCAACTGAAGACCATTTTAGCGAAACCCAGTGCAATCTGCAAGACGGGCATTTTTCTGATGCAGGGTTAGACTTTCACATCACAGGTAATAGTGCCTTAACTCATAATTTCGACTAACTATTACTTCATCGTGCGGTACTCCTATCTAAAGTGTTATATCGTCGACGTCTTTCGCAATTTGTCGTGTTATTTCTCTGAATTGGATGTTGTCGTCCGAAAAGTACATTTTAGGGCGCTAATTAGCTCATCTACCCCGAAGTGAAAAGTTCAATATAAAAAAATGTCTTTATTCTGACCACAGATATTTGAGTCATGTTGCTAAAGGCATATATGAGTACGAGTATATGCTATGTATGCACGTTTGTTCATACTTACTCATATTTAACTGTCTTCTTTTGGGCAATTCATAACCATAAAACCAATCACTCATTATTGTTAAGAACGCGCAACATGACAATAGAACAACAAGACGTACTAAGACTCAACGGAAAGCTTGATATCGCTGCAAAGAAGAAGAAATTCTTTTTCGTCAGAATTTAAAGATGTTTATTGAACCTCAGCGAATTGGTATAGACGATCTACGAAATAAGCGACATAATACCCGTGCTTCAAGTAACTATAACAACAACGTTTACAAATGATGATTGCTCATTACTCAATGGTAAATGGTAAACCAACTTCACACTCCTATTTTATTCGCCTGCTTTGGGCCCCCGCCTTCCAACCGCACCTACCAACAATTTCTCGTCTTATTCATGGCAACTGCTCACACGGAATTGTGAAAAAAAAAAATCTTAATGTCATCGAACCATAAAGTATGGAATCATATACGCATCTACTTTTGATGACTGACTTGTTCGTTATTATTTTTGGGTTTATTCCAACGAACGTTTTTAGTGACTTGTATTCATGGAGTACGTACGTACGACTACGACTATACTCGTACTCGTACTCGTACTCGAACTTGTACTCGTATCATTGAATCCATTGCGGTGGTGTTTATGGATGTGGTGTACTCGTTTCAAAAAAGATAGTTCAGTGACATGACTGTAGGAATTTTCGTTCGACTCTGTCTTGTATTTCGTCTATCTATCTAAAGGGAATAGATCGAGAATTAAATAAAACTTAAAAAAAAAAAGGGGAACAAAAGGTGGAGGTGTACTGGCAGCCGTTGACTTTATGTCAGTTAAATTGTTAATCATATTCTTAACGTTGTCTTTATACACAAATGTATATACACTTGTACTCGTACTCTCTAGGTACCTTTCTTAAATAGAAAAAGGTATCTATTTTTGTATGGATATTATTCTTATTCGTATCTATGTACGAGTACGAGAGTGTATATTCATACCTCTTGCAGGCGTTACTTATTATTATTTTTTTTTTAAGAAAATTTAATTACATTAGTCATGATAGACAATTGAACCAAATGGTAGTGGTGTTTCGAGCTCCGGGTACCTGGATCATTTGAATTTAACGAAAAATAGAGAGAGATACCAATTTTAAGTACTGTGAGATACTTTTTGTATCTTTTGTTGGCGGTAAATCAATGTAGATTTGGATGGAAGGTAGATAATCTCGGTGATGTTTGATAAATCACGTTTCGTTATTTGGGACCTTATTTTTTTCTTTATTCAAGTATTCAAGTGAGGTCGTAATACACTCTTAAGAATGTTAAAAGAAAATAAATAAATAAAATTGTAGTTTCATTAAACCAAGCAAGATGGGTGGAATGTCCGTAAATATGAGTGTACATACAGACATTTAGATTCTCCTAAACTAGTATGCGTTCTATTGATACGGAACAATGGATAACAAGAGAGATATGTATGTATCTCTTAGAAAGTTGTTTTGGATTAAGTGGCGAGTTGGAATGTTAAGTTTTTTTTTTCTTCAGATTGCTGAAATATTCCCCCGCAAACTTAACCTTACAATAATCTACACTCATACCCCTGGCATAAAACTCAGGCTGTACCAGGAACCCTCAAATTTCATTATCCTTCCAACAGAGCCAATCTGAGGGCTTTTAAGGGCCTAAAAGGTTTCATACACCTTCTATACTGGATGTATGTGAAACGATTCATTAAAAGTAAAAGCTTAAGGAACGACGTCCGAGGATTAGGGCTAAATCTATCAGTAAACAGAAACGCAGTGAAAAAAACAAAAATATATTTTCGACACAACTACGCCCTTAATGAATCTAAGCCGAAGCGTTTGCAGAACATTTGGGAATCACCAAATAGTTTTTGTTGAGATTCAAGAGATTTAAGATATTGTAACAAGTAACTATCCCTTGCAAGTAATAAAATAATTTTCAGCGTTAAGGGAAAATATGTTACTGGAAGGATTCAAACGTTATTAGATGGAATAGGCCAACGGAATTTCAATCAATTTCCCTTTTTTTGTATCACTTCTTACATTTGAGTTGTAAAAGAAGAAAGCCGATCGTCGATAGGTAAGAAACGCAATAAAAGATTTTCGGGAAGCAAGTTGGTCTTTGAACAAAACCGTAAAAGCAGCAGGTACAGAGTTCCACTCAAAAAAAAAATATCCAGCATTCGAATAAATGGGCAAAATAACATCTTTCACAGACTGATTGGAGTAATGAATTAGGTAGGTAGGTAGGCAGAAGTGGTTATTGTTTGGTAAAGTCCTACTAGAAACACAAGTAGCACAGATTCGCCGTTTTAATACCACAACTCACGTGTCCTGGATGTTGAATGGTGTTGCTAAGAGCGTAGTTTTCAAATCCATCCTATGGAGTTTAGAAAATTAATAATGTTGCAGAATTTTATGCCAGAGATCTCTGATAATTCGTTGAAAAAGGGTTTGCCAGGTGTGTGATACCTGCTTGTAGGTACTCCCGGCAGTCATAGAGAAAGTGGGGGTTTCTTTTTCGTGTGAGCTGTTACAGCTATGACAGCGGCGGTTGAAAGGAATGGCTAACTAGGGAGCGTATTATTCAATTGGGCAGTGACCCGTGCTAATTGCTGTGGTTCTTACTGTATCGGTGCGATTCATTCTGTCATTCCATCTGTCTGGATATGGTACAGGTTTCTAGACTGTTCAACCTAAAGAGAGAAAGTGTTGGAGAATTCTACTTCGAAATTCGAAGGTAGAGCCACATGTGGCTAGCACGTCGGTACTTTCATTCCCCACTATGCTACTGTGGCCGAGAACCCAGAGGAGTGTGATATCATATCGAGCGCTTACTTGCGTGCAAATTTCCTTGCACTGTTCTACTATAATAGTTTGGAGGACGAAATAAGTGAGTGGAGCGTTTTGATGGCAGCCTGGCTGTCAATAAAGTTTCCTCTGTTTATTATGGTAATGGAGCTGGCGCTGGATATTTGGCAAGCCTGTCTAATCGCTAGTACCTCTGTCTGGAAAGCGGGACGATTTGGGTACATTCAGTTTCACTACACGAAACGATGTATTTACGATCGATCGCAACTCCCCTATGATCCCAATACCAGCTGTTCGTTGGACTCTGCTAGGTTTTGTGATGCTGTAGAGTTTGCTTAAAGCCACACGAGCGATCCATAAGTAAAAATGGGATGAACTACGGCATTGTACATCCAGTGGACCATCTTAGGTTGAACTCCCCACCTTTTACGAAAGGTCTTACTGCAATCGTAGAAAGCAACGCATGCTTTCTTTACCCTGTGTTCTACGAATATGTATAGCTTCCAGGTGAGTTTGGGCTCGGGAATGACCCCAATGCACCTTGCACCATAGGATGTACTGTTTGTTGTTAAGGCGTGTTTGCTTGAAAGTCGGTATTTTGTACTTGATGGTAAATAGTTCAGTTTTGACTGGAATTAACACCAAGTCGAAAACTGTTGCTCAAGCGCTAAGCTTAGTCAGAGCCCTCTCTGTGAGTTCACTAATCGCTGAGAGGAACATCCCTGATACTAACATAAAAACTTTGGCTGTTCCCCTATTGTGACTGAATGATTCTGGAATGATCCTCTTGGCAAGATTCAGTGTGCACATTATTAAAGCACCTTCTATGTCTAATAAGTGGATAGTGGATAGATTTCTCAATCATCTGTACAACCTCAGCGCTGTTTCCGTGAACTCACGTTTAAAGTAGATCTTTTGAGGGGTGCTCCGGATTTGGGTCTAATGGGTCTAAAATCCTTGGCCGGCTCATGGCCCCTTTTGCCGACATTAAGGATGAAAACGACTCGAACTCGTCTCCAGGTCGAGGAGATATGTTTAAGTCGAAAGGAGACACGATAAATGGCCGTTAACCATTACAGAACCTTCTCCAATTGTTTTGGGGATAATGGGTAAAATCCCGTCAAGGCCTGGTGACTTGTAGGTGGAGAAATTGTTGATGGCAGTGGAAATTTATTCCTTGGATATTAATAAATTGATTTTATTCTAGGGTGCGGATTATATGTGCTGCGCTGCCTGCAAGCCAGTGCCGCTATCTCTTCATACCAGGAAATGGGTGTTCATTAGGAGTTTCAGTGATTCTTCAGTGGAATGTTCCACCACGTCGTTTGATGAATGTCAGATTAGAGAGTTATTAGACAGGATTTTGCTGATTCCAACTGAATCGTTGTGAGTTTCAATAAAGTGGCAGTACTATGCCCAAGCCTGTGACTTAGTCTTTTTTATTGATTAGATCCTTTCACGTATTTAATTTATCAGATTTCAGTAAATGCGATGTTTTTCAAAAATACTGCAACGCTTTAGACCATCATATACTTCACATAAAACACTCTTCTTCTGGGATACCTAGGATCTGCGAAATTTTGCGAAAAGATTTCGGGCTGTACTTGTATAAAATCCAGCTGAGGCAAGAACTCAAGCCACAAAATCATGGCTTGGGCTCTTAAGCAGCTTAAAGTCGATCCTGTTTAGTAGCGAGGCTCAGGTTTGGTTCAATGGCTTTATGAACAAGCAAATGCAGAAGAGACTCAGTCAGCTCAATTACATCCACAAAAGTTCAGTGTTTAATGTGGTCTTACTGCTGGTCATTCATGTCTTGGGAGATGGATATCAGCAAGGACAGCTTTTCGCGCATCTTAAAACGTGATTTGAGACTCAGCGCATATAAGATACACTCTCACAGAAGCCTTGAAACGAAAGTCAAAATCGAAGGTCTTGCTTCACAAGTACGCGAAGAACAGTCACAGACTAATTCTTTATACTGACGAGAAAATGTTCACTTCACCGTTGAAGAATCGCTCAACAAACAGAACGATATAGTGTATGGTCTGTAACCACGACACGCGTCTGAACTCGTTCCGAGAGTTCAACTAGCTTCTGTGATGGTTTAAGGGGGGTCGCCTACAATGGGATCAATGAGCTCCATTTCTGCGAGAAAAGTGTCAAGCCATCGCCGAAAGTTTATCAAACGGGCGTTTTGAAGAACGTTGTGGAGCCCCTCAACAAAACAATATTCGCAAACCGCCCAGTCAAAAACTACTCAAATGTGGCTCAAAAACTACGTTCCGAATTTCACTATTATCTATTAGACTATGGTTCGTTTTGGAGACTATGGCTGGCTATGACTATGACTTTTAAAGTGAACTCTTGACATAAGCCTTAATTAGACTGAATGCCCAATCAGGCCAAGGTACGCCTAGTCATCGCTCTCAGTCAATCCATTGATACCAAAGTAGAACTTGTGTTGGAGTCACAACTTCCACTGTTGTTATGAGTCGCGGACGCTCTAAAACGTCTTGCTGATCTTAGGAGCACAGCACCCAGTACTTATTGCAACTCTATTATACATTGGTTCGAAACCAACTGGAAAATCCTTTAAATTTAAACCGCATTCACCATGAAGCTCCCACTACCTTCGGACCGAAGTCTGGAGGTCACCTGACTCCCACGGTACCGTGATTTAATCACGGTCAAATTTAATATAGGCTTTTCCAATAAGGACTTGACAACTTTTTTTTTTAAATAAAACGCAAACCATTTGAGATATTTCAAAAACTTTATTATCGGCTTGAAGTACAATCAAAACATTTATGAATGGAACTCGACTTCGTTCATATGGCCACCGCGAGCACGTTTGAAGCGGTTGATTCGTTGGACCCAATTTTCAACGTCTCGGCCACACATTTCGTCCGAAACGGCCGCTATTTCACGTTCAATGTTGGCTCTGAGCTCTTCCAACGTGGTCGGCGTGTTGGCATAAACCAATGACTTAACGTAGCCCCACAGAAAATAGTCAAGCGGCGTTAAATCGCACGGACGAGGCGGCCAATCGACTGGCCCATTTCTTGAGATAACACGCTCACCATACTTACTCTTCAATAAATCGATTGTAGCGTGTGTTGTGTGGCTTGTGGCATCATACTGTTGAAACCACATGTCGTCCAAGTCCATATCTTCCAATTCGGGCCAAAAATAATCGGTGATCATGGCGCGATAACGCTGACCATTCACAGTAACGTGACGATCGTTATCGTCGACGAAAAAATATGGCCCAATAACGCCGCCGGCATGCAAACCGCACCAAACAATTATTTTTTGTGGATGAAATGGTGATTCATGAAGCACATATGGATATTCACCCGACCAATAACGCATATTTTGCTTATTGACAAACCCATTGAGCCAAAAATGAGCTTCGTCACTGAAGATGATTTTGCGATGAAATTCATCATCTTGGCGCATCTTCTCCAGAACCCAATCGGAGAACGTACGTCGCTTCAAATGGTCCATCGGCTTCAATTCTTGAGTCAGCTTGATCTTGTATGGGTGTAAACCAAGATCCTTACAAAAATACACCACAATGTGGTCTGATCGATGCCCAATTCTTGAGAACGCCGTGCAATTGACAAATTTGGATCGTTTGCTACGGACGCCTGAACGGCAGCGATATTTTCGACACTTCGACCAACCCGTTGTCTCACTGATACGGCAACATCACACAACGAATATGTAGACTCAAGTTTTTGCACTAAACTTGTTATTGCCTGTCTACTAGGGCGAGAATTATGACCGAAAATTGGAGTTAACGCTTTTAAAGTTGCAGTCACCGACTCCGAATTTCGGTAGAAAATTTTTATAATTTACAGACGTTGCTCGTTCGTGTACTTTACCATGATGAAAATGTTGAGCTTACTGAATAAATTGACAGTGACAGTTTGATGATTAGTGAAAGAGTTCGTTCACAAATTAAATGCAAAGTTGTAAAGCCCATTTGGGAAAACCTTTAGTAAGTCTAAAAGTTTAAAATAAAGGATGACAGAGCATCTGTTGAGGAAAGTAAATGAGAAAATTTTTTTATAAATAAGTAATAATACAGCCATTAAAATCTTCACTCAACAAGTTGTATAAGGACATTTCTAAGGAAATAAAAATTTGTAGGGAGAACTACTATGTAACTATAAGTTAGAAAGAAATAAGGGTAAAATTAAAAGAGAATAGAGTATTATTACCAAAGTCTTGAATCGTAATCCACCTTTCATAAAGCAGATAACGATTAAAGTAGGCTATATTAGTGTTTTAGATCCTATTGAGGTAGCTAATAGTTTTAATGACTTTATTGCCATCACCTCTGATGATATATTTAGTAACAGTTTACGGTGTAAAAACCCGATACTCTTTTACCAGTTTATTCTAAAATTTTTGAAAAAGTGATGAAAACTCGATTTCTAATTTTTTTTAAACAAACAAAGCTACTTCAGCGTCAGTCAGCCGTGCTGCCGTGCTGGTACAATCTGCATAAGATGAACTTTTTACAATTTTGAAATTCTGCAATGAAATTTATGAACACCTTAGTAAAAGTCTTTTCGCGACTGGCCTTTAAATTGATTTAACCAAGACATTTGTTTTAGTGAATCACAGAATTCTCTTACGTAAACTTTCTAATACAGGAATGTCTGGCTTTTTTATATAAATTGCTGGCTCCAACAGAGCAAAAAACACTACAAATTAATGATAAGTATAGCAAACTATGCAGTTTAATGGCTGAAGTACCTCAAGGCTCGGTCCTAGGTCCCACCCTATTTTTGATTTTCATTTACTCTAGATTTGATCTTTAATTTAAGGAAAATCTAACTGCTTTTGCGGGCGTTATTGCCTTTTCACAAGGATATAAGTCGTAGGGTATATTTGGTATAACTTGTTGGGATGGAACGTTTCTCAATAAATTTAGACCGCTACTTGTATCGCAAAAACATGATGTACGTATTATATGCTGAAAAATTCGTTTCCATGGTAGTTTGGTTTTGTTTCAGAAATTAAAAATCCTCTCTATTACTATAAAGCCTTATAAGCATTCTTTATCCTTGCTGCACCTTGACTTACTTCACATAGCAAAAATAATTTTAGGAAATTTTTTCTCAGCAGTGGCCACTACGCTCTTAACAAATTTACGCCTTACATCAGAAAGCTAAGAAATTTAACAAACTTTATCAAAGAAATAAAACCTTGGCTATTAAACCACAACTGATGGGTGATTTTGCAAGCGTTTGCTTTCTAGTTGTCAAAAGAAAACACAGGGAAATTTTTATTTGAGCTGATAGATCAATGTGTAATGTCGCCTCCCAAGGGTGGAATTGGCGCTGGTTTATCGGCATAGATGAGTGTCGTATCCCCATAAAAAATAGTCTAAAGGAGTCAAATCGCACGATCTAGCCGGCCAATTCACCGGTCCAAAACGAGATATAAATTGCTCACCGAACTCATTTCTCAATCGTCCATCGATTCGTATGCTGTGTGGCATGTAGCGCCGTCTTGCTGGAACCGTGTGTTGACCAGGTTCAGCTCGTGCATTTTGGGCAAAAAAATGTTCGAAATCATTAAACGATAGCGGGCGCCATTGGTGGTAGCGTTGTTCTCATAGTCATCTTTGAAAAAATATGAGCCAATGATTCCGCCGGACTATAAACCGCACCAAACAGTACATTTTTCCGAGTACATTGGGAGCTCTTGTACTGCTTGAGGTTGCTCAGCGGATCAAAGAGGTCAGTTTTGTGTACTGACATATCCATTCAACCAGAAATGAGCTTCGTCGCTGAATCTTCCTCCAGCTTTTTTAAGGCCTACTCACCGAAAAATCGATACTGTGGCAGGTCGTTCGGCTTCAGTTCTAACATGACCTGTATTTTGTAAGGTTTTAGATCAAGAGTCTTGCGCAAAATCTTCCAAGTAGACGAGTAACACAATACCAATTGCTGCGAACCGCGACGAATGGACAAATCACGGTCTTCATTAACACTGGCGCATACAGTAGCAATATTTTCCTCTGTACTCACTCTACGCATACGGGAAGGTGGTTTGATATCCAATAGTGTTCGAAATTTGGTCACTATGGCTTGAATATTTGCTCAGTAGGTCGATTATGGCGATCGTGAAATGGTCGAAGTGCGCGAAGACACCAATCACTCGTGGGCTGTCAAAAAATCACCCTTGTAGTAATAAATGATATTTCTCACTCTCACATAATTTATTAATTAATTTAAATTTGCTTTAATGGTGCATTTGCTTCTACGAGTAGTTTAGCCTTAAGCATATCTCAAGAATGTTCCCTATAAATAAAATACCATATAAAAGGTATGGGAATAAAAATAAATTAAAAAATAATCATTCAATTAAAGAAGGACTATCGGAACATCGGGAGATGAAAAACTTTATATTTGTGGAAATCTGCCATGTCAATAATCGGATCATTATAAGTTGTAGGCAGCCATTTGCGATAAGTCAGAGGCTTAGAATATTTCTCAGCTTACATTAGAATATAGCTCCTGTAACGTTAATAACATGCTTCAGATTCACAATGTTCCCATAGTGCTACAGAATTTGAGGTACCACTTGCCCATAACAAAACGTCAACTGATGCCGAATATTTTGTTCGGGTTCAAAGGGTTTACATCATTTTCCATTCGAAAAGAATGTAATGTAGAACTTTCAGGAGAGAGGATGTTTGAAGTACAATATATTAAGAAAACCGCAAGTATCGTACTCGAACATCATTCAGTTACAAGTATGAGTAGTATCCTGCTTATATCGAATGATGAAACCATAACAAAGAGACCCACCCATTCAAAGGGTAGTGGTGTGGCTTCATAAAGTCTTAAATTGATCTGAAGAATCCCGAAATATAGTGTGTATCAACCATCAACCATCAACCACCAACCATGAATGTGTCCCACCGAGATCTTTTCACAAAATTCACCCAAATTTTATCCGTGGTCACTGTGTCAAACATGAACCCTTGACAAAAGGGTTAAATTTGACATTCAAGCTCGAAAATGTTCCTATCGATGCACATACCATAAACGAAAAATGTAATAGTTCTCGAATTTTTTTAATCTTGCCTTGTGCTCATGTACAATAGATCAAAACAAGAGAAGTCGAACTTAAGTAACTGCCACTGCAAGATACCAATATTCATGCTTTGACAATATCAAATTTTCCTAATCAAGCCACCACTCCTCAGAGCATTAGCTTCCCAGCACAATGGCTTATAAATCCCCTTGTCTGTCTGTTTGTCGGTATGTATAGGTAATACTTCCAAATCGGAAAGTTGGTTGACTTTTAGTGAGCACGTCGCAATAAGGTACGAAGTACGAATACCAGTACGACTACGAGTATTCTGCTTTATGCTTACCTAACAAAAAAAAATAGAAAAAAGATAAAGAAAACTCGTTAACTTATTACATTTTATTTTGATTTCATATTTTTTTTTTTCTTTGTTCGTTTTCATTTAAATTAAGAACGAACGAACAAACTCACAAGCAAACGAACCCAACCCACTTAAATCGATCCGACGACGACGACGATGATGATGATGATGAGTAGAATAGAGTACCGAGTAGAGTATGTAGTGTATGTAGAGAGTACAGACAGACAGACAGACATAGTGTGGAGTACTTAAAAGAAAGATACTTAAAAGCCGCTCCCCCACTTTCTTCCTCTGGGACTCCTCTATGCCATTCCCGCTCCCATTTCCCCCAAGCCATTGCCACTGCTCCGTATTTGACTTTTGATTTTGAGAAACGAAATTCTAAAGCACGATTTGGGTATATTAGTAATTTCTTAAGAAAGAATTGTTAGTATCAACGTATACGAGTACATGTGTTTGTGTATAATTTTTTTGAAGTTTTTATTATTATTTCTTTTTTGTATCCATCGATCCGTTTACCAATATATTCATTGCCTTCTGTTGCTGGCGGTAGTGGTGGTGGTGTTGGTGAGGGCAAGTCAATGTATTTAAATCGGTTTTCGGTTTCGGGGCTGGGAAAATTGTCTGTAGAATTTTAAAATCCCAACTCCCAAGACTCCAGCCAAAGTGGGGTCTTTTGTTTATCCCAGCCTTCTGGGAAGGGACGGAAAGTAAAGGGATCCAATAAGTCTTTTTTTCGTTTAATTGATTTTATCAGTTGATATTAGGAAGCATTGTTCTTGAGAATTAGAAAATTTTGAAATAATATTGAAATCTATTATACAATTGCTACATTTATACGGTATGTATATCTACAGCAGTCATATCTACAAATACATATATAAGTTCTGGAATAAAAGAAGACGCAGGGGGTTGAGATGGAGAAACTTAATCTCGAGTGTCATTGCATTAGAAGCAAAGCACATAGATTTAACGAACTGGGTAGAGCAACAATGTTTAATGTGCCATCCGTTCGGGTCAATGCTATTGATTGGGCCATTGAGTGTGACTAGAAGTACGTAGGTATATTTGAATTCATTGA
The DNA here is from genome assembly GCA_949129095.1 of Volucella bombylans. Taxonomy (NCBI): domain Eukaryota; kingdom Metazoa; phylum Arthropoda; class Insecta; order Diptera; family Syrphidae; genus Volucella; species Volucella bombylans. The sequence goes on along the minus strand of OX422141.1, from coordinate 197,497,769 downwards.
AGATTTCAGATGCCTGATGGTTCTGGTTTTGTTGCGTCTTAATAACGTCCTTAATTAAATTTTCACGATTTTGTAAATGTCTACAGTAATTCTGACTGAATATCCATACATTCCTCTTCAGAAACACTCTTGGAACAATTGAAAATTGAGTTACATAGTTCTCTTACCAACTCTTCACTAACCCAACCCCATTTCAGAATATTTTAGCTTAATAAACTGCAAACCAACTTCTCGAACCAACGTCGGCAGCGGTTGTTAGCAGACCAATATAATTAAAAATCATTTTTGGAACTGATGTACATTTATCTTTTACGGCAATCAAAGGACAAGCGAAGTAAATGAAGCAGAAGCACAGACTGAGTCACCGTTGACAAAAATATTGTAGTAACTTCGAGGTGGTTAAAGAGTTTACCCTACTGGATATTCGGCGAATATTTACCATAGGAAATCGCTGCTACTTCGGTTTCGCGAAACAAATGGATTAAAAACACCGAAGACGAAGTGCATGTTTTACGAAACAATGATCCTGCCAGCTTTGCTCTATGGAGCCGAGCGAATATTGATCACTTTGACGAGAAAAATTCTACGTCGAATATATGGTCCTGTATGCGAGAAGGGTGAATGGAGCAGAAAATACCACCTCAAAACGTTCCCGGAATTTATTCAGAAAATTAAAAATACAAGTTTATTCATCTAAATCTATATTGTAACCTTCAGAGTAATCCCCATCGGCTGCAACACACTTATGCCAGCACTTGATCCAATCCTCGAAATATTTTTTATATTCGATTTTCGGTATGTCCATCAGTGCTTCCTGCGATTTTTCCATTACTTCCTCTCGGCTACTGAATTGTGTTCCCTGTAGTGGTTTTTTAACTCGATTGAACAAAAAGAAGTCACAGGGAGCCAAATCAGGTGAATTCGGTGGCTGTTGGATATTTGTTGCATTTTTCGTCAAAAAATTACGAATAATGATGGCGCTGTGCGACGGTGCGTTATCATTGTGCAAAATTCACGAGTTTTCTGCCCAAAATTCTATAATACCAAAATAATACTCTTTGCTTACTGTCTGGCTTTCTGGCAAAAATTCATGATGCACTACACCGTTGTAATCCATGAAAATCGTGAGCATTGCCTTCTTTTTTGACTGAAAACGACGTGGTTTTTTTGGTCTCGGCTCATTTGGTGAACGCCATTCACTTGCCTGATGTATGGATTGCGTGTCGTACTCATAAACCCACATCTCGTCTCCAGTAATGATCCTTTTGATGAATGTGGGATCGGATTCAGCCTCGCAAATCATCTCTTTTGCGACGTCAACACGGTCTGTTTTTTGCATGAAAATTGTAAAAAATCGCCAACACACACAAAGATGGATGTACTCTTGGCTACGTAACTTTTGGAAATGTCAAGCTATGACGTCAACAACAGATGTGCCAACTTATCAAAAAAAAACAGAACTCAAATCGGAACAATGGGAGCGCCACACGGTGGTTATCCCGGGAACTTTTTGATCAAGATGGTACAACAAATGTAGTACAGAAAGCCAAAACTACATCGAGCGAATAGACGATAATGCGAAAACAGAAAGGATCTTCGTTTTAAGAATCAAGCTATCTTCGGATGAAAGAGCGTTTTGTCTAGAAAACTGGAAACATCATACCTGGGATCGAAGAGAGTGGAAGACTGCTATAAGTATTTTGTAGTTTTGTCACACATATTCTGCTCAGAATGGGTTGTCGTTATTTGATAAAGTTATAAAGTTTTCATTTTAGAATAACTTGTATAGCACTCAAATCTGGAAAGGGGGTAATTTTCTGCTTCGTACATTTATGCTCTTTCTACAATATTTTGAACCACATTCCCCAAAATTCCGGATATTTCGAAACAAGATAGCTTTTCATAGCTGAAATAAGGAAAGCAGCCAGATCTGTCCGCTAAATTTGCAAGAATGTCTTCAAAGTACCATAAACCAAGAGGAAGAACTAAACACTTAACGAATCTGAATCAACTGCACAGAAAACTGTCAGACTAGTACAAAAACCACTCGAAGTTTCAAAAAGCCACATAACAAAGAAAATGAAATAAATAAAGAAAGCGGTGGTGAAACGATGGGACAGAAATTGCGGTAAAGAAGCATTTCAAGCAATAACTCGGTACACCGGAAATTGCAAAACCGATAAAGTTAGTCTTGATTCAGACAATGAACGTTGCAGAAAAGTGTCGAAAACAGTGGTATCTAAAGCACTCGTGGTAGGAGTTGTAGCATTGTATCGAGAATTAAAGATGAACACTTACACGGACGTAGGCTAATGACGAACAACGAGACTTTCAATAGATGGAAAGAATATTTTAACGCGTTACGTAACGAAAAGTTCCCGCGCAGTACCATTACCTTGGCTGTTACGCACAAAGAGGAAACGACAGATATTACGGAAACCGAAATTAACGAAGTAGTAGAAAAAACGAAAGAGACTCGTGCAGTCGGAGCGTATCACATATCCTCCAAAGTATGAGCGACAATCCAAAAACTTCAATAGAAATGACTCGCAATTTTGTTTCAAAAAACGCTGAGCGCGGATCGGATGTCTAGCAATGAAGGGATAGCTTTCTTGTTCGATTACATAAAGGGGAAAGAGTCGCTATATTGTCAAACACCAAAGCGGGTTGGCATATGACGCAATTAAAAGTTTATGGATAAGGATGGAAAAATATCGATGACATCGATGTGGTTCGAGTTCCCAGAGATTTTGTATGGCCAGGTCTGACATCTTAAAATGTAGGTATTCGAAAAGTACTTAAGAATAATATGCGGGATATAGGTACAAAGTTCGTTACAAAGCAAACAGAACTTTTGAAAAATAGCTATTTCTAGTGCTGCCATGTGTCAAAATTTCATGACACTTAGACGAATAGAAGCGGAGTTATTACATCGGAAGTGACAGTATGTTTGTGTCATCGGTACAAAAATGAGCATCAAGGAAAAATTGCTTGCTCAGAATTTTCGAAGGACATTCCTTTACAACATTTTCAATATGATCCAGAAACCAAGTGTCGAGTGGAAGGCGCCAGACAAGCCAAAACCCAAAAAATCTCGTTCGGAGAAGTCAAATGTTGATTTGCTTTAACGATTCCAAGGAAATTGTTCACAAAGAGTTCATTCCACCGGGCCAATGCACAATTCTATCATTGTGTTTTGTAGAGTTTGGTATATCTTCTTCTTCTTTTCCTTTTACTAGCCCTTTTCTCGCTACACGAACTTATGCATAACGAGTTTCCCATTTTTACTGCATCGCTACTGCTCCTCTTATGGGGTTGGCTAATGTCGCAGATCGCAGAAAGCGTCTGCATACTGCTCGGTCCTGTATCGCTTCGGCGGTTAGCCCCAGGCGTTGTTGTGCATTTGCCATCTGAGCAATCCAGGAATTCTTTTTCCTACCTACTTTTCTTTTAGTAGGAGCGACCGTAGTTGATATTGCCTTCTTAACGGGATTTTCCGGAGATCTTCTTCGAACGTGGCAATACCAGCTAATTCTATCCGACTCAAGTTGTTCGATTACCGAATTCTTTATGTGTAGACTTTCTCTAATGTGCGTAGATCTAATGCAGTCGCGTTTTGTAACTCCAGTCGACATCCTTAACATTTTCATCTCTGCTGCCGTTATTTTATTTTTAAACGCTTCGTATATTGTCCAGCACTGCGAACCATACGTAAGAGCTGACCGAACCACCGTGGTGTAAAGTTTTCACTTCAATTTAAGTGGAAATTTTCGGTCACAGAAGATTCCCGAATTTTCTCGCCATTTCATCCACCCCACGCTTACTCTGTGCCTTACGTCGTCGTCACATTTCGCTTCTACGTTAACGATTGATCCTACATACTTGAACCTAGTGGTTTTCGGAAGAACTATTCTGTCCAACATTATATCTGGAATAGGTCGCAGTGGATCCGATAATGGGCAGGTCAAATGTTCCGTCTTTGAGCGACTTATTTTAAACCCTTTTTCTCTAGCGCGTCTTTCCATTTACTTAGGACGTTTTGTAAATCTACGACATTATCGCTTAGAATAACTGCGTCGTCGGCGAAGAGAATCGATGTTACATTTGCTTCGTGCATGCAATCTTTCAAAAGATAGTCTAGAACCACGTTAAAGAGGAAAGGGCTAAGAACGCTTCCTTGATGCACTCCGACATTTACCGGAAATTCTCTCGTAAGTCCGGCGGGACATTTAACAGCAGTTTTGACGTTTCCAACATGTCTTGTATCATTCGTATATACGTTTCCGGTACCTTTTGATACCTCAACGCGGTCCATATGAGATCTCTAGGCACACGATCGAATGCTTTTTCTAGATCAATAAATACCATGTGCAGATCTTTTGACGAATCCCGATGTTTTTCCATTAATATTCGCAAGCTTTGGATTGCGTCCACCGTCGATCTTCCTTCCACGAATCCACACTGACTATCGTCGAGCTTTATGATTTTGCGAAAACGTTCGTTTAAAACTCTTTCAGCGATTTTCATTGTGTGTGACATCAGCTTGATTGAGCGGTTGTTGTTGCATTCTCGCGTGTCGCCTTTGCCTTTGTATAACGGAACCAAAAAGCTACTTCTCCATTGATTCGGCATAGTTTGTCCGCATTTTATTTTATGGGGTGGCCGTGGTGTAGTGGTAGTAGCAAACACTTCTCACTCGGAGGGTCCAGGTTCGAATCCTGCCCATGGCAAGTCAGTTTTTCATTGTGTAATTGGAACTCAGACAGAAAAATTCTGCGTGTGAAGGCATAACACTGACACGTAGAATTTGGTTGTTGTAGAGTTTCAAGCACAGAAAAGAAAAATATTGTAATATACCTCGAATCACTCTGAGTGAAGAAAAACTCTCCGTCCTATTCGGACTCCCACCCTTGGAGAGCAAACATAGAAACCAAACACACCTGAGTTTCAAACCACTACAAAAACAATTTTCCTTTCTCCTCCTTCTATCTTTCCGCCCGCGCCCTGGCAACAGTAAAAGGGTATCTAACCCCTTCGGCGCGCGTAAATTATAAAAAAAAAAAATGCAAGAGTTTCGACAGCCATTCACTGCCGATACATTCCATCTTCGACCAAAACTCTGATGGGATGTTGTCTGGTCCAGCCGCTTTCCCGCGTTTCATTTTTCCGATAGCTATACGTATTTCTTCTGTTGAAAAGTCAGCAACTTCTTCTTCGAATGGATCAGCTGCAGGGACGCGATCACGTGGAAAATGTTTGTTAAGTAGGTCCTTACAATATTCAAGCCACCTATCACAGATGTCCTTTTCGTTTGTTAGTAAGTGCCCGTAGGAGTCTTTAATGTATTTTGGCAACGTTATTTGCATCGCATTTTTTCGCTTTTGCGCAGCGAGTTTAAAAATATTTGGCACTCTACTATTGTACGACGTTTGAACTTCTTGAATAGCTTGTCTTCTATCTGCCGATCGTGAGGATATTTGTTCCAAGTCCTGGTAAAGGTTTTCCGCTGCTGCTGCTCGGGTTTGGGCCAGGACTCTCTTTGTAACGTTTTTAAGTCGCTCATATTCAAGTGCAAGTCGAGACTTTTCGATATCGTTGCTCCGATCACATTTTGTCCACGCTTGAAATGCTTGCTTCTTGTCGGTCACAACTCGTTTGGTTTCGTCATTCCACCACCATGTTTCTTTCTCGATGTGATGATGTCCTGATATCGTTCCTAGAAGGGACTTTGCATGTGTCATGCATGCCTCGTGCATGCTGTTCCACATTTCTTGAGGGCTAAGTGAGTCTGCGATAACGTTTATATTAAGAAGTACTTCTTTAGCGCGTGGAATAAATCTTGTGTCTCGTTCTTTCGATAAGTTATACCACCGGATTTTAGGCTTTCTAACAGGCTCTCGTGCGTTTGGTATATCATATTTGTCTTATTCTGTCAGAATTTCGCGCAAAAGGAAGTTGGCGTTCGTTGCACGATAATGCGCCATCTCATCGATCGACACTTGTTTTTTACTGTCAATCACTCCCCGTATTCGCCTGATTTGGGAACGTGCGACTTTTACCTTTTCGGAAAATTGCATTTGGGGACGTCGCACATTGGGGCAGAACACCACTAATGCTGGCATTTAATAAAATTCTGAAGTTGAGCTTTGATTTAAACTACCGTTTTATTTTCATTGTAAATAGGATAGAGAATACAAAAAGAGAATGCGACAGTTAATTGGGAGCACGTGGTCTTTGCCAAATCGTCACGAATGGGGACTTTGATAATTTTTTTCATCGAAGCCAGACGTGTTTTTTGTTTTGAGTGACAACAGTTGACTGTGTGCAATTTCTTACAGCTTTATATTATACAAAAAAAAAATTATTACAATGGAATCAGTAAGCTCAGGTGTGTTGATTTTTATTTATTTTTTATAAGAAATTTTTCTTTTTGTCCTTTTAATATGTGGTTAAAGATAAAAACAATGTGTTAATTTTTGTATTTAGTCAAATATCTAAGCGTTTTAGATGTGTTGGCCGTGACATGACGTTAAGTGTTATATATATTTGTGTCAAGTGGTTTGTCTAGTTTTAGAATCTGTAAAGTTTTTTTGCTACTATTTGCTACTTTTCGTACAGTTGACTTTCTTGTTGGTGACGTCACTTTCGAAAAATATCGATTTTTTTTATTGATTTGATTTTAATTACTTCTTAGACCGAAAATCTTCCAAAACTTTGTCAATTACAAGGGAAGAGCTGTATACTATTATGAAAAGTTCAAATCTGAAGGGATTAGACAGCCAAATTGCGTTTTTAAGGGAAGAAATTCAAAAACGGGTCCGATGCAGCGATGCTTCCAAAAACGATATTAATGACAAAGTAACGGAGTTCAAATCGAAATTTAAATCACGTTGGGAAAAAGCTTGTCGGATAGAAGCAAAATTTTTGAAAGCAAACATTGTGTGGCTGAAAACACCTATACTTTTTAAATATTCTGTAGACTGTAAACGTGGTCGTCCAAAGGTTGCGTTTGAAGAATCATCAGAAAGATCAAAACGTCAAAAAACCGAACTCTTGAGAAAATCAACGTCTATCGCTGAGTTGACTTACGCAGCTGAAATGGGTTTGAGAGCTTTTGGGCAGTTAGATGCTGCAAAGTTAATGCGTGACGTGACAACAATCCCAAATCATGCTGAAAAATGCAGAAAAGTTTTGAGGGACTCAATTGAACTTACTTCAATGACTGGGGAAGAAGCTTTAGCAATGATTATTGAAGCAAATCTGTCACGCTTTCAGTATGAAACTATACGATCTAAAGCTCCCAAAGTATTTCCTTCATACAAAGTAGTTCAAGAGTGCAAAAAAAGTTGCTATCCGGAGCCTGAAAATATGAGTCTATCAGAAATGTCTGTATGTACTAATTTACAAAGCTTGCTAAACCTTACAGTTGCTCGTTTGGTAACTGTTCAAAAAGATGTAATCCAAACTCTTAGGCCTGAAGAACTCAAAACTATAAGCTTATACTCCAAGTGGGGTTTTGATGGAAGTTCAGGCCACAGTTCGTATAAGCAAGCTTTTCATGGACTTGACGCCGATGACTCATCTGTTTTCATTACATGCGTTGTTCCTCTTCGTTTGATATCTGGTGACAAAATAATCTGGCAGAATCCTCGCCCAAGTTCAACTAGATATTGTAGGCCTCTTAAAATTGAGTTTCTCAAGGAATCCGCATCCGTATCAGTGGCAGAAAAACAAAGAGTGGATAATCAAATCAAGGAGCTACAGCCTAGTTTCGTTAGAGTTGGTGAAAATGCTTTCAACGTTGAACACAATTTATTATTCACAATGATAGATGGAAAGGTCTGTAACGCCATCAGTGAAAATTCATCTACACAGAAGTGTTTTATTTGCAATGCCACGTCAAAAGATTTTAATTCCATTGATGCAATGATAAAAAGACCAGTAAAAACGGATAATCTTCAATTTGGTTTATCTGTGTTGCATGGGTGGATCCGTTTTTTCGAATGTCTACTCCACCTTTCATACAAATTAAAAATAAGACAATGGCAAGCTAGACAAGAGGAGCATAAAAAAATTGTTGCTGAAACAAAAAAAGAAATACAAAAACAGTTTCGGGAGCGTTTGGGTTTGATCGTTGACAAGCCAAAGCCGGGCTTCGGAAATTCTAATGACGGAAATACAGCCAGGAGATTTTTTGAACATGCTGAAACTTCAGCTGATATTACTAAAGTAGATGTCGAATTGATAAAAAAAATGCATATTATCATGACAGTGGTTGCTTGTGGTCATGAGGTCGATTGCGAAAAATTTCGAGAATTTGCCCATGAAACTGCAAAATATTTCGTTGCTAAGTATCCTTGGTACTATGTGCCTCCTACAGTCCACAAGTATCTCATTCATGGAAATGAAATTATTTCAAAAGCTTTATTGCCTATAGGACAGCTCAGTGAAGAAGCTCAAGAAGCACGTAATAAAGATTTCAAAAATTATAGAGAACATCACTCCCGAAAAAATAGCCGAAAAAATACAAATGCAGACATTTTTAATTTGTTCCTTTTATCATCGGACCCCGTGTTAACAAGTCTGCAAAGAGTTCCAAAAAAAAAAAATTCAACATCTGCCCCAAGAAGCAATCAGTTTGCTCAAATCCCCAAACACACCAATACCAAATCAAAGTGACATTGATGTAGTAAATGAGAGTGATGAAGACGAAGAAGAATAAATTTTTATTTGTGATTATTTATCTTGTTTTTCGTAATGTCAATACAAATATAAATGTTCCTCATTAATCATTATTAATATAATTAAAATTTTACAATTGTTAAATATTTTGTCAACTTTGTTTTTGAAACTAAGAATCACGTTAAAGCGTTTGCACTATTTTTTATATTTTTTTCAAAGTAGGCGTTTTTAGTGGGCGTGTCATCAATATGTTTTTTAAAATGTGCCAACTATCATGCTAGAAGTAATCGTGCATAATTTCAAGTCCATAGATTTGATAGTTGATTTAATGCCAACTTTAGTGGTGTTTTGCCCCAGTGTGCGTCGGCCTGCTTAAAATACCGAGAATTTAAAACTCATTCGACATGCTGTGTTCCGTGTCGAGACTATTTTGAATGAAATAAATCTGTGTTGCCAAAAAAACCTTTTTGTTGTTCCTATTTTTAAAAAGTCCTGTTTACTTTGGAACGCACCGCTTATTCGTATGTATGATGACGTTAAAACGAAAGTTTCATCCACAGCGAGAAATACCGGAGAACTCGAGGTTAAAGTTAATGTCGTCCAAGATTTTCTATTCAAATGTCATATTGATGAACCCGGAACGACTTATTTTTTCACTGATACGAATCAGTTGTACTAAAATCGAATATCAACATTGCTGTGGGTCCAAACCCGCTAACAAAACTCCTGACATCTATTTAAAAGGAGTCATCGAGTCGAAATGCAAAACATTTTAATACTTAGACCCTTGCGATGACGATGTCGCAGATTATAATAATTGAATCCCTCAAATGCAAAAACATCAGCAAGCTCTTGACCTAACTAACCAGGTGATACAAAGCGATCGGCCTGTAGAATGGTACTAAAGTTCTCGCATTACCGTTTGAACCACAGTTGTAGTCGTAAATGGTTCAAATCTTCCAATATTGGGTAGCATTGACATTGTAGTAACTGCGCCACCCGCTCATTTTCAAACTGCCCATGAAATCTGGATTTTGCCGCAATAAAATGACATAATCCATCGATTGTTGGTGATGTATAGGCTTAAATCTTTCTTTCGGCTTGAACTTTTATAGGAGCATTTGCAATGTAGCCAAAATCCTCGGAAAGGACCTGTACAATAATTGGAATTAGAATTTTTTACTGGGCAACGCTTTACCTCTTCCACCTGTCGTTGTTTTCTGCTAGTAAACTGCCCTGCATCCGCTATATATATCAGCTGGTTTTTTCTTCATTGTACAACAATTTCAAAATTATTAGTGGAACACCAACGCGTGCTCCTGATACAACTGCTTTCGTTTCTTTTTTGCAATGATTTAATCGCCGTTTCGACTCCACTTTGCCTACGCTTGAAAGGTTTGTTTTTTTTCCTTAACCGCCTTTTTCTCCCATCAGTCCAATAAAAGGTCTTCTTGCAAATGTAGAGACTTTATTGAAAAACACTTAGCAGAATTATATCGTTATCCATTCATTTTCTCATAGGCTGCGCCCTAAGTTCATACATTTGGTTTGAATATTCTCCTACACCTTCATGTCCCAGTTATGAAAACCAATCCCATTTGCAATCATTTTTCTTTTACAACTTATTTGAAATAATTATTTTTTTTATTGATTTCAGGTTAACAAATCTTACACAGCCAACGACCTGGAGACATTCATGAAAATCGCCGCCAATTGGCAGAACAGCAGTCACATGTTCGATAATCCAGACGTGAAATGTGGTAAGTCATTCTCCAACCCGTGATGTCCTATTTAATTAGAGAGAAAGCTTTCCATTTTCATAATACTTTCCATTTCACCTAAAATCTTCGTCTTTAGTGCTGCGTACTTCGCCCCATATCTATACCTCTATCTTAAGTTTTTGATTTGCAATTTAATCAACTGTTTCCGGGAAACTTTGTGGCCCAAACTGCCCACAGAAATCGAAAATCGATGGCCCAATGTCTACGAAAAATTAAAAAGTCACAAAACGACGGCTTATGAGGAAAACTAAAGCATCTCCGAGCCGTTTATCACTCGTGACATCTTCGACCTTATTCCACAAGTCAATGACTCCAAACATCCACTGACTCAGGAGGACCTCATTATAGGTTCAGAGGAAGATTGTAAAGTCAACATTAACTTCACGCTCACAATCCACCATTGCAGCATGACCACACTAATTTCTTCGTCTATTCGGGTAAAACTTCTCCGCTCCCTTGTACCTAAATTCAAGGTAACTATCTGAAATGGCCATGAAAAAATACTCGTATCTTGCTGAAATGCCTATCCACCAAAGGATGAAAGGAACGACAGCTGTCTTGTTGGTCTACCGCAGGATTATAATCCTCTGTATATAAACGAATTTTTAGCTTTGAATCTAAAGAGTAAGAAATAAAGGTACAAGCATCCAGATAGCACTCTTCGTCAGCGTAATGGCATATTCTTTTCAGTATTCTTCCTTGAAATAGTACGGAATGGATACAGTAATCCAAAGTTGTATACATTACCTAATGTATATCTATAGCCGATCTGTCATTCGGAACAGACCCCGTAACTGCAGAATATCAAAACCATTTATTAAATGAAAATCTTAAACAGTTAAATGAACACATTTTTGTCATCCTCAAAAAATCTGTACCTAATAGTCGGCTCTCCGTCCCTAAATCTTACTTTCTCTACCATTCTCATCCTGTAGCAGTGATATACAAATTTTTTTTTTATTCGCCGTAGATATGCAACAGTACATAAACAATCCCACCATGAACATGTACAAGAAACGTGAACGTACACAAAACTGGAACCATCAGGAGAAAAAGTTCCTACTAGACCTGTGCCGCAAGGATATGCGCATTATTGAAAACAAAAGATTAGATGCGGGCTTAACAGCTGTAAAGAACAAGGCCTGGAAGATAATACATCAAAAGTTCTCGAATGCCTTTGGCCCAGACAGAACGTGTAACAGGCTGAAAGAACAGTGGCGTCGTATGAAAGGTTTGTTCTCATAACAAAAGCAATACCATATCGTTTGTTTAAACATGTTTTATTCTCTTTTTTAGCTTGCACTCGTAATGAAATCATGGACTACAATAATAGATTGGCCAGGTTCGGACCTGAAATGGCCGATCGGAAGAAGCCATCAAGTTTTACCTTTGAAATTTGGGATTTTATGCAAGAGGCGAAGAAAGCATGCAAAAGTGAATCCCTAGACGGTGTGGACTATTCAAAAATGCCATTGGCTTTAGAAGAAGACTTTGAATACAAGGAGAATGATGAAAACGAAGTTGACAACGACATGGAAGAGTAAGTTGTATTTTTGTTAAAGTAATTCGAAATGCAGGCATAATAATAATAAATTCGTCTTGCAGCAGTAGAACCCCACCACAAGAGCTATGCGATGTTGACATAAAAGACGAAGAACCAAATGAAACATTCAACGAAAGCCATCAGAATGGAGATCGTCTTTCTGCCTCGCCACCAAATGACAACGATGAACCTGTGCCCGATCGAGGACTACGAAGTCCTTCGGTTCAGCATCCAACTCTTGACAATAGTTTTGCGCATGATCAAATGAATTTCACTCCACAATTTAATATGAACAATATCTCAGCGACTCTGGAAGCGTTAAATGCACTTCGTTCCGGCCAATTTCCACCACCACCACCGCCATCTATAGCTGCAAGCTTTCCCACCGTCTCAGATGGGCCTCCAACAAAGAGACAACGTACCTTATCTGACAGTGAAAGCAATACCTCACCTGAGATTAAAGCCTTCATGGATATGCAGACAAAAGAGCATTTCCTGCGTATGAAAATCCTTGAAGTGCAACTACAAGCGGCCAAATACTCTCGCGACATAGTAGAGATCAATAAGACGATAGCACTGCAGAAGCTCCAAGAGTTTGCCAACAAGAGAATGAGCTAAATAGCCTAGACCAGCAGCCAATAGCTAACACAGCGCCTTCCCCGATCTTACTAATTCTTATTTCTTGTAAATTGAATTTTAATTTGTAGAGTTTAAGCTTTGCAGCCACATTCCTATTCAAATGCAGTATTTTATCATATCGAAGGTGCAGAGTGACATCCATTGGATCAACCGCTGTCCGTTCGATATTTTGTTTTGTTTTCATAGTTTGTAGCACGTGAATGTGTCTATACAGTGAATCGAATCGTGTAACAAGATTCCTACCTCAGAAGATTTTTGTTTTGTAATTTCTTAATTTTTTTTTTTGTTTTTTTGTCGTAAATCTAAAGGAGTATTTTTTAATTAGAATGTAGAGAAAAATTATTATATGTATTTTATAGGCGTACATCCAGAATGTATCCGCACACAAAATGAATTTCTAACAAAAGAAACGCAAAAACTATAATACAATAAATGAAAAATATTTTTGTACTTAGCAGTAGTGACTTATTAACAATTATTCATATAAAGAGCAGAGAATTGTTTATTTATTTGTTATTTGTGTCCCAAATTGTACTTCATTTATTCATGTTTACCATATGATTGATTTTTTGCATCAACAGTGCTCGAGTTTGTTCAAATTAAGGCAGCGCCTAGAGCAGCCGCAAGCATGGCAAATTACTTAAAAAATTATATGTTATGTTAATTTTTGTTTTTAATTTCATTTTAATTGTTTTCTCTCGAATTAGTTTCTCATGTCAGAGCAGTTAAATAACACAAAATATTAAAAATGTAATCTATAGACTGGAATAACAAAAAAACAAACAAACAAAACCCTTTAATAAATAAATATAAAAAATGAAGAGTTTATTATAAACAAACAAAATGTATATGATTAGTTTTTAGCAACTAAGCAAAATGAACAATAAAAACGAAAATCTCACTGTTGAATAGAATACATATTACTTTTTCAGTCATTCATACCGAACATTCATACATACATTTTTCGTTAGCAAGTGCAACCAAACCCGGTTTACCCACCGTTACTCCCTTTTGTTTGTTTTCAGCCCTATTCTGATATATGCCGGGTGGAATGTTTATGTCAAATACGAGTTTTCCGATCCTGCTATCCGTTCGAAGTGAAACAATCACTTGTTGCTAACGCAGGTCGGTATTCCACTATACTATACTATACTATACTATATACACTATACACGAATCGAATGTCCTCATAAAAATGATTCACTTCACTAGAATCTCTTGTTTGTTTCAGAGTCAAAATTGAAATAAAGTGCTGCACTATCCATATTTGTTTTTCTTTCCACCCAAATTACCGAGTTGAAATGACACTTAAATTTCCAAACGGGTGACGTTTAAATCTTCGAAACTTTGAAATAGAAAGCGGTAAGGCAGTTCACCCGCCGTATAACAGAATTCTGATTCGAAGTGAAAGTGAATCGAATAGGTGAAGGGAACGTTCGATACGTATAGCAGAATAGGGGTGTTTAATTTAGTTTGTCTCTATATAAATCGGTATCACACAAGTGCGCGTTATAAACAAATAAAAAAATAGTAGTTTCACCAAGCATGGCACAAGGGCCTAGCAGTAGTAGGAATCGGTTTAGGGGCTAGACGTGGATGCCCCCGCGAACCTACAATCAATGAAAAAATACAAACCTAGTTCTTTCGCCATATCTGAGTTTCCAGTTTTACCCGCCAAAACAAACATAAAAGACTCCAAATTTCTCCTCATCGCTCCTAAAAATGCTGACAAACCAATTACATCATTGAGTCCTTTTCTACTAAAAAGAGCTATTGATGCCATTAGCAAAGATCACCAATTATCTTTACTTCGTGACGGTAATGTTCTAATTCTAGTCAAATCGCAAAAAATTGCCGAGATCTTTTTAAAAGTGAGCTCCCTTGTTTGTGTTTGTCCAGTTTTAGTCAAACTCCACAACACTTTAAATTCAACCAAAGGCACTGTCTACGCCCCATGCTTAATAAACATTCCAGAATCTGAAATTACTGAGGTCCTAAAAGCCACACAGGCCGCTAAGAATAGGAAAACAGCAATATTTACTGATTCTTCTATCAACTGTTACTGCTGTAAATATATAAACAATAAAACCGAGCTTATAGAAAAAATTCGTGACAAAATTATCTCAATATCAGCAGTATCATGCTAGTTTGGATTCCTAGACATATCGGCATCAAAGGTAATGTAACAGCTGACTGCGTAGCAAAATCTGCGCTACATGAACCACTGCATTTACTCCACAACTTTAATAAAAAAGACCTCAACAACCATGTTATTTAGTCTATGCACGAAAGTACAAAAACAATATGGGATTACTACGTTCATTATTATCATACTATAAACCCCAGCGCTGAGAGAGCTCGATATCCAAATAATTTCCCACCTTTAGAGTTTAAAAATATTTACAAGACTTCGACTCGGGCACACTTACTTAACCCACATCTACCTAATCAGTAATCACCAACGATAGACCACCACACGTTGCTCGTTCGTGTAAGTACCATGATGAAAATGTTGAGTTTATTGAATAAATTGACAGTGACAGTTTGATGATTAGTGAAAGAATGCGTTCACAAATTAAATTCAAAGTTGTCAAGTCCCTATTGGAAAACGCTTTATAACTTGGGACAGCAGCGTAACAATCAAGTTCGTAGCGTAGTCTTTGCCGTACCTAGTAGTGATGGTTCCCAGTAACTGCATCAGTAAGGATTTATTCGAAATGGCAATGGCGTGCTAGTCCAATAGCGTAATACTATTGGCGGCTGGCAAATAATATCTCTGTCATTTATACTTTTATTTCGTTATTTCATCTTCACAAAAAATTTTCAAGTTTCTAATAACGGCATTGACTTGTAATGGGCATAACTTATCATGTAAATTGGCTCGCTCAAGGATTGAGGTCCACCACTAACACAGATAATCTTTAAATTGCTGTGCTATCCTCCATTATTTTTTGAGGCATATGTTACCTTTTCATTTATGGGACGCGGCGTTTGTGTTGACTTAATGGAAATGGTTTGGCGATAAAGGCTCGCTTAGCAGACGCTATTATCCCAATGAGGCATTCCCAACATCCTCCTGAGCTAGGTTTCGAAAGACAGTAGAATAAACATTCAATATTTTGGGTTATGTCTTCATCACGTATGCGGTCAACATCGAACAAATGCAGTTTTTCCTTAAGCTCGCTTCTAATTTTTACTGGCGCACCTCTTCTGTTGACGAAGTTGTGGAGACGAATTATAAAGACATCGGTTGACATATTTTTGGTCAGTTTTAGGTGAGCTGCCGCCCATACTGTTAGACAAGTAAAGATAACGCCTTATCTCTTTTCTCGTCGTCGGCCAACGCTAAAGTCGATTCAAGTCTAAGTAAATGAACGTACATAATGAGTTAAACGGTTGAACGGTAACTGACCCATACGTGATTGAATTGGTTTGGCTTTTTCAATTTTGCATTCCATGCAACTATATTATACGGAATTTAGAAGAGTCCTGGCATGTGAGAATCAAAATTGTTGACGTAAAGTTTTTATGGCAACAAAATTGGACGTCTGACTTCAAGTGGTAGGTAGTGAGCTTCATCAATTCGACCTTGAACCCCTCAAAAGGCCTTCTTCGTCAAAGTAGGGTGTAAGGGCTTAGGTTTACTGGGCTGCGTTTGCAAATCGGATTCGAAGACTTTAGGGAAGCGATCTCACTATGATACTGGTCTTGTTACACCATCCCTTGTATATGGTGTTCGGCGCTGATAAAGTTAGGAAACTGTTGGTTCTCTACCCTGAAAAAAACTTTCCTTGATACCGAAATCTTCTGGCGGCACACAGAACATAGGTCATGGTTCTTCTTAGCTTCAAATAAGACGAAAACCGATTAAAATTTATTAAGTAATATTTAACTTCTTCGACTTCTTCATCCTCTGAAAGCGGGTTGACTGTAACCGCTGGCTAGTGTTCCTCTGGATGTTGAAGGAAATCTGGACCTGAAATCCACATGCTATGTATTTTAAGCCTTGGAGAACCTTTTGCATGAATGGCTACACCTGCACAGTTTTTGTAGGTAGGAGTCCAACGCCATTGGGATGGTTGCGATACTAACCAAATTTCCGCAATACGGTGTCCCACAAAGGCTTTAAATTTCCGACTAGTTTAATTAATCCAGTATAATACCATAATAGTTTGAGAAATTATGATGTTATGGACTATCATTTTGCTGAGCCGTTTACCCAGCACGGTAGCTTCTAACTCCAATCTGCGAACAGACACCAATTTTTGAAGTGCTCCTCGTGATTTTCCGCAATTCCTTCATTTCCTTGAGAATGGATGACTCTGATGTAACCAGCAGCGGCAAAGGCGATTTGACTTGAGGCCATAAAGACGATTGTACCTGCTTGAAACAAGTGCAATGAATAACAACGCTTTACCTGAAACACCTTTATTTCTCTGAACTCTTTCCACCATGCCTGCCATTTCTTGTTAATGTCGGTGGTTAGCCTACACCACTTGTCCAAGTGTCACGAAACAACATTTTCAAATATAACTGAAATTCTGCTAGGAGTCCATAGAGAACGAAAATTGCCATCACATCATCCCTAAGAGTTCTCCGAGTACCTTTTCTGAAATTGCTCTACGTTCCATGTTCACCGCGTTGACACACTCCTGTGATTTCTGCGTTCATATTTGAATGCAGATTAGAAGATTTCGATGTAAAGTTTCTTAAATCGAAACCGGCTTCCTTATAGATCTTCCCTACTCGGTGAAGCAAACCCAGATGTCTACCTTTTCGCTTTAAAAGCTTACTGATGATTGCTGCAGCCGCTTCAGCATATTGTTGTTGAAAATCTTGAACATTTAAGTTTTTGATGAATTCAGCACTACATGGAGACTAAATAGCTCCAAAAATCATTGCAACCATGGCGTAATAGGTTGGGCTGTATTTCCACTTATCCACAAAAATCTTTGCGCTTGCTGGTCGTTTGGACGAATTCATATTTGGGAAAACATTTCCCTGATGTCTGCAGTTACTCCAATTGGTCCTTCTCGGAACTTGAACGAAATGCTCATTAGTGCAGAGCAGAGCAGAGTTGAGTCTATTCCCATCGACTGTGGCTGCTGCGTCAAAAAGTATTCTAAATTTTTCGGGCTTGTGGTAGATACCAAACAAGCTTATTCGTGTCCGCGATTTCTCACTGAGAAGATTTCCGGCGTATCTTTTGTTAATATATTTTGACATCTCACTTGTGTACTTAGTGGCAAATTTTGCATTTCGGGACATCCCCTTTTCGACACCGAACAGATGGTTTTCAGCCATCTTAAAACTGTCTGGCAAACTCGATTGAGAACTCTTCCAGAACAAACCAGTTTCTAGATCTTTCCCTATACGACGTGTTGTTTCTTGCATGATTTGGCGGACCCTCTTCTTACCTTCTGAATCTAGAACTGCAGGCGATGGATTAATGACAAAATTGTCAACTCTAAAGTATTCCTTCACCAAAGTCTTGCTGTCTTGCTCTTGTGTGTAATACTATTACTTTCAAGTTGGCATAACTATTTGGAGAAGTCAGCCACTTTCGGATGTGATTTGATGGTTAATGAATGCTTTACCCACTCGTACTACTTGTCCTGTGGTAATTTCAGTACCAACTCATCCAAAATGAAAGAATTTATGAGATTATGTTCGTTGTTCGAAGATTTCAGCGGGGCAACGACGTTACCTACCTGTGTGGAGAAGGTAAGAAGTTGTTCCATTTTGTTTCCGGTGATGGCTGGGAATTTTGGTCGCCCAAAACGAAAATTCAACCCATCGTTATATCCAAGATGTATTGTAGGTTTATTAACATAGAAGCAACAGCTTCTCGAGCTGGTCCGACTAAACACTTCTGGAGTCTCTGCAAATTTTGACGATTATATAGTAGCTGGCTAAAAATAGTGGCCATTCTTCCTCATATTGCGAAAATGCTGGCAGATCGTCAAGTTTTATTACGATCGATAACTTGTGAAACCGGAAATAGTTTGTCTTATTACGGAAAATGCTGAGGTATCTCGAGAATCTTGCAAAGATTCCTCGGTATTGATATTAGCTGGAGAATCCATGGTGGCTATCAATATATCCTATTGGCTATCACTTGCTGCACGGATCTGCTGAGTTCATTTATGCTGTGGGCTTCTAATTCTATCGCTGCTTCGTTTATTGATGTTTCTACGAGCTCATCGACAAAACATATGAGCAATGTCCGAGGCCATACTAGACGATTTTAATGCCAGGATAGGAAAGGAGGACATCTTTGGTACCGTCCTAAGCATAAGCCTATACGAAATTACGTCTGGCGATGGACTTAGGCTTATTGACTTTGTGGCGGGACGGTCACTATAGCAGACACACCTTTTCCATTTTTGATCACATTGCGATCAACGTATAACATGCCTCCAGTATTATGGAAGTCCAAATCTTCCGGGCAACCAACATTGACTCGGATCATCACCTTGTTGCAGCCAATGTACGAATGCGGCACAGCGGCGTGACAGCAAAGAAAAGCTGCAGATGCAAGAGACCCCTTGGAATCTTCGCAGAACTCGTATTCCGAAATCTTTCGACAACTCATATGGCGCCAACATCAAGTACCGAAGATCATTAGCAACAGTCAAAGATATTAAGAGTTTGTACTCCAGGAATATCGTACCAAATGGTAAAAATAACATGTCAAGGCAGAAACTTGTAGAGATGAAGAAGGAAAATTTGTAGTAGATTTACAGTCGGTGCTGAGAATATGGAAAAACTTTTTCTGCAGACTGTACAATTACTGGCATAACACGATAATATTAACATAATTGACAGAACTCAGCGAGCCGTTTTTGGTGCGTTCGGTGGTATTGAAACGGGAGCTGCCAAAATTGCTTTAGCCGTAAATCAGACTTTGTCTATCTCGGCTCTGCTCTACATTCTGCCAAAAACATCTCTGCAGCAGTAAAATGAAGAATCACTCTCTCCAATCGCGGGTTCTTTGGGCTAAGAAGGCAATTGAGTAGTATGACCCTATCCCGAACAAGTAAGGAGGCTCTATATAAGACCTTGATTATCCCAGTCCTACTTTATGGCGTTGAAATATGGTGTCTATCGAAAGCGGATGAAGAGATATCCGCAGTCGTTTCGAGAGAAAAATCATTCCAAAAATATTCGGTCCCGTTTGTGTTAACGGGCTTTGGAGGAGAAGATTCAACGACGAACTATACCAGCTGTACCGAGACTTCGACGTGGCCAGAAAACTGTGTATCGGCTTGAGAGAGACAGAACATGAATTCGAATCTAACACTGAGGGACAACGCAGTAGAAGAAGACCTCACCTTAGGTGGAGCGTACACGTAGAAGGAAACCTCAACCGACTTGGAGTGTGTACTTGGACGCAATTAGCTAAAGTTCGGGCTACCTGAAGAGGCTTGTTAATTGAGGCAAAGGTTCATCCGGAACTGTAGCATCACCTAAGTAAGTAAGTATGTTAAATATTACCTAGGACATTACTGGTACATATTTTGAGTCTAAGAGTTCAATTAAATAGAATTTGACAAAATCCCCGCCCTCCTTTGTTAGGCGTAAACGCATATCTGTCTAACGTTAACTACTCTGGCCTAGATGTGAAGTGTGATTTTATGCTTGTTCATATGTCTAAAGCTCGAAATTAATGGCCTTAGCCTTCCTCATATGAGCAATCAATATATTAAAACGTGCATATACACGTTGTACTCTCTATAAGAATTATTTAAGTAGATTTCGGCCGTCGTTTCGTTGATATCGCACTCCTCGACCAGTATCTTAAGACGTCCTTCTTATTAATTGGAGTACTGAAGTTCCATATATGATTTTGACCTCAAACTTTGAACAAAGAGGTTGTAAAAGTTCTTAATATGGTCTTCAGTTTCATTGACTGAAGTGTATGCAAGAAGCTTACTCGTTCTTAACATTAGCGAACGTGATTCTAAGATTCCACTTAGCGGGCATAGTTACGTTTATCCGACCTTATTTTAAAATCAAGCCAATTAAACCAGTAATGAAATGGTCATTAAAAAGCTCATAAAAATTGTTCGTCAAGTAAGCCACTCTGGCGGGATCTATGGACCACGGCTGATCCCAGGAGTATAATCATCGTTTTTATTAACTAGAACTACTTCTCTTTGCCCAATCTATGGTAGGCAATGTTTCTGCAAATACTAGTCCCGCAATTGCATAGATTTTTTTTTCAATGCCATACTTACGTGCAAGTGCTATTTTACGTTTTAACCAAGTGCAATACTTTTTCTAATGGGTCACGTGCAAGCATGTAGTGAGCTGTTTCTTTTCATTGCAGCCTGATATACTCGTAATCTTATTACGAACAAATGCAAGGTCATGACTAAAGATAGCTGAAAACATAATCGTCGTTTGTTTTTTAAACAAATATAATTCCCCCTAGACAATTATTCTGAAAAAAGTAATCGTCATTTTAGTTGAACCATTGAACCTTGATTGTATTGAAATGCGTTATCTCATGTGAAGCCCCCAAATTTAAGAGTAAGTCAACAACTGTAAATCCCATCTTATCTCAGAAAATTCTTTGCAAATCTTGCCACAGCTACTGTGCTCATCCGTCCCCACTCCCCAAGTGACTGGTAATAAAGGTATAAAAGCGTTTGTTTTCTGTTGAATCTCTTAAAGAACTTGAACAAATTTTGTTTCATAAACAATCCGATCATTCAACTCAAAACAACATGAAACTATTTGTGATCTTTGGAATGATTTTTGCAATCTTTGCTCTACTGGCTGTGCCATCGGAAGCTTCACGACATGCTTCACCAGCAAGGCATCCACCACCACCACCACCTAGACAGAAGCCCTTCCTTTGGGACCGTCTTGAAAGACCATCCAATACAAGATACGCTTAAAAACACTTAGGTACTAACAATTCCCAAAAAACAGAAAATTAAAAAAAAATAAAATTTTTTTTTATAAATATAAGATTCGAATGTACTCGTATTTTTGTGGTGTCAATATCATTGCTTGAATTCCTACCCTTTCATTTCTTTTTCTAATTTTCTTAACAATTTTCGATTCAAGCTTATCTGGGCCGTTAGTTCTCTTTCTTTTTTTCTCAGTCTTCTCCTGAGGAGCTTGAGCTGTTCCTGTTGCTAATTAAAAAATGGACAGACAAAGCTTGTACGGATATTCAATTTCGAAGATTGTCTACAAATTTACCAATTTTATGAAATAAGCATTTTCTTTGGCTTTTCCCAATTTCACTAAATCATCTGAGAATGCTCGTCTGATGCTTGATTTAATCCCGAAAACCGGCGAAAGTTTTCCAAAATGTGATCGAAATAAGAAGGAACGAACTCTTGACATTTTCTATTCGGAATTTTGATTGTGAGTGCTAAGTCAACACAATGTCAATTTGTTTGGAGATTTGGTGATAACCGAGTGTCAGTCTTGAGCTTAAGGCCTCGAGCCATAGAATCTATGAACGGTTTCTTCGAAATTTGGCCTCAACTTTTATCTTTGTTGACGTGATTGCTCCTCGACTGTTCTGTGGCATGTACAGTACATATTTCCATCGTAGCTTGGTGGATTCCATTGCATCACGTTATTAGCAATGGATCTGTCGCCTTTTCGAAGTATGTGACCAATTCACTACTACGATATCGGACACCCTCTCCCTTAAAAGCTTTCGTTATAAATACTAGGCCACTAGATCCTGAAGATGATTGGCATGCCACTATTGATCTACGTTTACGTCTTTCTGGTCCTCAAGTGGCCTAAATTTACATAAAAACACTCATGCCTGATAGAATAATTCTAAATGTAAATATGTACAGTTTATTTAGGATCCTTGTCTTGTAAGTCTAAAACTATCCAGAAATAAACTATAACTATAGCACATGTATGTACTTTATTTTTAACTTTAGAAATAAAAATAATTTGGAAACAATTTTATTAAGTTATTTTGTCAAGTTCCATTGTTATCTATCTGATATTTTAAGGAAGGAAGAAAAGGCCTGAATTTCGGCATACAATAACGCCGACCGTAATAAAAAAACCTCGAGGCAAAAACAAGATATAATTCTATAATTTTGTAGAAAGAAGTCTTTTATAGTGAACGTCAAAACTAGAGCTCTATCTCAATACTCGCCGTATACAGCAAATTCTAAGAAGTGATAAAAGTTTTACTTTCAAAAAACCATAAGCAAGCCAGACTAAAATTCGCGAAAGAACCCATGACTTGGACCAACAACTGAGAAAGAACAGTTTTTAATAATGAAAAAATGGATGAGCTTGACGGGTTTTCCAGCTATTGGCATGACAAAAGGCTCAAAGAGGAAGTCCGAATGGAGGAAGTAGCGTGATGGTACGGGTAGCTTTTTCGTTCCGCGGAAAAACGGATATGACATGGTTTCCGCGAAAGATGAGTGCCGAAAAATACATAAATTTGTTGGAAGAGATGATGGTGGAAAACGCAGAAACCAATGCGTTTGTAAAAGAAGGGTTTTTTTGCGAAAAATATTACTGTTCTAGAGTGGCCTGCCAGAAGTGCCAATTTAAACGCTATAGAAAATCTCCGAGAATTTATGACAAAGGACGGCAATACGAGAGAGTTAAGAACCTCAAAGATGCTATTTTAGCTGCTTGGCTACTTGGGCATTTATTTATAAGTTTCTCAAAACTTGATAAAATCAATGGCACAAAGAATTTTTCAAGTAATAAATAAAAATGGTGGCCACACCCAATATTAAAATTTATTTTTTATTATTTATTTGTAGTCCTTCTTTAATAAATTATTTTAAGTACTTTTTATATAAAGTCTTTATTGAATATTGAAGTGCTTTTATGTGAATTTTGGGTTTGGTCTCTTTTTATTATGTTAAGAAATAAAACGAAAAGTGTTCGTCTTAAATTGATTAATACAACTTTCCCCATGATCATGGTCAATATTTTGATAAAGTTTCAATTTTCAAAATTAACCGGTGTTTTTATGTGAATTTCGCTTACTGTATTATCGGCGGCACCTACGAGTATATACCTACTCGTAATAGCATTGAAACAACGTAAAAACAAAACCGCCAAAAGTAGGCGCTTAGGCTGTTGCATATCTTCACTTCCTAAAGCAAACTTTGATTTGCTAAAGTGACTGATACAATATCCTGTTCGATTACACTTTCTTCATTTCGTTAGCTTAGTCCAGATGATTAGAGTAATTGCTATTCAACCGAACTCATCCGTTACCCTTTGTCAGGGCGGCATGGAGGACATCGTTGGTAACAATATGAAGCCTTGTATTACAGACACTGTTCCTCGTAATACATCTTGACTCACCATATGTACATAGGTATTCGAAGACTTTCGAAATCGATGAAAAACAGATAAAGAGAAAATTAAAGCCTGCATAACTACATATTCTGCATATTGGCTTGTACTCCTTTAGCTATTGGCGTGACCACTGTAGTGAACATAGAAATACGTATCTCTACAATTTTCTCATTCCATGGGAGTGCCTTTTTAACGGAACTTCAACAACCATTTCGTTTCTCTATTCTTTGGGAAAACGATCTCGCTCTTCCTCAAATAGTGGATCAAGAAGGACTTATCCTATAGTTGGCAGTGCCCGAAAAATTTCGTTGAAATGTTATCAAGTTTTGCTGCCTTGTTGATATTCAGTTCTGTGATTACGGCAGTGATTTCATCTTAACTTTGAGTTCTAATAATCGGGCAGGTGTTCAGCGTATCAATCTTGTGTTCAACTCCAATCCTCCAATATTCGCTTCTGTTGATGTGGTTGCGCTCATTACGTCGGACGCTGTACTACACATTTCTCATCATAATGGGATATAGCGACTAAAGATCGGTTCTTCCTACTGTAGTAGATGTAGATGTTCGTCTATTCTCAGCCTCAGAAATCCACGTACTATGCCTTTATTTGCGATCGACCAAAAATGCTTTCTGTGCCAAATACTAAACATGCTTAAGAAGACTTTAATAATCTTAAAGTTCCAAGGTATGTTAGCAGCTTGAGTTGTTTTAATACCTTACTTATTGGCACATTGATCGATCCAATAGCCTGTCAATGCTGGACCATTATAAAGTTGTTCACGTCTTTTTGAATAGTTTAGTAGCCCTCAGATTTGCGAATATGGACCCCAATTTAAGACACCGTCACTTTCGAATCCTCTCGATTCCGGTTTGCCACAAGTTATCTTACATCGCGATTATTTCTCCATTAAACCGGAGTTCTATCTCCCTTTGTCTCTTGATAGAATGAATGAATGGATTCTAAGATCCAATTAGAAGACAGCATCGTTTTTGATTATAGGATTGAGACAGATTATAGATTTCCCGGTTTTGTGAATACACGTGATTTGTTAAAAATCTCAATTCTCATCACATTTTACCCAAAAACATCATTCACATTACAAATAGTGAACTTTACGTGCAAATTGTTCCCATCCTAGCAAATTCAAATAGTTTACAGGTTTGCACAAGTGTTGGTAATTTACCTACAGTGTGTTCGTGAGGAGTTTAAGAGATTGAAAAAATATTACTAGAGTTCGCCATCTATGTTAGTTCACCTACAATATGTTTCGCACGGTCACCAGTCATATGCTTCCGTATTTCTTGCAAGTCATTGGATTTCCCTGTAGATAGAGTTAATATTCCATTAACCACGCATAGGTATGTACATTAATCTGTCAATTGATAATTTGGCACCCATCCCGCACCATAACATTGCCTTCAGTTTTCAATATCCAGGAGGAAATTCTATCAAAGCCAGAGGTCTGCTTCGGGGATATCTCGTATCTCCGACAAGATTTTTTCGTCTTTGAAGTCACGAGCATTTCTGGCTTATAGTCAGCTACGCACTGCTTTGCGTTCTTATACTTTTTTTTTTCAAAGAACTCAACACTCAGTGGGTATGAATACACTTATAATGCCTCAGCATATTTTTTGGAAAATGGGATAGAGAGAGGAAGAAAGATGTTTGGTATCTGTGGTTATTTCGCTCCATGAGTGGCATTCAACATTTAACGGGAAAACTAAATTCTTAGTGGAAGTTGGCTTGTTGTTGATTTCTAGTCAACCACTAACCTTACTTGATTTTCGTTATCTGAAAATGAATGTCTTTCGGGCGAGGTTGGGATTCGAACACCAAAAATTCCGATTTGGAAGCCAGTCCACTACCACATGAACCACGGCCACCCACGTGCATTAAGTTTTAAGGCGGTAGTGAGATCAATCATTAGCTATGCAGCTCAAGTTTGGGGTATCTACCAGTATGAAGAAGTTGAAAAATTGTTGAGATACTTCATTAAAAAAATCTTTAGATTGCCGGAAAATACACCAAACTATATGCTTCACTTGGAAAGTACAATAGAATGTCACCAATGCATGGCCTGGATTACGCAGCGAACGTGACATCCGACTAACAGAATACAAGCAACAGGACCTATTGGCAATGGTTGGTTTACTCGTATCCATATCTTAGCCCGATACTCTAGCTACATAAAATCATCATTAAAATATCGACAGAAAATAGTAAATGAAGCTAAAATTATATTAAAAAAGAAAGCAAATTGAATTACTAAAGTTATTTTGAATAATTAAATCTCTTCAAAAATCCAATGATGTATTTTGTGAATTTTGTAACAAATATTGTACAATAACAATAAAATCACATTTTACTTTTATATTGACTAATACTACTACTGCATATAGACTGCAAATATTTTTCTGAATTAAGAAAAGCAAACACTTTTTATAAAACAAATGGAATACTGCCGATACATTAAATTATTAAATTACATTACATCGCACCTTCTCCGTATTGTCACACTTTTGCTTGCGTCTGATCTCAGAATGTACATTCCCTGTTGATGCATACGAGTATCACGCACATTTTCTTGGGGATTCCCATCTTATCTCTCGTGGAAAAAGTGCACACTGAATCTTTTCAAGTAAACCCCCATTATCGATCTCTGGGTATAAAACCGATCGTATTGTTGTATCAACCAATCAGTAAAAAACTTATTTCGTTTCGTAGGCAGTCCTTCATTTCAACAACATGAAAATTTTGGCGATTTTGGGAATGATTTTTGGAATCTTCGCTTTGCTTGCAGTTCCATCTGAGGCGACTAGAGATGCTCGACCATCCCCAGGACGATTCGCACCCCCACCGCAGAGGCAGAAACCTTTCCTTTACGACCGCCTTGACAGACCATCTAGAACGAGATTTGCCTAAGAAGACTTTTGTAAATACAGTAGACTCTCGATAGCGTGAATAATTAAAAACTAAGCCAGTTCACATTTGCGAGAGTTCACGTTTGCAAAGTTGTGGTATTACTATCTAACTGTTTTTCCATCATTTTGAAGAAAAAATTGTAGCAAAGTAACATATGTATAGTAAAAGATTAAATTAAATTATGGAATTTAGTAAAAAAAGTCGGTTATCTGTTTTTCTGTCTTTTTTTCTCCAAGAGCATTCCTACCGCCCTTTCTCTAAGGCGTCTTAAGACATTTAAGCCATTTTGGCAAACAAGCTCATCTTCAGCCCATTCCAAAGCTTTGTTGAAAATTGAAATGGCTTCACTAAGCTTGATTTTGTCTTTTGGCAACTGAAGCACATCTCCATCATCACTCTCATTACTTATGATGGTGGTGTTGGTACTTTGGGCGACATTAGAGTCTTCTACGAGCGCGGGTCAATAAGTACGTGACTTTTTGAATTTCTGACCTCTTTACTGAAACAGCAATACTGCTCCTGTCAACAGGCATCTGTCAGTTGACTCCTGTCAAAATTTAAACTTGCTGCGTCAGTTAGTTTGTGTTTGACAGCTATTTTTATCAGACTACTCACTAATTTGAGGAGAAAATGGAAAAAAGTGAATTTCTTTCTGAAAACTTCACAGGAAGGTTTGGCGTTGTTTAATCGCAATATGGAGGAGTTTTTGCGCCGTTTTGTAACCGTGGACGAAACATGGATCCATCACAACACACCAGAGAACAAACAACAGTCAAAACAGTGGGTTTCTAAGGGTGAATCGGCGCCAAAGAAGGCCAAGGTGGGTTTGTCAGCCAATAAAGTTACGGCGACTGTTTTTTGGGATGCACGCGGGATAATCCACATTGACTACCTTCAAAAGGGAAGAACAATCAATGGGGAATATTATGCCAACTTATTGGACCGATTCAATGACGATTTGAAAAAAAACCGACCTCATTTGGCCAAGAAAAAAGTTATTTTCCACCAAGACAATGCAAGGGTGCACACATGTGCAGTTGCCATGGCAAAAATCCATGAATTGGGCTATGAATTGCTCCCTCATCCACCCTATTCTCCAGATTTGACTCCGAGCGACTACTTCTTGTTCCCAAACCTGAAAACCTGGTGGAAAAAGATTTGACTCCAATGATGAAGTCATCTCGCAAACAAAGGCCTATTTTGAGGACCTCGACAAATCATTTTTTTTGGAAGGGATAAAAAAATTGGAGAAGCGTTGGACAAAGTGTATAGAGCTCAAGGGAGACTACGTTGAAAAATAAAATTATTTTTTTATCAAAAAATCTGTGTTTTATTCCAAAAGTCACGGACTTATATCGTATTAGGGTGTCCCAGGCTATAAGGGTTAAATTTTTTTTTTTAGATAGAGATACGCATACCTTTTTTTTTTTTCTATTTGACCCAGATAAGTGAAATATCAAATATTATTGCGATCGGATGACGATAACCCGTGCCGACTTAACGCCAAAATCTAAACATAAAAATTAGTATGGAGCAATGGAGGGAAAAGCAAAACTCATTTATTTTTGAAATAAGGCATCCGGTATTGGACTTTATTATTATATTAATTGTTGAAAGTAGGTTAATTATTTATTAATTTTCTTTTTAATGTTTGTTTTTTACAGTCAGGATACTTTTGTCGATGTTCTTGTACGCAACGAAATAAAAATTGCTTTTGCTCCTCTTGAACAGTTAGCAGGCCGTGAAAATCTTGCATCAACTTGACTGCTCTTTCAGCAGAGTCATTAACTGCTTTCAGTTTTAATAGCTTGCTTTTAGCATGTTGGTACGAAGCATTTTTAAGCCACAAAGAGGGGCACTCGTGGAGAAAAGCACCATCAATTTTCAATCGACTAAATAAGGACTTGCTTTTGACTGAAATAAAGTCATCGATGTTTTTTTCTGAAAACAAAAAAAGGAGGATTATTGATATAATTTTTTAGTTATGTAAATAAAAAAGTTAAAAAAATAAACTTAATTTTCAAACTTACCATAAAGTCTGCCACAAAGTTCTTCTTTCGATGGAATGTAGCATCTACCATAGGCAGATGGATATTCTTTGGCTAAGTTAGCAACCATTTTGACTTTCGTTTCTTGGCTTACATCATCATCAAATAGAGACAAGATAGACACTTCGTCTGTCAAATACCACAAATGCAAGCAAAACTTCTGTAATGCTGCTTTCGAGATGCTTTCATCTATTGTTTCATAAGATTTTATAGCTTTCAGAAAACACAAATCCTGGTAAGGTGCTTTTACTGCTAAAATGCATTGCAACCAAGGCCTAACGTATATTGTCACGATGAACAGGCAGACGTCTAACAGAGCTTCTTTATCTTTGTTAGAAATTCTTAATTGATCACCAAGTAACGATATTTTTAATGAGTAAATCGCTCTCGCCATCCATCGAGCTTGGTGCATGGCACCTGGAGGCCGGATCTTAAATTTTTTTTCTGCATCGCCGCCAAGAAATATTATTGAAAGTTCGATTAACTCTCTGTAATCATCCCTAGTAATTTCTTTAGTTAATTCAATTTGGTAAAAATCGATAAGTCTGTTGATCTCAGAAACATTCAAACATGATAGCTTTTCTGTACAGCTCTGTATTTTCTCGGGATCGACATTCTTCCAGTTCTCTCGAAATTTCTTGAACATTGGAATGTCTGGGCTTGTGGTAACTTGGCAGATTTTTGCTTCAAACACGCTTTTTAGTACTAATTCGTAGACGTGATGGCGGCAAGCAAAAATAATCATTTCCCTGCCTAGTTTCTGTTCGAGAAGTACACAAGTACCATTGATTCGACCAGTATTTGAAGCAGTCGTATCACAACACAAAATCTGCACTTTATCCTCAAGATTCCAATCAATTATAGCATTCCAAAGTACCTGGGCCTGTTCCTTTCCTGTAGAGTTATCCAACTTTGGTACAGCGATAAGTTGTTCTTTATCGTCAAACGTTATAACTATCGGCAGACGTTCTTCCTTAGATTTGCGTGAATCTAAAGCCGGCAAAAGTTTACCATCCCAGTGGAGTGTTACAATATCCGGAACCTGGTTTTGAAAATTAACCTTTATGGCTTCCGCTCGCTCTTTTCGCTTTTCCGTACGAACCCTTTGAATAGTGGACTTGCTTATAGGAAATTCGTCTGTGTTATGTCCAAGAGCTTCAATAGTTGCTTCAATAATAAACACAGCATCTCTCACACTCAATTGACACCGATCTAATGCTGCCACTAATTTTGGAGTGATAAAATTCTTCCTCATAACAGTTTTATTTATACTGGATTCTGTTTTGGTTAGGTTTGGCAAAATTTCCTGTAAATCCATCAATTCTGAATCAGACGACAAACTTTCTTGTAGCGGGTCATAAGATGATGTTGAAGGAGCTAAGGATGAAAAATATTTAGCACGTCGTTTTTGCTCCTCGACGTTTCTAAGGTGCGCTCTTTCTTCTTTGTGTGTTTGTTTTTGGTCAACTCCGGCTAAATGACCAGGTCGGCCTGGTTCTCTTTGGCGCTGCAAAAACATCCTATCTTCATCTATCTTTATTAATTGAAGTGCATCCGCATGTGCAATGTCAAACAAATTGTTTAAGTTTGTAACAAACTCATGTCGACGCTGCTCAAACACGTTTTTTGTTTTGTTTGCATTTTTTTGCAAATTTCTCCAAACTTAATACAATGTAATTAATTTTTTAACACAATTAGGTAGAGATCTTGTCGGGATACGGGCCTTTTCCCAATAAATAATGCACTCACGAATAGTAAGATTTGCGCTCTCATTGACACTTAAATTCACTTCACGAATATTATAGAACAAAACTGCCAGTACTTGCCCATTAGAGGGAAGTTTTGAACCAGTAATTTGATGTTTAACGTTCCCTATTAAAAATATCTCCTTTCTACAACTGCGTAACTCCACCGACATGTTAACAGAACGAGAACAATGTGTTTACTAATAAAATAAACATGCAATAACAAGTTATCGATATGTTATTACTCGCGTGCCATGCCTTGCAAGTACTGACATGTTTAGATGCAAGTCGGCACGGGTTCCTCTGGTTCAAAGTACATGAAACTTTATTTACTATTGTTTTGACAGTATTCGAATAAAATAAGAGGGTATGCGTTACAAAAATTTAAACTTGATTTTTTTGGGACACCCTAATATCGTATATATCTTCGTTCATTGATGTCTTCTATTGTACAGCCCACCTACACAAATGATTTTATCAAAAACAAAAATCAATAAAAATCATAGGAATCGAACGTCAGGATATATTATAACATCGAGGAGTTTCCTTGCATTCCCCACTTCCGAATTGATTTCCAGGCATCATTTATTTTTCAAACCACTTAGTGGTATTTCATCTTCCGGATTATTTTCATTACCTACGAAATTTTAAATATTTTTCCAGCCCTTGGCGATCGTGTTCATTTACAATCGATCCCAAGCAGTCTTTAAAAGTGAAATGGCGTCTCTTAATGTTAGTTTTTTTCAGTGATTCTAAAATGTCTTCTTGTTTTGCGACAACAGAAGACAATAGACTAGTTATATACGAGGGTTGTCTGAAAACTTTCCGACCGAACAATGATACAAGGCATTTTTTCTCAAAATTTTTTTTTTATTTTTCTACATAGTCGTCTTGTAACTCTACATACTCGTACTTCTCGCAGCGATGCTCCCATCTCTCTAACCCGTCCAAATAGTACTGCGTTTTTGTCTGCAAAATAATGGTTCACGAAGGTGATTGCCTCCTCATTTGACGAAAATCTCTGTCCTCCGAGCGCAGTTTTTAGATGAGGGAACAAAAAGAAATCGCTTGGGGCTAGATCCGGTGAATAAGGCGGATGGTCAAGCAGTTCAAACCGTAATTCATGGATTTTCGCCATGGCAACCGCTGAGATGTGAGACGCCGCGTTGTCTTGGTGAAGCCGGATTTTTTTTTCTGCAAATGTGGCCATTTTCCACAATTTCTGCCTTCAGCTTGGCAATTAATGATACGTAGTATGCTCCTGTAATGGTTTTTCCTTTTTGAAGATAATCGATTAAGATAACTCCTTTACTATCCCAAAAAACAGTCGCCATCACTTTCCCAGCCGAAAAAAACAGTTTTTGCTTTTTTTGGAGGCTGCTCGCCCTTTGCAGTCCAATGTTTTGACTGAATTTTTGTTTCGGGCATATAATGGTGTATCCCAGTTTCATCTACAGTAATTAATCGGCGCCAAAACTCGGATTTATTGCGCCTAAACCTTTGCCAACAGAGCGTTGGAATTGTTCATTCGAACACGTTTTTGGTCTAACGTAGGCAGCTTTCTCATGTCTAAAACTTGATTTAATATGTAAAAAAATACGTTCTTTGGGCATTTTCATGACCTCTACTATCTCTCTCACTTTAATTCGGCGGTCGTCTAACACCATTTGGTGAACTTTAACAATGTTATCGTCAGTGGTTGCAGTTTTTGGACATCCCGAACGTTCATCATCTCCCAAGCTCATTTAAAGCTCATCGCACGATGGTGCGAGCCCTACTCATTTTTGATTTGCGTAGGCGTATTGCCTTTCAAAAACAAGAATTTAACAACAGCTCGATACTCAATTTTTTCCATTTTCATAAAAAACACTCACATCGAATCACTCAAACAACTGTCAACTAAAAACTACGCGTCCAAAATGACTGAAACTTCGGTAAGTAACTGTCCAAAGATGCACAACTAGCATTCACTAGCTTTTATTGACGAGTGCCGCTACCTTTATGTCGCGGTCGGAAACTTTGCAGACAACCCTCGTCGTAAAGCTTTGGAATTTGTATGGCATTTTGATCCATGGGTTGGATTAATGTAGTAAACATTACAGTAATACAGTGATCATCTGTCGTTAGCTCATTTTCTGGAGAATGCGACGGAGCATTATACACTAGCAAAAGAGCCTTCACTGGTAGACCCTGATTTTTCATAGATCACGTGACCTAAAAAAACATAACATACATTACTAGTTTATATGTAGTTTATGTATTTAATTCATTTCTACTTGTGGCACAAATGATTCATGAAATCAATCTTTGAATATAGCCGCTGTCATCCAAGACGATTTTGAACTTTTGTCGTCTATTGGCCAGTTCAAATTGTTAAATAAACATGGGTTCTTAGCTTTCCCTTTCTAGAAAAGTAATGCGCTGTTTATCGGTTTTTCTACCAGCTGCAGTTTTTTCCAGCGACGAAACGAAAGTTTTATCTGGCAAAAGTTTCGAAAACAAATCCAAATTATCAATGCTTTGCTGCAGCTTACATTTAAATGGGTCTACCAATTCGGGCTGGGAAGGTATTTTTTCACCCGTGATTTTAATAAATCTTACGCCGAATTGCGTCTTAAATCTTTGCGACCACCCTTTGATTGCATTAAAGCTGCTTTGGTTTTCCCTTATTTGATAATACAATGACAATGTTTTTGTTTTTATCATCAGGCACTCGCTGCTTAAGAAAACAACGGTATAGAGCCTTTTTTTTATAATTTACGCGCGCCTAAGCCCGGGCGAAAACATAGAAGGAGGAGAAAAGAAAACATTGCTGCGATGTAGTGGTTTGAAACTCAGGTATATTTGGTTTCGATATTTGCTCTCCGGGGGTGGGAGTCCGAATAGGACGGGGAGTTTTTTCTTCACTCGGAATGATTCGAAGGTTATCAATTTTCACGCTTGTTTTGTGCTTGAAATTCTACAACAGCCAAATCTACATGTCAGTGTTATGCCTTCACACGCAGATTTTTCTGACTGAGTTCCAATTACACAAATGAAAAACTTGTCATGAGTAGGATTCGAACCTTGACCCTCCGAGTGAGAAGCGATTGCTAGTACCACCTAGGGCACCCCTAAATTTTTGGATGTTCTGATGTTCGAATGATGTTTTTCTCGTGTCTGACCCCGAAAATGTATTGTTCACACACCTTACAATTCGTTCACTCTTTTTGTTTACGACGATATGTTATGCTGGGTTTCACCCGAATACCCCCAACAAATCGCTGGTTTGATGAAGAATACCAGCAAGCACATGCAGATAAATAGGAAGCGTACAGAGCGGCGCTGCTACACAGCACGAGAGCCTCTTCTGGGCTCTACGAGCTGAAGAGACGGGAAGAACCTCTGCTTCTACAGAAGAAATAAGCAGAGCATGAGACGTGCGAGAACGAAAATATTGACAAAAATAAGGAACGGAACAGGGAAAAAGAACACATCAAGGCAAGAAGACCCGTATAGAAACCTGCAGAGATGAAGAACGAAACCTTGTAATAGAGTCACAGTCGGTGCTAAGAATATGGAAATACTTTTTCCACAGACTGTACAACTACTGTCGTATCCCGATGGTATTAACATAATTGGCAGAACTCAGAGAGCGGCCTCCCATGCGCTCACTGGTGTTGAAACGGAAGCTGCCAAAATCGGTATAGCGGTAAAACTAAGTATACGATGCTAACTAGAAGGCACACACAACATCGACGAATTGCACAGAACATCACAGTCGACAAGTAGTAAGGGACTTTGTCTATCTCGACTCTGCTATAAATTATGCCAACAATATCTGAGCAGAAGTAAAACAAAGAGTTACTCTTTCCAATCGCTGTTTCTTTAGGCTAAAAAGACAATTAAGTAGTAAAGTCCTATCCCGAACAACTAAGAAGACTCGATATATAATTATCCGAGTCCTACTTTACGTCATTGAAACAAGGTCTCTATCAAAAACGGATGAAGATATCATCAGACGTTTCGAGAGAAAAAAACTTTCGAAAAATATTCGTTCCTCTTTGGGTTGACAGGCTGATTCAACAACGAACTATACGAGGTGTATCGACCTGGTCAGAAAACTGCACATCATCCTGAGATGGCTAGAACATGTAGAGCGAATGGAGGTCAATGCTCCGGCCCGAAGGGTCTTCGAATCTCACCCGGTGGGACAACGCAATAGAAGAAGACGTCATATGGCCTCATATATTAAAATGGCATTTGCGCGTTGTACTCTCTACATCAATTATTTAAGTAGATTCCCGCTGTCGTTTCGTTAATATTGTACTCCTCTTCAACTCATCTCTTAAGATATTGGCTGAATTCCTAAACGTCAAAAAATTGTGCATCATTAGTAAAAGATGTTTTCTTTTATACTTTGCAACACTACCTTTCCACTGCAATGCATCGATGATGCTTTACAAATTTTGACGTTATGAAACGCCATTTGTTGTTTTAATTTAATAAAATGGTAAAGGTGAGTCAAGACAATATAAAATAATAGGTTTGTTTTTTGGCATCGGTACAGCCAAAAAAAACAACCGGCTATAGGCGTTAACTATTAACATTGGGATAATCTGGCAACACTGGCAGTTTATTTTTACGAAAAGTGACACATGTTTTGGAATTCCCACACAAGTTATGGCCCTCATGGAAAAGTAGGTCTGGAGGCATTGTTGCCATTCGCGTTAACTCCAGTTAAGTTAGCGTGTATAGGTTAAATTGTATAGGTTAAATTGATACCGATGTCAAAAAAAGAGAAATTACTTACGACCTCGGCGTAGCCTCCATTCGAAATATTTATGTAATTTTCAAACTGTTGCGATTGTGACCTGATGACAGCAATGATTTCATCTGATCTGCTGGTGACGCATAGGTTGCTTTTGTTTACGCAAAAGCATGCCTTGTATCACTATAAAAATGTTGCGCTAGGAAATGCTTGTCGTAGCAGTACTGCATTAATAAATTCAGCAAACAGCAGTTTCTGCAAACGCTAGTTCCGCGATTATGTAGATTTTTGTTTCATTGAAATGGTTACGTGCAAGGATTACTTGCTTTAGTTGGTCACGTGCAGGCAAAGTCGTTTGATTTTTTTAACAAATAAAACACCCCCTAGATTAGTATTCTGAAAAAAGAATCGTAATTTTAGTTGAACCATTGAACCTCGATTGTATTCAAACGCGTTATCTCATGTGAAGCCCCCAAAGTCAACAACTGTAAATCCCATCTTATCTCGAAAAAATTCTTAGCAAATCTTGCCACAGCTGCTGAGTTCGTCAGTCTTCAAGTGTTCGGTAACATTAGAATAAAAGAAAAACTTCAACAAATTTTGTTTCATAAACAATCCGATCATTCAACTCAAAACAACATGAAACTTTTTGTGGTCTTTGGCATAATTTTTGCAATCTTTGCTCTACTGGCTGTGCCATCGGAAGCATCAAGACATTTTCCACCAGGAAGACATTCAGCACCATCACCGAGACAGAGGCCTATCCTTTGGAGCGCGCAGAAAAAAATACGCTTAAACTAATAAAGTTTTTTTTTATAAATATAAGATTTGGATGTACACGTATTTTTGTGGTGTCAATATCATTGCTTGCATTCCTCAACTTTTATTTCTTTTTCTAATTTTCTTAACAATTTTCGATTCAAGCTTATCTGGGCCGTTAGTTCTCTTTAATTTTTTCTCAGTCTTCTCCTGAGGAGCTTGAGCTGTTCCTGTTGCTAATTAAAAAATGGACAGACAAAGCTTGTACGGATATTCAATTTCGAAGATTGTCTACAAATTTTACCAATTTTATGAAATAAGCATTTTCTTTGGCTCTTCCCAATTTCACTAAATCATCTGAGAATGCTCGTCTGATGCTTGATTTAATCCCGAACACCGACGAAAGTTTCTCAAAATGTAATCGAAATAAGAAAGAAAGAATTCTTGACATTTTCTACTCGGAATTTTGATTGTGAGTGCTAAGTTAAAACAATTTCAATTTGTTTGGAGATTTGAGCATAACCTTGTGTCCGTATTGAACTTAAGACCCCGACCCATGAAATCCGTCGATTCGTTGCTCCGTCGGGTCGAAGAAAGACGAACAACCGCTTCAGCGATTTGCCTACAGTACCAGCATCAACCACGTCAACGCTGCGTACCTGCACAATACATTCACAAAGATATTGCTCCACGGTGTCGTCATCACTTTCGCAAGAAGCGTTGCAGAATGTTGTGTCACTTATACCCAGTACGTTTAAGTGTTTTGCAAAAGTGTAGTACCCCATGACGATGCCAGTAAGCAGCCTGAGGTCTTTCCGACTTAGGGAAGCATTATTTTGGTCTGTCGGCAACTTGTAAAGACATGCCATCTGCAGTTGTGCTCATAGGACACCCAACTGTCAATGGAAGCACTAACCGAGGGCGCGGACAGACCCAAAGTAGATTCAGGTAGTGAAAAACTATCCTCTGAGCCTTGCCTAGCAAATTCATCGCCGATTTCTTTTCAAGTGATCCCATTGCGACCTGGGCCCAAACAAATCTCAGTGAATTATTCTTCCGACTGCGTTCAGTGAATGCATTTTCGAACTACAATAGCTTGGAAGTCGTTAAAGAGTGCAGTAGGGCCCTAAGCGCAGCAGGACTCTATGCGCATATGAGCTCTAAGTACAGCAGGCCTAGAAGCGCAGCTTGGCCGACGCTACAAAAGCAATTACTTCGTCCACCAATTCCTCACGATATAGTTCGTTGCCATCAGGATTGCATATACCTTCGCTTGAAAGTCAGACTAAAGTTTTCCTAACGAGATGCGAAAATTAACGTTATCATCCTCCAGAAAGACACCAGCTACGCATCCTAGATCAATTTTGGAGACATCCGTGAATACCCGACTGCATTCCTTTCCTGGCTGAGATCCTGGCCGAAACTAGTTTTATGCACAGGGAAAGTCAATTTTGTATTTTTTTTCCGCAGCAGGAATTCTGCCCTCACAGTCCGCACACAAGTTTATCAGTGTTCTAGTGCATGTTGTGCCAAAAACCACTTCTTTTCAAGATACTCGTAGCTTTGAGAGTGCAGCACCAATAATGTATTTTCGTGAGAGTTTATTCCACAGGACAACAGACTCTTAGGAAATAATTTACTTTATCGTAGCCGTATAGATCCGAAGAACCTTTCTCGGCGACACCGTGTGTAGACGAAATAAAAATTTTCGTTAGAAATATATCTTACAGGCCACAAGGTCCTGAAGATGTTGACCAATATTTACATCTTTCTGCTGACGGTGATGGTCACGAAAATAGGTGCTTGGACTTTTCCATGTCAGCACTTCTTAACGGTTATAGGATACAATATCCTGTTCGATTACACTTTTAGATCAAACAGTACTTCAAATGTATTGAAAGATTTTTTCTATCCGCACTCGCTGTTCAGCAATGAATACTCAAACGGATGAGGTAGTTTGGAATCTGATAATTTTGTCTTTGCCATGTTATTTTTCAGACTTGATATTACTGTGCAGGTACATATGTTGGTTCTATAACAGGGTGCGCACATATATATCGTCAGCTTAGTCCAGATGATTAGACTTATTGCTAGTCAACCGAACTCATCCGTTACCCTTTGTCAGGGCGGCACGGAGGACGTCGTTGGTGACAATATGAAACCTTGTACTACAGACACTGCTCCTCTCCTCTCAATTAACGCAATCGAACGCTGTTTCGAAATCGATGAAGAATATCTAAAGCGGAATCTGAATTTAATGCACTTGTCAACTATCCAGCCTGCACAACTATATATTCTGCATATACTCGTAGTTTGGCTTGTATTCCTTTAGCTATTGGCGTGGCCACTGCAGCGAACACAGGGATACGTATTTCTCCAATTTTCTCATTCCATAGGACAACCTTTTTTAAGAGAGCCTTTTCTATATTCTTTGGCAAAACGCTCTCCAAAGCTTCCTCAAAAAGTGGATGAAGAAGGACTCTCCTTAGTTAACAGCGCCCGAAAAATTTCTGGTGCTTTGTTGATCTTTGTGCTCTGATTGCGGTAGTGATTTTATCTTAATTTTGAGTACTTCTGCTCGGGCAGGTGTTCGGCGGATCAATCTAGTGTTTAGCTCCAATTCTCCAATATTCCCTTCTACTGATGTGGTTGCGCTTGTCTCGGTATGCGCTGTGCTACACTTTTCTCATCTGCATGCGATACAGCGACTTCAGCTCGGTTCTACCTACTGGAGTAGATGTACGAGTAGATGTTCGCTTATTCTTTTCCAAATAGCCTCAGAAATCCACGTACTATGCCTTTATTTGCGATCAACCACAAATGCTTTCTGTGCAAATACTAAACATGTTTCACAAGAGTTTAATAATCTTAAAGTTCCAAGGCAGCAGCAGCTTGAATTGTTTTAATACCTTACTTGTTGGCACATTGGTCGATCCTTTAGCCTGTCAATGCGAATCCTGGACCATTATGGTTCCTTTAAGGAGCTGCAGATAAAGTGGTTCACCTCATTTTGAAAAGTTTAGTAGCCCTACGACTTGCTAATACGGACCCCAACACGTTGAAAGTACCAATTTAAGACACGGTCACTTTCGTGCGTCGTTTTCCACTTGCTTGCTGAACCGTGCCAATTTAGTCATTGTATCTCAGCTTTTTAGATCCACGTCTTGGGACAGATTATAAATCTCGTACAGCTCCTCTCTTCTGCTTATCGCCCAAAATCTGACTCTGTTAACTAAGAATGGCAAGATACAGCACCGGTTTGGTTTTTAATCGAAGAGTTTCAAACCCATTTTTTTCATTTAACCAAATTGGAAACTGACTGTAAAGGTCATTCTTTGTCGGATCTGCTTTAAAGTGTTACCTTAGAGTTAACATTTATCCCGAGGTAAGTTAACTTGTTTAAGAGCTTACCACAGTGATCCGTTGGCCTATATGATTCTTCGTTTCTCTATTCGAAGGAAGAGTCTGTGGTAATTGCCCTTAGTTTTCAATAACCAGGCGGACATTCTATCATAACTAGAGCTCTGATTCAGGAATATCTTGTATCTCCTACTCTGATCAGTGATAAGGTTTCATTTTTGAAGTTCCGTGCATTTCTGTCTTGTAGTCAACTTGGAACTGCTTTGCGTTCATATAAACTCACCTTTTCTGAATTAAAAAAAGCGAAAACTTTTTGTAAAGCAATTGGTATACTCCCCACTGCACTTTTTTATACTTTTGCTTGCGTCTGAGCAAAGATGCGGATGCATATGAGTAGCAAATACATTTTCTTGGGGATTTCCATCTTATCTCTCGTGGAAAAAGTGCACACTAAATCTTTTCAAGGTGTCTGTATCTTTACAAGTAAACCCCCATTATCGATCTCTGGGTATAAAACCGATCGTATTGTTGTATCAACCAATCAGTACTAAAAGTTATTTCGTTTCGTAGGCAGTCCTTCATTTAAGCAACATGAAAATTTTGGCGATTTGGGGAATGATATTTGGAATCTTCGCTTTGCTTGCAGTTCCATCTGAGGCGACTAGAGATGCTCGACCATCCCCAGGAAGATTCGCACCCCCGCCGCAGAGGCAGAAACCTTTCCTTTACGACCGCCTTGACAGACCATCTAGAACGAGATTTGCCTAAGAACACATTTGTATAAATGAACAATTTATATTAAAATAAAGAATTACAAAAACTGGTAGTAAAAACTGCTTTGATTCATCAGAAAATTATTAGCGCGCTTGCAATCATTACAAAACCGGGGTTATAAAAAAAAACGAACGAAGGCCAGGTCTATGTTCTTCTGAAGAATCTTTGTGATTCATGAGCGCTGCAACAAATTCCATTTGTTTTATATTTGGCACATTGTGGCCTGACTCCAGAATAGTATCTTCAGCTTCTGTCCAACTGTGAAGTGTTTACAATACATGAAGTTGCTTCTGTCCAACCTTAGATTATTCCGCCTTATCTTATATAGTATATACAATATTATGTTTAAATATCTAAGAACATTTCTAATCTAGAAAAGTGTTTTTTATGTAAAGATGTAAAGTCAAGAAAAAATAGAACACTCAGTCTAAAATAGCGTGGATATGAGTTAAAGGTTAGATGTTCATTAAAAACGACAATTTTCCGTATACAAGTATGCACACCACATCCTTTTTCATTTAATATATTCCCAGGAAAAATCTAAATGATTAAATCCTTGCGTTAATCAAACTACGTATGGGCCCGAAAGTCAAATGAAGACGGCAAGATTGGAATAATTAGAGCCTGTAATGCGCAGCTGAGTAGAAAAATGTACGGTATGCTGCAACCGGTCCTACAAACGTCAAAGAGAGTGCTATTTCTCCACAATCCTCAAGAAGTGGCTGAAAAAACCAACTACACTTGAGAAAAATACAGTGAGCTAGGATAAAGATTATGCGCAAATGAAACGGGTAACAGGAGATGTATTCGTATGCGAATCAAATATCGAGCTAGGCGAAAGGAAAAAAAGAAGCTCAAGAAAAGAAACAACTTCCTGGGACAAAAACAACAACTGGTAATTGACCTTAAGCCCAAGACGTAAGCTTTTCGTGATGCATCACTCTCAATAACAATTCGTAAATATTATTCTCCTTCAAGATTTATACACTTTTTCATTCAATTTGAAACATTTATTGCACTCTGAACCTAACACTTTAGAATCTTGTTTTTTAAAAACCTCTACAGCCTCTTCTGGAGTTGAAAAACGTCGAATACGCATTTTATTTTTTATGAACGGGGATAAAGAGAAGTCATTAGGCAATAAATCAGGAGAATTTGGGAAATGACTCATTAATTCGACATTTTGAAACTTCAAACATTGAAGTGTTTGACTTGCTGTGTGTGAACTAGCGTTGCCCTTAATGAGGATGATACGTAATTTTTTGTTTGTTTTATGCAATTCACTGATGACTTCCAGCAAATAAATTGTTGTGTACCAAACCAACCGGCATTAATCCTCCTAAGCCAAAGTAGCAGCATGACCCGATTTACCGAAAAAACAAGCGATCATTTTTTTCGAAGTGATTCGATAACTATACCTTATCCAACAAAACATGTCAGTACAGGGCTTATGGGAAAGCTTTTTTTTCTAACAGTGGTGCCTGTAGGTGGACTCAATGGCACATTACCACTGAAACGCAAAGGAAGCCACTGAACTTTGTGTACAATTGTTGTTGTAATTATTTTCAGATTTAACTATGACTTGCTTGCCCGATAGCCGTGGACAAAATGATCATAAAATCACCATTCGCCATTACTGCTGGCTGTGCATTGAAAATAATCTCATCAAAGCAGTGTTACCATTCTCAAATGTTATTGTTGAAAAGCACATGGGATTTGAAGCTTTTGAGAACACAAAAATGAATTTATGTGTAATAATATGTGTGGTGGTGTTGTCATTTGCGTTTTTTTTCTCCTCTTTTTGAGAAACCGTTAAAATGTAGTCAAACCATTTTTTTCGACTTTGTATTTTAAATTTTATTCGCGCGCTATTTTAATGCATTGCAACAAAGCAGTGCAATAAGTGACCATATTATTGTTGGACTATGTGCGTTTTAGTGATATTGTGTTAAATAATAGTGGTTCAAATTACTCTGTTGTGTCGGTGTTAATGTTGTGTTTAAGAAAAAAAGGGTTATTTTCGCAAATTAGTGATCATATTGTGATAACCACTTAAATGTGAGCAACGACATCTAGATTTACAGAGCAGAAGATGTCGATACTCGAAGAGCAGAATATTTCGATACTTGAATAGCAAAGTCTCAACCATTGATGACTGGGGAGTGTAATCGAATTTTCTAGCAAAATGGAAATTATATGGGACGCTGGATGGCGAGGAAAAAGGTAAATGAAATTTATGTCGTTCAGCAATATTTTTATTTGTTTATTTTAAATGGGGAGATGGTAACCCTTAGCGAAATGCTCTTTCTATTTGTGGTGATTCATCATATACACCATGGCAACCCTATGAGAGCTTTAAAGAGGGACATGCATGTTATTGCAACCAGACTAAGAGGCAAATATCCTATCTTCCCTGTACTGACATTTATTCTTGGATAAACTATGCCGACACTTTTGTCGGTTTTCGTTCACCTTGGAATACCCAAACAGCCGATTGTCGCTTAGATTCGATTTCATATGAATACATATAGGTTTCGTCTCCTGTTACGGTGCTTGTAAACGATTGCATTTCTTTAGCGTTTCTTTGCACCATTTGACACTTTTTTTGAGCATAGGTCCACTTGTGTGGTATCCACATAGAACAAAGCTTCTTCATAGCTAAATGTTTATGCAATATTGATTGAATTGCGGTCTTAGTAATGTCCAAGGTTGCTTCTATACCGTGAGTGTGGTACATGACGGTCGGCTTCAATGATGGCGCATACGGCATCAATGTTTTCTGGAACAACAGCACTGCAAGGACGACCTTCACGAAATTCATCACTGACGCTAGCACGACCGCGTTTGAACTCTGCAAACCAGTTATAAATTGTAGCAATGGATGGAATTTCGTCAACAAAAGCCATACGAAGTCGATCTATGCATTGTTGTTGAGTTGGGCCATATTGAAAATCACAAAATACTTCACGAGAAACTTCCATTTTTTGACTAAAATGTTAACTAAAACATATTGTTTTACCATAAACAGTTTCGAATTCTATGAATATGATATTTGGAAACGTCAAAAGAATCAGTGCTGCCACACATTTATTAGCTTTCATCAATCGCTGGCTTCATCAATTTCTAGTCAAAGCTCGATATTTTTCATATTTTATGGTTAAAGTATTGGCGGCATCGCCTTCTTAGGGGACAGGACAATAACTGGTTCTGAGGTAACGCCAAACCAAGTGCAATTGCGGCTGACCAATACTGGGTTCTCAGTACCTCACACACAGGAATTTTGTTTATTTACGAACACATTGAAGTGGAAATGAACTTCATCACTCATTAATTTGCCTAGATTGGATTTTACATGGAAATATCTGCACTCCGGTTTTTAAAACTCTTATCAAAGATCTGACGGACACACTGAAATGTTCAGAGAACCCTCTATTATATGTTTCTGAAATTTTGCAAGAATACGCTTAACATTCACTTCAGTTCGAGCAGTGCGAGATCTTTCAGTTCGGGAAAAATCAGTTTCAGCCCCCTGTTGATGAAGTCGCGTCACTAATGCCCAATTCATGTTCGCTGAGGGTGTATTTCGCTCAGAAAAAAGATGCTGGTAAGCTGTTTGGGTCAAAATAATCGAGCGAATATTTCTAAAATACATTCAGTGGTTACATACAGTGGTTCATCATAATATCATTCTACAGACCGCTCTATTTTGGATTCCCCCCTTAGTGAGGCCAAGAATTTGTCTAAGCGTTAGAGTGATCCAGCTTTATCGTTCAACCGTTTCTTTGAACTTTGACTTATAATTGAGCAACTATTGCTATTTGGATCTGGTTGTTGAAAATGACAAAACCAACTGATTTGTTCAGTCTGAATCTTGTTCAGTATCGGTTTCTCAATGTTTAGAGATATACTGATGAGCATTCATAGCGAGATGGGTGTAATGGTTGAAGGTTTGAAGGGGCGGAATGCTACTGGCAATTTCGATGGAGCTCTGGTGGGGGAAATAGCGATGTTCGAGGGTGTCAATTGTGATATTAGCATCACTTTTCCTTTTCCACCCAGACTGAAAAACCGGATCCCGAATACGTCGGTTACTTGATTAACTGCACTCAGACATCACTAATGTCTATTGAAATAACACCAGCACATTTACTGGAGAAGATTACCAAGCTTAAAGATGACTTTTCTTCTACTCCCGAAGATCTGCCCAAAATTTTTTCTTACAAAATGCGCCAATTCAATCTCTCGTAAGCATCTCCAGGCTTTCGATCTCCCAGAGGGTTTTTCTCGGCTCTGGAAA
The DNA here is from genome assembly GCA_949129095.1 of Volucella bombylans. NCBI lineage: Eukaryota > Metazoa > Arthropoda > Insecta > Diptera > Syrphidae > Volucella > Volucella bombylans. The sequence continues at coordinate 197,453,146 of OX422141.1, read as the reverse complement.
AGCGGTTATATAATCCCTCAGACAGGATATTACCAACTACCAACCCTTGCTGAGTTATCCAGCATTCCCAAGATCTTTGAGAGCAACATTTACGATGCAATGCTCTTTTGTTACAGATTCATCCGAACCAACATGGATTTCTTAAAGGCAGATCAACTACTACCAACCTGTGCCCTAGAGCAAAGGAAAGAAGTGGATGCGATTACCATCGACTGGCCCTCACTGCTGGATCAGATTTTGTTTGATACCAACCCCAACAATTTAAGGTCTGTTCCTCTTTTTCGTCCAAAGAACCAACGAACGGCATATACGTGAAGCTAATAAAATGTCCCATGTGTGCGATCTCCATTGCAGCAGAAGTACTCTAAAAAACACCTTCAGTCATCACCCGATAACCTAAAGTTTTACAGTACACGGGTTGAGGGTTAAACAATGACGACATGAATTGAATATGAATCAAGAATTGTTCTTCGTTGTGAAAAATGGTTCTCGAGATTGTGCTTTGAACACGACTTCAAGAATGTGCCTTCCTCGGCTGCTTTGTCGAAGCACATCCTGTCGGTTCAAGTTTGTGCTACTCTTTCGAGTATTTGTGGTTCTATTTTACCCATAACGTGCTGAATGTTGGCTTCCAAGAGCTGAACAAATTGCAAACTATTTATTAGCATGCACCAAAGCTCCGCATACGTATGTAACTCCACAAGAAGTAATCGAGCGGCACCAAATCGCACGATCTCAGTGGCCAATTCACTGGTTCATTTTGCGATATAAACTTCCTCAATAAATCAATGAATGCAAAAGCTGTTCAAGGCATACCCAGATCAGGTATTTTGCCAAATTCATGTCATGGAGTACACCCATATGCCGCTGCGATGTCAATGGATAATTAGCTTGCATACAATTCGCTTCTACCCATTCTGGTTCTGCATTTATTTAGTGAGTGCACTCGTCCCCATTAGATGAAGCAATTCGTTCTTAGTGGATAGCAGCCTCACTTCGATGGTTGCGCGTTGAACAATACTCCTGTGGTTGGAATCCTGAAGTATTGCTTTCCAACTTGAAGTTGTTCACACACTTTAAAACTCATACCATCAGAATGTGCAACACACAAAAACATACAGCCGCATCTGCACATAATTTTCTTCTTATTTGACCTTCAGTAATGCAAAATTCTTCTCACAAAGAAAAACAAAAACAATCCGAGAAGCAGACGCAGATAACAAAATACAATACCACCTGTTGACTTTGCAACTTCACTCTCAAACAAATTTTAATCTCCGCGCCGCTGATTGCGTTCCCCGCTCACATAAATTTCTAAAATTGTATTTCTTGATGTTCACCAGCCTGCAAAAGCGTCAACATCTCCTATCAATTGGCACGTCGCATTAGCGCAATGCATCAGTTCCTGTCCAGAAATAGAATTCAGTTCCATTTTCGCTAATTTCATGACTTGCCACAAGAAAATAGAAAATAAATCTCACATACGCATTACTGTTGCTACTACACTTTATTTCAGAGATGTATGAACCATTTCTCATTGGAATCAGTTATAGCAATGGAGTGCAAAAGTTATAAAAAGACCAAAAACAAAAACATCGATACAAAGAGGTGTTAGGATACGAAAATAGAGGAAATTAAGATTTTCCCGTTTTCCATTCTTAAGACAAAGCTACGTTTAAGTAAATTATAATTGCTTCGCTGCTAGACAAATGCAATGGATGGGCGTCAGCCTTTTGCGTTGTGCAGTGAGTATCCAATTACTTGGAGACGTTATCGAGGAAAGTCTTGTGGCGAGCGATGGCTTCCTCGTGCTCCTTTATCTGTTGGTGATGGAATTCAGCCTGTTGGATCTGATCGTTCTTCAATTTTTCCAATTGTTTCCTTTGCTACACACACAAAAACCAAAGTTTAGCCACCAAACTTACTGCATAGAAGTGCGATTCTAACCTTTTTGTAGAAGTATTCCTCCTCACGAGCGGCTTCCAACTTGCCGAAAGCACCTCCAGCGTCACGTATTGCTCCACCACCGCCACCTCCTTTACCGGCACCACTTCCCAAATCACCCAACTGACTCATCTTGGCAAATCTATAGAGAAAAAAGCAAACATTTCATAATGGTAGCTGGAAAAACATCACTGGACAATTGCGTAACAGTTTCGTGGGTCAAACACAAAAGGAAAAAAAAAAAAAAACAAAATGGATGAAGACCTGGAGTGTCGTTATCTGGAAGTTTTTAGAGCGTAGAAATTGAGGAAAATACTTTTTGGGTACTTACTGCATACCTGCTGGGTACAGGCGACCTGTGCTGCGACGTAGTGCGAACATTCTTCTTATTACCAGTGATTAATCTGAGGACAGGTAAACAAAAACAAATGATTTCGGCTTTCTCTTGGCAATGAATCAAAAACAAGCGAATAAATTCTTTTAATGAAGAAATAAAAATTAAAAATAATTTGGCGAGCCCCCAACCTGCCGGCGCTTACCTTCGAGAACGAATGACGTACAAACTGAAAATGATGAAACTTCTCTTTTCGTTGTGCTCGTTGTTATTTTGACATTTGGTTCGTTGAAGCAGTTGAAGGCTTTAGCAGAAAGTGGGCTGGGTGCATTGGTCGGTGTATTGGTTCATTTGTGAGTTGTAGAACTTTCGAGGTGTGTTCAGCAATGGAAGATTTTGTCAGTTTTAATTTTATATTTGTTTTTTGAATGCCTGATAATGGTGTGTTTGGATATGCCATTCGCAAGTTGGCATACTCAGGGTTCCCGGTAACAAATTTATGTTTTTATACGTGAGTATAACAAAAAATGAGATACATTCGTTTTCTTAGTGTATGCCAATAAGGTAGAGAATAATCTGTGATTATGCGGCCTTAATTTTTGATGTCCACATTTATCGCCTATTCCCCGGAGTTTGATAAAAACGTCCCAATTATTCCGTTTGTCGATAAGTCGCACTAAACGCTTACTCTTATTCAATGTAAAGGCCGTCGGTGTTTATGTCGCCCATTGAGGTGGTAGTGGGCCTCGTCCCTCCAAAAGATGAAATTCACAATGCAAAATCTCTTTAATATTGTTTCATAAAAGTTTTCCATCAACTGGGGATGCGTGGCGATTGATCGAGAAACTGCTGAGTGTCCTATGAATTGCATAGGGCCAGCAGGGCAACAGTCAAGTTCATAGCGAAGTGCTTGCCTTTCGTCAAAGTGGTGGTGTCTGGTAACTGCAACCCTTACTCCTGCAGGCTAAAATTGCAAGGGCATGCTCCGCCAGTGGCATTATACTGATTATACTGAGTCTTCCGTCGGACTCAGTATTGTTGATTTTGCAACGCCGCGAAATGTCACTGTAGCAAGCGCACGGTTTCCTCATCTCAATATACACAAGGTGACATGGCATTCTCTGGATCTTCAAACTCTAAATCAAATTGCGATAGACATAAGGTAAATTTCATGTATCCTCGCGTGTACAGAAATCTCGCAATAACCCCTATGCCGCCAGCTTCAAGTGTAGAGATAAAGAAGGAAACCTTGTAGTAGAGTCACAGTCGGTGCTGAGAATATCGGATAAGAAGCTCAACATCCCGCCGTCAGATAGAATAGACCATTCAACTTAGACGGTGATAGCGAAAACTTTTGTCAACCTGACCAAAACGAAGTAAGGATGACTAAGCTAAAATCTAACAAATTAACTGTAACTGACGGCTTTATGAAAGCTGCTGGAAATGATAGAGGACTTGCTCCAACTCGTTTCTCAGAGCTGGTCAGAAGTCAGTGCCTGATGAGTGGAATCTCAACAGCATTTGTCCAATCCGTAAAAAATGAATCCCCTCAACTGCGCCAACTATAGTGGCATAAGGCACCTCAACATCGCATACAAGATCCTATCTGCCATATTGTCGGTAGCCTCAACTATTTATAAGTTCTGAATTATATAGCGAAGATTCACAAGGTCGTAAGAGGGCACACAAATATCGTAACTCAATTCAGTCTTTCGTTGCCTTCGTTTATTGTTGTGTAAAGTACGTTGCTGGTGGCCACAAAAACGAGAGGGTGTCACGTTGACAAAATAAAGGCATCCAAAATTTAACCGCTGTGCAGAATGACACTCTGTATGTAGGAATAACTTTGACTATAGCAATATTTCTTACGAAAGGTTCAAACTATAAAATTCCATTTCAAATTCAGTGAACGAAATGGTAGGTTAAGCGGAGATTAATTCAATAATGACAGGTTTTGAAATGGTCTTCTAACCTAAAAGACTGCTTATTCAACATCAAGTAGTAACTACAGCTGTGTTATCATGTTCGACAGAGTTCATAGCCCTTAGACTCCACCCAATGTCGTATGTTCGTTTAAGCCAGTCAATTTTAATTTATTTTTTATTCTGATAAAACTGCACCTTGCAGCTATGTGTCGAAAGCTTTGAACGAGAGTTTTTGCCTAAAATAATGATATATTTATATAAAATTATTTGATGCGCTACAGACAACGCCGTCAGGGACGAACATGTTTAGAGCAGTATAATGAAATCTGTGTATGTCAACAAAACAAAAAAAAACATCAAATGTCCATATATCTATACTTATGTCTGTATACCGGTCAACACCAAAACATTTTATTTGACATACACAATTATTTTTCATTTCTGTTTCTATCCATTAGTAGATGCAATTAAATAAAATTGTTATCAACAACCGAAACAGATCTTTCTATTCAGTTGGCAATGCGGCATTCAATTCCTGCCAAATGTCACTTTCATCAGAATTTAGCTTGCGAAAAAGAGACACTACCGGTATAACCAATATAAACAAAGAAAGAAAAAACAGCTCAGCACTAGTCAGAAAATTTTTACTGTCAAAACTCAAAAGTGCTCTCGTTGCAACAATCTTCCCGAAGTAAATTGCCCACGAAAAAACCTTAAATTATCATTTTCCTAAAATAATCATCTCAAATCGCATTTCAAAAAATAATATTTCAACAATTCTATATAATTAAACAGTAAAATGGCGGAATTAGAAGACGCCGCTGAGCTATTATTTTTCGATACATTTTCACACGAAGTGAATTCGGTTAGTGGAAACATGTTAATTCTCTTTAAAAACGTATTTTTCAATAAACTCCTCTGTTTCAGGACATAAATCTAGATCTAGTGCAGTTCCCCAAACCAGTGTACATCACTCAGGTTCGAATAATTCCACTTGGAGCACGTGTGCAAGCTGATTTTCCTGGCGGAGTACGTCTGGGAGCCACAAACCCTTCCAAGTTTGGGATAGAATTCTTCGTAAATGATTTGGGTATGCCAGGAGCGTCAACTTTTGAAAATCTCGGCAGCTTAGAGTACAACCAAAACGATTGTATTCATTTGGAGTGCAACCATGAGAAGATTCCAACAGACGGGCTAGTGTTGCGCGGCTGGTACAGCACGATTACTTTGGCAGTATATGGCACTTTGACGAATACAACAGTGGCTGATCAAATCGCAAGTCCACCAAGGGAGCCTAGTGAACCACCAGCACCAGAGGAAGTGTGTTTGATTGCCGATGAGGATCCAGTGAAAGTGGATAAAGCCGATTGGCGCCCAGAAACCATCCCCTTCGAAAGTAATACAATGGAGGAACAGTTCGAGCTGGTTCAGAGCCCTTCAGTTGCTGGATTTCAAGAACCCGATGAGGCTGGGCTGTACAAGGCTGATGTACGGTTGAGAAAGACTTCGCATTCTTCGGACCGGAGTGGACCATCGAGGAATCGCACGCATTCGGAGAGTAATGAAAGGGAGGGCTACGTTCGGCAAAAAGGACGAGAATGGTCAAGAAGCCCAGATTATCGGCATTCCGGCCGTCGCACTAGGTCGAGTGGAGGAGATGCTTCGCATAAGTGGCCTCGGACACCTCCACTTGATTCACCAATTCGTCCACGTTCTCCAGATATCAGTGAGATTGATGATTATAAAATAAAGCCACCAGTTGATCCACAGCCGTCTATTGAGGAAGACGAGGAGCAATTTGAACCGATTCTCTCTGACGATGAGATACTAGGTGATGACGATGACGCTCAAGACATGGAGGACGAGATAGATCTAGAAGCAGCTACGTTCGAGACAGCCATTAAGATCCATAACCCATTCAAGATGCCACTTGAAAGGTTCCAAATGAATATGCACGAACTGTATGCAAAAGATCTGGAGAATCTTGCAGGGATATTGAACAAGTTGAAACTGCAGACAAAGATCGACAGCGTAGCGACCTTCAGAGAGTCTTCTGTCGATGAGAAGGAATGTCTCGTGCACATATCCGAGCAACTGATAAACCACTTGACGCACATCCACATGAACTACCGCCGGAGAAACTTCACCCTGAACGCATTCTTCCACGATGCGCCAGAGAATCTGATCGTCACCGGTCATCTGTTACGCATTGCCTTGGACTTTGAAAGTGCCTGTTTGCAGCCCCAGCCTGCGCTCAAGATCCGACATATTAAAATAGGTGTGCGGCTGATTGAACTGCTTGCTCCTAGCAAAGACGTCCTAAATCATCTGCTTGCCGTTGAGAAGTTAGATCCATTCACTGAATTATTCGGCCTCTACCAGCAGGAATACATGGCTCTCTCCATAAAGCTGATGCTTCTCAAGTCGGTCTATGCCCTGTTGGATACAAAGGAAGGCGTCAAACTGTTCATTAACAACGGCAAGGTGAATGGGTATCAGCATTTGTTGACAAACCTCCTGCAAACTCCTCTGACACGTACCAAGTTTGCACTTAAATCGATTGTCAAGAAAATGAATCTCTACGAAGCACTCGAGACGATCCGCGAGGGAGTGACCAAACAATTCGTCCTCTCCGACTATTTTTCCGAACACCTCTACAATGACATTGAATTCGCCTTGGGTGAAGTTATCTCGGCCTTGAGTGCCGATGCTCTCAGCTACCACCAACCGAAACGATTCCTTCCGGTCTCAAAGAAATTCGAAATTGTCTACGATCCTGGCGCGGTTAAGAGCTGGAGCAGCATGATAGAATCTTATTTCACGTCTCACTCGCTGTGTGAATCAATTTTGCTGATCCTGAGCAACAGAAGTGCAGTTCCTCAATCTGTTGTGACAAGGACGATGGAACTTATAGAGGCAATGCTCAAAACCAGTGTTGGAATCGATTACTTTGTCGATGATTGCTTTGAAGCCACACAGGCACTTGTGAATTGCATCTTGTTTGACCCACAGGGCCCTGAACTAGATGACCCTGTCGAAGAAGAGGAGTTGGAGGAAGATTTTGCAAAGAAACTGGAGAGCACCGAAATTACGCCTCTTCAGAGATTGGGCTTGGAATTGGCCTTTAAAGTGCAGACGCGGTATCATATCGACGCATTGGTTTACACACCTATGACACCGGAAGAGGCCAACTTCTTGGCCACCCATCTTCATGAACTTTACAGCCAAACATGTACTATCAGAGGACGGATGTATACAGTTGAGACGATTGGACTAAACAATTACTTAGAGCCAATTATCAAGTTAATTGAGAAGGAGCGACGACAACAAGGCTCCCTGGGGGTAAAGTACAAGTCTCCTGTGCTAAGCTACGCTGTGGATATGGTTGATTGTTGTGTGCGACATTGTGATAGCCTTGACTATCTGATTGAGCACGGAGCTACGATCCTTGAACTAGCGAAAAACCATGAAAACTTTGAACCATCGGTATCTGCTGTTCTGCAGGAGATGTACGTCTACTTAAAGCCCCTAGAGGCAATCAACATATTTGCTTATGACGACATATCACCGCTTGTCGAGGTCATTACTCGCAGTTTGGAATACATAACGACGTTCCCTGGCGATCTCATCATGGGTCTTCGCATTCTCAGACATCTCTGCATTGGAGGAGGTCGTACAGTATCCAGTGCGGAAACTAAAGAACTTAAACATCGGTTCGTGACTTTACAATTCTACTCGGTCGATGGTGTGTTGACGCTGCTGCACATTCTGGAGAAACTCTGTCTATACTTTGAACAGCCAGGATTGCATGCGCCGGCTTTGATGACTATCCAGGGGGTGCATTGCTGTCAAATTGTGCTGCCTACGCTTCAGGTTCTACGCGAGATGCTTACATTCGGCATTCAGAGCAGAGATGTGGATTACAAAGACCTCACGCCTATAGAACACCTAATGAAGACCTACTTCCTAATGCATTACATTCCAGCAACCAGTCAGGCTTTCGAAGAGGCTCAGAAGATCAAAGCGGTGATCATTAAAATTCTCCTCGCATACACCCAACCAAACGAAGAAGACGAGGATTCTCTTCACAAAAGTTTGTGGACACAAATGATTCGGGAGGTGATTAAGGCTATACTAACGGGACCTTCTACTTTCATACCTGGTCTCCAGGTACTGGCTGAATTGTTGCCTCTGCCCCTACCACTGCCAATAACAGGCTTGTTGAAAGAATCACAAATGCAGAGACTATTGACAGAGCGAAAGCTATGGTCTGCTCATTTGCATCCAGAAAGTGACCGTCTAGCTCAACTGATTGAAACCATCTGCCCGACTTCTTTCCCCCAGCTATCCGATTTGTTAACCCGTGTTTGCCTACAGCTGGCTGATCTTGCACCGAATATGACTTTACTCGTATCAAAGACTCTGACAGATATGTTGAGTAACGAAGGAACCAATGGCCCAAGCCTTGCAAGACTCCTTCAATTCTTCGCTCAACTAACGTCGTATGCCTCGGTAAAGATATCAGCTTTGTCGATTTTCTCTGGCAAACTGTGGGAATTGATCTACGCAGTGCTGACAAATACCGAAAATATCTCCGAACAGACGGCCAAGTGTCAGATGTCCGCACACAGGATACTGGAGAACTTTTTGGATTCGGAAATTTCTCTGATTTCGCCGTCCTCCACATCATCGCCGGAATTGAATCTAGCCTCGGCACTACCTCCAAGAGAATCGATTCCCAAAATAATTGATGCCATTCTGACGAATCTGCTGAATGCAGATGTAAGTGGACCTGTTACTCTTGTGGCTTCCCGGAATTTGGTCATCCTAACCGAACACGAGTAAGTAAAATGGAAAAAAATTCCTGTGATTCTACAGTCTAACATACGTTTCCTTCTTTCAGTATAACTTTCTTCCATTTACGCCAATGTTTGTTGTTAAAGCGCCTTGAGTTCCAAGAATGGCTGGACAAAGTCATAAAAGCCAGCGAAAGTGGTACATTCCACGGTGTTCTTGAAACTATTGTTCTACTGGTTCGTGCGCTCACTCAGATTGACAACTCTACAACGGACACAACGATTCCTAATCGAACTTTGAAGCTAACGACACAGGAGCTCAGTTCTCTGCTTGGATATAAAAAAGAAAGCGAAGAACCGCATGTTCTGCAGCGCATCAAACAAATTCTAGAAAAAGGAGAAACTCCAACTGAATCACTTATGGCAGACATTGCAAAGAACTCGACGGAATTGGAGAGTTTTGAACCGATGGAGGGTGATGAAAAATCACCAGAGACCGCCACCGAACCTCATTTTCCTCAAACCGAAGGCATTGTAACACAATATGCAGCACGTCCCATCTACACCATTTATGAAACGACAGATGATACTCAACTTCGATTCCAGTATTGGTTGGATCCACTTCGAATCGACACTCTGACAAAGGAGGACCTAGCCTTATGCGAGCGTGTGACCTATGATATTGCAGATTTAGTTGCTACGTGCCTTCCAACCGAAACAAACCTTTCATCGGATTGCAAGCGTGTCCTGCATCTGTCCGCTTCACCCCAATCCAACCGTGAACGAACTCCAACAGCTCCTTGCTTCCGCACTCGTCGCGTCGAAGTAGAACCATCAACTGGCCGCCCTGAGAAGAAGATTTATGTAACCCCAGTCCGAGGTAGAGGATTTGCCAGAGCACCACCATCCCGTGGGGATCTTTTCCGTTCGCGACCACCGAACACTTCACGGCCACCTTCTCTTCACGTTGATGACTTCCTTGCCCTTGAAACTTGCGGAGCTCAACCAACAGGCCCAACAGGTTACAATAAAATACCCTCACTGATGCGTGGATCACGCGTAGGACGCAATCGAGGCTCACGTATCTCTAGTTCAGGTGGCGGCCCTTACAGGTGAGAATACTCTTGAATTTAGAATTCACTTCTTTCCTCTAAAGAAAATCCAAACCTCATAGGACCGCTTCACCATCCCCTTGGGATGCATCCTTAGCACCACCACCACCGCAGCATTTTCGTACGGCAACATCGGAACCAGTGGTAACACCACACTTCAGCAGTGATCCTCACTACTCTCAGTCTCACTTTGGTGGACAGAGATCACGAGGACGTGGTCGAATCAGGACCTACCTGCGATAGATGACAAAACTTGTGTTTGTATTTGTAATTTTTATTTTTATGAAATAAAATTTATTTCGATGTGTAGAGAGCGTTTTCTGTTACAACATAATCTAGTGGGACGTCTAGCTGATCTACAGGAAGCTCATCATCGGGGACTATTTGCTCGTTGAATGCAAGGCCCATCAAGTATGTTGTTTTGTTCGCTTTTCTCTCGGGATACGTTTCCCAATGTCGCTTAAAATATTTGTCGTAGAAACCCATTCCATGACCCAATCGACCACCGCCCTCAGAGAATGCAACTCCTGGAGTGAGAAACAGATCGATTCCACCTTTTGCAAGAGCATTTTCACGTCCGTCACTCATCTTTGGCTGCTTTATGTTCCATTTTGTCATGGAAAGAGATTCATAGTCATCCATGTTCGCCAGGCGTACCATTTCCATGACATTTTTACTGTAAGTCGGAACGAAGACCTAAAAGTAGAACGAGATTTTATGCTTTTGAGTTGATTTTCCCGATAATCGTTTCCAGCTCACTTCCTTTCCTTGTTTGAACATCTCGGCCAGTAAGTGTGTCGTGTCGACTTCTGTCGATGTGCTGAGGTATACACTCACCCTCTTGGCACCTTTAAACTGATCTGATGAAATGACCTGAAGGAAAATGAAAATGAAAGGAATCCAGATGAGGAACTACAATAACTTACCGTTTTTCTGATTGCGTCTGATTGTTCTTTCCTGGATTCAGGTGAAATTGCAGTAAGGATCTCCTCCATTTTCTTTCGGAGTGCTATCTTCAGTGGATTACCTAGGTTCGTCATTTTGTTTTGTGAGTTTAACTCGAAGGTAAGTGACGAACTTGCTGTAGCGAATGGCGGCTTACGGATGTCTGAGCTGTAAAGAGACAAACTGATGAATAATATACTCGAGACAGTCAATCTTATTCTAATCTGAATTATTTAATGTTTATAAAAAAAATCGTCGATATGAAAATGTTTTTTTTATACGTGTGACGTAGATCAAAGTTTATCAACACTTGATCCCCAATTGGTGGATCAACAATAGCCTGGCCGCGTCGAAGACAATCAGGTAGCTGATAACTTATCAGCAGTGTTTACTTAAATACGGTTTCTAAAAATCCGCCCGTTTAAAAAAAAAACAAACAAATTGTTTTGATTTCTTTCATGGATTTGTTGTTAGAGAGAAATAGTTGCCCAAAAAGGTACGTATTCATGGCTTAATCTCTTATATGCCAGTGAATTGAAGTAATCGCAGCCATACACGTATCTCTTGGTTCATCTCTGGTTAGACGTCTCCATCAGGGATTGTGAAGAGTTGAGGTATGCCCAGTCTGCTTGTTGCTCCTTTTATCTTATTAGATTTAAATCTGGTCCTGACCTGGTTAAAAAGTAAAAGTGATGGCTTTGAAGTCGTGAGATACACCTTCGGCCAAATAACTCTTCTTTTGGAGGTCTTGTAACAATTCGCATCAGGGCTAAATACGTTAATTCCAGTCTGACACACGCTCAGGCGGTGCAATGAAAGAAAATTTTTACAAACTCCCCAAACAAAACATAAGAGATGCCGTCAGAAACCCCTTCTCAGCTTGTCAGACTGTACAGAATGACCGTGGCGGAGCCTTTGACATCGAAGAATCTAAAAGGACTTGTGTACCCCGCCTACGCTATTAACGCTTAACAATGACACTTCCACAAATGTTATGCTTGCCAATCGCTCTTTCTTTGACCTAAGAAGGCAAATGCGTAATGAGGCCTTGTGAAGAAACACTAAGGAGACTCTATACATATAAGACGATTGTTACCCAAATGTTGCTCTATGGTACAGACGTCCACCCTGAACATTGTCAAAGGCGGATGAATATATCCTATGTCGTTTTTAACGTATGGTTCTTCGGAGATAAGATAGCAAAGTCTATGAGCTCTACAGCGACATCGAACTAGTAAGAAAAGTCCGCATACGTCGCCTGGGATGGCTAGGGTATATAGAGCAAGTGGATAACAAGGCTGCGGTCCAAGAAGTCCTTGATTCCAATCTAGAACATTGTAGAAGAGTAGAGAAAAACATCGCCTTAGATGGCGCGCACAAATTGCAGACAATCTAAACTATCTTGCAATGTACAACTGGAGGCAATTGAAAAAAAAACGCACTAAAAGGTAAAGCTTATTGGTTCAGGCTTAAATCCACCCCAAACTATTGCACGATTTTAGTGAGCAAAGAGTAAAACTCGGATAAGTGCATCTGTATATTCGTCCAATGTTGTGAGGTATGTACTTACCCGGGTAATGCAGTTATAAATACCCGCTTAAGTACCTAAGGCACTTATGTTTTCTCCAATCACAGCTGAAGTGCCAAGGAATGAGACACTAAGCGGAAGAGACGAAGAATGCGTTACTGAAACTGCGATAAAATAGGACATCTTCAAAGGCGGTACCACGAAAAAGCTGCTCTCTTACAAATAGGGAATGAGACAAGGAGAGCGGCTACCAGAAAGCTGATCAATCTTCCCGAAGCCATCAGTCAAGAAATGCTTAAGCTCCTACGTCGCGGGGCAAAATTGGCAGTAGGAGTCGGTGGCCCCAAGACCATCAACCAAGTCTCGCTGGTAAAACGAACCAATACAGGTTTCCTGGTAGAAGTAGGCAACGGTAAGGAAAATCGGTTGTAACAATAGACACCAGTGACACGGCCAACAGCAGTTATAGCTGGCAACCAGCTACGAGGTAAACGATAAGGTATTTGGTGAAGTCCGCATAAAAATCCAGCTGGCCGGAATAGCCTTCTCTCATGTTTTTCTGGTGGCTGACATACATACGTGACGAGAACATCATTGGTACAGATTTGATGAAAGAACACGGGTTAGCAGTCATCTTTGGGACACAAACCCTGAAATATGGTAACTTGAAGATACATACCAATGGTATACGGAAGCGCCAACATTTCCGGCTTAAAAGTCTTCATCGGCCGAAATCAGGTCCTAGAGCCTTGATGGAACCAGAAAATAAGAGAGACTTCATGGTGGGAAAGACCTTAGGAGAACCATAGAACATAATGGTGCCTGTAAGGATTCGGAATCCAAACACTTTCACTGTGAAAGTTAAAAAGGGAGAGATAGCAGCGTAAATCTATTGGTGTCTAAATGATGTCACCAAAAAGAACGTACGAGTACATTACAAGGGTGAATAACCCGCCCAGTGCATCTGGACGACCGACGTTATCGTCATAGTTAGGACCTTTGAGAAGCATCGCGAAGATCTAAAATAAGTGTTTGAGAGGCTCCGACACGCTCATTTGAAAAATGTGTCTTGTTCCGTAAGTAAAATGTCTGGCTCACATTATATCAGCAGAAGGAGTAAGGATGGGTGCTGACAAAATTGAAGCGGTGAAATATCCTGTCCCAAATAATAAACATCAACTGAGAAGCTTCTTGGGATTTGCCACGTATTACAGAAAGTCCGTGAAAGACTTTGTTGGTGTTGCCAAGAGCCTGCATAAGCTTACGGACAGTTCAGGTGGTCTGGAGAGTGTGAAAAAGCATTCCAAGAACTCAAGCAGCAGCTGTGCAGTGCCCCATCTTGAGTTACTCCACACCCGGAAAAAATATTCATCCTAGACGCAGAAGCTAGCAATGTTGGAGTCACAACTGTGATCTCTCATGTTCACAATGGTCAGAAGAGAGTGGTTGCATATTTCAATAAAGCACTCCCCATGCCTGAACAGAACTACTGCATAACTCGGCATGAACTTTTGGCTTAGTTCTGACAACGAAGCATTTCCATAAGTACCTCTTTGGAGAGAAGTTCATTCTTCACACAGACCACGCAACTCTGAGATGCTTATAACAATATAATTTAAGGAGTTCAGATGCTTCTTCGTTTACGTGCCGACTGAACATTTTCGTATGGAGTTTTAAGTCGCCTCCGAGATCACTATTTCTAACGTACCATGGTGCGTCTTCTATACACCGCAGAACGTTGTTTTGTACACGTTCGATTATTTTGAGGTACCACATAGGTTTTATTTTTTTTTTTCTTTATAATTTACGCGCGCCTAAAACCCTTTTACTGTTGCCAGGGCGCGGGCGGAGGAAAGATAGAAGGAGGAGAAAGGAAAATTGTTTTTGTAGTGGTTTGAAACTCAGGTGTGTTTGGTTTCTATGTTTGCTCTCCAGGGGTGGGAGGAGTCCGAATAGGACGGAGAGTTTTTTCTTCACTCAGAGTGATTTGAGGTATATCACAGTATTTTTCTTTTTCTGTGCTTGAAACTCTACAACAGCCAAATCCACGTGTCAGTTTATGCCTTCACACGCAGAATTTTTCTGTCTGAGTTCCAATTACACAATGAAAAGCTGACTTGCTATGGGCAGGATTCGAACCTGGACCCTCCCCTCCGAGTGAGAAGCGTTTGCTACTACCACTACACCACGGCCACCGTTTGTTTGTAAAGGATTAATTTGTTGTGTACTGATATTACTGATTTCCTGCCAACAAGTCAATTTATTTTTCCTAGTTTGATGTCAAGCATGGCCACCGGTGGCTCACGTGGCATCTTGATAATACATAAATGTGTATGTTATGATGCCACACGATCTACCGGTAGTCATGATTGGCGTATTTTCCTTTTTCTTTAGAATTTGTTCAAATAGGTATTTGGTGAGATAAGCAATGGATCCAAGAAGATTTTATGGAACTTCTTCTATCCATGAAGCTTCTGATATCGACGAAGTGGATTTCGAAGAGTCCGATTCAGAACAATATGTTCCGTCTGACGAAAAATCCAGCGATTCAAGTGTGTTGGATGAGTTTTTATCATCTGAGGCTGAATCAGCCGTGGATAAAGTTCCGCTCTCGGGTGAATGGATGAGCTCAAGTAGTTTATGAGCTCATAGCTCTACAGACAAACTTGAACGCTCAAAATTTTTTGGACACAATTCGCGCATCAAAAGATGAATTGACACAGACGTTCGTGAAATAAAAAAAAATTCCTCGGACTTGTAATGTATATGGGCATCGTCAAATACCCATCTTTCAACGATGCCAGCACTGATACATTTTTCAAAAATATGTTTGTTCCACAAGTGATGTCGCGAAAAAGTTTTCAGCTTATCTTAAAATGTAGTCATTTCGCGGATAATGCAACAGTTGGCAACAATCGCTTAAGCAAAGTCAGCGGCTTTTTGGAACTTCTAGAGAAAAATTTCATGAACGCTCAAATTTCTGGCGAGACTCTAGCCGCCAATATAATCCCGGAAAATGTTATAAATACGGAATGAAGGTTTACAAATTGTGTGATCCTAATGACTACACGTATACTAGCTCCGTTTATGCCGGAAAAAACAATTGCCACAATCAAAGAGGTATACCGACAAATAGTGCTAGACTTAGCAGAATTCTAAGTCGAGAAAAGTAGAACTATGGCCACTGATAATTTGTATATGTCGGTTGCCTTAGCGAGGACTTTGCTTGCTCGCAAAAGTTATTTAATTGGAAAACTGTGTAAGAAAAAATTAGTTTTGCTGGCAAGCCACAAAGAAAATTCGATTTTAACACCATATAAGGTATGACCAACCGGTGGTAAATGTGGCAGTTAACGTGTTAAATGACGCTCGAGAAGGAACACTCGCACTAGAAATTAAATGTTATGTAGTGATTTTGTCAATAGCAATACTGCCTCCCGGACTAGTAAATTATTAACTGATTTTATCGAGAAAAATTCAGCTCACGTATGAAAATTAAAGCAACTGAAGGCCAAAAGTAGAAGCGCTTCTGCGCTTGGTGTTGTAATACCCTGGCTAGGCTTTAAATGATAAATAATCTGGTTATATTTACT
Organism: Volucella bombylans; assembly: GCA_949129095.1. Lineage (NCBI taxonomy): Eukaryota > Metazoa > Arthropoda > Insecta > Diptera > Syrphidae > Volucella > Volucella bombylans. Next base: position 197,436,969 of record OX422141.1, on the reverse strand, counting down.
AATGTAATTAGCAGCACTTTGCAACTTTTTTTTTTGTATTTATTCGAGGGCGAAGATCTGAGTAGATCAGTGATGAACTACCAAGTTGAATTGAATGAATTGAAACCTATGCGTACATACGTTTAATAAATAATTACAATGAACATGAACACTCTTTGTACTCGTAATAGTGTCCAGATCCATGTTGTTCAAATATATTAATAAATATGTTGAGAGACTTTCTGCGAGAGACGACGAAAAGAAAATACACTTGAAGAGAGTGCAGTTTGCGGTTAGAAAAGTAGGTATCAGCTGATTTTACCTGTTTTATAAGGGTGTAATATCTAGAAGCGAAGGTTTTACTGGTGGATATTGGTTAATAGCCGAGCTAAATGGCTTCTACCTTAACAATTTTCGCAAAAACTGTAAAGAACTACCTGTCATTCATCGTCTCTGCCTTCTCCATCATAAGAAAAAATCTTCTTGAGGATTTCTTGTTCGATAATCGTTAAAAAAAAGCACCGAATCGGTCGAAATTAAAGAAAAAAATCAAACCTTTAGGTCTTCAGAGAACTCTGAGCTTTCTCTGGCCTAAGTGAGACTGATGCAGGATGCCATTTTCCCAACGTAGCCCTAGCTATCAGGATCAAATCATGATCTCGTTTGCTCGAATTAAAAACATTCTCTAATTGTCGGACCCGATTGTATTAAATTAGTCAGCCAGATCAACAATCCGACCAAGCGCATTGTTGAAGCTTTTGCATTTGAGTAATCGTTTACTTTTCTCTTGACCTCATCTTCTTCTGATAGGAATATGTGTAGCTCAAAAACCAGCACGGATTTCTCAAAGGTAGATCTACAACCACCAACCTAACGGAATTGGTATCAAGCACTTTAAGTGGACTAGAATCTGGAAATTAAGTTGACGTGATTGCCACCGATTTCAGCAAAGTCTTTGATAGAATTTCTCATGATATAATCCTTCTAAAATTAAAGGCTCTTGGTTTCCAAATAAGCTTTATAACGTGGGTTCAATCCTATCTAAAGCCTAAACTGGTATCCCTCAAGGTAGCCACCTTGGTCTCTTATTATTTATTCTGACTACTAATGATGTTGATTGTGTCATCGATAACTCATACATATTTATTTATGCAGATGATATGAAAATCTTCAGACATATATCATCTTTCTCAGACTGTCTACAACTGCAGGAAGATCTAGACAGATTTTGTACTTTGGTGTCAGAAGAATTTTCTTGGGCTTAGCGTCAGTACGTGTCAAGCTATAACTTATACACGTGAGCGCCCTCTCTATCTGATTTGTAATCTGCATGTTCTATTAGTGAATGTGTTGCGTGATTTTGGTGTTATACGAGTATGGGGTAGGAACTCAATTTCCGTTCTCAGATTGATAATATGATAAAAAAGCCAACTCTTCCCTTGGCTTCATCAAGCACTGGTCTAAGTTTTACAATCCTTATGTTACCAAATTTCTTTACATAACCTTTGTTAGCCCTCTTCTTGAATATTCAAACTGACTTTGATCACCCTACTACAGAACTCACATCCTCCGGATAGAAGTTGTTCAACGCAGGTTTTTACGATCTACTTGACGTGGTCTTCCCTGGGATGATAGCCAAAACTTACCAATATACACTGATCGGCGGAAACTTATAAATTTAAAACTCTTTTCTAGGATATATTCCGAAATGTTGCCGATATTCTCTTTATTCACCAGATCTTAATTGCTCATATTGACTGTCCTTCTTTACTCCAACTTATTTCTTTTACCACCAACCCACCCCTCCTTATGTCTGTGCCACTTTTTCGGCGCAATCTTCACAGAACGAATTACGGACCCCGGAACCAGTGTCTAGATTGCTTCGTGAAGTTAACGATATTCTGCCTCTCTTCGAATACCACCTCAGCAAAATGTCCCTAAAGAACATTTTCCCCTCCATCTATGCCTCACGTCCTAACTTTCTTTAACCGCTTCCACCCTTTAGCGTTTTTCTTTAGTTTTAAGAATAGTATGCTTGCAATAAGCCTTAATAAATCTGTCCGGGGTTGACCCGGGCCGCAAATCAAAAAGCTCCAATTGCTTGACTAACTTAACTTAACGTAGAGATTGCATTTCAATGCATCCTCAGTGGAAATTTGGGTAAACGAAAGTATGCCTGATGAATGGAGCCTCAGTATTGTTTGTCTGACCCTAAAGAAGGGAGATCCCCTGAAATGCGCAAAATACAGTGAAATAAGTCTCCCTAGCATCGCATATAAAGTTCTGTCTGCCGTTTTATGTGAACGCCTAAAATCCTTCGTCAACAGTCTGGCCGGCCACTTTGAGTATGGTTTTAGGCTAGGAAAGTCTACCATAGACCAATTTTTCACATTACGGCAGATTTTGGAAAAAAGCCCAAGAGTTTCAAATCGATACACATCACCTCTTCATGGATTTCAATGCCGCATATGCCAGCATCTATAGTGATGAACAATACCGCGCCATATTTAGTTTAGGGATCCGTGCCAGTCTTATTCGAGTGCGCTGGATACCGTAGTGAATGTACACTGTTAGCTCAAGGTCGGTAATGACAAAACCGAAACGTTCAATGTTCAAAAAGGACTCAAGGTTGCAAAAAACGGCGCTAGCTGGAGACGTATTTTAACTGAGGTCCCTTAGTGACATCTAATTAAGTAAGACATCATCATTGAAATTTGCCTGATTGTTTACAATGCACCACAGTATTTGAATTAACTCCTTGAGGGACGTTAATTCATTTTAAATACATATCCGACCGGCATTAAGCTTTGATTCGGAAAACGGCAATGCAAAAATTCAATTTCTGATTCAGAAACCGCTTTTCTTAACGTCTTCATCCAAATATTTAATGTTGCAAGAGCTCTTACATCATTACGTTCGAAAACACTGTCGTACACATAAAGAAAAACCCTAAGTTATGTTAATACCCCTAAGTCTTGAATCATACAAACTGCTGGTTAATTTAATTTTTAATTTAAGGCTACCGATCGTCCTATATCAATGTTTAGCAGATGTACTCGTACCTCTCAAAATCTCATATTCATAGCTCGATTCCCGAATGTGACCGCGATTATCGAAACCGCACCGAAACATTTCATTATTCTATCCCTGAAGGCCAACTTGAGGTGCATAGGCACTACCAGTATTCTAAATTTCGGAACTGCTGTATATGTTTATATACAGATAGATGTTTGGCCTAACCGGTACACTCTAGGCGTTCACGCATGGATTTCTTCTCCCATCTAGTCGCTTTTACGACACACAGATAAACGTACTGTGTAGATATTCTATTAGTCGTTGCTGCATGAAGCAGTAAATGTTTAGCTCACTGGTGTAGATCCGACGAAGACCTCTTGTATTTTAGGTTGGCGAAGAATTCAACTGCTAACCGGAAAACCAAGATACAGTGTGTTCCAGAAAAACGTGCGTTAAATATACTTCTTTTACTTTACTCACACACATGTTTGTAGTCAAACTACGAGTATTTTCAACATTTAATTGCTAATCGCGCATCATTTTCATTTCTTCAGTATGCTTCCATACTTCGGTGGCATAACATCTTTACAAAATAAGTGCGGCTTTTAGAGCGTTTCGAAAGTGTTTTCTGAGTACTCACGCAAAAGGGCTGCAAATGAGTATTAAGTCTCCAGCAAAATATCAGAGGCATTTATGAGAAAGGGGATAAAGTGATAAGGAATGTAGAGGGACCAAAGCTAGCACATCCAGTAAGAACAATAAAGTAATTTGTGAATTGTTTCGGAAAAACCCCACAATTAGCCTGAGGAACACAACAGAAAATTGTCTAGAAAAGGAATTAAAGTTTCCATCAACACAATACGAGGCCATTTGGCCGAATCTGACTTCAAAGACAGAAGTACGAAATCTAAACTGCCACTGACCCAAAAACATATTGTAAAGAGGCTAAGTTAAGCAATCGAGAATTTAGACAGGGTTTGCTGAAGTCTGCCGAAACTCTGTATAAACCAAATAATTGGATTTTGTAAGAGGATAACGATCCAAAACAGTGAAGTCGCATCTGAGTGCATTGGAAAGAGGAAAATGGTATAGGGACGTTAGATTGGCCGTCTCAAAGTCCTGATGCGAATCCAATAGAAAATGTGTGGTCTTTATTGAAGCAGAGGCTTAAGGGAAAGCAAACAGCCACGTTTTATCGTGGGTCTTGAAGCAAATTTGTAGAGGCCTAAGTATAGAATATGCGCAAAAATTAAGTGGAAGCTGCACTATAAGATGCCAAGCAATAAAAAATAATAATGGTGACTGGACTCCCTACTAATATAATTGTGCAAAACGTTTTGAGATATACTTCAATAAAAAAAAAATAATTTAATAAAATTCTGGCACTTTTCATTGGTTTTTTAGACGCACGTTTTTGTTGAACATACTGTAATGTTTTACCGTCTACTTATATAACAAGCAAGTCCTTGCACGTACTAGCTCAGTTCTATAAAGCAAATGGAAAACAACGTTCCAGCTAGCAGAGTCTTCGAAATCCAGCTTCCTGGTTCGAGAGATGAAAGAATTTCGCAGCTTCGGTCTAAGAGTCAAGCAAAGCTGAATGCCAGAAAACCTAATGTGAGAAAGGGAAAGCTACGTGTTCGGGATCTCAGTCAGAAGACCTCAAAGGTTAGTTTAGCCTAGGTAAAAGTGGCTATTGGAAAAACCAACCCTCTTAGGCCTATTGGCCCATTGTGATGCCACGTGTATCCCCTGATCGTGATCCTCCTACTCTTGGAACCAATATGAACTTCTGACGAAGCGTAGGAGACTGTTAACGTCCATATTGTTTAGACTTAAGTCATCTTAAGGAGTTTTCGTCTTTGGGAGAAAGCTGGGCATGTACAGAATAGATGGATGATTGTCTCCCCCTCTTTCTCGTCCACGCAGCTTCTGCAAAAATCGTTTGTGAAAATGCCAAGCCGTCTTGCATGCTACAAGACAGTGTCCAGTAATAACATGTATGATAGCGCTGAGATGTTTGCTTTTTTCAAAGTAGAGCGATTCAGATCCAGCTTTGGCTAGGTTTATTTGGTCGCTAGACATGTTGACCCAACAGTTCCTAAGGTTTGTTCTTCTAATAGCATCCAGCAGTAGTTTGCACGTAACAATTGGTATACCGATGCTACCTTTTTCCGGTAGGATACGTAGAGTACTTCCAATCTTGGCAACTTCGTCGGCCCTACAATTCCCTAGAATACTCTAGGACCCAGCACCCAACATATGTGAGATAGCGGCCTGACTATCCGAAAAATTGCGGATATACCTTGCAGATATCACGCTTTTCTTCAGCCGGGACAGGACAGGCATCTTCCTCCTAGAAAGATCCAGAGGGCATGCTTACGTGAAAGTCTTTGTTAAACCAAGTCTGGGGCATAATGTAGTCGATGTTCTCTGGAAGGATTCCTAGTGTGTTAAGAATATTAGCGTTCCAAATGGTTTATTTGTTTATCTTAAGGCGAATAGCTGCCACTTGCCTACTGAAAATATCAAGTGAAATAGAATATGCAGTGCTGCGGAAGGAGTAGAACGTAAGGCATCGCTTATGCACAGATATGCTGTCGTTTGCACTTTGCTTAGTTTGTTGCAGTTGACTGCATTGTCTAAGGTCTTATAAATGAGACATATAGCCAGTGAGTAATGAGAGGTTGAAGGTCCTATTTCTTTACCCTTTCTTGTATATCCTGTCAAAATATAAGATCCAGATATTTCGCTGTATCGGAAAAAACTAAACTAGTACCGTTGATTGATTGAGGGAGGGACTATGATTGGTATTTTATATTTCCTGGAAAAGAGGACAAGATCGGTTTTATGGGGGTTCCCTGCCAATCCACAGCGATCCGCCCAAGGCGTTAATGTGTTAAAATTTTGCTGCAAGAGTTCTTTAATGAGCCAGTAATACTGCTAAGGTTGTTACTGGTCGTGAATAAGGAGCTACCTGGAAAGTGTCCTGTAGCAGGTTGAGTGATTCATCACTTGAACGACCAAGAGCCATCGGTTTTTATCAAACAGCTAGGCATCATATGATTTGCAGATTTTTTTCTTAGCCGCGATACCTCAGAGGTATCTGTTATTTTGTCACAGAATGAACTCCAGAATTGTCACTTTGCCTCCCTCAATTATTTTTTATGTATTGTGAGGGATTCATTAAATGAGTCCCAGACAGTCACTTTTCTTGTGCTTTTGCTGGGACATTGCAGTCTTAGTGCGGCTTTTTCTTGCCTCTGGCTTGAATAAGACGGCATGAAGCAGCCATTGTCTAATTGAGAGGCAGAGTGAAATCCTTGACGTTCATGTCAAGCTCGTTGGTGTTACATGGGGGACGTAAGAGTTCAGAGGGGAGTAGTTGTATTTCCGACAACTCCGGAGTGCTAGTTGGCGGGGTGGAGCATCATTCCGACTCAATTGATTGCATGTGTTCAGACATACTGACTTCTTGTCAGTATTTAGTTATGAAGGTGGACTCATTGAGAGTAATCATATTAGTTGAAGGTGCTTGATGAACACGACGGATAAGCTGGTTTGCCAATGTAAAAATCACAAGAAAACAAGTATGTTGAATTTGTTAGAAAACCGACCGACCGATGATTTAATTCGAACGCAATCGGTGATGGCATGACCCTAAATGTTTCTCAGACAATGACTGTACAACACTTGCAAGCTTTTCAAAAACTTTACTATGCACAGCATAAGCCTAAGTGACACTACTTATTTCAATGAGCCTGGCTCGTCACCTGTTTGACTGACGAATTTACGTTTGATTCAAGCTGCTCATATAGAAGCTGTTGAAACCGAATGACTTTTATGATAAATACGACTCAAAGGAGCAGAAAAGGCAAACACTCAGCATTTTTGTTTGGGTTTGATTGAAGAAAAAAGCCATAAAAAACTCTATTCTCTTGTAAAGAGCAAAACATACTGAAGATGATGGCATTAATTCAATGATTAATAGACACATGCACTAAATCTAGATCCAAACGGATTGATACGATGCGCAATTGATGTCATTCAACACTAAAAATAAATAAAGACACACTACTCTATTTCACAACAAATTGGTCACAACAAATACAGACCAATTAAAAACGCAATTAACCACAGCCAGTTTACGTTCTTAACAAATTCTATATTCAAAACAAACAGTCTTCTTAAATTTATACATTCGAGGTGTGATTGTTTAAAAATCTCCTTAAGTCAGCACCTTACGAAGTAGCTACTCCTTTTTTGGGGAGCCTTGTGGCTCTGACTTTGTCTTCAGATTCTTTAGTTGTTCTTTTTGCTAGAAATGTAAACAAATCATAGCCTTAGCAGTTTTCTTTTGATATTAATCAAGACTAACCTGCTTGTAAAAGAATTCCTCTTCTCTAGCAGCCTCCATTTTACCAAACGCACCACCAGCTTCACGGATAGTACCACCGCCACCACCACCTTTACCAGCACCACTTCCCAATTCACCAACTTGAGACATTTTTACTAAACTAAATGAAGAACAAAACTAATAAGTAACCCAACAGTTACGCAACAAACAAATATTTTGGGTCAACTTGAAAAGAACTACAATAGATGGATCCCAAAAACTTACCGGATATTCTTTGGGTACAAACAGTATGCGAAACGACGAGCTATTAGCATTATCACAAAAAGACTACTTCTCACCAAAGCGCTTATAATTTATTTATTCAAAATAATTTGCAAAAAACAAAAATAAGCGACCGGTCATAGAACAGGGAAAAGATACTTTTATTCACAAACGAAAAGTGTAAAAATCGGTTTTCCCTTCTTTGGCCGGGCGTTTATTTTTATTTTCATCGGATGACAGTTCAAAACAGTTGATTTTTAATTTTGGTTCGGGTACATGCTGCTAGAAGGTTTGTGCCAAAGTTTCACTTTTCAATTTTCATCGTAGGATAGTGGAGTTGTTGAAATTTTAGTTTTTATAAAATTTTGGGTATTTACTCTTTGTTATCGGCTTGGTTACGAGTATTGATTTTTGCTTTCATAAGTCGTAAACAGTCGCAGTGCTGAGAGAAATTTTTATAGAATTGTTCGATCAGTTGATATGTAAGGAACTTACGTCATTAAGAAAAAACGCTTCCTCGAGGGGATTCTTTTGTTTTAGGCAACAAGGAATTTCACAAGCTCGGATCACAGTTGGGTGTTCATCTAACGTGTTTTCGCACTCATAATATCTGATATCATTCTTCTGAAGGTTCTCCTCTCTTTCTTTCATATTTTTAAACAATTTGTAGTCCTATAAGAGAATAAGTGTTTGTTTTTAAAAGAGAAAGAAAATACGGCCCAATTGCGATTAGTACGGAACAGGTCTGCAACACTTTTACTTTTTTTACTGAAGGCATACGATTACTGATTCTCTTTATAGAAAACAATTTAAGTCGTTAAATGTTTAAGGGAAGTGTACTTACTTAGATGGTGCTACAGTCCGCTGTAGACCTTGGGCTAAATTAATAAAACTCTCCAGTAAGCGTGGCCATTGACCTCCAGTTACGAACTCCAAGGCTTTACATTCATTTTATATGTCCTAGCCTTACCCAACGGCAAAAACAGCGCCTATTTGTTGTTAGACGCAGACTTAGGCAAGGAGTCCTGAGTTTCCAAATATTAGCCTTATATGCGCGCACCCCCACACAGAGGAAAAAGATGACGACACCAAAGATAGCTTCTACATGTTGTTGAATAAGACCTACGAGCTGTGCCCAACTATGAAATGCAAACCTAGGAAGAGTGGGCATCTTTGGTAGCACCGTTGGAAAGTATAGCCTGCACGACAGCACTTCCGATAATGGATTTATGCTAATAGACTTTGCGGCGGGCCGAAACATTGTCGTAGCTAGCACGCGATTCCCGGATCTCGATATTCATAAGGGGACTTGTGGATCTCCTGATCAATCAACCGTCAGACAGATTGACCACTTTGCTATCAACGCAAGACACTCCTTCAGTATTATGAATGTCCGAAAGTTCCGAGGGGCTAACATCGACTCGGACCATTACGTTGTTCTATCCAAGGTACGGTAGTGGACATCCCGCAAAGACAGGCTAATACTGTGAAGCTACAATCGCCAAAGACAGCATCAAGTATTGAAAACCAGTGGTAACATTGCCAAAAAGCCATCAGAGATGCCGCCTCAGATGTGCTGGGTTTCACTCGTCCACCACAACGAAACGCCTGGCTTGACGACAAATGCCAGCAAGAACATGCAGCTAGGTAAGAGGGATACAAAGCTAACAATAGGTCTAGAGCTGCTCACGATCTCTACGAGCAAAAGAGGAGGGACGAACATAGGCTTCTCAGAGCCAGAGAAACGAGCAGTCGATGAAATTAAGAGATGCTACTCCAAGAACGAGATTCAGAAGTTTTACCAAAGGGTAAAATAAACATGCCCCAGACACAAATCTTGAACCGAAGCCTGTAGGGATGAACAAGGGAACATAGTCTTAGAGAGGCAGTCGATGCTGAGGATTTGAAGAGAGCACTTCTGTAGAGTGTATAATGGCGATTACAAACAAAATACCGTTTCCAGGCAGAATGAACCTTTCACTGCCGAATTGTGCGAATGCCAGAAGTCTTCCGTCACCAACCTGATTGGTCCATATCAGTGTGGGTTTAGGCAAGTAAAGTCTTTCATCGATCAAATATTCACACTACGGCAGATCTTGGGAAAACCCATGAGCTCCAAATCGATGCACATCACCTATTCATCGATTTTAAGGCCGCGTATGACAGCATCCATAGAGATGAGCTATGCAGAGCAATGTCTAGTTTTGGCATCCCTGCAAACTTGTCCGTTTATGCAGGATGACGATGGAGAATGCACGCTGCTCCGTCAAGGTAGGTAATTTCTTACCGATACCCTTGATGTAAAAAAGGATTTAGAAAAGGCGATGCGCCGTCATGCAATTTCTTTTATGTCATGTTGTCAACAATAAAGGACACCCAACGCCGACGTCTCAGACAAAACGTCACCATCGGCAGACATAACTTTAGGGTAATTATGGACTTTGTCTACTTAGGCTCCGCTATCAATTCAGACAACGACACCAGCTCCTAGAGCAAACGAAGAATAACTCTTGACAATCGCTGCTTCTTTGGGCTAAGAGGGGAATTAACTGGTAAAACCCTCTCTCGAACATACTGGCTTAATACCCTTCCCCGCTCAATTCATTGGAACACTAAATAAACACTGACCAGATAAGATAGGAAACAAATTTAAATAAAACCACAACGTGGTGTGATACAAAATTGATTCTGAATTTATTTTGAAGCTACGTTCATGCCATTATGTGTGGAATATCACATAATTCGAAAAGCCGCCTCAGCTTCGCTAGCAGCGCTTCAAGCGGTCGATCCAATTTTTGATGACACGGTCCAATATGTGCGGCATTATTCCGGCAATAGCGTGACGAATGTTGGCCTCCAACTCGTCCTAAGAACTTCACATAGCCCCTTGTTAGCACCACAGCCCCTTGTTAGACACATTGATATGTTGTCGAGCTCTGACCACAGAAAGGCGGTTAACATCGCTATATACCTGAGACCATTGACGACAACATTGTCTCCTTCCTCATTTCGAAAGAAATAAGGTCCGATGATGCCGCCCTACCAACCACACCAAAGAGTCACTCTTTGTGGATGCATTGACATTTGTGGACTGTGTTCGCTTCAATATCGGCAATTTTGCTTGTTGACATAGCACATTTGCTAAGATAACTCCAGAGTGAAAATAAGGTCTAGTTGCCTACTGATAGAATTAGGGACGCCACTTACTTGGCACAGGCTTGAGTCAGTTAAGCTATCAATGAAAAGACACTCCTTGGATGAACTGGCGTTTGACGCGGTTAAAAATAAGTGATCATCCGATGGAATCCACTTTAGCAGGGGCAGATTTAAGTCACCATATATAACGATGTCGTCAATGGAATCATTTAGGTCAATTAGTTGGTCAATTGCTCTAATATCAAAGATGTAGGATTCAATAGGTTGAGCCGGGAGAATGTAGCAACACATAACGTACAGAGATCTGTATAGCAACCCTATATAAGACCCTAATAACCGTAGCCCTGTCCTATGGTGCTGAGACATGGACTGGATGAGGATTTTTCTTGTCTGCTTTGAGAGCAAAATTGTTCGGGTGATTTTCGGTCCCGTCTGCATAGACGGACTGTGCAGTCTGTACAGCGACATTTACTTAGCCAGAAAAGTGAAGATCCAACGACTGAGGTGGCTGGGTCATGTAGAGCGGATGGATACCAATGGCAGATCCGCGAGGGATAGCGCAATAGAGGAAGACCGCGATTCAAGTGGCGCACGCACGTGGAAGGGGACCTCAGCTAAGTTAGCGTGCGAAACTGGAGGCAGTTAAAGATCGAGCAGGCTGGAAATGCTTTTTTCGGTTGAGGCCCACGTCCACCCAGATAATTAAGTGTTACTTTCACTCTAAATTGGAGATCAAAATAAGGCACATCATTGTGTCACTAATTTTTATACAATAGAAAAGGTTTACTACCTAATACAACCTACCGAATTCTTATAAAGCAGCAACATACTAACCGAATGCATGCTCCGGCTTGGCTATTTTTTAAATTATAATCGGCAAGGACAAGAAAGTTATAGAAGATTGATCGTAATTTTCGTTGGTATCTCACGTGGAAGCCTGGAGATATCTGTAAATTAAGATTCAGGAAAAAAAATCAAAAAGCTGTGACAGTAAGGTATCTTCGATTTTCTTATTTTCCAGCAATGGCTAACCTAAACAGGACGACACATCAAATTATTAGTCGATTATCGCACATACTTTCAAGGCCGCCTCCAAGACAGATCATCAGTACAGCTTCATTAGAGAAAACGAAACATGGAAAACTAGGCAAGAATGTCGTGATTCGCAGCGAAATATCACAAGATTACCTTGGGTATCCCGTTCCCTTATCAAGAAAAAAATTTGTCGAAATATTTACTCTTCGCACATGTACAATAGTTAAAATAAAAACACGTATAATTCAAAAGTTACGAGTAGGTTCCTTACCTGTCTAAGGAAATATTCTTCTTCTTTGATTCCCTTAAGTTTGCCCAAACCACCACCAGGAACAATACCAGTCAATTGCAATTTATATCCACGTGTCTGGTATAAACTATAAGCAAACTATTAAAATATGAATTTTTAAAGAAAAAAAAAACATCCTCGCCTTACTGCAAAAATCCATGAGTAATTTTTAAGAGATTTTGAACGACCGAGAAGGGCATAGCGAACGATGAACTAATATATAAGCGATTATATCAGCAAAAAAATTATCAAAAATATACTCTCTCGTCCTAAATTAAAAATACGAGTACGAGTATAATATAAAATCACATTTTTTGAGCAATTATTCAAAGCAATGTTTATTGAGGCGATTTTTATATTTTAGCAATTGTATAAGGTGCGAGATGAGAAGAAAATCTTTATCGTCCACTCGTATCGAACAAGAAGGAATGTCATCACCAAACTATTTAAAACTATCATCATCTCTTCGGCACGTAAGTGGAAGAAGTCCATCTCCTTGACGTTTTGAATCTCCTGTCTCCTCACCACGAAGTCTTTGTGTCTTCTCAAGTTACTTCGCCCACTTGGAATGGACATTCGCCACTACTAGACAGCACAACAAACTCAGATAGGCAGTACTTAGTAGGCACAGTATCATCTCCAGATTGTGGAAAGTTTTCATTGCCTAATTACGGATTAAAGGGGTAAAACCAGTTCGACAACATCTCTAAAAGGTCGAAGTACTTCACGTTGTTCGAATTCCAGCGAATGTAGCCATCGAGATGGTAAGATAGTACCGCTCAAAATAACGTGCTTGGAACTTTCCTGGGGCAAATGCCCAGAAATCTATGCAAATTAAAAACACATCCACCAAAAGGCTTGTAGTTAAAGTAGACGTTTCAGTACCGGGATTCCAAATCACGAACAGTCACAAGAATGCCGATCCATTAATTTGAATTTCTGCCCAACAGTTAACGGAGCTGCAGTAGGTGTTTTGTCTTTTAGTGCACCCAATAGTCCATACTCCATAGTCCATAGAGTCAAATTATATTTAGATGTACCGCTCTATGGTTATGGCGGTACTGCCAGTCTTATACCACAAAATATATAAACTTAAAGGTCCAATCGGAGCTCCATTCCTTACCATGGGTGAGCTGAAAGAACTTTCAGGTCCAATTGAAAAGACCTTTAAGATTTACAACAAAGGGACAGGTTGCCAGGTTTCGCCTTCATGATTATCGATTCAGTTGGTCTTGATATGCCACGTCTATTCTAAATTCTAATTCCTTCCGAGAGTATGATTAGTGTCCGTGTGACATTCAAACCTCGACGCGATGATATAAAGAAAATCATAAAGAAGATCTCCAACGTACTGAGTCTTGCCAATATGCGCATTACTCGTATTTGCGGTGATGAATCATCTCGGTAGAGAATCCGCAAACTATTTGTCAACATGAAAGCAGAAGATAAGTCAACATTTAGCTCGAAATCATTGGACGAAGTGTGGTCGATCTTTCCCAATGAGAAAATCGTCAACGATTTGGATACATTAAAAGAAAAACCAGATGAAGCGTTTGATCTTATATCAACGTTACGAATTCATGAAATTGCCCTCACTCTAAACCACTACATAAAGAGTTCGGCATCTAACGTTTTTTTTTCAACTAGTGCTTATTTCGTGAATGGTAACACTTAGCTCATGTCTGATTTGACAGATAATTAGTTTTATCCTTCCGCTGAACGAAGCTTGAACAACGCTGGGAAATATTGCGACATTACTTTGAAAATCATGGTAATGTTGCAGAATGTGTGCGAAAATTACGTACGGATTTTGGAAGAAGAGAAGCACCGTCAGCTCCGTATGTTCGTTATCTTGTGAAAAAAGTGAAAGACACTGGCATCCTTATCGATAAACCAAAGCGTGAAAAGCCAAAAACAGTGCGTACACCCGAGAATATTGCTGCTGTTGCAGAAAGTGTGCGTGAAGCGCCATCAACATCAATTCACCGTCGTTCTCAACAATTGAACATTTCGGAGACATCATTGAGACGAATTTTGCATAAAGACCTTGGTATCACGCCATACAAAGTCCAATTGGTTCAGGAGTTGAAGCCAACTGACCATCCAATGCGTTTTCGCTTCGCTAAATGGGCCTGCGATTGACTTAGAGAAGATGCCGATTTTGCCAAAAAAATCATCTTTTCAGATGAAGCTCATTTTGATCTTGGCGGGTATGTAAACAAGCAAAATTGTCGCATTTGGGGCACAGAAAACCCGCACGCACGAGTCACTGTTTGGTGCGGATTTTGGTCCAGAGGCATAATTGAGCCTTTTTTCTTCGAAAATGAGCAAGGAGTGGCCGTTACAGTCAATGGCGATCGTTATCGGGCCATGTTGAACGAATTTTTGTTCACAAAAATTTAAGAGGAGGATGTTGGCAACATTTGGTTTCATCAGGACGGCGCTACGTGCCACACAGCCGAAGCTACACTCGATGTTTTGCCCCTGTTTTTGAAGATCGCATTATCAGCCGCAGAGCTAATGTCATTTGGCCACCTCGGAGCTGCGATTTGACACCGTTGGACTATTATTTGTGGGGTGCCGTAAAAGATAAGTATTACAATTGACGCTTTAAAGGACAATATTCGTGAAGCCATTGGTGAAATACAGCTCCACACAATCGATAATGTGCTTAAAAATTGGACCGATCGTGTAGGCTACTGCATGGCCAGCCGAGGCAGTCATTTGAATGAAATTATTTTCCATTATTAACCGGAAGGATAAAACTAATTACCTGTCGAATCAGACATGAGCTAAGTGTTACCATTCACGAAATAAGCACTAGTTGAAAAAACAAACGTTAGATGGCGGACCCTTTATTAGATGAGAGCTCAGATTCAATGTTAATGTTTCCCGATGCTGATGAAACTGTTGTGTTTCGTACTTTTTGTTCTGCTTCACCATCGCAAATGTTAGATCCTGTCGACGAGGAGGAAGCATACGAACAAGTTTCAGAGTCTTGGTCAGTTCGACCAAAGACCCTACAATTCGAGCCATACATGCGATTCAATTTGAAAAATGACTTGAAACAGAGACAGGTCTTTAAAATCTCATCAAATTATGTGGATGCCAGCAAAGAAATCGAAATAGAAGTAGTCAACCAAGATGCAAAACTAGAAATACTCGTAGTACCAAATGACGGAATGGAAATATGGGTTTACATTCAAAACAAGCGAATTACGAATCCCGTAAATGTTATTGAAGATTTCTTTGCAAGCAATTGTAGATGAAATAATGTAGCTGATTTTGTCGTTATTTTATTTTGTATCCTTCTTCGCACTGTAGTTGAGAAAGTTTATCTCTTTTTGAAATGTGTTGTCCTTCTGTTTAATTATATTTTTGTATCCAACTTGCGTCTTAAAAAATAAATATTGTATTGAAGTCTTTTACGGTCCAAAAAAAAAAAAAATTTCTAAATTTCCATCGGTTAATCCTTAATTATTTTACGGGCACCCAGTTCGTCTCTATCTAAGACACACTTGTCTTCTAGCTTTCTGGATTCCATCCGCACTATGTCTAGTAAGTCGTAGCAAATCTTCAATCATCATCAGCAATCGCTTAATCCTCGAATCAAAGATTTGGAATTTCTTTTAGTCTCGAACCAGTGCCATTTTAGCTGGAGCGTTGTGGCTGAACAAATGATGTACCCGTGGGTTGTTATTGAAGAGTACATCTCATGACGTGGTGGCACGCCACGGTAACAGGTTTGTGTTTGGTATTAGGACTATAAAATTGTATTAATAATAATTTTTTTTATTAACATCTAGCAGTTCTCTGTTATTCTTTCTACTTGGTTGGGGGTAGATTTTGCGATGAAGGATTTTTGTTTCGAAGAACCCAAATGTACTGTTCATGGCCCAACACAAGAGATGGCGTAGAGCAGAACTGGAAACATCAGTGTGATCCTGATTTTTCGAACTAGAAATGTATATTTAGCTGAACCAAAATAAGTAGGGTTTGCCATCATATACTTACAAGTATTTGATATATCATATTTCGGACATCGGATGGACCTTTCATTTTACAGCTTCTTAATTGCTTTGCCAATTTCTTTTCGAATAGGCCAGAGACAACTTGACCTTTCTGTGAATTGGTTATAAATTTTCCGCTAAAGTCCAGTGTTGCTGTATTTAATCCTACCTGCAAGCTGTTTACCTTTCTTTCTGTCTCTTTGACGTTGCGTAAAATCAAGGACTTTTTATTTTTCCTACGTCTCATTGTGCGAAACACTTCCCTAATGGGTTTCTTCTTCATTGCAGAGCCTTTTTTTTTTACTCGTTCAAAGGGAAGTTCAAAGCACTCTACATCTCACGATTGTTTTTTTCTGGGGGATGGGTTTTGAGGATAATACCTTGATGACTGAGAAGCACTAGGTACACTATTCGTTGGCCTTTATAGAAGCCGGAGTCTTTCCGATCAGGCTTGCCATAGAATCTTACTGTTCAAAATGTGTCAACATGACCAGGTTCTCAATTTTTCCATGTTGCACCATCTTTCGCATAAACCTTTGGCACCTATGAAATAACGTCATTTAGAGTTAGCCAGGTTGTTGTATCCTTTTGTGAAGAAATCTTTTGCTACTTGTTATCGTTTGAAGCTACTGTTTTAATCAAGCCCGCTAAAAATCAGTTCCCAATTTTGTCTAAAAGGTCGTCAAATTTTCGTCGTTTAAATCAGTACGAGGGTTTATGTCGTCTTTCTATTTATATGTTTGGCCTGCACGACAACCTTCTACAAAAGGAGAATGGCGATCATCAGATCATAAAATGATCAACCAAATTGATCATAAGATCCTCCAGGATTTTAGATCTTCGAACATTGCGAGTGGTCCATAATACCACCATTCGGGCGATAATGTATGAACATATCAGAAATAAGGAAATAAACTTTACAAATGGCGTCGAATGTCAATTCGGTTTTGACATTTGTGAAGCAAACAGAATAAGAATTCGTGTGAATAAGCAATAGAAAGCTATAATCCTGAAAAACGTGGAATAATCGTCACGATGTTTTTGATGATCAATTTATTAGTGATTTTAGCGCAATGTGCATTTCGTGCTCCCATTGGCCGTTCAATGGGGCGTTTAGCCGCGCGAATTTTAGAGACTGGAATATCACGGGACTGAGCAAGTACTGAAACATTTTGTACGTCTCGTTTGGCCGATAATATCGCTGCCGTGGCTGAAGATGTCGTAGAGATTGTCAACATCAACCAGATAACCAGCCATGCAAATAGCCGATTCCACCCATGTCTCTAGAGGGCATTTTGGTGAAAGACTTGAAAATATTTCCTTACAAAGTGTAGACAGTTCATCAGCTGATGGGTGTTGACCGCGTATCGTGTCTAGCCTAATCTCACGTTCTCCTGAATCACAACAACGAAGCTGACTATTTTGGTTCAAAAATAATCATAAGTGACGAGGTCCATTTCCACCTATGTGGATACATAAGCAAATAAAATTTGCAACTCTGCGGCACTGAAAATCCGGGAGTAATGCACGAAGAGCCATTACATTCACTCTAAGTTACTACATAGTACTATATGCTGTTTACGCTGGAGGAGTTATTGGACCATTTTTTTCTTAGAATGGCATGGCCAAACAGTCACTGTCGACGGTGAGCGCTACAGAGCCATGATTTTTTATTCCTCAATTTGATGAATTGAGACTGGAGGACATGTGGTTCCTGCAGGATGGGGCACTAGCCACCACTGACTAAAGCAAGCCTTTCCCGGTCATCTGATATCGTGTTTTAGCGATTTGCACTGGCCACCAAGATTACCCTAATTGACCGGTCTAGACTTCCTTCTATAGTCTATGGGAACAAGCCACAAAGTCTGGCAGCAATCAAGGAGAATATGCGTCAAGAAGTAAGAACCTATCGCCGCAACAATGCAGAAATATTGTGAGATGAATCATAACCCTCATAACCCTCAATATCACTATAACTCCCATACATGCTGTATTAAGTGTTGAAGTTAATTTTTTTTTTTATAATTTGCGCGCGCTCAAGGGATTTATGTACCCTTAAAATGCTTCCACACAACGCGGGCAAAGGAAAATCAGGGAGGATGGAAAGAGAGGTACCGGTGAACGCTGGTTTTAAATGTTTGAAGGTTATAATGACTAGGGAATAGAGAGCTAGGCAGTGCATTCCATAAGCGAGTTGCATAGCTTAAGAACGAATCACGATATTTTAGGGTACGTTCGAAAGTGGGCTTGAGGGTATACTGATGAGCATTCACAGCGAGACGGGTGTTACGGTTAAAAGTTTGAAGGGGCGGAATGCTACTGGCAATTTCAGTGGAGCACTGGTGGTGGAAATAGCGAGTGAGTCACAAGACATTACATCGGTGTTCGAGGGTGTCCACTGTTTGAGTATCACCTCAAGGACACCGCCTTGCGGCGTACCTCTGCTGACACATCTTTTAGCAGAAGTCTCATCCAGTTTGGAGTTGATTATCCTGGTTTTTAGTATGAGACCGATCAACTCCCCAAGTGAGTCATCTACCTGCAGAGTTGATAGCGCAGTCGAGATTGCGGATGTACGGTAGTAACAATTTTATAAATTTTGGATGTATTAAGTCAAGGCATTCGATTTTATTGATAGAATTGCCTAAACAGTGTCTTCCTTTTGTAATCTTATAAAGTTGAAAGTGCTACTAAAATGAGTTGATTCATCTTCAGTTAATGAGCTATTGGCGATTGCGATACCAGAGGACTGTGGCATTGAGGTGAACTTTTTGAGAACATCGCAATCAATATTATCAGGTAGCACTTTAGATTGCCTCTCAATACCGATTTCCAGCAGGTTTTTCCAAACTAGAAGAACCAAGTTTTTCTTTATAAAAGTGCATCTTTGCCAATCTTATCATTCCGACCACTTGATTTCGAAGTCTACGAAAAGATCAGTGAAAATGTTCCATCTTGTATCGTCTCCACTGACTGTAGGCAGCATCTCGTCGTGACATCAGCGCAGAGATGTTGCCATTCAGCTAAGATGGAGCCGTATGCTTCGCTACACATGTTTTTAAAGGAACATGCAAATCAAACAGGAAGTTGACATTACGGCCTAAAAAGCGTATCTGCTCGTTTACATTTAGCATAAGGTATAGTGAGTTCCAGTTTAGGCTCGCATCAGTAAAGATTAAATCGTAACCAGATGCTTGAAGCTGACTGTAAAGCAAAACTTTATCGACATCGCTTGCAAGAAAATGGTCTACTAAAGAACAGGATGAATCAATAAAGTGATAGATGAAGAGCGGTTTATTAAGATTGACGGCCTCAAATGTATTAAGAAAGTCTTTTCATAAATATCTGTCCAACAAATTACAATTAAAATCATCACATAATATTGTATAGGAATAGCAGCAGGAAATTGTGTCTAGTGAAGAAACCAACGGTACAGTACTAACGTAGTTGTATGGTCTGTAGACCGATCCAACTAATACGCTTTCAGTGTACATATTCGAATGGACAGCCATCATCGGATTTACTCACGAACTTGCAACTTAACCCCTCACGGACATACAGAGCCGAACCCCCACCAGTTCTGAACATTCGATCGGCTCGAAAAAGCTTTAGGCAATAGAAGTCATCTCAAATATCTGGTTGAAACCATGTCTCGGACACGGACACGGACATAATATCTATCTTGGACTGTAGAAAAAAGGATCTGAATTCCTCTAATTTGCTGCTCAGACTCTGTGCATTTAAGTGACATATTCGTATACCATTTTTTTGATCTCGCAGAATTCGAATCATGTTGTATAAACTCGTATTGATGTTGTTGCCAGCGAACCCCCTACTATAATTAACTGTACTCGTAAGTTTTATAGCTACAGACGTAGCAGTTGCTCGAGAACAAATCAGAATCAACAGAAGAAAAGAGAAATGCAGCTATTTGATAAAATTTGGCAAAACATCGTTACAAACAAAGTAACCTTCTCAGGTTTTTTGCTATACTTCCTAAGGTATCCTTCAAGCAGTCACCAAAAAATGGTCCATCTATTTTTATATGTTTTGGGTTCGCCGGTCAGTTCAATTATCGCACCTAGCCAATTTTAGAAATCAATTATTGCTAGTAAGTTAGTTAGCTTTTAAGTAGGGATTGCTAGAAGGTCAAGATGAGATTTTATCTAAAATACCTCGACGTTGCTCTACTCTGGCAAAATCCTTGACAAAACGATAGTGACTGTACTCAATTAGGCACTCTCTTGTTATTCAAAGGAGTGAAAATTAGACCAAGAGCTTGCAAAACGCAATGACGGGCCGTCTTAGCTTTGCTGATTCTGTGCATCATATGCACATGTTTCGTGGTGTTTCGAATCAGCCAGTTTGAAACATATACAACTTACGATAATAAGATCTTCTGAACCTTTCAACTTCAAATATTTTTTTAAATTAATTTTAAGTTGACAATTAAATTTAACATTTTGGAGAACTACTTTACGATAATTTTCTAAGGAACATAGAATTAAGCTTCTGAAAAATGTTTTTTTCTTCATTTTGTTGAAATTCATCGAGACGTCTCGTATTGTTAAATTCCAAGTGTAGTAAAATAAAAGTTTTCAAAAATCTTCTTTATTTTTAAAATGAAACCACCTAAACCGAATAACAAGCTCCGGCGAACCAGAAACAGCTGTGGCAAGAAACAACGCAGTAAAAGTTTGAAAGTGCTGAAGTTGTTTTCAGGAAAATGCTCCTCTTAATTATCCAAACTTTTCTTTTCCTAGAATCCAAAGTCTAATATCGAATTTGCCATACGAGAAGTAAATCCTGTTATAAAAAACATCCCCACTAAAACCAAGTCCTTGCAAGAAAAATTACAGAGAAATGATCCGCTGGGTACTCAGGGCCCTAAACCAACATCAACCTTTTGCAAACCTCAATCAGACGCCTTATATTCTGATGTCCTTTTCAGTGGGAAAAGTCCAAGTACCCTGGTTAAGATAAAGAGTTTACCTCCCAAAAAAGCCCACAGTAAGGGACGAATTTCGAAATCTCATTTAAAAATCAAAAAGAGTGCTATTCATCTAAATAGAGAGGAAAGCAAGGAAATCGTCTTGCAGCTGATGAACGAAAAGCCATCTGCTCGTATACCACAAAAAACTGTCTTCCAACCCAGCGAGGATATTGCTCATCGGCACGATAGTTCCTTATTTGGTTCCACTGATTTAAACAATTGTGTAGATTTGTTAACAAAAAATCTGGACATACAAATACCTTCGTGGAACTTTACAGATTTTGGATCACCCAATGAATTTCCGAGGTCTGTTTGCCAATTCAGTGACTATAACTACTTGGCTTGTGAAAGTGTTGCGTTTGCTGGTTTAAGATTGGCTTCGGATGGAAAATTTAGATTCTAATATACAGCTGTTCTCATCAGTATGTGGGATGGAGGTAAACCAGCTTTGCTTTCAGATGATCCTCGGGTTTTTAATGCAGTGTAATGACAGATGGACATTTTAAAATTGAAAACATACACAATATTCAAAAGCCTAATTCGGAACTACGCTGTGGAACTGTTACGTTTCTCAATTACCTCGGAAAAATTCTATAGCGCAACTAAAGGTACGAGTTAAAATGAAGGCAATAAACATTTAACCGAATATTGTAAGCATTTTTAAATGTTTTACCTCCTCAACCACATCGTTTACAGTTCCTTCAACTATTGAATTGAGTTCAATAAAGTGTAGAAAGTGTATCCACACGTTCACCGACTTTTTCTTTTCTGAACTTTTGCCTCACGTCACTGCAGATTTAACATGCTGATTTGAATCAAACATCTTCAGGTTGTGGTTGCAGTCCGTGTATACAATTCACCTCTTCGCAGTAAGTTTGAAAAGGAAATAACAAGAGAATAAATCGATCCTTTGCTCTA
Organism: Volucella bombylans; assembly: GCA_949129095.1. Classification (NCBI taxonomy): domain Eukaryota; kingdom Metazoa; phylum Arthropoda; class Insecta; order Diptera; family Syrphidae; genus Volucella; species Volucella bombylans. The sequence continues at coordinate 197,414,956 of OX422141.1, read as the reverse complement.
ACATATGCAATGAAGGACTATAAACCTGTCTTCTGATTTTCTCGTCTCGATTAATTTGTTCATAATGTTATTAAGCCCTATACCTTAGTTTTCAAAGCAATTTTGGGATTCTAAAAAAAAAACTAAACTGCAATACTGCTAACGACTGCAACACTTCCTAAAGACACCAGATAAGAAACTGAGAAAAAAAATACTGTCATGTCCAACAATATGGAATCACATTTTCTTCTCTTTGGGCAGGGCAAATCTGCTCTACGCACTTTGCAGCTAATTAAACACTTTCAGATTGTGTCATGTGTCTGCCTACACTTGAGAATGTCGAGTCCACAATCGGAAAAATCAACTTTTGCACTCGTGTAATAGCAAGAATACTTAAACATTTTAGCATCCCGATGGTATATCCCCTTTTATTCTGAAGAGACTTTCTTCAGCTTTTTCATCAATTCTATTCTTAAGGACTCGTTCGAATTCCATCCTTCAAAGATAGTCTCACTTGATATTTCTAAGGTATCTGCCACAGTTTGGTCAATGGATTAGAATTTACCTTTCCGAACATTCAATTCAAGTCGTCTTGGACGGTTTCAAGTCTGATATCCACAAAACAAATTCTGGTGTACCCCAGGGCTCCGTTCTGTCCCCGAAACTCTTTTTATTCTTCATAATTAATTTCTTGTCCGCATGTCTTTGCTGAGGACAGTACTCTCTGCTTTTCATATTCGTTCTAATACCACGTCACTGCTACTCGGCCGTAGAACATGACTTGAAACGTAGTTAAGTTCATTAAACTCCGATATGAACAGCATTTACGAGTACTACAATAATTAGAGAACCACCAACTTCTAACATACTATGCTGTTTGTTAATGCTTCAACAACACAAAATTTTCAAGCGTACTCGCATGGTGGAAAAAGAAAGTATAAACTACGTTGGAATAACCACATATTCGAAGTCGTCAAAAATTCTGCGAATGCTAAGCGATGTAAGAAATAATTTGCCCCTTCTAATCTGGCCTCAATATTAAGGCATTTATCCACACAAAATTAGAGTACAACGCCCATAACGGGTCATGCTAGATAGGATTCAAAAGACTGCGATAAAACTTATATGTGATGCTAATATTACACAGTCAATTGAAACCCTCGAACCTTGGTTGAGAGTAGCATTCCGTCCTCCAAACCTTCAATCTTATCCTAAGGCCGACTTCCGGACGTACTCTGAAATATCGTGATCATTTCATAAGCAGTACATTTCGCTTGTGGACTGCAAACATTTAAAACCAACGTACATTAGTACCACTCTTTTTTTTCTCCCTAAACTTACTTCACTCGCGCTGTACGCAATAACGGCGCTATTTTACACATGCGAGTATGAACTCGAGGTACTTAAACCTATCCATCTGCTTCAATGTGATTTTTCCAATGTTTCTATAATTTCAGCGCAATCACAGACGACTATTCGTGCAAACCTTTTACTGAAGTTCTTTCTAGAAGGACCCAACGATGACAAAATTGTCTGCCAAGTAAACTCCACAACTTGACTCGATCGTATCTCTTCTACAAATCTAGAAAATTGTTGTAAAAATTAAGTGGACTCCTGGGCCTTAAGCACCTTTCTTATGGCTATGCGTCTGCTGGGCCGAAAGTCTTATTGGTTATCCTCAACCCACAATTTGAGTAAATTTCTAAAACGCACTCTTAGTAAATTTTTTAAGCCAAAAATAATATTTTTTATAAGAAATACGTAATTGTGCGGACTTAAGCCAGGATGAGAATCACACTGCTTATTCTCGAATCTTGATTAATTCGTCAATCCGAAAGGCAGTCTAATACCTTAATAAAGACTTTTTCAAAATATGGACAATTATCACACGAGAGGATCATTATACATTCTTTCTATCCAAGGTCTACAGTATTTTTGGTTGAATTTGGTACACAATAGCATACGAGTTTTCCGGTTCTTAACTACTGATACTCGTACATATTTACTGGAAGAGATTGACTGTCCCCCTTATTTTAAGAAATTGGTCTCAGAGTGAACAACGAAGGGAAATGCAAAAAATAGGCGGACTGATGTCAGGCACGCGAATCTGGGTTGTATAAGACAGAATGATCTTTGTGAGATACACCTGGGCATCATCAGCAAACTAGTGCATTTGTGAGTGTTTGCCCATATTGAGCCTTGCGGAGCTCCGTTTAATACTGGAATGAATTTGGAGGATCGTTCGTTGGCTACGACTGATTGAGCTCTGTTCGTAAGATATGAATTTAAAAATTTAGATGAGAATGAGCTAAAGACGTATTCGCTTACTAACTTTGAGGGCAGTCCAAAGTTATGATGTCGAAAACTTTCGAAAAATCCAAAAGTAGTAGGAAGGTGACATCCTTTCTATCCAAAGTAATGTGGATGTCATCAGGAACTAGTAAGAGAGCTGACTTACAGCTTCAATTGGAGCAGAACCCTGATTAATTGCTGTTAAGCAAGCCTTTACGTTTTAAGTAAACTTACATTTGTCGTAAAACAGCCTTTTCGAAAACTTTTGACAAGAATGGAGGTTTTGCTATCGGCTTATAGTCCGAGAGGGTGCAGATTTTCTTTTTGGGTACGGGAACGACTTTTGTTTTTTTTTCCAAATTTTAGGAAACTGATGAGTTATGAAGGGAAGAGTATATGGCAAAAAAGGTTTATGAATTACAGGTCTACATCTGCAGCATTAGACTTTATTTTCTAATAAAGCTTTCGCTATTGTTTGTTCTTGTTGGTTATTGGTTGCCGTAGGTTATTCCATAGTCTTGCTATTGGTAGCGCTCGTGCCATTCTTGCCTTTGCCTAAGTGTTTAGACTCCCCTAGTTTATACCGTTTCCATCAGTTTTAAGCAACAACTCGTTCACATATACGAGTATATTGCTTGATGCCATCGTTAAACCAGGGCTTTGAAAGATTATTTGATAATCTTGGTTTTCAGCGGTGCATGGCAAGGCAATTTATGAAACCCTATAAAAAAGTAACCTGGTCGTCAATTGATTGTAGATTGTAAATGTGGTGCCATTCTGTAATTTGCAGATCATGGATCAAACAATCATTATTTATGTTTTAAAAGTCTCTGAATGCAAAGCTGTTTGGTTTATGTTTGGTTTTTAGTGTCTAACGTCAAGTCATGTTTGGAAAACGCTGGAGATGAAAGTTGGCTATATCAGAGTACCCCAGAAATATCACTTGTTAGAAAGAGGTCAAGAAGTGTATTAGAATCGTCAGTGGAATGAGTAGGCAAGCTTAAGTTAACTGCAAATAGATTAAGAGCTTTAAAATTATTTGGGACGCTTAGTATGTTATTACACGGTGAATCTCGAGTCATGACTCTGTCCCTATTCTATTCTAAACGTTCATTCTGTGGGGCTCGTGCTATTACACGTTGACTTTTTTCCATGCCTCTAATTTAGCAGCTCTCTTTTATTTATTCTTTCGGTTGTGAAGTGCTTAGAGCTGCCTAAACAAACATTTTTAATTTATCCTTTGATCAATAAATTTCTTCTGTCATTTCATGCCCTTCATGGGAAACGAAAAGAAATGAAGCGAAATTGAAAAATAACGAACAAGGAGAAGGAGAAACGTTAAAAACGGAGGCACCGAAATTCTACCCACTACCCTCCGGATTGCTGTTTTGCTATCTATTTTCTTTTGCACTTGTGTCATCTCAAAAGGGTTATGGACTCAAGAGTCGTCGTATAATACCAGACCTACTCCTAAACCCAAACTTGTGATAAGGAATTTGATTTTTTTTGTTAATAATTGTCGTGAGAACCTATTCTAACATCCGTGCGGCGTTAATAATATAAAGAAGCTTAGTTAATGCTATTCTATGGCGTATTATAAGAACTTTTCCGGTTTTTAATTCGTAATAGGTAGCTTTTTTTGGTTTTAATTTCTTTATTTTAGTGCAAAGTTCCGACAAATTTCGGCCTTATTTCACGGCACCTCCGTTAGCTTTGCATTTTTCGTCGTATAAATGTCTGACTATCTTTCCGATTCACTGATATTGTGGATGCCTGCTTGATAAAGTTCTCTTCCAAATGAGCAGCGAATATTTCCGCTGCCTCCTTATTTCCCTTCGCCCATTCGTTGTTATTGTTTTTTAATTGGTGGCGCGGAAGCCTTAAGTCTTTTAGTACACTTTAATGTTTTTCAAAACGAATAATTAGATTCCCTTTTTGCTGCATGGTTTTTGAAGTTTTTAATGGTCTCGCTCAGCAGGTTATGCAGATTATTCAAACGTCTTTTATGCTGCAGAGCACGACTGTGTTCCCATTTGTTACGGTCTTCTCTTTCCCTTTTCTTGTTTATTGGTTTCTTACTTTAATAGGGTGTGCTATTCCACGATTTTAACTAAGTGATCAAGCCTGACTTCTGGTTCATAGGGCGTCTTAAATGATTCGTTCAGCTCTACTATTTCTTCAATTTCTTTCCTGAAGTCTTCCCAATTAGTATTTCTGTCTTGCTGGTTCTTGTTTTCTAATGAAAGTTTCGCTCATTGTCAAAATGACTGGAGAATGATTAGAGGAAAGGTCTCAGGTCCTTTTGAAACGAAGAAAGATAGATAGATAGAAATTTTATTTCATATAAATCACTCTAGTTACATTAGAATAATAAGAATACATATATATTGTGATTACCAGTCGCGAACGGAGTATCCGGATACCTGGCGACCTCCGGATTAGCTAGCCTTATCTGTATACGGTGGATCTCTGTACAGATGGACACACCTTTCTCCGCTACTCGTGGGACCACATTATTGACAAAACCTTTAAAACAAAATCCGAGGCCGGTACTTCTTTAATACCGGGCGGTAGAACGGTGACTACACCGACTACCGGCAAGGCTCCTGCATTGTCGAGAGGAGGTAAAACTATGGCAGGCTATGGTGCACCATCCTCAAAAGGCAAACGCAACGAGCCTGAAAATAAAGATTCAGGAAGTGTGGCAAACCATGGTCTTATCACTTCCTCCACCCCTAGCAGCAGCAAGTTTGTTTCAGGCCACGGACTTGTTGCTGCTACCCAAGGAGGAATCTGGAGCTCAGCCGCATCGGCAAGCTCCATCTAAGGCGCTCTGCCTAAGACTCCGAAATGCTTCACGCATTATCAAAACCTTCGGATCCATTCCGGAGGTTGAGAGAAGTGCGGACATAAAGAGCAAGATTGAGTGGGCTAAAAACATCCTAAAGGACAGATTACCCCCACTGTTTCCACTGCTCCCAAAATTTCAAAAGACTCCTCCAAGCGCCAGAAATCGGCCAAGAGGCGCAAAACACATAATTCCAAAACCTCTGTGCCATCCAATCACATCCAAGCACATCTCTGAGGTCTTTCAATGAAGTCCCAAAGGACGCATTGGTGATCGCGGTGGTCGATAGGAACGATACCGACGGTTCCATTACACCTGAACGGTGGCAGCTGGTCAAGCTGAAGCTTCCCAGCAACTTCTTGGCCATCATGCGGGATAACCCCGGACCACCTCCTATCACAAGCGACGCTGGCTGGCACCAAGGCCATGTCAAGCTCATCGCGTGTTCCAACTAGAGATCTCTTGATCTCTTCACCAAGGCCATAGGTGGTATAGGAGAGATTTGGCCAGGTGCAAAACTCGAGATCGTGTCTAAGGAAGACATTCCTAGCAGACCTCGAACTCGTACCTGGATCCCAGGCGAACCCTCTTCTCCAGAAAGTATTCTGGAAATCATCAGGCTCTGTAACCCGACTCTTCCGACTCATGACTGGAAAGTCGCGAAACTGGAGGAACTAAGGGGCTCTTATAGATGCGCCTTAATCGTGATCAAATAGGAATACCTTAACCCTCTAGCGAAAAGGCATGATTGGGTTCGGATTCGAGTCCATACACTTAAGGGTATACAAAAAGGATGAACTGGATGCTAATAAGCAACCTCCTCCTCCTTTAACACCAGATAATACAACCTTGGATCTCGGAGCGTCGATATCCTTTCCAGAAATGGATAGCGACGACTCCAATATATCCGAGGTGACTATTAAGCTGTCGGTCTCCTCTTCTGACACCCTGTCGTAAATGGAAACCGATGACGAAGCAAAGGGATCCTATACGATCAGAGCTAGAAGATGAGCTCTTGGGCAGATCTTCAGAGTCGGAGGACCTCAACAACACCGCTGGAAAACTGTAGCAATGATACGGCTTCTCCAGATTAATCTCCACAACTCAAAAAATCATTCTGCGTCTTTCAAAAAACGCAGAAGATATTATCCTAATCCAGGAACCATGGATTGTAGAAGACGTGGTTCGTGGAGTTAGGACACCCGCATACGCTTCGCTCTATACAAGAGACAAAGGTAAGATTAGAACTTGTATATTAGTGAAACGTAGCCTTAATGTATGTCTACTTCCCAACCTCAGCGACCCCGACTTAACCGTTGCCAGACTAGAGACTGCCAAAGTCTCCATGCCACGACCATGTGGACTCTCTCCCTGGAGATAACCTAGAAAGGGTGGTACTGGAAGCTGGAAGGCAAAAACTGGCCTCATAATCGGATGCGACGCTAACGCAAATCACACGGTATGGGGCAGTACCGACATCAATGATAGAGGTGAGTTACTTTTTGACTATATTTTAAGTACTAACCTCTTTATTTGCAACATTGGCAATGAGCCCACTTTTATAACTAGAAACCGACAGGAAGTGCTAGATATCACCCTTGTCTCCGACAGCATCACTCAAAGGCTAACGAACTGGATGGTACCGTCTGAGCACTCGTTTTCAGACCACAGATACTTCCAATTCAGCCTGAGTGATGCTCCCTCCAGCCAACCAGCTTTCCGGAACTACCGGAAAACTGATTGGCCAAAATACAGAGGAATACTGTCAGAAACGCTATACTCTGAACTATCAAGTCTCCCGCATGACATCAATGACATGAAAGTCAAGGAACTTACTCTGGCTCTCAATCAGGCTATGGCCGCTTCCTGCCCGTTGGACACTGCACAAGAAGGCTTGGCGCTTTTACAAATGATTTCTGTAGAAGCTGCATGGACGAGGAAGAGGAGGAGACAATCCTCCACCTACCCTGTACATGTCCAGCTCTCTCCCAGAGGAAAAGCTTCATCTAGGGGCTTCTTCTACAACAACTTAAACGATCTAGAAAATCTAGACTTTAACAGTCTCCTACGCTTCATCATAAGCTCAAACTGGTTCCATTAGTAAGAGGATCATAGATCCACGTGGCATCACAATGGGCCAATACGTCTAAGTGGGTTGGTATTTCCAACAGCTACTCTTACCTAACCTAACCTAACATAATCAAAAGCTAATAGCCAATTCCTCACACATTTTCCAAACCTTCCAAAAAAAAGTTAATGCTCTAATTTAAAGTGGAAGCATATTAAACAGGCGAGAACATGAAACCAAATAAAAATTACGAAAAGCAGTAGTACGATACCTCGGTACAAATGAAACATTCAAAAAGTTTCTACGAAGATGTAATCATAAATCAATCTGAAATAAAAATTACCTGATCTCATTTTTAACACTTTAAAGCAATACAAATGAAGGACTGGAAGAATTCCCATCTCATGAAACAACGAAAAACTTGGATGTCGACACTGTTTTCGGTATATTATTCTCAAAAATGTTTGTTTGTAGAATTGAAAGAGGTTGAATTTAATTCAAATAAGAACCACCCCAACACACAATACAGTATTGAAGCCTCGAATGAAAAAATACCATTACAAATTGTTTTTAAGAGCTTATTTGAACTTATTTTTAAATACAAAAAAATGTCTTATAATGCATTGAAAATATTTCCTTAAAGCCTCAGTAGGCTCCGCAAAGCTCATTCTAGAATCGATTGATAGCCCCAAGTACTTGATCTCATTCACTTTTTCGATTGAAAAACACTTATCACTGCAATTAAGAGTTCCACAATAGGACAAAAAATTGGAAACGCATGTGCAACTTGCAACTTTGAATCTTTGGCACTCCGATGCATGAAAGTAAAATTCTGCTTTGGTACTGATATTTATTTATTTATTTTGGTGGAGGCTCTCGCCCCACCATTTATTGTGCTTAATACAAGCTTAAAAACTAAGACTTAAACTAATACTAGAGCTTAAAGCTAAGGATGGTGAAGGAGATCGAATTTGAGGGAAAGTATGCTGCGATTAAAATCGAAAACGGAAAGGTTGGAGTTTACCCTACGCAGCATACGGGAGATTGGTTCGTTAGAGCCATATGTGGTGCGGTGGATAGGTAGATAAAAGAGACGGGTGGAACGTAGATTACGAGGGTTAGTGTTAAAGAAAATGGAGTTGCAAAGAGGCATGCAATCGACGGAGCCTGAGAGGAGTCGGTGAATGAACAAAATGTCTGCTGCGTCCCTTCGTTCCTCAAGGGTATTCAGGTTAATGAGTTTGAGACGGTCTCGATAGGGAGGTAAGATTAGAGGATCGTTCCAAGGTAGACCTCGAAGAGCAAATCGAAGAAAACGACGCTGGATCCTCTCAATTCGGGATACATGAACTCGTTGAAAGGGACACCACGCTTGGATAGCGTACTCGAAAAGGGGGCGAACGTGAGTAATGTGTAGTGATCTGGTCACGTATGGGTTGCAGAATTCGTTGGACCATCTTTTAACGAAGCTAAGTGATGAGTTTGCTTTAGTAATTATCTCATCAATATGCGAGCGGTAACTAAGCTCCCGGGTATAAGTTGGCCGTGGAGATTGTAAATTCGGGGAGGAGATTTGTTGCACTTACGTTAGAAGGTAATCGATTGACATTTGGAGGCATTGAGTTCTAAGCAGTTCTTGATGCACCAGGTGGAAAAACTATTTAGATCTATTTGAAGGAGGGTGGAGTCTTGTTGTGAGGAAATGGGTTTAAACAATTTGGTATCGTCAGCATAGAGAGAAAGTGTTGAGTGTTGAATGAGCCTTTGAAGGTCGTTAATAGTTAGGATGAAGAGGAATGGACCTAGGTGACTACCTTGAGGAACACTTGAAGTGGCCAAGAAAGGGGCCGATAGGACAAATCTGAAACGAACATTATAAAAACGATTATCCAGGTAAGAAGATATCCATTTAAGCAAAATGGGTTCAAAACCCAGGACGGACAATTTGAACAGGATTAGTTTATGAGATATCTTGTCAAAAGCTTTACTGAAATCAGTTGTTATAACGTCAACTTCTTTACCATTTTCTAAGGCTGAGAGAACAGAGGACACGAATTCTACGAGGTTAGTGGTACCCTTCAGAAAGCCGTGTTGATTGGGGGAAATAAAAGATTTACACTGGAAGCTTAAGGCTTCATGCAAAATACTTTCGAGGAGTTTGGGTATATGGGAAAGTTTAGCTATAGGGCGGTAATTAGTGACTTCGCTCTTTAATCCCTTTTTGTGTATGGGTGTTATGAAAGAGGACTTCCATATCTGTGGAAATTCACCTTGAGAGAGCGATAATCGGAATAGATTAGCAAGGGTTGAGGAACACTTTTTAAGAAATATGGATGGAAGGCCATCTGGGCCGGGTAAGTATTCATCATTAAGTTGTTGTAATTTGTTTTCTATTACTGTATGGTCAAAGCTATGAGAAATAGTGGGACCAATAGGGAAGTTAAGTAGGTATTTAAAATAAGAGGGATCCGGTACGAAGGAATTATCGGCAAAAGATTGCTTAAAACAAAGAGCAAAAAAGTTAGCTATGGTATGCAGATCAGTTGATGATATATTTTCGTATGAGAGGGATGGAGGAAAACCGTCGGATTTTTTTTTTGTAATTAACGAATTGATAGAAAGACTTAGGATCATTTATAAGCCTTGATTGCGCACTATCAAGGTATCGCTGATAGAGAAACTTATAGAGCTGGGCGAATTGAAGGTATGACCCGAGATAGTTTGAATAGTCAACAAAAGAGTTGGACCGGAGGAAAACTGTCCATAATTTGTTTCTTTTGTTACGTAAAGAGCGAAGTTTACGATTATACCACGGGGGGCTCGTAGAAGAGGTCCTATTACGCGAAAAGGGGACATAGAGAGAAATAGAATTAAGTAATTCTCTGTAGAAAATAGAGAGAGCACTTTTTAGGGGCATATTGGCGAAATCAAAAGAACACTTACTAAGATATGCGTTAATTTTGCGGAAATTCGCTTTATGAAAGTCGTAAGAAGTGGTAGCTGCAGATGGGGTGGGGCGGAAAGGAGAGTGGTGGAAAAGAGAAAGAATAAGTGGTGGGTGAAAGTTATCAATGGTCGATAGTGAAAGGGGACAGAGCGAGACAGAGGAGTTTATGGGGTCAGTGGTGAAAATGAGGTCTAATTGCCTTCCCATATAGTTGGAGACTCCACTAACTTGGCTAGAGTCTGTGAGCTCATCCAAGAAGAGACATTCTTTACTCGAGATAGGGTTAGCGATAAAAAAAGATTCATCCTCTGATTGAGTCCAGTGCAGCTGAGGTAGATTGAAATCGCCAAATACGATGATATCATCGAGAGGATCAGATAAGTTAATTATTTGATCAATTGCATCGATAGCGAGTTGGTAGCATTCGATTGGTTGGGCCGGTAGGATGTAAAAACACATAATGTACAGGGACCTGCAGGGGAGTGTTATCTTTATTGAAACGTAGTCAAGTTTAGAGGAAGTAGAAACAGCGATTGGTGAAGAGTTTAGGTCATTGCGGACGGCCAATAGGACACCTCGACACGGTGCATCATCATTTGGACGGGTAAGATCGTCGTCTCGGAAAACATTGAAACTAGGGGGAATAATTCCTGATTCTTTATATCGGGAATTAGATTAGTTTCGGTCAGAGCGTAGACCTCAAATGGGAGAGCGTGAGATTGGCGCAAGACGGCACGGGTCTTAGATCGCAGTCCTCTTACGTTTTGATAGTAAAAGGTAAGAGGAAGGTTATTACGAGAGGGCGTAGGAGTGGATGGTCGAAACACTGACAGTGGTAGCACGTTAGGGACGAAAAAATTTGTCGTTGTCAGCTCTGCTTCGTTGGAGGTGTGAGATCCTTTTTGAGCGCACATAGTTACCGAAAGCAGCAAGGTCGTCTGAGACTTTTTGCGGAGACATATTAAAAATCTCGTGGAACTTGATGTATAAGTTCCTCAGACTTGTAAGGTTAGTAGGGAGACCTTCCTGCTGTATTGAGACCATGACGCTTGTTTTAGTTTTCCCCTCATAACAAACTGAGTCTGATTTGTCATGCAGATATGCTAGAAGGAGACGTATATTCTCGTACGTCTTTTTTTCTCTAAGCCTAGAAAGTGCAAAACGACATTCTGTTGAGCCAAAAGTTTGTTGGGTTATTTTAACTGTGGGTGGCAGAAGGGATCGATAAATTAAAAGAACATAATTTTAGTTTTAGAGCTTATCCTCAATCTATGTTCGGCGAACCATATCTAAATTCAAAGCACTGTCAGATCCATAGGAACAGCCAACATCATCTGCGAAAGTCGTAAGGGTACCTTTGAAATTTAATACAAGCAATGAATTGATGTAGATGAGAAACAGAATGCGTCCCAACACAGCACCCGGAGGTACTCCTGAATTAAAAAAAATTTAATTTCGCTCCTGGTTGCGCATAAACCTACGAGACATCCAATATTTTTTTCTTTTTTTAATTTATTCTTTATTCTCATTTTATAACATAACTTATATCTACATACATTTTTATTCAAAACTTAGCCTAAAAAAAATAAAAGAGAATAAGTTAGAGGCATTTTTATTTTATGAAAGAAAAAAACAGAGCTAATGCCACTTCAAAGTTAATAATTCATTGTGGGGTGAGCAAATTTAAACAAATATAAAAACAAATTCAATAGTAATTAAAGGAAAAAGTAAAGAAAGTAATTCAGAAATTAATCATTAATAGCAAAATTCATGACAAAAAAGAAAAAAAGAAAAATAGAGGTAACTATACCAAACCTCAATATTATTGTGTACAACAAAACCTCAATATTATTGTGTTCGAAACCGAGAAGCCAACATTTTATCGTTTTCAAAAAAGGGGAGAGGATTGTTATGATTCGTATGTCAATAGGGAGTTCGTTAAATAACTTGCATGACACAATGGAGTAAGAATTTCTAAAGCTTGTAGTACGAAAGGCAGGGATTGGAACAAATGATTGGGGATTGCTTCGTAAGGTACATGCATCAGAGATTGGACTTTGCAGGTATCCACCTCTCATAAAGAAAATTTTAAGTACCTTGTAATAGAAAAGATGGGAGATTTCTCGTACGCCCGAATAACTCCATGGAATGAGATAGACGAGAAGAGTTACAGACTTTTCTTATTGCACATTTCAGCAGCAGAATTAGCTGCTGAAGTTTACTAAGGTATGCGCCCCCCTAACAACTTTTCCATACTGTAATTTAGAATGGAAAATCCCGAAGTATATTGTTTTTAGACTATTATTTTAACAAAACATTATTAAGCGATAAAAACAATGAATGGTGGAAAGAAGATAAAGCTTCACACTTAAAATATGCTCAGACCAACTCAAATTACGGTCAATTATTACACCCAGGTATTTAAAATATCAAAAGAGTCCCTAAAGTAGCACACGCATACTGATTAGGTTATACCTTCCGCAATTTGGTGTATGGAATGTAACATTAACATCCGGGGTCATTTACGTGATTAAGCTATAAAACATAAGTTTAGTTTGGTTACCAACCAATAGTTTGTGCCCAGCGAACCAAATTCTTAATAAGTGGACGTCATGATTGATATCAGCTACTAAATTCAAGGGACTAACTGCTCTATATGCTATAGCTAAGTCGTCCGCAAAGGCAGTAACTTTTCCAGCAAATGGTTGTTCAAAAATAGAATTGGACGGATAACAGGCCCTTGGGGAACGCCGAGTTTAATAGTTTTCGGATTACTAAAACTGGTTCCTATCACGGAAACCCACATTGTATAGTTTGTGCAAAAGAATGTTTTGATCAATCATATTGAAGGCCACTGCAAAAGGTTTTATCGTCTAAACCTTTGTGTATAAAGGAGCAAAATTCTAAGAGAGCATCCTCAGTAGAAAGGCCTGATCTGAATCCAAACTGTTTTGAACTAAAAAAGTTTCTATGTTCGAGATATTTCAAAATCCTACGCTTAACTATTTTTTCAAATATTTTTGAAATAGAAGTAACAGCGAAATCGGTTGTGTTGTTTAAAGAGTTTATGGTTTTTAATAACTCAAGATCGGAAATAGGTTCAAAATAAAAACTGTTTCTATGCAGAACACTATCCACAAGACCATCTCTAGGTTCACCATAGCAATAGCAGGCATTGATCCGAGTGAGGCCGCTCATGATGACGACTTCTTTGTGATCGAGGATCCAAAGGAGAAGGTTGAGGCCATAGGGGCGACTTTCCAGGAAGTATATAAAGCCACTGATACCATTGGCCCTAATTATGACCTGGACAATCGCGTCTTGGTGCACGACTTCTGCATTCGAAATAAAATAGGGAACTGGCGATCCGAGGGCTCTGATTTCACCCGGTTTAGCGACGAAAATATGGCAAATAATGTCATTGCCAGAGAGGGCGACCTACCCCCTTTCATTTCGAAGGAAGAACTCCGTGAGATCTTCGACACAATCAGGGCTAAGAAATCAGTGGGGATCAATAATATTCCGAACATGAGTGCTTCGACATCTTCCTCTAGAAGCGGTGGACATTTACACCACCCTGTTTAATAACGCAATGAATAATGTAAGTTAATTTAAGATTGTTAAGTAATTTTAAGCTAGCATTTAAGCATTTTTTATTAGTATGTAAGAGTTAATGATTAAGAATATAAAACGCTTTAAAACTGGAAAAAACTGAGGTTCACCATAGCAAATATTAGAAAAATCAGGCGAAGATGACAATTGCCCGATTGAGGCAACGAACTCATTGAATTCGTTTGCTACTGCAATATGATCCGAGATAAGTATACTACTATCGCTAAGCGTTATAGTTGTATCGTGATTGCTCATATTTCGATTAATAATATTGTGATAACCACTTAAATGTGAGCAGCGACATCTAGCAGAAAATGTTGATACTCGAAGACCAGAAGATTTCGATACTGGAATAACAATGTCTCGACTGGAGAGTGGAATCGAATTTTCTAGCAAATTGGAAATTGTATGGGACGCTGGATGGCGAGGATTGTTCTCGAAGTATGTCATTCGAGTATAAATACCAGCATCCCAAAGGTATGCAAATCAGTTCTAAAGTGAAATTTGAAGTCTTAATTAGGAGAAGTAATTAAGTGGTTTAAGTAAAAGATAAGAAAAGTATAAGTGGTTGAGAAATTGGATTGTACTGAGAGAAAGAATTAAATAGTGAATTGTAACTGTACTGAATAAAGGGATTTGTATTGAAAAGAATAAGTTCTATTATTTGTACCCACACAAACATTTTACAATATTGTTAACCACGTCCCATTCTTTCTTAAGGTTTCCATGCGAAATTCTAATTTGGTTATGCTAGTAACTTTCCCTATATAAACGGATTTCCTTGTTGATTTGAAGGCACATGTGATCATAACGTCTTTTTAAACACACATTTAGTGGATGTTTACTAAATTTTTTCCTCAGTTTATGTTTCAGTTTGATTTTCTTTAAGAAGAGATGGCGTTACCCAGGGCTTTAGCCTTATTACAGATATGGAGTTCTTTAAAATTTCAATAAATGAATCATAGGCCTTAGAAGCATTTTTCTCAGCATAGACCTCATCACAATTATTGCGGTGCAATACACTATTAAGGTGAACAAAGTTAATCTTTGTCACACTAATCAAAGAATGTTTTACATTGCTCTTCTTTTCAAACATAGAAATCAAAATACCGGTCATACAGTGATCAGAAATTTTAAGGTCAAAATTAACAGCAGCACATTGATTAGACTGAATTTTTGAGAAACGACAAAAACGTGATCAAGACAGGTACCAGCAATTGGACTTGTGCGCTCATTAACAAAAGAGGTAAATCCATGTTCGGCTATAAACGCTTGTCAAGGAATGACACGAGTTTACCAAGTCCAGGTTAATGAGGGGACATTATTAGATTAGCTGTTTTCACATTTGACAGAAAATACGCATCGGTTGCACTTGTCAGAGATGGGTTCACATCAAATGATGCCGTCTACATTAATGAAAGTTTAACGCCAAAGAACAATTCAATTCTGCACGAATCCCTTAAATTGCGTCGGTGAGGTAAAATTGTTGCTGTTAGAACAAAGAGTGGTTTGGTGCACATAAAGCGGAGCAATGTTGGAAAAGAAGAGCGAGTTATCAGCATTTCGTGTCTTTCCGAGCTTTTCTGAGCTTTCATGTTGTCTTACTGATTGCAGTGATCCCACTTTTTTTTTGTCTTTGAGTCGGCACTTTTAATGGTAGTATTTTCCTTTTTGTTTCTTCTTTTTATACATATTTTGCTTTTGTTATAAATTTATTTATTTTTGTTTTAAAATAACTTATTGATTACTGTTTTTTATATATTCACTATTTGTGTATTTTTCCTTCTTTTTTTTTTAATTTGTATATTTTTATTTATTTTGTAAATGAGTCCTTATGGCGTGAACACTTATTGTATTCCTCGTGTTATGCTTAACATCTTCAGCAAGTTTGCAAATGGGCTCAAAATATGTAACTTTAATACGCAAAGTATTGGCATTGACACATTGACGAGTTACGCGATCGTTTCTAGGAGGGATCAATTGATTTTATTTGCATTACCGAAAATTGGTTAAATGAGAATATCAGTAATTATGCTATTGATATACCAAGGTATTATATCTTACGTAACGACAGACGTGGTGGTGGGGTTTCAATATACTGTAAATCTAAATTAAAATGTGAAGTAATTGAGTCGTCAGAAGATTCCGAGGTTGAGTTTATGTTTATTGAAATAATGAATAGTGTTACAAGTGTGCTAATTGGTTGTGTGTATAATCCAAACAAAAGTTTAAGAGTTAGTCAGTTTTTTGAAAGTCTCAGTATGTACAGTACCAAATATTCATCCTTAGTTGTGTGCGGTGACCTTATTGATATTGATCTCTTACTAGACAACAATCTATCACAAAACTTAAAAACTGAATGTTCTATGGTTGATCTAGATATTGTCAATGTTTCCAGAGCTACTCATTTTCGTCCCCATTGCAAAGAAAATCTTCTTGATATAGTGTTAACGTCAAACTTAGAGCTAGTCACAGAATACAAACAAGTAAGTTTTCCAGGTATTCCATCTTTGTTAACTTAGATATACAGATTAGTGTAGTGCCATGTCCCGTGCAATTTACCTAACGTAATTTTAGTAAAATTAACGAGCTCAATTTGACTCGCGATGTTCTTAATTGTCCTTGTCATCTTTGTTGGGAAACTTCTTCAGTCGATGATAAAGTAACAACGGATAACATCAACAACGGAGTCCCCTGGTTCTCTGAACACAAATAAAAAACTTGTTTTAAATAGGGATAGAGTGTATCCTCGTTGGCGGCAAAATCGTAGTAGAAATAATTGGAATATCTTCAAATTTCAAAGAAATAGAGCTACGGCCGAGGTAAGAAAAGCCAAAGCAGCATTTTACTCCTCAAAGCTTAATACTACTCAGACTAACTCTACCCTCTGGAAGAACCTCCGATCCTTAAGAATTGTTGAAAAGACGTCAGTGGGATGCGATCTAGGTCCGAACCACTTAAACACATTTTTTCTTAGAACCTTGAATAGTTCAGTTACAGCTAATAACAGCAACACTGAACTTACTGTAACCAATCATGATAATTTTTATTATCTTGAGTTTAACTGTGTGTTAGAGAGTGATGTGGCTAAAGCCTTATCCAACATCAAATCAAACGCGGTAGGAGTAGATTGAATATCTATTAAGTTTATAAAACTAATTATGCCCTGGATATATTATCCTCTTACGCAAATTATTAACTCATGTATCATGAGATCTGAGATTCCTTCAACTTGGAAATATGCTAAAGTTGTGCCAGTGCCTAAAAATACTACGAATCCATCACCTTCTCACATAAGCGGAACCAATCTCCTCCCCGACTCTATCTTCTCCATAACCAACCTATCTCCTCCGTACAATCTGTTCGCGACCTCGGCATTTTGTGTGATACCGAGCTCAACTACCGTTTACATATGGATGAGATAATCCTCAAAGCCAACTCTGCACTAGGTTTTGTAAAATGGTGGTCCAAAGAATTCACCAACCCATACGTGACCAGGTCCGTCTATATTACCATTGTTCGCCCCCTCCTAGAGTACGCCAGTCAAGTATGGTCCCCATATCATCGTGTTCATATCTCGAGAATTGAAGGCATTCAGCGCCGTTTTCTTCGATTTGCTCTTCGAGGTATGCCCTGGGACGATCCTTTTAATCTGCCCCCCCTATCAAAACTGTCTCAACCTTATCAACTTAAACACCCTTGAAGATCGCAGAGATGCAGCAGACATTCTCTTCATTCATCGACTCCTTTCAGGTCACATTGAATGCGCGTCCCTTCACAACTTCATTTTCCTCAACACTAACCCTCGTAATCTACGTACCCCTCGACTCTTCTATCTACCAACCCACCACACCTCCTGTGGCGCGAGCGAACCAATCTCCCGTATGCTACGTCAAATCAACTCAAACCCACCGCACCACTTCCTACCACAAATCCGTTCTCCTTCACCACTCCAACCAACCTTAGTTTTAAGTTTTAGTTTAAGTTTAATTTGTAAGTTATAGCTTGTATTAAGCCGAATACCACCAAATTGTTATACTACAGTTTCCAAAAACTGAACACAAATTGCAACTCAGTTGCGTTGTTTGTGTTAGTAAACATCCCAGAAATTGAGGTGAAATAGTTGTTAAAAGCATTCGCAAAGTCGAGATTGTCAGTTATTTACACGAATTGCAAAGTTTTTTTTTTTACCAAAGTAAGACTGGTAGCAGAATACTATTGACCACCTGCCATTCATTTTTCAAATTTTCCTTGAGAGCTCAATTATTTATATCTATTTCTCAACCTGAGGTTGTTTTGTTCGGATGCTCAGAACACTTGGTTCTAAGCTTAGTATTTTTAATCTTAACTTTGGTAGTAAATTCTCTTGTAATCCAGGGTTTAAGTCTTTTAGCATATTTTTTCAAAAGCACTGTGAAGGTATAATTTATAATATGTATATAGAGACACTTAATAAATGAAGAATAAGATGCAGACGCATCAATTTCTGAATAGATTTCATCCCAATACTCATAGAAAAGATTGTTTTTTGGCGTGACGAAATCAGGTTTTGTTACTTTTTTGCCGGGATTTTAAGAAGCCTCAGAAGGGTTGTTTTACATTAAAATCACCGCCAATAACAACACTAGATGCAAGTGATTTAAATATCTTTTTGAAGACACTCTTTTCGAGCGTGTATCTCGGTGGGCATTAAATGGCTGAAACGATAAGGAAATTATGTCAATTTCTTACATGTATCATGATTATTTGCACAAATTCAAGCTCTATTTTAGGGTCTTCAGTATACAGCCCTAACAGGCTGATCATTGTTTTTAAGTTCGGTTTTCGACTGTACAAGATTGTTGCCTTTCATCGCTAACGTTGACTAGGGCACTCTACTTGAGAGCAACATTTAAGACGATTCTCCAATTAAGCAGCCTTCAGAAATGTCCCTTTCAATTCTTCGATTTGCCCGTAAGTCATCTGCATAGCTTGAAGACACTTTCCAATTTCATGATTTTTTCTTTAAATTTTTGTCGAAGGAAGTTTCTTGATTATGTCGTATCCAAAACTCACATTCCTAATACGTTTATGCCAATCAAAATTATCACAACTGCCGAAAATAGGTATGAAGTAACCTTTTTGGGTTTTCCACATGAATTAATCGGAATTTCCATTCAAAATACAGAATGAGTCTATTCGTTGACTATTTGCACATCCCTAGCAGATTTCAGGTATGGCATCTGGTAGTTCTTTGAGTAGATTCGCCTGTAAAACATCTCACTCCAATTTGGAAAATTTTTATTCACTAGGTTCACTCCGGCCCATGCGCACCACGCCACACACAACCACTTCCAACACATCACTGGAATACTGGAACAAGAAGCATCAACGAAATCGAGAGAAAAAAACAGAAACACTCAACTCCATCAAAATATCGTACCCACAAAAACAAATACTTCCAAAACCAGTTAACTGACAATCGTCGGCCTTCCATTCGAGTAGAAGTCTTGAGTGCTTGCGACATCGTAGACGTTCGGGTTTTTGTTTCTCAGCGTACTGTCGCATTTGAAAGGAATTTTTCGCGTTCACTACTGCATTTATGGTTTTTATTTTCCATTCTCAGTCATCTTTCATTTATCCCGTGTGTGATTGTTGTTTGTTATTGCGTGCGTTCGTCCCGTCGTTCATTTCTGTGCGTATGCGTGCAAATAAAAATTTACAATTTTCTATCTCGACCAATTTGTAACGAGAACGATTGCTGCCCATCACGACGCCTTCATACAGCACAGACTAGTAGGGGCGTGTAAACGAGTGAATCCAGAAAACAAGTGAAATTTCGCCCGTCCGCCCGCCAGCAAACGTGCGTGTGGTTTTTGTTTTTGTGAAACGTTCGCACGGCAAGTTTGGTCGCCGTCGCCGCCGCCGCCGCGTTCCATTACGGTAGAGTGTCACCATTTTTCATTTTCTTCGTTTTGTTCTCTCCGTTTTGGCATGTAAATAGCATTCCGTGCAAGTCATCCTTCCCCCCGTCGTATGTTGTTTGTCCAACTATCTAAAAAAAATCATTGCCGCCCGCATTTCCCTGTTAATTCGTTTACTTTCGTCGCTTTTTCGTCGTATGTCTGTAGGTACAGTGGGGTGTAACAGCATTAATTACGGTGCCGTGTAGAAGTGGAATCGAGCAAAATAGATAAAAAAAAAGTGATTGGCCGTAGAAGAGAAGAGCCGAAATCCAGCAATTGGAAATCGAAAATCGCAAATTGATCAAAGCAAAGCTTTAATTAAGCAGAAATTTTGTGTTTTCTTGTGAAAATTGTGTTAGAACGTGCAGTGTGTGTTTAGGGCAAAGAAATCGTCGAGGAATTTCGGAGAGAGACGCAAAATGCCACCAAGCAAAAGGATTAGCAGCAGCAGAAGAGGATCAGCAGCACTGACAGCAGCGACAATGACCAAGTGGATGTTGACATTTGTCCTGCTCGGTGGTTTCATCGCCGCCGCCAGCGCAATTGATGAGGTAAGTCTGCCGAAACGTGTTTGGTGGTGATGAGAGCGGACAATTTTGTTTGTAATTTATAAACTGGCAGGAAACATGGGTTTTTTGTTGTCTCGTTTTCTTGTTTCGGTGTTTTCTTTATTTTTCTCGGCGAATTTCATCGAATTGATGGATGAGCAACATTGGATTTGTGTATTCTTCTGTGTTTCTCACTCAAATTGTGAGTTGTTTTCGCATATGTGTGTGAGTTAGTTAACCTTGTTCGCACGCATATTCCAATGCATTGTATTGCTCTGTCGCACGCACTCGGTAGACATGCGGCGATTTCATTCACTCGCGTTGTCATTGACAGTCGTTTGGTTTGGTTTTCTTGTTTTTTCTTCTTCTTTTCTCCACTGGAAATGAATGTACTTTAATAGGTGTGAGATAATTAGTCAGGGATGGCATTTGAGGTATTGAAGTAATATGCATTCATAATTGATTGGTCGCTCTTTAAATTCGAGTGAGTGGAAAAGGAATTTCATTACAAATGCTGGACAAGGGACTAAGTTTATAAGTAAAAGTAAATAAATCGAGGACTATCGACCTTTGTATTGGCTTACAATTGTATGCATGAAAAAAATGTAAAATTTGTGAATACGTATCCAGTGTTTGTTTTCGGAATTGATTGTGTGCTTTCAGATAAGGAATACGTATGCTGGATTCAAATTTTTGTCGATAACCACTGATATTGGCTGATTATATTGAATTCTGGAATTTATCAACTTGTGAGTCAAGTTAACATTCAACGATTACGACTTATCCGTCACACAATCGTGTTAGGTATATCGAATATATAGAATAATGCAAAAGCGGCGAATCTGATTAGCGGTTCATTCAGTACTATTCTATCGAAATTACGTGTCTTACAGGTGTATTCCATTGGAATATGGAAACAAAGTTTTGAGGGAAAATTCTCTACAATAAAATGTGTTCCATTGATGCGTAAACGAATTACGATTGCGACTGTTAGCGAAAAATATGTGGTCATTTTGTCATCAATCAATTTCTCTTAAGTCCTATAAGTGAAACATTATATGCCTTTCAGCTTAGTTCTTGAGCCAATAAGATCTTTTAGTACTTCCTGCACCTGGCAGGATTGTTGTTGATCCATCACAGGTGAAATATTTAAGTTCGGTTTTGCCGGTACATTGGCATTCTTTTGACGAAAGTTCTGATCACGGGTTGCCATCAGTGGATTTCAGTGATGGAGCGCTTAATCATCTCCTCCAAGGTTAGGGTCATCATGAGGTTATTAACTTAAACTTTGCATTTCATAAAAAAATTGTTGTTAAATCCTAGTGATTAAGGAGTAGAATCCGGTAGATCACAGACCAAAGGAATGTATTGTACAATAATGCCACTATTTCACGTGTCCTGTGGCAACTGGCACTGTTGGAAACATATTGGGCTGTTCAATAGATGGCTTAGACCGGGTTTATTTGTATCTGAGAGTGACATACATATGGTTGCCCGCATTTTGTTGCTGACACTTAACCTAAACACAAACAAAAAAAGTTGGCGCGATTCGCTCTAGTTTTGTGCTTGCAATTATCGCTGCCCATAGAGAATTTTGAACATATTCGTCATGCTTTGCTTTATTAGTTAAAAAAAGGGAAGAAAGCGACTGAGGTAACTGAAAAGTTGCGTAAAGTTAATGGCAGAAATGTCATCGCCATTGCCAGAACTGGTTCGACCGATTCCGTGATGGTGATTTTCAGTTGAAGATAAATCATCAATCTAAAGTGTTAATTGGAAGCGATAATGGCCATTTGAAATCGCGTGGCTTCGTAAAGAAACTCGATATTTGGGTACCACATGAGTTGAAAGAAATCCATCTGCCTACGCGCATAAACAAATTTCTGCATTCAACCCACCAAATGTGAAGGAAACGATCCATTCTTGAAGCGTATGATCGCGGGCGACGAAAAATGAACTGTCTACAACAATGTCAGCGGAAAAAAAAGTTCGAGTAGGCGAAATGAAACATTAGAAAGACAAGTAAAGGCGGACATCCACCAAAAAAGGACGATGCTGTCAATTTGATGGGATTGGGAGGGACCAATCTTCTATGAGCTGCTTCCTAAGAACATAGCGATTAATACCGATGTCTACTGTGAGCAGCTACAGAAATTAACTGATGTCATCGCACAGAAACGTTCCGAGCTGACCAATCGTAAAGGTGTAGTGTATTTTCTTTTTGTTGCTCCGAAGGATGTGTAATAGATATCAGTAGCCCCAGCTACCAGTATGCACGTTTCGCTAGCTTGAGTGTTCGATTCTAGGAATACCCTTACGTTGCTATATCATACCCCACACACTTCGACAAGTCTCCCCGCGGGATATTAGGTATTACTTCGAGAGACTGGTAAGCAACTTAAACAATTCATGTTGTGCCATCTGCTTCTGAGGCTTCTGCTGTTGTTCTTCTTAGTCTTTCTATTCTCCGTAGCTCATTTTGTAGAGTTGTTATAAAAATACATAATCATGCCCAATTCTCCTCCGACTGCGACATGTGATCGAGGATTAGCGACGGGCTGGGCAGAGTAGTTCTCCGTATCCGTAGCTCCTTAACCTTCATCTTCATCTTCACCATTCGCGGCAAAATGGTGACCTGTCGTGTCCAAAACAGTGGAGATACTTGCAATAACCACCGTGGCCAGACAGGAACTGCGTAAAATTGTAATTGCAGTATCAATGTTTACTTTCTACCCAGTCATGGAATGTCGGTATAAGTTTATATGTCCATCTGCCTTTCGTTGTTGTATCTCAACGAGGTTGCCACATAGCTATTGACGCTGCCTTTTTTTTCATTTTGATCTTCTTAATTCCATTGGCATTGTCTTGGCTTAAGGCTCTTCTGTAATATATCCTCGACGGGAATCAATCCAGCCATAACAAAGGCGGCCTTGCTTGATATGGTTCAAAAGCCGCCAATTGTCCCTAGCGCGTACAGTCTGCATGTTGACGATAGTCTTCTTTTGGTCTCCGTCGTCCTCAATGCCTGCGATCAGACTGGGTATGGTGTATCACCACGATAATACGAGAATACACACAAGTTTGGTGACTCGGCAAAAATTGTTGGCTGGGATGTGTTGCCACATCCACCCTATAGCCCAGATCTTGCGCCATTAGACTGAGCTGTAGAACGTTTGCTTCTGAAAACCTCATCACACAGCACCTTGTCATGCTTCTTACAGAGAAGGGTAGGAAGTCTTATGAACGCAGTGTTATAAAGCTGCCCGAGAGATGGCAGAAGGTCATCGTACAAAACGACCAACACATCATTGATTAATGTTCATTGCGTATATTAAATATATACGTCATCCATTTGAGGCACAGCAAACAGAGTTCCCCCGATACCGATTGCCAAGGAATGTTTGTGCATTCTATGTACAATAGCTGGGGTCTTCGTAGAAAAATGTTCCAATCAATCCCCCAGCTCAAAATCTATTTCAAACATTGAAAAACTGAGATGCATTTCCTTGGTATGGAACACATGTGGGGCTTCGTCACTGTAAATGCGGCAATTTTTCTTGTTTACATAGTCATCAATGTGAAAATGAGCCTCATCGCTCAAGATGATTTTACTTGTTGTTCAATGAAGCAATTGACGAAATTCTTCAATGCATATGATCTGTAGGCCAAGTTGTAGAGTCAGCTGGATGAAGACGCAAATCTTTCCAAAAAATACGCTACAAAATGCTTCTTGAAATGGTAAATGTCGATCATATTCCGCCAAGTAGGCGCGATGTTTTTTGCTTGTTAACTTGGACGGACGGACAAGCCTTCGCAACTTTTTCGATTATTCTCTTCACAATTGATGAACTGGCAGCATTTTTATTACCAAAAATTTGACTCAATTTACAAATCGTGGGAGTCAAACTTTCGCTATTTTTGAAATAATGTTTAACAACAATGATATATATGATATAGCGATCCGTTTTTAATATTATAACAATTTGACTCTAAAGTACAATAGGAAAAATGGCTCCTAATTTAAATTGTCATTTCTTGTCTTTGTAAAGCACTATATTCGATTTTAATTTCTGGCTAATATACGAGTTTTTTACGTAACTTTAGAATTAATTTTCACCGATTTTAGAACTATGAGGCAAAAGTATGACCACTTCATGATAATTAGTCGAAATAAGTTTACAAAGCGTCAAACGAAGCTTGTAATACCATCTTGGTATGAGCAGTTATGTATTGAAAGTTGCGATTTGAAAAAATTACTAAAAACGCATTTTTGGGTCAAACAGTGAAACAGTGCTGTACTATTTTTTTCTGTACACACTAGTTCCACTAAACCTGCGCCAAGTTAAATGACGAGATAAAACGAAGTGGTGTCAGAATCTTAGATATCAGCTGTTGTTGTGTTACTTACGAATTAGAATAGGAGATAAATATGATAAGAAGTGTTTGCATTTTTATATGCGTATAATTATTTGCAAACAAAAAATTTGTTCGTACTTTTTTCTTCAAACTTTAAAGCGCTGCCATTCTAAAGTCTTTCATAATATTTACGCTCATCATGTCTGAAGGTAGTTTGCGATCTATCATTTGTGAGTCACGTACGTACACTCGTAAAAATTGTTAGAGTGTAGTGTGCTTCGGCAATAATAATTCCGTAGTAAGTCTGAACCGTTATTTAAGTGCTATTTTTTTCGTAATAACGACAAACTCAGCAGACAATTCTTAACAAACTAGAAATAGTAGAAGGCAATAGAAGACACCTAACAACAGCCAATCTGTGCCAAGAGACGCTGATTACGTTTTTTTTTCCACCTGAAGAGGGAAGTGATTTTCTTCTTCTTTCTATTCCATTGAACGATCAAACGTGTCGACCCCGATGTGATGAAGGATAGTGGTCAGAAAATCACCGGTGGAGTTTCATTATCAGTCCTCAACAAATAAGTGTACTGCAACATGTACACAAGTGTAGATGGCAGAGAATTTAGATATCCCGATTTGTGGAATCAGACGTGGAGAACTGGTTCTATCTGCTGAAATTCGTTTTTCGAGCTTGAAGAATTGGCCAAGGTAGGAAATTTGACACCGCGGGCTCACAATTGCATAACGAAATTATCAGCGACATCGCATCGGCAAGAACGAATACATTCGAACGCAGTTAAATAATTATTTTACCGCCTGCCAACAGAAGCGACTTCGCCGCGTGCTACCATATACGACATGTCCTTTGTTGGTGACAAGAAGCCAAGCTAACTATACTACGAGATGGTTCAAGTCTAAAAAAAAGCGCGTTGATCGAATTGGTTGTCCTCGATCTGTGGGCTTCTCACAATCCTCCCTCGGTATGAACCGTGGCCATTGTGGTAAAGGGATCCGCCACCGAAAAGACACTAATTGCTCATACAGTTATGGAAAACATACAGTTTCGCTATCTGAACGCGTTAGCTTCCCTAGAACCACCCCGCCCATGAACGTCCAGCCACCGTAGACGGGACACCACCATTGAGCAGTTTGAGAACTCGTTTGACAACCGAGCCGCAAACTATCGCCCGCCATGGAGCTTCCGCCAATCTTCAGCGAGTGCTTCACAACAATGAATAAACAACCAACATCCCTTTTCTTTTTGACACCTGCCTCCAGGTTCCTCCAGGTCTACTGGATTCCAACACCTCCGTCCGTCAGAAATCTTCGCCCAACTTCATTACAACTATTCGCAGTCAATAAGTCAATGGCTCTACAATTAAAGTACTTGTGTATGGAGAGGTCGTACACGAGCTCAATTCTGGTCGCCGTCAATTCTCTGCAATAATTGGCCCTGACTTCTTGCAACACCACGATTTAATGGTCGATGTAAAAAGATCTCGTCTAGTTGAATCTCGGACAAATGCAATCTGGAAGTTGCCCTCAGCTCCAATGTATCATCTCCACAGCTCTTTGACCGGAACCCCATTCCCCGGCATTATCATGTCGTTTCCCAAAATCACGCGTCATGTACTTTCCGGGGCATCGACTATCTACATTTAGAGATGAATGGGTCGTCCTATTTCACCCCAGAGCCTCGATTACCACCGACCAAATTGAAAGCTGCTCCACATGGTGCAAAAACCGGATGGTACATGGCGGCTGGCGGAGACTACAGAGGCCTCGATGCACATTATTATTGTAGATCGCTCCTCGTTAAGGTACCTTTGCCGAAGCCGAAGCTGAATCCGTGAAGCAGCTAAATATTTTAATTGCGACCATTAATTTCTACCGCAGCTTCATACCACATCCCGCTCAAATTCCCCTACTGGCGATTGGAAATGACAACAGAAAAAAAGACAAAATTTCTCTGTCATGGATCAAGTCAACATTCAACGATTGTCGCTACTTGCTGGCTTAAGCCGTTCAGCTTGCCCATCCCATGCCAAACGCAGAGCTCAGCCTCGTCATAGACGCATTAGTCATAATCATAGGCGCGGCCCTTCAACAAGTCGTTAATGGAGTAGCGGAGTCACTCGGATATTTTTCCAAAAAATTTTCCGCTATACTCAACCTACGACCACACCATTTTCATGACATGTTAGGAAGTCGAATATTTCACATCCAAACGGACCACAAGCCATCGTAACTTTAAAGCAAATTATGTATGTATTATCAGCGAATTCACAATCGACATCCGATGGATAAAGGACGAAGATAACCACGCAGAAGATCTGTTGTCACTCATCGACGCCATGGAAGCAAAGGAAGACCTGAATACGAAACATGCCAAAGCACAATTGTTGACATACTCTTAGCGGAGCGACGAAGTTGAGTGAGCGGCTAAATTGTTATACTATGCATGGAAAATAAGAGGATCAAAACCATTGAGTCAAATTTATTCTATTTAATCATTTCAAACTTCTTAGGATGACAATTGATTTACATCGGGTGAGCAAAGTTAAAAACGATGACAAGTAAAATAACGCCAAATTGAGCTTATTCCACTTTCAGATGACCAAATGCAAAATTGTTGCCTTTCACGGCACTACTCATGGCTGAACATTTCGTCTGGCTAAATATATGTCAGTATATGACAGCGGACTAAAGTCAACCGCCATCCAAAAGCGAACTCCAACGCTATCCAACACCTGACCAATATCGGTATACGAGGACAATTCCCGCCATCAAGCGGCTGCCGCTAACTATTAACCGTCATATACTGCTTTACAAGATGGCCAGAATCGCTCCCAACAGTGAACATGACTGCTACCAACTGCGCTAGCGCCCTGATCACAGGCTGGATCGGCCGCTTCAGCATAGCCTCGCAGATCACACCCGATCAAGGAAGGCAGTTCAGGTCATCCATCTTCTCCGAACTGTGCGAATACTTGATGACCTACTACCCACAGTCAAATAGAATGTAATGACCCGACAACACCGACAGCCGCTTTCAAAGTGATGTATCTCAGATCTCTGGCTCATGACTATGACAATCTAGACCTCAAGAGGTAGCACGGCACTCACAATAGCCTATGTTCGTTCACAAAGACCTAAATAAAGGGTCTTTCAAAAGTCGCGCCTAGATGTTTTTTTTTTCAAATAAACATATACATACTTAAATTTTTTCTGTTGTTTTCATTTTTATAAAAATATGGCTCTTAACAATTATGTGTGAAATATAACATCATTTAAATGTCCACCACGAAAACGTCTCCAGGCGGCTCATACCAACATCAAAACTTTCAAGGACTTGCTCCCACATTACCACATTAAGTTCATCAATTTCGGTCCCAATGTTGTTTTTCAGCTGTGCAATTGTTGTTGGCTTATACACAGAGACTTTGCTTTTCAAAAAAAAACCCCAAAGAAAGTAATTTGAAGGTGTTAAGTCGGATGATATAGGTGGCCAGTTCATGTCACCATTACGTGAAATTAATCGACCTGGAAACTTAGACCGCAATAACTCAATGTTTGCACGTGTTGTATGACTCGTACCTCTACTATGTTGAGAATAAAGATCGTCTGTGTATATTTCTTCAATGTGAGGCCACAAAAAATCTTCAAACACCTGTTTATAGGGCTCTCCAGTGATAGTAAAAGCTCTTTAATTTGCATTTGGGCCAAAAACCAAACAGTACATTTTTGTGGATGATTTTTCTGAAATTATTCGAGGATTTTCCTCTCCCCAGATGCGACAGTTTTGTTTGTTGATGAATGAATCCATCCAATGTGAAATGGGCTTCATCACTAAAGATGATTGTTGTTCTAGCGTGAAACTATCCATTGTTAAAATTGTACTCGTATATGTGCTTACTTCACAAATGTCAAAGATGACATAAAAACAAGGTGGCGTTCAGAAATTATTCACTACTGACATCTAGGCGCGACTTTTGAAACTCCCTTTACAACAACCCATGCATTTGTACGAAATGATTCTGTGAAGGCCAGTATACTCGCAGGTCAACCAGGAGGACAAGGAACGAGCTGCAGGTCCCACATCAAATGGACAACAACTTCCACAACTTTCAACGCCTCAGTCTACAGGCCATAGAGTACAAATTCCACAGCGGTTCCGTTGAAGTACTGAAGGCTTCTCGTTGGGCTATGTGGCGGAGCGATAAGAAACACAAATCCATTTGACTGATGATACAAGACACCTGACGACAGCCAATCTCTGCCAACAGACGCTGATCACGTTTTTTTTCCAATTAATGAGGGAGAAGATTTTCTTTCTCCTCTCGGGCACCTCTATATAATACCGAAAAGTATTAATTAAAGAGTTTGGAATTGTAATACCCGCGTTTCCTTCCTCTATTCTTTTTTTTATTCCGAACGTAGACCGAACATACATACTCGTATATCATCTGGTTAACACAAAAACGCAAGCCTTAAGCCTTAATGTCAGCGTAGAAGCTGCTCAGATTATTAAGATTTTTCAAAGAACAGCGATGAGGCACATTTTCACTTCTTTGAATATGTTAATTAACAAAATTATCATATATGGGGAGACGAGAACCGTGTCAATTTGTTCAAAATACAGTTATGGAAAAAATAATAGGTTCGTGAGCCTAAAATGTCATTTACAACAAAATTACTTAAAGCGATGTTAACATAATGATGATGCTTTTTATGTATTGTAGCTGCATTTCAAAAATAAATTGTAATTTATTATTGACCCTTAAAGGTTCTCATTTGTAAGAACGGTCGAATTAAGAAAAAAATCGATGTTGTAGGTATATAATTGTACATGTACTGGGTGATTTTTTAAGCGTTTGGTTTTTAACTGTCTAAAAAACACAGGAAAATTGCAAAAGTGTATACAATTTTTATTTAAGTTGATAACTCAATGCTTGGGATTTAATCTTCGAAGATTATTTCATGTAAATGTTGACCACGACTACGTTTTAACTATTCCATACGAGCTGCTGTCTCGCTAATAACACTTTTAATGTTGTCTCCCAAGGCTGCAATTGATGCTGATCTATCGGCATAGACGTGTGATTTGACATATCCCCATAGAAAATAGTCTAAAGGCGTCAAAACGCACGATCTAGCCAGACAATTCACCGGTTCACAACGAAAGATAACGAACTCATTTCTCAATTCACGATTCGCGTGCTGTGTAGCATGTAGCGCCGTCTTGCTGGAACCACATATCGACCAGGTTCAGCTCTTGCATTTTGGACAAAAAAAGTTCGAATTCATTGAACGGCCGCCATTGACGGTAACGTTGATTTCACGGTCATCTGTGAAAAAATACGGGCCATTGATTCCGCCGGACCATAAACCACACAAAACAGTGCATTTTTCCGGGTGCATTGACAGCCATTGTATTACCTGAGTTTGCTCAACGAAATGAGCTTCGTTGCTGAAGTCAATTTTTCGATAAAAAAGCGGATCTTCCTTAAGCCCACTAACCAAAAATTCGACGTTGTGACAGGTTGTTCGGCTTCTTGCACGAGCTGTATTTTGTAAGGTTTTAGACCAAGATCCTTGCGTAAAATCATCCCAGCGACGAATGGACAAATCACGGTCTTCTTTAACACTGGCGGAGACAGCACCAATATTTCCCTCTGTACGCACTCTACGCATACGGATATGTGGCTTGATGTCCAACAGCGTGACATTTATGCGAAATTTGGTCACTATGGCTTGAATTGCTTGCTCAGTAGGTCGAAGTGCCCGAAAAACATTTTTCACAGAGCACGAATCTATATCATCTTCTATACATATAATAAAACTGTAAGGTTTTTTCTTTTGTTACCTAATGGCATGAGCACCGCTCGATAGATTCAGGTGAAATTTTATTTAAATGTTTCTTAAGACTGCAATAAGGACATAGGCTATGTCGTTTTTTACTCAGCCTACTTTTTGTGAGCGTTTTTGTAGTTTTTATTGTGATGTGATATTGTGCTGCGCACCTCTGACGATCGCTTGCCTATGATAGTCTTCGGTACCCACTGATTTATTGTCGTGGTGAGGACGGATATAATTTTGCCGTTTGCCAAGTCAATCCTACTACCGGGGCGCCAAATTACAATAAAAAAACATCTGCTCTGCAGTTCTATTCATACCTCATGCATATACGACGCAATCGTTTTGCTCATTTGCACCGCTTTCGAGGGATTTTGAATCAGTTTGTGGTTGATATGTCCTCTAAGATTGAAACAGAGCGTTTGGTATACATTCGAACAAATCAAAAAAGATTGCGTGCTGAAAATTATATTGATCTACAGGACGCCATGCAGCAGAATGCTAACTTTGAGGAACTGGGGCAGTTGGTAATTCTGCCGTCAAGTTTCACATGTGGGCCGCGCTACATGCACGAGCGCACACAAGATGCATTTTGCTATGTAAGGAAGTATGGGCGCCCAGACCTCTTTATAACGTTTACCACTAGTCCTAAGTGGGACGAAGTCACCCAAAAGCTTTTCACAGGTCAAACTTCTTATGATCGACACGATGTCATAGCAAGACCTTTCCATTTACAACTCAAGTTAATGATAAACATGCTGCCAAAGGAAAATGTGTTCGGTGCGTCCTTATGATTTATGTATAGTGTTGAGTTGCAGAAGCGTGGCTTGCCCATGCGCAATTCCCGGACCCCGACGAAGATCCAATATTACACGATATCGTAAAGAATCAAATGTTGCATGGTCCCTGTGATACATTGAATACCAACTCTCCCTGCATGCAAAATAACCGCTGCACGAAAAATATCCGAGAGCACAGATCCAACAGACTGTAACAGAAGAGGATGGGTATCCATTATATCGCGACGTTCTCCTCAGCAAGGTGGATTTACTGCACAAATAAGACTGCGTGGACAGCAAATCCTGGTAGACAATAGATGAGTCGTACCATACTCGCCATACTCGTACCATACTCGTTTTGTGCTCACATAAATATGAAAAGTGTAACAGCGTTCAGCCCATAAAGTACATATGTAAATATGTAAATAAAGGTAGTGATCAAGCTACTTTTGCATTGAGAAACAAACGCGACGAAGTGACCGTTATATAAGCTCTTCTGAGGCTATGTGGCGAATTTTCAGTTTTCAGATACACGAGAGGTACCCACCGGTCATACATCTTAAAGTTCACTTAGGGGGCGGACAACTCAGAGAGCAGTTAGACAACTCAAGAAACACAACTTTACTGGCATTTTTTCTGTTATGTGAGGCAGACAGCTTTCCTAAAACGCTACTACAAATATAATAAGCAACATGGTATTTTTAATCGTCGAAAACGAGGTGCTACGGTAGAAGGTGTTCCAGGCGTGTTCAAAGAACACTTTATAGGAAGGGTCTATACAGTTCATCCAAACAATTCGGAATGTTATTATTTACGCTTGCACACAGTACGAGGACCCACTTCTTTCGCCGCCTTGCGAATGGTTGATGACGTCGAATATCCCAAATTTCAAGCTGCTTGCCGGGCGCGAAATATGCTGGATGACTACCAGCACTGCGAGAGCCTACGTCTCTTGCGCCATTTGTTTGCCATAATGTTGGTATTCTGCGGACTTTCTGTTGCTGCTCTATTGTGGCAAAAATATCAACAGAGTTTATCAGAAGATTTTTTCCGAGACACGAGGCAAATTAATTATT
Organism: Volucella bombylans; assembly: GCA_949129095.1. Taxonomy (NCBI): domain Eukaryota; kingdom Metazoa; phylum Arthropoda; class Insecta; order Diptera; family Syrphidae; genus Volucella; species Volucella bombylans. The sequence continues at coordinate 197,382,650 of OX422141.1, read as the reverse complement.
GGCGGTGGCGAACTGAACGACGCGCTGTGGGACAGTGTTCTTAATTGCTGTTTAAAAGCTATACAAGATACAATTTTTTCTATTGGTGGTAACCTTTTGTCAAAATATGGTAACCGAGAGTATACATCTGAAACCAACTATGACCCCGTCGAAACAGCACAAGCACTTCGAGACGGTGTGCCTAGCCTTACAGCAGAGCAGCGGAATATTTTCGATCGTGTTTGTCAAAGCGCCACCATTCTTTGGAGAATTGTTGTTTTTAGATGCACCCGATGGGACCGGAAAGAGTTTTTTAACAAGGGTAATACTAGCGCTTGGCTTGGCTGTGGCGTCGTCAGGAATATCACTTACTCGTACATTGCTGCCTGATGGTAAAACTTCCCATGCAATGTTTAAAATGCCCAAACAATTAGACACCACTGAAAGTCCAGTTTGCCGCATTCCCCGAAATTGTGATAAAGCTCGAGTTTTCTGTGACTGTTCTCTAATTGTTTGGGACGAATGCACTATGACACACCGTAAGGCAGTGGACGCCGTCAACAGAACCTTTCAGGATATACGACAAAATGATTGACGGATAGGAGGCATTACAGTGCTATTTTGCGGAGACTTTAGGCAAACGTTGCCGAAGTAAATGACTGTCTGATAAAGTCAAGTCTCTGGTCCAGTATTATTCAAATGCACTTGACCATCAATATGCGGGCACGAACAGGAGGCAATCCAAACGCACAACATTTCTCTGATTTATTACTTAAAATTGGTGGAGGAATGCTTCCGGAAGAAAATGGCAAAGATAATTTATCACATCATTCTTGCCAAACAGTGTCTTCTGCCGAAGAAGTTATCTCATCCGTTTACGGTGATATATCGCAACTAATTGAGAATTCTTGGCTTTGTGAGCGAGCTATTTTGTCGCCTCGGAATGATGAAGCTGAAGCTATTAATAACGACACGTGTTGATGGTCAAAGTGTAGGGTTCACTTCAATCAACCGGGTTATGGACCAAGAAGAAACAACCACCTATCCGGCCGAATTTTTAAATTCGCTTTCTGCTCCCGGGTTTCCATCACATACATTGAAACTAAAAGTGGGTGTACCTATTGTTCTCCTAAGAAACTTGAGTCCGCCTAAGGTGTGTACCGGCACCCGCCTTAGAGTTACAACTTTGCAACGAAATCTGGTAGAAGCGGAAGTGTTGACGGACTGCGGTGCCGGCGATGATGTATTTATCCCTCGAATTCGGATCATACCGAAAAGTTTTGCGTTTCAATTTAAGCGTGTGCAATTTCCCATCAGCGTCTGCTTCGCGATGACGATAAATAAGGCGCAGGAACAAACACTGCGTACCGCGGGCGTGAACTTCACCACCGGCTGCTTCTCACATGGCCAATTATACGTGTCCCCTTCCCGTGTTAGCGATCCAGGCAACGCAACCTCAAACATTGTTTACAAAGAAGCTTTGTAAAACATTTTTACTATAATAAGGTACAAAAATTGTCCATAATTTATAGTATTGCATTTTTTATTATGTTTGATAACAGTTTAGAGCATGTTGGTTTTTTAGAACTATGAAATCTGCACTTAAGGGCTGAAAGCTACCCATTGGAACGACTTTGATAAAATGCCTTTGATCCACAAAATGTATTGTACACAACAGTTTTATTGACTTCGACAAATACTTTGTTGTTTTTTCACTCACTCTGATATTACATACAATTTGTAGGCATGAGGAAGTCTTTAGAAGTCTTAGCAAGGCGAGCACGGGTTCAGCTAGTTTTAATAATAAAATTCAATAATTTGTAAGAGTTGTTCGAGGTAAGTCTTTCCATGATGAAATCGCAATGCTAATAGAACATGTTTGACTTTGACACATGTCATGAATCACACGTGAGCTGTCAAAAATAGAACCCTGAAAAACCAAACAGCAAAAAATATCACCCTTTATTTGTAAATTTGTTTTTGGTAAATATTTTTTTAATCGTAGGCACTATACCGAAGAAGAGAGAGTTTTATCCAGAAGCTCCTCTCTAAAGGAAAAACATATAAATTCATTGCGGAAACGTTATCTTGCTCAAGGAATATGATAACGAATGCGCTAAAGCAAAAAAGGTCCCAAGAGACTAGAGGAAGAAAGAAGAAAACCTCCGGTACTCTGGACCGACAAATAGTGCGAATGGCTAAAAATTACCCTTTCGTTACTTGGTCCGAAATTAAGGAGACAATAAATCCAACTATGACGATAAGAACGATAAGAAACAGGTCGGTCCACTAGGAAGATGCCGTTTGTGTCGGAAAAAAAATCTGGTTTGCGGAAAACCACCTAAAGGAATTTAACGAAAGGAACATAGAGGACTTTAAAAATGTTCTCTGGAGTGACGAAACACAAGTCAATTTGTTCGGTTCGGATAGTAGGAACTATGTAAAACCACCTCCTAGTAATGCATTCAACCCCAAGTACACAAAAAAAAACCATTAAACAGGGTGGAGGAAGTGACATATGGATATGGATAATGATATGGAGCTCTTTTTTCCTGGTATGGTGTGGGGCCATTAATTTGGATTAAAGAGATTATGACTTAGAAAAAATATGTAGAAATACGTCATATGCCTTATGCCGAAGATGAAATGCCGTTCCTTTGAAAGTTCCAACAAGATAAAGAACCCAAGCACATTTCGAAAATAGCCAAAGTCTAGTTTAAAGCAGAAAAGGTCTCAGTTTTCGATTGGTCAGCTCAGTCGCCCGGTCTATGTAAATCCAATAGAGAACTTGTGATCTGAAGTCAAGAAAGAATTTCTTCTAAAAAATGTTCTAGCATAATAAGGACGCATAATGGATTGCGATCACGAAAGCTTTTGATCGAATGCCAGTGCAAAAGTGATAAAATGAATCTTTGCCACCGCGTTACTAGGCGGTACTAAAACCTAAGGACATGCAAAGAAATATTGTATTATTGTACCTTAAATTGCTTAGATTTCATCTAAAATTTGCTATAAGTGGGATTTTTTTGCTAAATTTTGCCATTAATGTTAAAAAAAAATTAATAGCTTTTTATGTTTTCCATATAATTGTGCTTAAATAATAGCATTTGTCTTATAGAACTGAATTACAACAAATTACAATAAAATTGTGTTAACATTTAATTTTAATTTATTTTCCGTTCACACGTATTAATTTTTTCCACAATTGTATGTCAATACTTGTAAATAGCGTCAGTGTCACAGGCTTGCATTGTGGACATTGTGGACATGAAACCTATAGTTTTAATCCGGATCACGTGTGGTTCCAACAGGATAGTCGCATTATCGCTCGCTTTTTCGGTTCCTAACTATGTCGATCCTCATACCTTGAAGTATGATACTTATGTTCTAAACCAAGATTCGTCGATTTATAGTTGAGAAGTAGAAACAATTTTCAAAAATCTCAAAATGTTCAAAATTTCACGCAGGAATTGTGACTTTTTCTGCACATACGAGTACACAGCCCTTTGTCGAAATTTTCCATGACGCTTTGCATAAATGTGGCTGAGTTTCATTGATACAGCGCCCAATTTCCTCCTTCAAGAGGTAGGTGGTCGTGGGCTTGTTGCCATAAACCTTAGACATCAAAACCTCGAGTTCTCAGCAAGAACTTGTGAATTTTCTAAGTCAACAAAGTCATCATTGTTTGAAAAATCTGCATCGACTTGTTGTACCATAATCCATTAAACGAACTCTCTTCGCTGCACCTGGTCAGCAGGCTTCAGTTCTTGAGTCAATTGGACTTTGTATGCATGAAAATGAAATTTTTTTCTCGGAATACGCTTTAGAGAGCTCGAAATGTTCAATTCTTAACCTCAGTGCCGAATTGATGTACCTGGACTCTCGGCCACACTCTCACTGCTTCGATGTTTTGTGTTGAACGACTTGTTGAATGACGGCCAGAGTGTCTAAAAATACTAATTGATCCAGTCTCCCTAAAATAATAATCTCTTATTTTTAAAATATTACGCAACAATGAAAACGTTGTTCTTTCGTGCAGCGCTCCATTTCTAATAACCTTGAACTGTCAGATGTCGTGCTCTTGTTTTTCCTTCTTAGTTGGCAACGCTTTTCCGCACAAATGCAGAAAATTCAAATCTTGTGCGAATTTTTTTCAAATAAATCGCATGGCTCAGGTGGTTATTTGCTATTCTTTTAAAAATGTGTTTTTCCACGCCAGCAAAACAACTGTGTGAGATTTTTATATAATCTCCTTCCGAGGAGATTTAAAGCAGCATTTGTCTAAGCCGTCCCTAAAAAGGCGAATCTTCTTCCCTCCAAGGTCGTGGAAGGGTTAATAAACCGTCGGTTCATGAAAAATTTCGAGACAAATGACCGGCCGTACGGCTTTCGTAGAAACAGGACCGCTGCTGATTTGATGACATGTCTCACCAAAAAAGTCTGCACCAATCCGGAGAACACAAGAAAGATTCACATCATATTTCAAAGGCATTTGATAGAGTTTGACATCAGGCGCTTTTATCAAAAAGATGTGTATTTGGGATATCCACTTAATTGATGTGGAAGCTTCTTCTTTCACTGTCCCCGAAACTCTTTTTAATTTTTATTAATGATCTCTTGTTTTCTACTCATAATCCAGTATAGTCCTTTGCTGATGACAGTATTCCCTGTTCTTGTGCCTCATATCTATGTCAACCGCTCATAAAATTTCCATGTTAACAGCATGGGGACCTTCGACTGAATGGAATTTAATGCTTCCAGAATGCACTGCTACCTGTAAACCTTAGAGACCAATCGATATCCCCCTTTCTTTCCTTCCAAATTATCCTTCGCTCACGTTATGTGTAGAATCATTCGTAATGGTTTAAAACAAATCAAAATAATACCTTAAACAAATTAAGGATAGCTTTTTAAAATTACTAAGTAAGCTTCAGTCTACACGGATGATGTAGCTGTACCGTGTATTGGATCGTGTTTAGCGACTGTCTGCTCTAAAGCACAGACAGCCCTAGACGAGATCGAGGAAATGGGAAGCTGTCTGGTCTAAGTCACCTAATGTCTAAAGGCATCACCATCCAATTTTGCAAAGAAGCTAAATATTCTGGTGTCATCATGGATAACAAACTTCTGTGGACTAAACACGAAGTCGAAAGCTTCTAAGGCTTTTACCAAACTCCAAAGAACGGCCTTTCTCGGCTGCATGGGGGCATTCCCTAGAACGCATTGCCCCGCTCTAGACGCATTGATGAATCTCCCCCGCCTTGATATTCATATCATGAGCTGTACTCTCAATGTGGGCCCCTGCCCAATTATCAAGGCTTCGCCCATCAATAACGTTGTCTAATAATAAACGGGGCAGAGCAAAGTACTGGTCTTATCGTAAACATCTTCAGATGACGCTACCGAAGGTAGCTACGATTCGATCAGTCACAAGTTGCCGATCATAGGTCTTGTTGGCGGCTGGACCACCGGTAGTCCCTACCAGGACATAAATCACGTTACCATGGGAGTCAGGAGCCCCCCGGATCTCGGTCCGGGCCTGACTTGAAGAGGTAGACCCCCTTGTGGGAGCGTCATGGTGGCTGTGGTTTAAACCCAAAGTCGCGGGAAGGGTCTTCTTTTCATTGACCCAATGTAGAGTTGCAATAAGTACTGGGTGCTGCGACCCTAAGAGCAATAAGAGGTTTTAGGTCGGCCTCGACTCATACCAAGAGTGGAACTTGTGCCGGCAATACAGTTCCGAATTGGTATCTCAGGAAGGCGGCAGAGCGATAGCAAGGCGTATCCTTGCCCCCATGGATGTATGGGCATCCCATAAAGATAAGTCTCCATGACGGGTGGTTTACGTTAAAAATCAGACACTATGTACTCTCAATGTAACCAGATCTCCACGAATGAGTCCACAACCGATATAGAAGGGGGCGCTGGTGTCTTTCTGGAGGACGACAGCGTTAGATTTCACTCCTCGTTAGGAAAACTTGCGTAGATATATGCAATTCTGATGGCAACGAACTATATTGTGAAAAACTGGTGTATGGAGCGAAGCATTTGCATCCGTAGCAACAGCCACGCTGCGCTTAAAGCCTTGCTGAACCCTCTTACGACTTCCAAGTTAATTCGAGAATACAAGTCATCATTGAACCCAGTCGGAAGGCTGAAATCACTGACATTTGTCTGGGTCCCAGCTCACAATGGGATCAAGGGAAATGAAATCGCCGAATTAACTTGAGAGGCAAGGCTTAGTTGAAAGTTCTTTAGGACCCGAACTTATATTGCATCCTCGGTTAAGGCTTCCACTTACATTTGGGTTTCATAACATTACGGCGTGACGCCCCAGGTTGCAAAAAACTGAAAGATTCCATTAAATGGAACTTAGAAGTGGTACAATGAACTAGTTCTTTGTCTGAGTGCTCTGTTCCGACAGAGAAAAAAGGCTCAATCTGGAAAAGCTTAATGGAAATAAAATGCTGTTAAATACTTCACATACTTCGGGCACTCAATGCTCTTTGTAAAAGGACAAAACTGTTCCGGAAGATTTTCACGGCGATATGCAAGTGCACATGACTCATAAATATGATACGAATAGGGGTATATGATGGCATGATGGTATGGTATGGTTCCATCGTGACAAAGTAATAGTTAGGTTTGGTTATATAGGGTAGCTACCCATTTTAAGGGACAGACATAGGCCTATCATAGTTGCCTCTTCCACACAATTTTAGTTTTGTTTTTATAAACCATTCGTATTTGAACTACTGTTAGTTTAAAGTGAATAGAGCTGGACATAGAGCTGAACCGCATACAACAGTCATCAGGCTCGAATCACCCTTTATTTTTGTGGGACGTCTCTACGCAATTATGAATGTTGAATTGTTCAGTTTACTTACTTACTTACACATGTCACTGAACACTAACCTCCACTAACCGCTCGGTCTTTTGACAGCAGCCTCCACTTACGCTTTAGCAAATGGTTGAGGTTCCCTTCCAATTGTACGCGCCACTGCTTAAGGTGAAGGCTTCCTCACTGTGTTTTCCCTCCGGGTATGAAGTGGAGACTTTTCTGGCCGGAGGGTTAGTATCCATTCTTTCTATACGAGTATTTGCTAGCCATATCAACTACTACTATCAACAGTTTTGAACAAAAGACTTGTCGTTTTTGAAAACGTATTAATTTCTCACAATAGAGCTTAAGTTGTAGACACGAAGGAGGAGCTCAGATCTTTATTTATGCCCCATTTCAACGTTAGAACTATTTGTGGTTAAGGTTGCGTTTTTAAAGTGATAGTATTGAAAACATTCCCGGATTAAGATTTGCATCACAATCAATTGTTCATTGAATGTTTAAAATGTCTGATCAAGAAAATGATTGTCCGATTGTCGCCTTCACATGAGAGCTCTTCCTCCAGCAAACAAATATTTTGGAAGCAATGCATAAAAAGAAAAGATAATTTTATCAATGATCTTTAACATAGTAAAGGATTGACCATGGGAGCAGATCAACGGATGTAAAGCTGTAATATCCATTTGCATAATATAAGACACCCATCCAACCATGTAGTTTGAAAGAAAATTTTACTGGACGTCATAAGTAGAACGTTTACCTGGAAAAAATTTTGTTTCTACAAATATGTACATATCTAATAGATTAATTTATACATCTCCTGGTACTGGCCCACCATGCTCTTCATTTACATCGTAACAAAGTGCTTTGCTTTGGATAGTTCTGTTATAGTTATAGTTCACTGATTCAGTAAAATCTAAATTTTGACAATTTGTTCACATTTTGTAGATTAACTGATCTGACATTCATATGTAAGATCGTATCTAGAAGTCAATTTGTTGTTGGTTCCCTCAAATGTGTGTTTATAATACTCCGACGACAAAAGCTATAAAACTTACTACTTGGAAAGATACTTCTCCCTTCTTCAGATGATGATCTCCAGGCCAGTTGGGCTGAACCAAAGAATGATTTCTCAATGGTTAGTTTTGAGGATACATAAACATTATCACGACAGAACCTAAATAGAGGTAAATCTAATTGGAACTGCATCCGTCTTTTGAAAGAAATTTTCTGTAGTTCCTTTGATAAGCGAGAAAAGCCTAAAAAGCCCGAAAATGTTAAGAGTACGCTCCCTGTCTTTAGCCATTACGAATAAGCACAATGAAAAGATTGACTACTCGTATAGCAGACTTATGTGATGGTTGAACTGTTGTGATGATGTTAAATCGATGGTATATCTCCCCTTCTTCTGAAGAGGTGTTCTTCCACGCTGGCAAAACTACAGCGTAAGCTTTTTCATCAACCCTACTCTTTAGGACTCTTCCCGAGCAGATGGAAAGCAGCATTTGTATAGCCCGTCACTAAAAAACTCTAATCATCTTCTCTCTCCTCCCACAGACCCATTGCACTAACGTCCCTTCTTTCCAAGGTCATGGAAACGCTGATAAATCGTCAGCTCTTGTAATATCTCGAAACACGAAAACTTCTCAATGACTGGCAATATGGTTTTCGTAGCAACAGGCCCACTGGTGATTTGATGGCATGTCTCACCGAAAAGGGGAACCAAAGCGTACATCAATCTGGCGGAAGCACGATAGTTGCCCTTGATATTTCTAAGGCATTTGACAGAGTTTTTCATCAGGCTCTTTTGTCGAAAATGCGTGCATTTGGGATCGACGACTCTCTTCTTCAATGGATTAGAAACTACCTTTTGGAACGTTCAATTCAAGTTGTTTTGGATGGTTTCAAACCTGAAATCCACAAAATAAACGCTGGTGTGCCCCAGGGCTTCATTCTGTCTCCGACACTCTTTTTAATTTTCATCAATGATCTCTTGTCTGCTACTTCTAATCCAATATATTCCTTTGCTGACGACAGTACTCTCTGCTTTTCATATTCGTCCCCTGACTCACGTCCCTGCTCTTCAGCTGTAGAACGGGAACGCCAGCGTATGTTAAGCATAACCACTAACAGAGTAGAATTTAATGCTTTCAAAACACAATGCCGTCTGCTGTTGTTAAAGCGAAATTTAAACACCCAGCCATTATCCATGAATGGCACTTGCATCGTCGAAACCGATAAACTTTCCATTCTCACTATGTGTGTCAGTTACAGTTTACGTTAAAACGACCACATATTCTATATCGTCAAAAATGCTGCGAAATGTCTAGGTTTCCTCAAGCGATGTAAGAAATACTTCAAACCCTCTGGTCTGGCTTCAATATATAAGACATTTATCCGCCCAAAATTGGAGTACAGTGCTCCCAAAACATCTCTACGCCTGCTAGATAGGATTCAAACCCGTTCGATAAAACTCGTAGGTGATACTAATATCACTCAAACAATGGACACCCTCGAACACCGATGAAATGTCTCGTGTCTCACTTTGTTTTATCACCATTTCCACCACCAGTGCTCCATAGAAATCGCCAGTAGTATTCCGCCCCTTCAAATTTTTAACCGTAACACCCGTCTCGCTATGAATGTTCATCAGTATACCCTCAACCCCACTTTCAGACGTACTCTAAAATATCGTGATTCGTTCCTAATCCGTACAACTGGCTTATGGAATGCCCTCCCTAGCTCTTTATTCCCTAGTCATTATAACCTCCAAACTTCTCTGGATTTCCTTCGCCCGCGCTGTGTGCAAGCATTTTAAGGGTACACAAATCTAATGTCTATGAAATTAGCTTTATTTAATTGATAATTTTATGCCATTAGTGTTTAAATATGATATCGGGCATATGCGCGCTATGGCCAGCTCGAATGAAGCGCAATCGTGAAGTCCAATTTTCGACAACTATGTCGAGCAACTGGGGCCGTATTTCAGAAATAACACGACGAATGTTGACTTCCAAATCGTCCAACGTATCTGGTTTATCGGCATAGACTGGTGACCTCACATACCCCCAAAGAAAGTAGTCTAAAGGTGTGAGATCACAGGATTGTGGAGGCCAGTTCACAGATCCATTACGCGAAATTATACGCTCAGCAAATGTTTCCAGCAATAAATTGATGGTGTCGCGCGCCGTGTGTCATTTTGCGCCATCTTGTTGAAGCCAAAGCTCTGTCACGTCAATGCAATTCAACTTAGGAACCGAGAAGTCAGAAATCATGTTTCTGTAGCATTCTGGACGGCATCGTCGTTAAAGAAATATGGGTCGATGATTCCACCAGCCCACAAAGCACACCACACACCAACAGTGAGTTTTAATGGTTGTAAGGGCGTCTCGACAAAGGCTTCTGGGTTTTCTCAACTCCGAATACGGCCATTTTGCTTGTTGCAAATGGGCCTCATCGGAGAACTGAATTTTGCGTTGAAAATGAGAATCAAGCTGAATCATGTTTTCGGCTCATTCACCGAACCTACGAAGCGTATAATGGTCACGCGGTTTCAACTCTTGCACAAGCTAGATCTCATTAGCTTTTAAGCGAAGATCTTTCCGTAAAATCGTCCACAAGGTGGATGGGCATAGCTCCAATTGCTGTACACGATGGCGAATCGACTCATTCGGATTCTACTCAACACTGCGCCCCACAACGGCAATAACTTCTTCTGTTCGCACTGTTTTTCGTCTTTGGGGATGCGTATTATCCACTAGAGTGTACGTGGTGCGAAACCAATTCATCGTGTTCCGAATAACTTGCTCAGATGGACGATTATGTCGACCGTAAAATGGATGTAGCGCACGATAAGGCGAACCGAACTAACGTACTAACCACAAATCAACTTTCAACTATTAAATTGACAGTCTGTCGAAACAGTTTTGCCAGTTTAAAAACCAAACTTCTGGAAAAAAACACCTTTTAGTTATAGTAGTAATGCTCACAACAGTGGTCAAGAAGCACAATTCTTTATGGTTTCGGTGCCATCTGTGGATGATAGATGGTAAAGGTGGCTTCATTTTATGCAAACCTTGGTTTCACTTTAAGTACTAATGAATTTGTCAAATGGTTATCAATAGTAATCACTTAACGATTAGGTAGTTCCAACACGGCACTCAGAAAACGAACACTATTTCTCATTCATCTTTACGGCTTGTACAAGCCTCATTGTTTATTAACTTTATACATATTCGTATGTATGTACTGTATCTCTGTATATATCGTCGTTTGAAATACGTGTCGAATAACTTTCATATCGGCTCCCATTGCATGACTTTTAAGAGAGCATAGTTTAAACGGCTTTAGTCCCGTACACATGGTCGCTTAGGATAGGCACCCTTTCGGTCGTTATTCTTGTCAGTATAAATTTTTCTTTTTAATTTTTCAAATATCTGTTTGTGTTGGTGGCTAGATAGGGTCACTTAATTAACAAATTTAACTGCTTTTACGGCTTTTATGGCCTCTTGCGTGCCTTAATTAAATGCTTTAGTCTTGCATTTAAAAGTATAATTTTGAAGCAATTTCGATTCAATAAAATTTGCGGTCTCCGTTATGGATGCTGCTCATGTACCACATTGGCAGCTGTTTTGCAAGGGGTTAGTTACATTTTTGTTTAGGTTTCGTTTGGGTTTAGGTTCGTCTACTTTGGTTGTATAGGCTGTGTAAGGCTAACCGCGTAGAATCTCTATTCAAGATGTCGATATATTGGAGACCTATATGCATTGTCGATGCAGGAGCCATAGCAAGAACTTGCCTGTTGTTCATTAAGAATTTAATCTATTGTACATGCTCCTTAATCCGCTCCAATATTATTCTAGCTATTATCTTGGCCGAACAATGATACAAGACATTTTTCTCATTTTTTTTTTTATTTTTCTACATAGTCTCCTTGTAACTCTACGCACTTCTCCCAGCGATGCTCCCATCTCTCTAACTCGTCCAAATAGTACTTGGCGTTTTTCTCTGCAAAATAATTGTTCACGAAGGTGATTGTCTCCTCATTTGACGAAAATTTCTGTCCTCCAAGCGGAGTTTTTAGATGAGGGAATAAAAAGAAATCGCTTGGGGCTAGATCTGGTGAATAAGGCGGATGGTCAAGCAGTTCAAACCGTAATTCATGGATTTTCGCCATTGCAACCGCTGAGGTGTGAGACAGGATTTTCTTTTTCTGCAAATGTGGCCGTTTTTACGCAATTTCTGCCTTCAGCTTGGCAAGCAATGGTACGTAGTATGCTCCTGTAATGGTTTTTCCTTTTTGAAGATAATCGATTAAGATAACTCCTTTACTATCCCAAAAAACAATCGCCATCACTTTCCCAGCCGAGAAAACAGTTTTTGCTTTTTTTGGAGGCTGCTCGCCCTTTGCAGTCCAATGTTTTGACTGAATTTTTGTTTCGGGCGTATAATGGTGTATCCAAGTTTCATCTACAGTATTTAATCGGCGCACAAATCTCGGATTTATTGCGCCTTAACCTTTGCCAACAGAGCGTTGGAATTGTTCATTCGAACACGTTTTTGGTCTAACGTAAGCAAACGCGGCACCCAACGCGCGGACAGCTTTCTCATGCCTTAAACTTGATTTAAAATGTAACAAACACGTTGTTTGGGCATTTTCATAACCTCTACTATCTCTCTCACTTTAATTCGGCGGTTGTGTAACATCATTTGGTGAACTTTAGCAATGTTATCGTCAGTGGTTGCAGTTTTTGGACGTCCCGAACGTTCACCATCTTCCAAGCTTTTATGGCCACGTTTAAATTCAGCTGCCCAAAATTTCACTGTGGTAAATGATGGTGCAGAGTCCAACACATTTTTGATTTGCGTAGGCGTATTGCCTTTCAAAAACAAGAATTTAGTAACAGCTCGATACTCAATTTTTTCCATTTTCACAAAAAACACTCACATCGACTCACTCAAACGACTGTCAACTAAAAACTGCGCGTGCAAAATGACTGAAACTTCGGTAAGTAACTGTCAAAAGATGCACAACTAGCATTCACTAGCTTTTCTTGACGAGTGCCGCTATCTTTACGTTGCGGAAATTTTTCATACAACCCTCGTATACCTCTCCAGAGTTTCCACAATTCCAGCTATACCCTCCAAGATAGCAGAGATTCGGATGTGCTTGTGCTCGCCGCTTAAGGCAAAGTCTTCTACGATAATTCTACGCACCGGAACGTTTATATTCATTTACTCGTACTCTACATATTTTAGCCATCTCTGGCAACTAATGCGTCCAGGCTTCTGCGCCATTGAGGAGGACTCAATTGCCTCGTAGACAAATGGCCAATTGACGACGAGCCATTATTAGAGTAAATAGTAGAGCAGAGGTAGACAAAATCCCCAGTTACTTGGATTTGGTCTCATTATTAAACTTTTAATACTTACAAACGTACCGTGCTGCCAATAATGTGAAATAATGTCATCTGTGGATGCAAGTATGTATTGCAGTTGCAAAGATTTTATTAAAGGTGTTGGCGAGATCGTTTCCGACCTTTTCTCATTCTGCACAATCTGGCGCTGTCATATGCGATATAGAGATGATGAGTATCGGTCTGCACTTTTTGAGTGTTCTCTAAGATCTGTCATACTGTGAATATGTGGTCAAATGTAGACTTACCTGGCTTTAGACCACAGTGGTAGGGGTTAATGGAATTATTGTTTCAAATGGTTTCAGGCGTTCGCTCAATACGGCAGACAAGATCTTGTCCGCAAAATTAGAGAGATTCGAGCGGGAGCCTCTCTGGTGCCATAGATCGGCAGATATTTCATCCGGTTACTTCATTTTGGTCGAGCGGGCGGTAATCTTGACTTTTATTGGCCAAGTGGAAGGGTTCGTTCTACCTGAAAACAGAGTTTTATCTTTATCCTCGGCACCGATTCCGACCTTGTTACTAAAGTCCATTGCTCATCTCTACGAGTTTGCTTTGGGTCTTGTTGCCTTGAAACGCCAATTTTATCTTTTGGTGAAACTCCTAAATTAGCCCTTTTCAATTTCCTCGATCGCTCGCTTCTCTCTCATGCACTTTATTTATTGTTCGAAGAACCCCATGATTTACTTTCCTCATCTCCTTGCTCGTAGAGTGCATGAGCAGCTTTCGTTCTTCTATGGAGCGTTGCTTTATAGGCGAGATGTTTTACTACATATCCTGCATGCGGGTGGTCGGACGAGACCCTCTATTTCAGACGGGTTCTTGGGATCGATGCCACTGATCTTCAGTAATTATTGCAGATCGTTAAATCGTTGGGGAGAATTTGATGGTATCTCTTGATAGTGTATCTCCGTTGTTTCGGTGTCTGATATATCCATAGACGAACCTTGGCTCCTGGAAAGCGTTCCGAATTAGCATATAATAAATGAAGAGCAATCTGTATCAATTGAAACGTGATTACTTTGGTAGACATTCGATGGTCAGTTGATCACCATTACACATGGTGAATGGTGAGGCGAGAAATCCATATGCTGTATCCTGCAGCAAAATCAATTTGCCTAATTCAGTTTCCAGAACAGCTATTTCTTTCCGATTCTCTTCATCTTTTTTCCTATAGGTACTTAGGGCACTGATCGTATGTTTTGTCGAGAAGCTGCACAAACATCTTTGGTAGCATCGTCTGTTTCTTCTTTGAGAGTGTGATCGCATAGTAGGCTGATATTGGCAAATTTATTGTTTGTTTTTTAAGAGGTTTTTCATACATTTAAAATGTTTGCATACTGTGCAAGCGAAGGAAAGAAAGAGAGATACCGATGCTAGTTGGTTATGAATGTTTTCAGGTTACAATGACTAGGAAGTAAAGAGCTCTGCAGCGAGTTGTACGATATTTCAATGTACGTCCGAAAGTAAGCTTGAGGGTAAACTCATGAGCATTCATAGCGAGACGGGTGTTAAGGTTAAAGGTTTCAAGGGACGGAATGCTACCTATTCAATGGAGCACTGGTGTTGTTGTGTTGTGTGTTCCATTGCTTTCACTTAGACTTCTTCTCTTAGTGTGCCGTTTAAAACAAATCAGCACTCAAAAAACGTGTTTTCTGTTTTTACTTTTGAACGACCCACTAAAAATTTTACTTGAGGCAGTTGTTTCAGTTTTTATGTGATGCTTGGGTCATTAGCCCCACGCACAACTACTAACCTAGAGAACAAGGCTTTTCCTGTGACTTCTTCCGCAATGATGGTCGGATATTTTCCAATCTCCTCATTAGTCTTTAAAAATCTTTATTGACTTCCTTGAAGTAGCTAATATAAGGATTCTGCAATGCTGAATGTTGACGCCACTTCGGATTCAGTCATGCGAATGCATCCGCGGTCCGTCTTCTTTCTGACAATTTCTGACAGGGCATTATAGTGTTGCCATTTTCTCCGGTTCAAAAGTCGCGGTTGGACGAGATCAGTTTCCAGTTTCTAATATGATTACCTCCTCGTAAGCACAATCAATGTGTAGTCATGGTTACAACACTGGGTATCGCCAAGTTGAAGCCGGTCAATGTCTACTCTAATCATCCAGTTCGCGAAGTGCAACTTGTTAAATGGTCATCTGTGCTGAACTAAGTGAACTAAGAAACCTAAATGAACGAAGAACTACTTCACCAGAAAGAACTGAAGAAATAAATCGGACTCTCTTTATGATTAACTACTAGTTCAAGTCTATGTATACTGGCCAAAAAATTGTGTTTGCTTTGATTCGAGCACTTACTGCCTTAACTTAATATTTTTTTCAATCCGTTTGTCGTTCAGTTCACTTAAAAGGGCGACGTTACTTGCTAAAATGTACCTACGTAGTGTTTATGTATAAGTTTGTAAGTAACTCCCATGCCAAGTTCACAAAATCCAATTAATTTTTATGTTCGCATAAAATATCTTAAAAATAAAGAAAATAATATTTTTCCGAATTTTTTTTAAAAAAAAGCAAGTAAATCTCAGCCCTCCCTGGAGAGAGAACATGTTTATTTGCAAACATGTTACTTCTTCTACTCCTCAGCTTAACTTCTTTTATTTCGCGCACACAGTCTCACTCTCACGTTTCCAGTTTCCGTCTTTCAATATCCAAAAAAAAAGAAGAAAAAAGAAACAAAAGTGTAATGCAATTTTTCATTCCCCCTCTCTAAGGTACACTCAATCTTCCTGTAACATCCTCGCAGCCCTTTCCTAAGGCTCGTCGGTGATTTTTTCCAACCACACGCATTCGAAAAAAATCCCAAAACTCATAATTAATCGGAGAATTCGGCGGAAGATTTATTTTTGTTATACATCTGTGCGCCCATTGGCATGCTGTTGTTCTTTTTTTTTTTATTGTTCATTTTCCAGCGACTTTCTGGAAAGCCTTCTCCAGCAAAATCACTCAATATTCCATTTTCCATTTGAAATGAGGTGTGTTGCCAGATTTCACATTTTCTTCGTGTGAATTATTCCCCCAGAGTTTGTATTGTCGTTCGTCGCGCCGTTCGAACGAAGAATTCAATTGTGCGGCGGTGTACGGGTATGACTCGGTTATTGTATACTACACCATGCCAATCATGAAGCATTAGAAAAATAAATGAAAATGGGGTAACACACCGCATTTGGGTACAAAAAATAGAGGAAGAGAAAAAGTCACTAAAACCAAGCAATGGAAGTGCCTACATTCGATTTTTTTTCTTTTTTAATGACTCGATGTACCCAACTACATACATAGGCAGTCGTATGCATTAATTCCACAGAAAAAGGTGAAAACAATAAACATACAGTCGCACGATCGTAAATAACACCCAAGAAGAGAGAATGAAAAATTGAAGCCGAAGATACACCAAAGGAGAAGAAGTAATTAAGTAACGCAAAACGTGGGTGGTTGATGAAATGCAGTTTCACTCTGAACGCACTCTTCGTTCCCATTCTTGCGCTCTCTGTTTTGGTGGAATGGTGCGTTTACACTGAACATTTTATCTGGTTATCAATTCGCGCTTTAACAGTTCTTTCATTCGTATGACAACAAAGAATTTAATTCCGTAGAAGTTTCTGAATCGAAATCTGAAACTGATTCGAATGCGAGAGCTCTCGCATTCAGACATCGGACGTCTGATTACAATGATGCGTCAAAACACCACTCACAAATAACACAATCAAAATGAAAACGACAACAATTTAGCTGTCACGCATTGCGAGATGCGAGAGATTTCCAGATTTTCGAAATTGACTGCGATGCTCGCTGCGAGACTTGCATTATTGTAAACGAACACATTGAATTACATGTTACGGAAATATTTTTGACAGTTCATGCGCTCTCGTTTTCGAACAACGTATCGCATCTCGCATTATTGTAAATGGGACTTGAATCCCAACGACGAGTCGTTGGTTCCTTCTTTTCTTCAGCGGGAAAGTATTTCTTTGACATAAATTTTTGACATTTATTTGATGTTTAACTGTACTTTCGCCTGCTGTTTCTGCTGTCATTAGCAATCAGATGCAGGCGTCTGTCTATGATGATGAGAACCACCACCACACAGTGTGTGTCATCATCGTCATCGTCGTCGTCGTGCATTTGGTTGATTCTCGCCCTGTACTTGGCACACGAATGTCAATTTTCGTGTGGTAAATATATTTCGTTACGTTGGCGGCGGAATTTCCTCTTTGGAGAAAATTCATTTTCCATGTCAATACCCTCGTTGTGACTTTTCGTTATGATCTGATTTTTTTTTTCTAACTTTCTTGTTGCTGTTATTGGTGAAGGTACTGCCGGTTTGTGGCTGAAGTCAGTTGGGTTTTCAATTTAATTTTATTGAATTCCGTTTGTGAAGAGTATAGAGGAAATGAAATGATGGGGAAGGGCTCGGGAGAGGGAATGAAGTCTTTGCGGAGGCGATCTTGTTGCCGCTCCTTACCTAAAGTTGGCTTTGGTGGGTAGTTTCTAAATTGTGGTATACCGCAACCGAAACCATTGCCTGCTGCGCTGAATGGTTGCGATTTAGAAGTAAGTGGCGAATTTACAGTGGGCAGAATCGATTTTCTTGGAAACCTAAAATAAAGTTCCCAGACAGTCACGATTTTAAATCACTTTGACAGGTGGTGGGTGGTTAGGCGGTTAGGAATGGCTGTCGCCATCATATGGGTTTCATCATTTTTGCACAAAACTTTGTAGACACCTGATTGCTTGATGATGTGTGCGTTCCATCAGTGACGGAGTCTAAGCCAAGGTACACAAGGATAAAAAAGTTTCGAAAAATGATAGACCATTCCATTTTGTTTTTTAACCAGTAGAGAGTAAAAGTGACATGATTGATTTAAAGTAGCGATTTTACAAGCTTCTTAATGAACACACTTCCCCGAAAACATGTAATTTTTTTCATTTAAATTAAGGTAAGGGAGGAAAGGCAGAATATCAACAATACAGTGGGTTCCGACTACTTGCAATCAGGTCTGTTGAAACCTTTACGTGTTCTGGTATAGTGCTCATCCGATCATACAACTTTCAGCTACAAAAGTGAAGCGTTTACTAAGTACGGATGTATTTTCCAGCATATTTCCGGATCATATCATAAGTCGCAAGAGTAAAGTGGATGCCTTCATCACGATCTTACAGTAGCAAATCATTCTCAATCAATCAGGAACATGTCTGTCAAATATTGTCGTCAATCAGTAATTTCATCATGAATTGCCACAATATGGATTATGTCATCCCAATGGTATACAAACTGCCTCTAAGATCCTCAAGGGGAGTTCACATCAATAAGCCAAACCTAGCAGTTCTCCTCAGCCATCCGTTCGAACTCATAACTTAGTACATTTGCATAGGTTTATCCAACAAGAGGTGTCATTTTAAATCAATATAATTGAAAAATGAGGAAGCACGTACAAAATCGATACGACGCACGTGCCATCACAGAGTTCACAGCTGTGCGATCGCACGATCTGATGCTCGAAGCTCATTTCCAAGATAACTATAGGATCATCCAACAAGAGGTGTCATTTTAAATAGATAGGAAAACGCAAAATTTTTACGAAAAGTGGTGTTATTTTTATTTTAATCTAAAGTCTAAACTCTGAGGTTAGTAATGGAATACAATATCTGTCAAATGTCCGCTTCGGCTCTGCCTTAAAAATAGTAATTTTTTTATGAAATTTTTCATCACGTTTCCGCATAATTGTGGCTGTATTTCGCGAGTAACAGCTCCGATATTTTCTTTTAAAGGATGAATCGTTCATGGAGCATTTTCGTAGACTTTTTATATTGAATATAGATATCTCAAAAAGTCTAATAGTGTTAAATCGCACGGTCTCGGCGTCCCGATTCCGAGAAACTACACGTCCAGAAAATTTGTCACGCAATAGAGCTATTGTTTCACCAGCTGTGTGGCATGTTGCGCCGTCCTACTAAAAATAAGCATCCTCCACGTCCATAGCATAAATTGCAAGCAAAAAAAAAAAAAATGAGTCAACATCTTTCGTCAACGCAATCCATTCACTAAAACGGTCTCACCAGCATAGTAACACAATCCATTGACTAAAACGATCGCACCAGCATTGTAACGCAATTCATTGACTAAAACGGTCGCACCAGCATCATTTTCGAATATATATGGCCCAATGACACCACTAGCCCAAAAAACGCACCAAACCGTCACTCACACTCCATCACTGGATGGAGAGGTTGTTCCAATATTTCTCTTTGGTTTTCGGAGCGACAGTGTTTTTTTTTTGTTTACGTACCCAGACAAATGGAAATGAGCCTCATCACTCTGAATAATTTTGTGTAAAAAATCATGATCTTGTTCATTCATTTCCCGCATTCAATCAGCGAGCGTACGGCGTTGTTTTTATTATTTTTTGATTGATTGGCCATTTAGTTACGTAACTACTATAAGGAACAAATAAACAATTATAGAAATAATGTTATAATAGTATTAAATTATCTTGTGTCAACTGGACCTTATAAGCATGTAGGCCAAGGTCTTTATGCAAATTGGTTGCGGATAGGCCCAATTCATGTGATCGTCTCGAAATGGAAATGCCTAGGTTTTCATTCACACTCCCAGCTAAGGCGGAGATATTTTCAGCTGCCCTGGCCAGACGAACACCAGTCGGAGTCTTCGCATCACTAACCTGTCCGAGATGTTCAAATTTATGGTTTATTTTTTTGGTATTTTTATGTATATGTATGTTTACAAATTAGATATCATTTCAATTAGTTTCATTTTTAGTTAGTTCATGGACGGTATTGCTTCGCACCCACTCTTCTTCCGACTATTCAAACTATCTCGGTATGTATTTCCATTTCATTGAACTCTACAACTCTCTCTATCAACGCTACCTGAATAGTGCGCAAACCAATCTTATAAATGACCCCAAGTCCTTCTTTCAATTTGTCTATTGCAAAAGTAAGACCGACGCACAGTGGGGCAATATACCCCAAAAACTGGAATCAATTCATATGATGGGCTAGCTATACGGAAAACAAAATTGTTATGTAGGAATCACTTATTAGTTCATAGAAAGACCACATTTGACTTTTAAAGGTTTTTTTATTGTTTAACGTATGATTATTTAAACTTAAGAAGGAAATTAAAAAAAACCAAAAGAATATAGTTCCGCATTTTTTAGTAATACATATTTTGAAACTATATGTGTATTATAAATAATATAATTTATTTACATATATATTTTAAAAAAAAAAACTAAAATTCAGATTCACAATCACTCTCGCTTTCATCGCTAATGTTGGAGTTAGGGTTCTCAGAACAACAAACATTTGGGGCAATGATTAGATCGAAAACTTCGTTTGGAAATGATTTAAGCTGTTTTTGTAATCAACATTAAATGAAAAATATCTTCGTTACATTTTTTGCTCTCGCGATATTTTTTAAAATCTTTGTTCCTGGTTTCCAGTGCTTCTTCAGACAGTTGGCCTATTGATAGCTTGTACACTAGTGGCAATTCACATAAACTCACTTGCTAAAATTGCTGTTTTTTGTTTTATAAAAAGCTTGCAAAGAGAAAATTTGACTGTAAAGAATTTTATACGGTTTCTCTCATCTCATATGAGGTAAAAAATAAAACAATCTAAAAGTATTTTGGATTTATTTGTTTATTTACATTGTAAACAAAATATATTACTATGGCAATTCACATAAACTCACTAAATTTTATTGAGAAAAAGAAATTATTAAAAAAAAATTAAAAATGCTAAACAAAACAAATATTGATTTTAGTAATCTGTCCACTTGCCGTTACGTCTTAAAACTTGAATTAGCCTTTTTGGCATTGATAAAATTAAGTTTGTTAACGTTTCAGCCGATATATTGGCGCAGACTTCTTTAATGGTTGATTTTAGTGCACTCACTGTATGAAACTGTCTGCCCTTCGCATAAACACCTTTTGCCAAAATGCCCCAAAGGTTTTCCATAGGATTTAAGTCAGGACTTTTTGCAGGCCACTCGAGAACAGCAATGCCTAAATCCCTAAAAAAAGCAGTAGTTTCCTTGGAACGATGAATTGCCGCATTGTCCTGTTGAAAAATGAAATCAGCACCACACAACTCTTCTGCTTTTTCTATCATCATGGTCTCCAGGAGCTCACAGTAAATTGATGAATTCATTTTTGTTGGTACCCATGCTATTTCCGTGGTGCCAGTTATCGCAAATCCTGCCCAAATCATTACACCGCCACCTGACGACGCTCGGCTCATGCACACTTCTTTTTCAACTAGCTTATCATGCCAGTAATACTGGAAACCATCGGGACCGTCTAAACTGAATCGCTTTTCATCACTAAACAGCACTTTTGACCACTCTTCACGCCAGTGGATGTGCGATTCCGCAAACTGCAACCTTTTGGCCTTATGAGCATCAGTCAAGTGTGGTTTTTTCAAACGTTTAGTGTAGACTACACGTTCTGATGCATCTAAAATTTGCCGGACACGTCTGCTTTTTATAGGCAAATCGAGACTGCTCCCTATTTCTGTCGACATTAATTTTTCTTTGGTAGCTAATCTAATTATATCCCGTTTTTGCCTTGGAGAGATTTTAGTATTTCTGTCATATTTCACATTTTTACCGTACTTTTCGCGTAATTTCATAAAATGGCAAATAACTGTTTGTGATCTTCCAATTTTAGCAGCAATCTCACGCGTTGACCATCCTGCATCACTGTACGCACTAATTTTCCCTTTTCTTCAGAACTCAGTAGCTTTCCCCTTGGCACTTTGTAATCTCTTAGAAAAAATAATTATCTACATTTTTTATTATCTTCAAAAGGACGGACAGAGTAGCTAATATTTTCATTTACCGTATAGAACTAATATTTTTTTTGCACTGATCTGCTGAAACTGCTGAACTTATGGGAATTGCCACGTGTTAACTTTGCAAAAGCATGTGCTCAACTGAATTCATTGCTTGTTCATGATAAGGATGCATCAATTTTATAACGGTACATCCTTTCATTTTTCAACATTGTTCACTGCAGCTTTACTGCATAGAAATAATTTGTTTGTGTGCACACATTTTAAAAATTAGCAATCCATCTGCTACATGATCACGTGAGTTTATGTGAATTGCCACTAGTGTATACTGTTCGAGGCATGTAATACCAAGGATAAAGATTTACAAAGTATTTGGCAGTATCAAGTGTGAATACTCTGAACTTTTCAATATTTATATCATAGCCACTTGAAATGGCTACCAATATGATATGAAATTTTTCAATCAATATCTTATCGACACCTAAGATTTCAGAAACCACATCTGTGTTGACATCATTTGAGTTCCCAAAACCGGGTTTAGGTTGCTCAACAATTAAACCCATTCGATCTCGGAACTTCTCTTGTATTCGATCCTTACTTGATGCTACAATCTCTGTATCCTCTTTTTACATGCAAAACTCAATCAAAAACTCGAATCCAACAGTGCAGCACTGACAAGCCAAACTGCAATGCACTGGGATTGTCGGGCTTCAATAGCAGCTGTTCGATATTATTGAAGTCTTTAGAACTTGCACCGCAGACATAACAACGCTGAAAAGAGACGGTATCTGTCAAAGCGTTACAAATCTTTCCATCCACTATTGTAAAGACGAGTTTATGTGCCACATCAACAATTTTTCTTCAATGTTAACTATTGAATAGCAAAAGCTCTGAATTTGAGCATCTATTCTTAGCTTTTCAGATACGAAACTTGTGCTGATTCTTTGGTATATTCAAGTTTAATTTGACGGCAGTACCTGGTTGACGGTGAACGCACTAACTCCTCTATTAATTTGTCGCAAATTCTAATTGCGAAGTTGGCACCTTTTTTCTCATTGTTTCCGTTTTGAGGCGTTTGCTTGGATCGCTGCTTTCTTCAAACAGTTTCTATGGGCGGCCGCCTCACTGTTTTGATGGGGTTACTTTATCAAAGAGTTTGAAGCCAATTGATGTGTGCAGCCAAGTCTCATTTTGTTTTTTAAAACGGAGTTCATTGCCAGCCGATTTTAACCATTTTTCTCTAAATCTTTTTGCAAATGGAGAAATTGTATGATGGAGCTCTTTGACATTAACATTGTGGTGGGCTTTAAGGTGTGCCTCCAAAAATGTAAATTGTTCTTCCAGTGTTTGAAGACCCGATTCCTTCATAAAGTTAAACAATTCCATCCTTGTATAAAACAAATCGTTTGGATGCGAACCTACACGGAAATAACAAGTTTTTAGGAATATGTGTGAAATAATAAAATACATTTGCTGGAGCAGTCGATGAGCACCAGTTTTTTTTTTTCGATTGTCAAACTATATTGACAAATGAAAATTTCGGTGTGGAAGCGTGTGGAAATCGACTTTTGCCTTAGCAATTTAAAAAAGAACCTTAAACTTCCTCGAAAATTGCTTTTATAGTTTTTACATAAAACTAAATTGAGAAATTTACTACATACTTGAAGCTGTCGATTCCATAAAAATAAAACAGCTATGCAACACTCGCCAATTGCACTACTTTCGAAACCCAATCCTCAAGTTATTCTCCTACCATCGCCAATTTTTTTGCTACATTTTTCAAACAATCATTTCCCAACAACTCTTACGTAGCAGATCACGTTTACTTCAATGACCTACCAAATTTCTCCGTTGGTCCCTTTCTCATTCAAAATTTCGATCCTGCAGTTATTGAAGAAAAGTTACTAAAACTTAAAGAAACATTTCTACCTGGCCCAGATGGTTTCCCCGATGTTTTTCTTAAAAAATGCTCTTCCAACCTGTTTCTATCCCTTTCCTACACATGAAGTTACCAATTATTGTCCCATTGCTAAACTCTCTCACATACCCAAATTCTTTAAAAACCTTTTATAAGAGGCTATAATCTTAAAATGCAAGCCTTTTGTTTCACCCCGACAACATGGTTTTCTAAAAGTCAGATCAACTACCACAAACCTTGATGAATTCGTGTGTTTCGCTCTCGTAGACTTG
The DNA here is from genome assembly GCA_949129095.1 of Volucella bombylans. Lineage (NCBI taxonomy): Eukaryota > Metazoa > Arthropoda > Insecta > Diptera > Syrphidae > Volucella > Volucella bombylans. The sequence goes on along the minus strand of OX422141.1, from coordinate 197,358,394 downwards.
GAAAATGGCAAAGAAATCGATGTTATCGCACCTAATTTCACTAAAGCGTTTGATAAGATATCTCATCAACTGACCCTCTTCAAATTGTCTGCTCTCGGCTTTGAGCCTCTTTTATTAAAATGGATTTCTATTATAGTGTTCGTTTTAGATCCGGCCTTTCTATTCCATTCCTGGTCTCATCTGGAGTTCCACAAGTTAGCCATCTTGGTCCTCTTTTCTTCATTCTTACTATTAACGATCTTGAGAGGTTCATTAAATTCGATTCGATTTTTTGAAACTATTTCTTCTCCCTTGACTGCCCTTCTTCAAGAAAACCTTGATCGCTTTTCAATCTGGTGCCTCAAAAACTGTCTAGAACTTAATATAGCCAAATGCCAATCTATAACCTTCTCACGTAGATGCAACCCGTCTCCTCCCCAACTTTAGTTTCTCTATTGTCAATCAATTCCCCTGGTTCAGTCTTTTCAAGACGATATCGATAAGATGATCATTAAAGCAAACTCATCACTTGGCTTTATTAAACGGTGGTCTAAGGAATTTTTCAACCCGATCTCTCTTAGTTACCTTTGTTCGCCCCTGCTTGAGTATGACTTCATGTTTTCCGTCTGCTCTCTGTGGTCTGACCTGGTACGACCCTTTAATCTTACTTCCCTATCAGGACCGCCTCAAAACTTCTCAATATGATTTCGAAAAACGTAGGAATATAGTTGACATTCTTTTCATTCATCGACTGCTCTCAGGATCAACATCGACGTCTCTTCTATCTACCGGTGCACCGCACCTCTTATGGCACGAACGAACCAATCGCCCATATGCTCCGAAAGGTCAACTCAAACGTCTCCGTTTTTGATTTCAAACTGATTGACCTGATCGTTGATCATCTTTCAGTGAAAAAGCTGCGGAACGAAATTTGTCAAACCAATTCCGACATTGTCTTTCTTTTAAGGTTTCTTCACCATACACATCACGTAACTCTTTAGCAGCTTGCGCTGCGTTTTTTCCTTTACGGAAATAAAATTTGCTTCTAAAGCAAAGTAAGACTGACAGCTAACAAATGTCAAAAGGAAAAAAATATGTCATTAACAGAAGCCATTAAAAAGTATGGCCAAAGACATCTATGTGTGAAATCGGGAATTATTTAGTTGCCAAACCAATAGCATCCCATGACCTTGTTTTGATATTTTTGCATCTTATTAAAGAATTATCCTGATCCTTAAAATAATACAGTGACAGACAATATTCAAAATAAATTATTGTGTTATACATTTAAATACTAAACCTTAATGTGCTTAGGCCTTTTCCTAATCTCCTAAAGAATCCTAATTTCGAATTTAGGTCTACGATGGCTCTTAATGTAAAGGTGTGGTCTTGTGTTCGTCGCCCCGGTCTGAACGCGTCTGCTCCTCCTCTAGGTCTTCTTCCACTACCAGCCTAAGCGAGTATTTCTTTTCCAGTATTTTCGTATTATACTCGTACACTGCAGATGATAAGGTTATCGGTCTGTAATTATTACATTCGTAGCTGCTACACTACTTGTGATTGGTATTATCAGATTTTCTTTCCAGTCTGTTGTATCCAATTTTCTTCCCATGCCTTTTCAAACAGTGCAGTTAAGGTTTTTTTTGTATCTCTGGCCCACCGGGGCTATTTCATTTGATCCGGTGGTTTTTCCAATTTTCATTGTCAGTAGTTCGTGTTCTCCTTCTAGGAATAATGGCCCATATACGATTCCGTTCTCATTAGGTATGGTTTCATACTTTTTTAAATTTTTTCTTAAAATACTTCCGCCATGTATCAAGTACTTTCTTCTTTTTTATAACCAGCCTTGTCTCCATCTTTGATTCTGTTTGTTTGTTTTCTGTGTTTCCCCCTCAGATTTTTACCTATTTTCCAGAAGCCTTTGTATACAAAACCAAAGCTACGTAAGCCCGATTCTATAGAAAATAGAATTTGGGATGTGTTCGCCAGGCAAAGAAATGTGGCAAACAATTGAGAGATCGGCCTGAAAAAACCAAAGCTAAACACTCCGAATATTTTTGACTGCGACTAGCCCTGTACAATTTTCTTTTAATTCGAAGCAATCCCCTTTCAGTAGTATGTGACGGTTTCGATCAGACTCCGTATGACACTGAACTGTCATACTTTAATCTTAATGGAATACGGCGGAAAGATGTTGTGGAAGCACTTCTATCGATCAAGTCTTCTGCTTCCATATATATGTACTTCCGTTAATAACGCACATATTTAATACAATTATAACAACTTCCTGTTTACCAAAAAAGTGGAAGTTGGCAAAAGTCATCCCGATTCAAAGGAATGGAAAATCAAAGGAATATAGACCAGTTTCGATCCTCCCATTCCTTTCTAAAGTATTCGAAAACAATCTAATTTGTACAAGTCAATCTGGCCCCACATCTCTAACCGCAAGACTGCTTTATTGTTGAGGTTGTTGTCAGTTGTTGAGGAAACCAGAAAGAAAATTGTAGTTGGTTAGCAGACTTCGTCTTACCAGCGAATCAAGTGCGGAGTACCACAAGGCTCGATCCTTGGAACAATACTTTTTTCCCTCTATGTAAACGGGAGTTGCCTAAGATTGTCAAGCATTGCTCGATATATATATTCGCAGATGACACCAAGGCATATATAAGTCGTCCGCTTGAGTCGAAGAACGAAGCCATCACCTTGACGAATGAAGATCTTCAGCGAATCTTTAATTGGTCGTGTAACAATAACTTACGTCTAAATGCCTTGAAGTCTACGCCTATTGTAATATGCAGAAAAAAGTTGGACATATCTGATCTCTCTTCGATTCGACTGTCAGAAAACCCAATAGAATATTTCGAATCTGTTAAAAATCTGCGTTTATTATTCAATTGGGTCAACTCATATAAATGCTGCTATCAGATTGGTAAGGTGTATACCTTCGTGCCTTGTAGCTTACTCAGCACTTCATCCCCATAAAAGTGAAGTTCTTACTGGCGAAAACTTAGTTTATTGCTCGGAGATATGTATGTATTCTGCTGTCCGAATAATGGCTTTGAAAGAAAACTTAACATTGTATATATAATAATAGGGCTCGATATGTATTTAATCTACAAAGATATGATCATGTCTCCTTATATACGAAACAAATTAGCGGTTGCACTCTCGATAACTTGCTTAAATATAAAACGTCATGTTTCTACACTTTCGCTGGGGAAATCCTTGCCAATTAACTTGCCAATAACTCTATTAGCCGGTTGCCACTGTTATTCAATGTTGTCTTTCCTCCATGAGAAATGTTTTTTTCGGAACTATAAGACCAACCCGACAGAGGAAAACCGAAAAAAGTTGAAACGAGCCAGAAATGACTGCTACGTCTTTCTCAAGCGTGTGAAGTTTCAATACGACCAAAAACTGAGGCAAAAAATACTGCAATGTCCCAAAGGTGGCCGTGGTGTAGTGGTAGTAGCAAACGCTTCTCACTCGGAGGGTCCAGGTTCGAATCCTGTCCATGGCAAAATCAGTTTTTCATTGTATAATTGGAACTCAGACAAAAAAATTCTGCGTGTGAAGGCATAACACTGACACGTAGATTTGGCTGTTATAAGAGTTTCAAGCAATGAAAAAAAATACTGGGAATTATATCTCGAATCACTCTGAGTGAAGAAAATCTCTCCGTCCTATTCGGACTCCCACCCCTGGAGAGCAAACATAGAAACCAAACACACCTGAGTTTCAAACCACTACAAAAACAATTTTCCTTTCTCCTCCTTCTATCTTTCCGCCCGCGCCCTGGCAACAGTAAAAGGGTATCAACCCCTTAGGCGCGCGTAAATTATAAAAAAAAAAAAAAAAAAAAGTAGTAACAATTTTTGGTCGTTCGTCAAAAGCATTAGAAATTCTGCCTCATCTTCCATCCCAACGCTCATTTACAATGACATTCCAGCTGTCAAAGTCCAATCTGCTTGCTGCATACTTTGCGGCCAGCTCAACACTTTCAGATTGTGGTTTGTCCCCACCTAAACTTGAGTGCGTCGAATCTTCAATATGACGAATTCACTTTCGCACTCGTGTAGTAGCAAGAGTACTCCAGATGGTCCGGGTGGTATATCTCCCCTTGTTCTGAAGAGATGTTTTTCTTCGCTGGGTTTTTCATCAATCCTACTCTTTAGAATTTTTCCGAGCAGATGGAAGACGGCATTTGTCCAGCCCGTACTTAAAAACGCGAATTTTCTACTCTCTCCTCTTCCAGACCAATTGCACTTACGTCCCTTCATTCCAAGGTTATGGAAACGATGATAAACCGTCAAGTCATGAAATATCTCGAATCACGAAAACTTCTCAATGACCGGCCGTATGACTTTCGTAGCAACAGGTCCACTGATGATCTGATGGCATGTCTCACCGAAAAGTTGAACCAAAGCGTACATCAATCTCGCGGAAGCAAGATAGTTGCACTTAATATTACTAAGGCTCTTTTGTCGAAAATGCGGGCATTTGGGATAGACGACTCTCTTCTTCAATTGATTAGAAACTACCTTTCGGAACGTTCAATTGAAGTTGTCTTGGATGGTTTCAAGTCTGATATCCACAAAATAAATGCTGGTGTGCCCCAGGGCTTCATTCTTTCTCCGACACTCTTTTTAAATTTTCATCAATGATCTCCTGTCTGCTCTCCAATAGATTCCTTTGCTGACGACAGTTCTCTCTGCTTTTCATATTCGTTCCCGGACTCACGTCCCTGCTCTTCGGCTGTAGAACGGGAACGCCAGCGTATGTTAAGCTCATTAAATTCTGATACTAACAGCATAACTAATTGGGGAACCACTAACAGAGTAGAATTTATTGCTTCCAAAACACAATGCTGTCTCCTGTTATTAAAGCGAAATGGCACTTCCATCGTCGAAACCGAACATTTTTCTCAGTATGTGTATCAATGACAACCTACGTTGGAATAACCACATATTCGGTTTCGCCAAAAATGCTGCGAGATGTCTAGGTTTTGTGAAACGATGTAAGAAATACTTCACACCCTCTGATCAGGCCTCAATATATAAGGCATTTATCCGCCCGAAATTGGCGTACCATGCCCACATCTGGTCGGGTGCTCCTGCAAGATAGAATTCAAAACAGTGCGATAAAACTCATAGGTGGTACTAATATCACTGAAACAATGGACACCCTTGAACACCGAACACCGCTATTACCACTATCAGTGCTTCATAGAAATCGATAGTAGCTTTCCGCACCTTTAAACTTTTAACCGTAACACTCGTCTCGCTATGAATTCTGATCAATATACCTTTAAGCCCACTTTCGGAAGTACTCTAAAATATCGTGATTCGTTCCTGAGCCATACAACTTGCTTATGGAATACCCTTCCTAGCTCTTTATTTCCTAATCATTATAACCTTCAAACATTTAAAACCAACGCTCATCGGTACCTCTCTTTTTATCCTCCCTGATTTTCTTTCGCCCGCGCTGTATGCAAGCATTATAAAGGTACTTAAATCCCTAGAGTGCGCGGTAATTAAAAAAAAAAAATGCTTACCCATAGTTTCGTGGCCTATACTCATGTCCTGCCCGTTGATCTTCGTATGACTGCAAATAACTCTTCTTTATCTAGTACGAGTACCAATCTCTCCTCCATAGGCGCATACACTTGGATAAACAACACTTTTACTTTTCGCTTACTTTTGCCTTCAGTTCTGGCCTTCTTTGGCCATTTGGTCCCTTCCTATTCCCGAGTATCTATTATACCTAGTCAAGTCATAAATACTGGTACACAACTGAACTCACTCATTACAAATGCAACACTGGGCGCATCCATTTCGTATTGATTGCGATTTGACAGTTGATATCTATGCTTCATTGTGAAGTAAAAAGTTTTTGACATTAATTGCTTACAATCATGGAATGGGGCGACATCGAAAATCGTATTGTTGTAGTTGGCCTACAACATGGAACATGGAAAAAAGCGATCTCTTTAGGAAGTTGCGACCGCTTGGAATCACTCGCAATTTTGTGTATCATGCTGTGAAGTTGTTTGAGGATACCGGTGGAGTACGAGACCGTCAAAGATCCGGCCGATCCGGCGCACTGTGAGAACTCCGAAAGCGATCAAAGCCGTGAAGAAATGAATCGACGGAAAACCGCTGCGAAAACAGAAAATCTTGTCGCGGGAAATGCAAATTTCGCAATAATCCATGTCTCGCATTATCAAAGAAGATTTAGGACTCGGCGCGTACAAGCGACACACTGAACACCTGCTTGATCACGCAAGCGAAGATCGAAAGCGTTACTCAGCCGGTACGCGAAGAACGCTCACAGACAAATTCTGTTTACTGACGAGAAAATCTTCACCATAGAAGAACCGTTCAATAAGCAGAACGATCGTGTGTATGCTCGATCATCCAGAGAAGAATCCCAACTCATCCCGAGGGTTCAAAGAGGCCATCATCCCGCGTCTGTAATGGTATCTTGTTAAGTGTGCTACGATGGCGTTACCAAGCTCCATTTTTTCGAGAAAGGAGTGAAAACATCGGCCAAAGTATACCAATCGACCGTCTTATAACCCATTGTGAAGTCTCTCAACGAATCAATATTCAACAACAAGCCATGGACTTTCCAGCAAGACTCTACTCCAGCTCACAAAGCAAAAACGACTCAACTGTGGCTCAAAAACAACGTTCCGGACTTCATATCAACGGATGATTGGCCAGCTGGTAGTCCAGACCTCAACCCGTTGAATTACAAGTTTTGGTCCGTATTAGAGGGCATGGCTTGCTCTACTCGACACTCAAATATTGAGTCGTTGAAGCGAGCCCTTGTCCGTGCAGTGGACAATTTCCCCATGCATGAAGAGCGTCTCGCAATCGATGAGTGGCCACATCGTCTTAAGGCAAATTGAAGTCATTTCGAATAAGTTGTTCTAAGATTTGTAGCCATTGAATAACCCAATAAAACCAAAAAAAAAATTGTTTAAATATTAATTCGTAACAGTATTTATGTTCCTACTAGGTAAGTGTGTTCTGCAGATTTATGGTACCACTGCGTTTCTTTTTTATTTACCTCACTTAGTCCCAGCAGATTCAACTGGTAATCTTCCATCTCTTGCACCAGCTCTACTTCTTTTCCTATAATCGTTTTTATGATGCAATTCTCACTTTCCTTTTCAAATCCGTTTGTCGTCTTGTTGATCTGTCTATTCCGAGCCTCGTTTCTGGCTTTAAATTGATCATAACACTGGAGTAGGGGATTATCTCAACTCTAGCCATCGTGACTCTGGGGATTGTGCTGTCGGCCGAGGTTCGTTGATGAGGCCTGGGACCGACCGGCATTGGTGAAGATGACTGATCGACTTAATCTTGACCCGTAAAACTCCAGAAATTCTAATTTTTCGGTCGTCAAAAATTCTCATTTGTTCCACTGTGTAGCGGATCTAATACTTGTTCAAAATTTGACTCAGTTAGTAGTTAATTGCGGTTGGTGGTGATTTTTTTTTATTGCATTCGGCGTTTTTTTTGTTTGAGCGATTTCTTGTGGGTTGAATGGAATGTCGTCGGTTGTTGTTGCAATAGATTTGTCTGTCAATCAATGGCCAGCTTGACAAGTGTTTTGGGGGATAATAGCAACTGGTATTTGACGGGTCTATTGAATTTATTTTTAAGTGATTGAATAGAAATAAGAAGTTGCAGCGGATGTTGTGATTTACAATCAGGATTACAGTAAGATCCCCAGCTGAAAAACACTTGCGATAGCCATAAAGCACTAAAGTTTTAAATGCCAAACTTGACTGGACCAAAACTGCTCTATCATTCCAACCTGCTAACGAAAAACAATCGAAGTAGGCCACGAAATCTGTTCATGACCAGCAGGTAGTTAGGTATTGGGATATGGGTTCTTGGCAAACGTTACTTTAGAAAAAGCTGATACGTGTAAGAATGCACCATTTCATTCAGCTGCAACAAAGGTCATTTATCATTTGGTTGCTCTGAGAGCCGCTGTTATTTTCGCTGAAGTTAAGTTGGATGTTTTTTTTTGTCAAATGTTGACTTTAAATGTACTAGAGATCTAGAGAGAGCAATTGTCAGCGCAAACAAAATCGGCTTTGAACATGAAACGCATAATGTATCTGTTTATTGCCTTATCGTACCTTCAAGCTGGTTTCGGTCCCGGTCTTCAAAGTAGTTTCATTGGTACAATATTAAATATTATACTTCGGCTCATCAAAAACTTGTTCTAATTTCACAGATTAAAAGAATCGAAACTCCTAAATCGCTGTACGTTTTACGAGCATGCTTTTGGCCTGAATTACTTTTTCGATCTACATATGTATGTATGTATATACACTGAAGTTTACTTAACACTTTTCACTGAATTTGTGGAAACCAATTCAACGCCGGATATTGAATTCGTGTGCAGCTGCAAACGTTTGCATAGACACGAATAGACATTGCCTAATTAGCAATAGAAAATTCAGATGGAAGCGCGCAAAAATTGAAATCGCGGCCAGCATCTGAAAACCCTCGCTCCCTCGTCTCTGTTTTAAAATGCGAAATTCTTTCACGTCACGCCAGAAGACCACATATAACGCCAACCGCCGACCCACAAAGCGATTCCCCCAATTCCATTTCTGAACGTAGACGACTACTCGTATGTGAGTTGGTGCATATGTAGGAACTCTAACTCTCTCAAGACCAGAAGCATTCGTTTAAAAGAGTGCATCGCCATTTGCACGTTCAACTTGGAGGCCGTCAGAGTGGCACTGCGGCTAACCCACCGCGCGTGCATTGACTGGTCTAGAGAGAATCTGCAAACAAGCGCTAACCACAGACGCGCCACCACAAAAACCTCTATTGCAGCCGTTGTTGCAGCCATTGCTGTCGTTTCGCTTCAATCTGCCAAAGCAAGTCAAAGCAAAGCCCCATCGTGGTCATGTTAGGGGAGCGAACACAATCCAGATTCAGATCCAGTTCCAGTGGCAGAAGCCTTTTTTGGCCGACAGTCTCACCAGATGACTGACTAATGACTCTGTTGGTTACTTAGGTTTCCTGTTTTTATACACGTACTTGTACGCACATCTACTTGAGGCACGCGGTGTATTTACATCATCACCATTAGCATTAGCATTAGCATCAGCCAGCGCATCAGCATCGGAAGCAGTCGTCGTGGTCTTCCTGTGTGATACAAGCAGCATTTCCACTTTTTTGCACACTTTGTGCCAATCCTCGTTGAGCTTTGCTTCATTTTCACATTTCCTTTCGTTCGCCTCATACATACTCGCGCACAAAGGGAACAGAATTTTAGAACGGAAAACAAAACTAGAGCGCTTTACGTGTACAAAGAAATTAAGAGTTCCTAAGACGTAAATACATCGCTTGACTGGTGCTGTCAAATCGGCCGCGATAAAGAGGATGAGAAGCGCACCGAGCACATGCAAATTTGTTTCTGTTGCTACTGCTGAACTGGGACTGCGTCTGTGTCTGGGATCAGAACTATGGAGTTGGCTTTGTAACATTGTGCGCATTCATGGCCTCGAGGTTGAATGCATGACGCGCACAGTACGGATCTGCTATACTAGGAACGTGCTGGAAATTAGTTCCAGCAGCGCTTCGAAAGAGTAATAGCAAAGGCGAGGACCTTGTTCGCCAACAGAATTCGGTTGCTTCAGAGCATACCCACGTATGAGGCAAAGGTCATTGCTTTCAGAAGCCAAAAAAAGGGAGAAGGTTTTGGTATGGTTTTTCCCACTTTTTCTGACTTTTAATTTGACATTGCGCCGTGCCGGGTAATTTGAATTCCAATAATTTTCCTTAGGCTGGTGCGGGACGGTACTCACTGGGAGCTCCCACTTCCGTTCTTCCCAGTCTAATGAATCTTTCGTGCGCTCTGAGATGTAATCTGCGTGCTTCTAGGAAGAGCGCAATTAAAAAGGTGTCTGCAGCAGATATCGTCTCATTAGAGATTAAATTTAATCAGACATCCACCGATTCAGAGTTTGGGATTGGCTTTCTGAAAGTGAGGATAAAAATTTCGCTTTACGGCTTCGAGTAATTTTCCTGTGATTGCCGTGTGAAATCAATTTGGGGAGGCCAAGCACAGGGAGACTATTGTTGCCGAAGCCACCATCCAACCGTTAGGAACGCAATCCATTTAGAGAGAAAATTGATGCCAGGGTTAATCTGATTGAGTGTTCTCATTTATTTTGATTTTAAATTGGAAAAGCAGGTTATGGAGTGAGCGAATCGAACTGACGCTGACTGCCTGCTACTGTTGTTGATGCGGCTGTTGTCGGTGCTGCTGCTGTTGGTGTTGGTTTCATGTGGATGGACTTAACAGATGGTCTGATTTAGAACGATGAGATAGCCAGAGGAAAATTTAGATGCCATGATAGAAGAGTAATTCTTTAAGCAGATTGGGGGAGTATCTATCACCTTGCTGTAATGGAATCGATATTTTCTTTTCTCCATTGTCTAGTTTTTGTTCGGTTTTAGAGCCTTTGCATTGTCCATTTGTTGAATTGGAATCTGATAAAACTGACAGACATGTGGGACAGACAGAATCGATCTTTTTGTTTTTCACTGAAATGAGTTTGGTGGACGTGTACCATTTGAACTGGGAGGGACATTCATTCTCCTTACATTTGATTAATGGAACGATGTATCAAGGACTTATACATAGATTCTCAAGTAGGTCAGTGCAACATTTGTTAAGTTCGCTCTGTCTAGCCACACAATTCTGAAATCGCAGAGCTTAATTTGCTAAGCTGGCATTCTGTATTGCTAATGCACTGGTCTATAGGTACGTTCTTGGACTGGAGATACCGTGTCTGAGAAAACTAAACATGACACCTTAGCCTATCGACCAGTTTTCTAGTGTTTTCTCCATTCAAAAAACACTGACAGTGTGCTTTACAATGAATTTTCTCTTTTATTAAGGAGGCACATTCAAGCAACAAGAACGCTCTGCTAATGCTAGTAATGTTTTTGAAGCGAAATATTCTTCGCTTGGAAGTGATTATTCTTATAACTGGTGGAACCATAGGGTTTCGTAAAAATAAGTCAGAAACTGTTGCATCTACCACAGTGATTGCTATCGGGAATGGGGATGGAGTAGAAATAAACTAGGCGATGCCTAGTGTTGTAATTGTTTCTACACATCAATTGTGCTTATTTTACCTCCAAGTGGTAATGTCGGGTTTGATGTCCATACGGACATGACTTGCCTAACTGATAAACGCGTGTGCTGACCAGCAGATAAAAATAGCAGCACTCTAAATGGGACAGCGGATGTATATTTGGAGCTCAGGTTGGTAAGGATTACCGAGACTAAGTCAGAGTCTTGGAAAAGAGATGGTGGCAGATGAGCCCTTAATGGACCAAATGCAGGGTATGGAACTGGCTCTCCAGGTTCGAGGTTGTGCCGTCGCGGTAACTGCCCGCAACAGTAAAGAAGCAACAACAAGCCTCTAATACGGACGGATCTACTGTTGACAACTCCTGCAAACGAAACAAGGACAACGAACTTCGGATCTGCACGTGGAATGTTAGGTCCCTTAATAGGCCACGTGCAGTCGAACAACTAGCGGAGGCCCTGGACGACTGCAAAGTAGATGATACCGCCATCCAAGAAATGCGGTGGGATGGGCCGGACAAAAAGAGGATGGAAAACTGGAACATCGTTGGATGCAGATTTGTTGTCTGAGACAGACTTAGGCAAGAAGTCTTGAGTTTCCGGCATGTAACGAACGCCTCGCAACTATTCGCATTAAGGCAAAGTTTTTCAATATTAGCCAATATGACGACAAGAAAGATAGCTCTTGGACAAGACTTACGAGCATGGCATCTTCGGCTAGGAGGAGACAGCGTCTTTGGTAGTGGAAAGTATAGCCTAAACGACACCACCTCCGAATTTAGTCCAATCGGCTTTGCGGCTGTGCGAAACATTGTCGTAGCTAGCACGCGGTTCCCGCATTTCGATATTCACAAGGGGATATGGAGATCTCCTGGCCAGTCAACCGTCAGCTAGATTGACCACAATGTAACCGACGAAAGGCACTCCTCCTCGAGTGTTGTGGATGTCCGAACGTTCCGAAAGGTCAACATCAATGCCTTGTTGTAGACAATGTACGATTGCAGATATCCCAAACATCGCAAAGATAAGCTAATGCTGTGAGGTAGTTTGAGGTTTTATGGCTACAATCGCAATATATCATCGAATCCTTATTCGATCGAGCCACTCTTAATCTCTTAAGAGTCCCTATGCAGCCATAGGACCATTTCACCCTCGACAGATATAACATAGAGGTAGTTATGGACTTTGTGTACCTAGGCTCCGCTATCAATTCAGACAACGAGACTAGTACTGACATAAAACGAATAATAACTTTTGCCGATCGCTGCTTGTTTGGACTAAAAAGTCAATTGACTCAGAGGCATGGACTGCATGAGGGTTCTCTTGGCTGCTTAGGAGGAGGAGAAAACGAGTGAGTGGAGGCGGAGATACAACGACGAATTGGACGGCCTGTACAGCGACATCGACATCGACTTATCCAGAAGAGTGAAGGTCGAACGACTGAGATGGCTGTGTCATGTAGAACGGATGGAAACCAATGCTTTGGTCCGAAAAGTTTTCGAATCCGTCCCCGAGGGACATCGCAGTAGACAAAGCCCACGACTCAGTTGTCGCACGCAAGTGGGATGGGACCTCAACTAACTTAGCGCGCGAAACTGGAGGCAGCTAGCTAAATATCAAGCTGACTGGAGACCTTTGTTCGTTAAGGCCCAGGCTTAACGTGCCACCTTAACTAAGTAAGTAAGTCTTCTGGTACTATTGCAATAACTCAATTTTGATCTAAGTTGGCTTAGGTGGTTTTTCATTGCGACTGCAGATGTATTACGCGCAACGCTACAGAAGAGAAGAGGATGACCTTACAGAGGGTAACTTCTCTGAAGTTTTCAAAAAGACTATAGGCGACGCGTCAAGATGATTTTAAGCGACTTCAACAAAAAACTAGCAAAAATTCGATAGCAAGTGCTCAGTCTCAACACCTAAATATTTCCAAGCACCATTGCAATACTCAGATCATCTGACAGTCCATGGCAATCAAACAGGTAGATCATATTTGTCGGTTATCTGTCCTACGTATATGCTATTGGAATACGAAATACCAGCGGTTCGATTACCCGGAGGTCATCAGAGTTTTCATATGCTGAGTGATGCATTAAACAAAAAGTTAAAATAACCTGCCGATGATACTAACCCCAACAGAAGTCTGAAAGGACGGCCACGAAAGCATCGTTATGGAGACGGGGTCTACGTTGAGACTTTTGGCGAATTACATCTCAAAACTTTTAAATGGCAAATACTACGCTGGTAGCACCATTAAATCCCATCAAAAACGAAGTGGAGATGGCAATATTCAAGATCAAATCTAACGAGTTCGAGGAGTCGATAGCTTAAGCGACGAGCTTTTCAGAGCTGGTGATCTGATGAAGGTTATGTGGATTTATGAAATCTGGTTAGAGGAATGCGTTTCTGATGAAGGGATCACTACCCTAACTATAGGGGCGAAAGCCTGCTTAACATCCTTGCTGTCGTATTTTGTGTACGTTTAACACCGATCGCAAAGCCCTAATACGAGTAGGTGCATGTTAGTGCAGTTTTAGACCAAATATTCAAAAGACACAACAGTATCCAATCAATACTCACTTCCCTAAATCGATTTGCTGGTGATCGAATCCCCTTAAGCATTCTCTGCCAAGCCTGCTTGGTCGTGCAGGATAGCGCTGCCCTATCAAAGTGGGAAGAAATCTACTGAAGTTAAAAAAAGGTCTTAGAGGTGTATTGAACGCTACTCACACACCAACAGCAGACACAGTATTTGAAAAGTGTGTACCACTGCTCGCGTATCCAGATAAGAACCAAAAGAAATCAACGGCCTGCGATATTTGTATGTATTGAGACAGAAAATGTGTTGTCAACAGCGACTCCTTAGGCGGAACCTAACAATGGACAACTCTAAGTTCGAGGTGATAAAAAATTTATCTCCATAAGCTCTTCTGCGAACTCCAAATTTATGACATAAAGGTGATCAAGCGAATAAAGCTGCTATTTCTATAGGCTTAGAGGGCAGTTGAGTAGCAAGACCCTATCCTGAGCAACGAGAAATATGCTATACAAGACCTTCATCCGCCATGCCCTATTATACGGCACAGAGGTATGGATACTCTCCAAGGCAGGTGAAACGTCGCTTCGATACTTGGAGCGATCGGTCTTCGGTCTCGTTTAAATTGATAGTGGCTGTACGTTGACTTAGACCTTCTAAGAAGGCTGAGCTTACAGCGACAAAATTGGTTAAGTCATGTATAGCATATAACAGTGCTTTAGTTCGATTGATCTTTGGATCCATCCAAGTAGGGCTGAAAAAGGATCAATAAAGCAACCCGTCGTGCGTAATGCGTAACTATTACAGACATTTAGCTATAGATCAAGCTGACTGGATAGGCATGTACTAACATCCCGCGTAGATTCTTTTTTTGAAAAAATAAGGATATAGAGCACTTTTTACATGTTTGCGCGGGCTTGAAGGAAAGTTAAGGAGAAATGATAGAGAAGTGCCAATACACGTTGACTTTTAATGTTCCCAGGTTTAATGAGTACGAAATAAAGAGCTCGACAGGGCTTTCCATACGCGAGTTAGAAAAGAATCACGATATCTCAAAGTACGGACGAAGATGGACTAATGAGCATGAATAGCGAGACGGATGCTATGGTTCAAGGTTTGAAGGAGCGTAGTGCCACTGGTAATTTCGGTGCACTGGTAGTGAGCAATATAAATTCTATTGCGTGCTTTTGAATCCCAACTAGCAGATGCAGATAGATTCCAGGAGCATCTGCCTATTGCATCATTAGATATTGTGCCTGACCGTTGATGTGGGCTTTATAGTCAAATTTTGGGCGGATAAATGACGTTGCACAGCCAAAGATCAAGTACGTAAGTCCGATAATGAATATAAAAATTGGGGAGCACTCTGGCCAGCAATGAAATATACTGGATTAGAAGTAGCAGATCATTAGTGAAAATTAAAAAGAGTGTTGGAGACAGAACGGATCCCTGTGGCACACCAACATCTATTTTATGGGCATTCGACTGGAAATCGTCCAAAATAACTTGAATTGAATGTTACGAATTTGTAATACATTGAAAAGGAAATTCGCGAAGAAGGGCATGCATCCTGATGCCAAACTCTTACAAATGCCTTTGAAATATCAAGTACAACTTGCTTGCCTTTCTAGCAAGTCGTATGAACTTTGGTTCCAATCTGCATGTCAATGGATCTTTTGCTAGGAAAATTGGAAAACTGGAGTTGGAGTGTTTCATGAGGTTCCAGCGTTTCCATGATATTGTAAGTATTGTGTCGTAAGTTTAATGAGTCTGTGAAAAGAGGGAGAAGAAGTTTCTCCTTTTTAAAGAACAGACCAATTTTTTTCCTGTATCCATCTGTTCTGCGTTTTCGGACAAATATGAGTTATAAGTACCAGTAAAAGCACAAACGTATTTTGCAGAATCCAACAATCTATTAAGCGGAAACACCTAATATATTGATCACTTTGGACAGTCGCATCTATTGTACATCACCACTTCAGAATCTTTGATCGGGACTTTCCATGGACTGACACATTTTATTATCAATATTTCGAAATATTTCTCTTCCAGCAGTGTTGAAGAAAAACAACAAAAGTGTGCTACTAGAGCGACACGCAGTCCCACTGATCTCAATTACTGACGCCATTATTCCTAGCACATGATAACGAAAGCATTAAATTCTTAGTCACACTGTCCTAGTGGACCAAAAAATCCCCTAGTGTTTTATATTTTTTCTTAATTTATACCTTATCACCTTAGCTAATGAGCGCTTTAGTAAAAAAAAAAAAAAACCACTTCACCTCAATTAATTTGAAACATAAAACAATATTTTTTTCTTCTCGGTATCGATAACCTCTTTGAACCTTGTTTGCCAGGCAAACCCAAAATGCGCTATCGTGACGATGACCACGCCAATGCCCTTGTAAGCATCTCTCGAATTTTGGTCATAAAAAAGTGATTTATGGCGGTGAAACTCAGCTAACATATATTTTCTCTGATAACTTTATGCATATTCATGTTACAAGAAAAAAAAAACAAACTAAAACGCCTTTGCATCATTAGTGAGTGTTCGTTTCTTTTTTAATAAGTTAAGAGGATCAATGGGAAGACTGCCACTAATTAACATCTACAAAACGTGTAAATCTTTTCGAAAGCAATTCGCAAATCCTTTTGCGCTCAATTGACAGAAGAAATGCTCGGAAATAAGCTCCATTCGAGGCTTTGTGGAATGGCTTCGAGTTTGCATTGTGATTAAATAATCGTCGATTGGGCATAGTTTGGATTTGCGCGGCAATCTGCTGACACAACTGGCAACCATTATAACGATGAAACCTTAAGCCGCACACCACACAATTTCGTACGATTTCAGTTGAACAGCGTGTGTGGTGCGCGTGGTTATTGAACTACTCGTACATACCTAAAGGTGCTGATGACTCCGAATACTGAATACACGCGTAAAAGGAGGCGCATTCAACGAATGACAAATCACTTCCTCTACTGTACTTGTACACCATACGCAGCAAAACACGCGGTGAGTGGCTTCTTTTTCAACTTTACCTTGCTCCTTTTCTGTTCCTACTTCTGCTTCTGCTTCTATATCTGCAGTTTTTTTATTTTTATTTTTTCCATCTTTGGGTCGCTTTAATTCAATTAACGATTTCGATCGAAGGCGACACTTCTACCTGCCCGATGAGAACGTAAATCGGTCATTACACCCTACAAAGTACCGCACCGCATACGTGTGTAGGGTGTACACTGGTAGCAATATGGTAGCAAGTGTATGTTTTCTGTTGAGTAATTGAAAAATGACTACTGATTGGGCGCGGACTTAACTTCTTTACTTTTTCATGCCTCTCCGTTTCGGCGACCCTTCATCAAGACTCCATTGACGAACGAAAGAGGTTTTAGATTCCCGGTTCAATGTAACCTAATCGGTTTTTAATTCAACACCTTGCCAGGAGGGTTGATTGCGCACGACCCGGTCATGTGTGGTTTACACGGATTGTTGCTGCTGTGCTACCACTGCTAGTGCCAACAAATGAGGCCAACAACGATGTCCTCATGCCACAGTTTTACCATGAGGGTTTCAATAAAAGACATACAGGTGAAGTGATTTTCTTTTGCACTCGTATCTTGTGGCTGGTCCCTTACGTTCAGCCTGATTGAGGTCGGTTTTTTCATTTTCCCAATGGAAAATGGAAATGGAACAATATATATCTGAGGTGAACGACGACAGAAGAGGAAGAAGGGGATGCCTTGAAACCACAGCCAGCCCAGTTATTGCGAAATTTTAATCCCGGCCGTACGACGAAACACAACATCAACCGCGTGGCATTCTGACTTTGCAAGCCTCACCAGGCCGATTGGTGAGGTTTTTGTTTTCCGGAGTTTTGAATTCTCGTGTGTGCTTATGATTTGTGACATATTTACGACTGTGGAAAGACTGCCACAGATACATGTACATATGTAGGAATAAATACCTACGACTAACGAGTAACGAAGATTGTTTCATGTGTGCTTGCTGGGTTGCTTGTTGCCTGTTAGCCGACAGCACATGACAACATATCATCGTCGCACATAACCATACATTGAACGCCACTATGTGTTGTTGCTTGCATCCGCTGAGAGACACAAAAAAAAATGAAAGCAGCACGAAGCACTAAATCTGGAGTTGAATGAGAGATGTGAAATGCGTCTTTTGAAGCGCCACCCAATTCCCAGAGGTATCATATTATGTTGCGATTTTGTTAGAGTCTTTTCCTGTGTCATACTCGTACATACATAAACTTCTCTGGTGGTGTGTACACCTTAAAGTTCTGCTGTACTCGTAAGTTAACCCTGGTTGGAAAAGTGTTGCCAATTTTTAATTGGCATGGATTGGGAATTATTTCAGCCCACTGGAGCAAAGACAATGGTAATCCTAATGAGTGTACCAAATATATGAACTTTCCTTTGCTCAAAATACAGTTCGACAGTAAAAGAAATTCTAATCTTGACCTCAAAGGACGTCTCCGATAAGGCGATTAGTCAGTAAATTTTTGCCAAACTTTGTCAGCTATAAGGCATACTCTTTTCACAAGCGAATTTACTACTGAATCGTTACTAGAGTTTGTAGAATTGGGAATAAGTAAGAGTGATCTCTCCCTTAAGTTTTGCAATTACGTCCTTTTTGATGTGGCAAGACTTTCTAATAAGGTCTTAGGGGATGTTTTGTCAGTCTTTGCAGGACTCCGGATACTCACTGATAAGTAAGTAAGCAATCAATTGTTCCTTTTGACTACAAAGCAAGAACCATGTTGTTAGAACAACTCTTGTGCATATGTTTCCATATTTATATAGGGTTTTCCAATAAGGACTTGACAACTTTTTTTTAAATAAAACGCAAACCATTTGAGATATTTCAAAAATTTTATTATCGGCTTGAAGCACAATCAAAACATTTATGAATGGAACTTGACTTCGTTAATATGGCACGTTTGCAGCGGTCGATTCGTTGGACCCAATTTTCAACGACTCGGCTCCACATTTCGGCTGAAACGGCTGCTATTTCGCATTCAGTGTTGGCTCTGAGCTCTTCTAACGTCGTCGACGTGTTGGCATAAACCAATGACTTAACGTAGCTCCACAGAAAATAGTCAAGCGGCGTTAAATCACACGAACGAGGCGGCCAATCGACTGGCCCATTTCTTGAGATAACACGCTCACCATACTTACTCTTCAATAAATCGATTGTAGCGTGTGTTGTGTGGCTTGTGGCATCATACTGTTGAAACCACATGTCGTCCAAGTCCATATCTTCCAATTCGGGCCAAAAATAATCGGTGATCATGGCGCGATAACGCTGACCATTTACAGTAACGTGACGATCGTTATCGTCGACGAAAAAATATGGCCCAATAACGCCGCCGGCATGCAAACCGCACCAAACAGTTATTTTTTGTGGATGAAGTGGTGATTCGTGAAGCACATGTGGATTTTCACCCGACGAATAACGCATATTTTGCTTATTGACGAACCCATTGAGCCAAAAATGAGCTCCGTCACTGAAGATAATTTTGCGATGAAATTCATCATCTTGGCGCATCTTCTCCAGAACCCAATCGGAGAACGAACGTAAATGGTCCGTCGGCTTCAATTCTTGAGTCAGCTGATCTTGTATGGGTGTAAACCAAGATCCTTACGCAAAATACGCCATAATGTGGTCTTGAGAACGCCGTGAAATTGACTGATTTGGATCGTTTGCTACGGACGCCTGAACGGCAGCGATATTTTCGACACTTCGACCAACCCGTTGTCTCACTGACACGGCAACATCACACAACGAATACGTAGACTCAAATTTTTGCACTAAACTTGTTATTGCCTGTCTACTAGGGCGAGAATTACGACCGAAAATTGGAGTTAACGCTCTTAAAGTTGCAGTCACCGACTCCGAATTTCGGTAAAAAATTTTTATAATTTGCAGACGTTGCTCGTTCGTGTACTTTACCATGATGAAAATGTTGAGTTTACTGAATAAATTGACAGTGAGAGTTTGATGATTAGTGAAAGAGTGCGTTCACAAATTAAATTCAAAGTTGTCAAGTCCCTATTGGAAAACCCTTTATAAGAAAGCATAAGCACCTAGCTTAAGCCTAACTATCATAATAGAGTAGACTTTGATAGGTAGAATTTGGTGCTAGAAAAATCTTATCTGAGACGGCAGACATATTGCAATTGGGTTCGGACAAAGATCTTTAAACAACCACTAAGGTGGCTCGTAAAGTTCCGAGACTGACAGATAGATGGCGACTCTATTACCATATCCATACGATTGTTATTACCAACGTGCAAAAGTTTGATGACATTCTGACCATTAGTCATCGAAATTTTGAAGTTTCAGTGTACCTTTTGATATTTTCAAAATTTCTTGGGAAAAAATACCGTTAAAACACAAAATGGCTTGAAAATTGTTGTATGTAATCTGATCCGTCGAAAACAACCATTTGTCCCTGCATGCTGAACTTAAACGCGGTCGTACAGACATAATTGATGCTGAACGCTCTGGGAACCCAAATGAGGCGGTTACGTCAAAAAACATCAAATAATCCACAAAATCCTTTTTAACAATTGTAAAGCAAAAGTGCGTGAGATAGCTGACATCGTAAAAATACCAGTAGACCGTGTATATCATATTTGCACGAGTATTTGGGTGTGCGAAAGCTCTGTTTCGAAGTGGGTACCGCGTTTGATCAAAAACAGCAATTTGGTGGTGATTCAGAGCGCAGTTTTGAGATGTTTAAGAGAAGGTAAGTAAGTAGGTAGATAAAAGTGGCTGTTGTAAAGACCAACCTACTTAGGCCATTGTGATGCCACGTGGATCTATGATCCTCTTACTCATGGAACCAGTTTGAGCTTATGATGAAGCGTAGGAGACTGTTTACGTCTATATTCTTTAGATCGTTTAAGTCATTGTAGAAGAAAGCTGCTAAGTGAATTTTTCTTCTCTGGGAGAGAGCTGGATATCTACAGAGTAGGTGGAGAATTGTCCCCGTTGTTAAGGGACTTCCTATTTAGAAGGATTAGACTAATAGAGCGATTTAGATCCAGCTTTGGCCAGATCTGTTTGGTCGCTAGACATGTTGGTCGAACAGTCCACCTAAAGTCTGTTCTTTTATTAGCATCCACCTTTAATATTGATGTGCACGTAGGGATTGGTATAATAGGTATACCCTTTTCCGGTAGAATAGGTAGAGTGGTTTCAATTTTGTCGAGCTCGTCGGCCCTACAATTCCATGGAATGTCTCTCTGTCCCGGCACCCAGCAAAGGCGAAGGTTGAACTGCTCTGCCATCTCCGTAAGAGATGATCGACATACAAGGGCGGTTTTTGAATTTACTGAGACTGAGTCCAGGGACTTGATAGCGGCCTGACTACCCGAAAAGGTGCGGATATCCTTTGCAGATATCGCGTTCTTCTTCAGCCAGGACAGAGCTGAGTTTAAGCGAAATACAAAAGACTTTTTCGCGCGGTATGTGGCAATAGCTGAAACCTGGATCCTATTATCTGTTCCCAAACCTCAAAAACATGCTCGTCGGAAAGAGATATGGCTCCAATGAAGAGGTGATTGCTGAAGCGCATTAGATCAACCTATAAGAAAGGCGGACAGATTTAACTTATTGCAAGTATATTCTTAAAACTGACAATTTCACTTAAAACTAAAGATAAAAACTGAAGGGTTAAAGAAAGTTAGGACGTGAGGCATAGATGGAGGAGAAAATGTTCTTTAGGGACATTTTGCTGAGGTGGTATTCGAAGAGAGGCAGAATATCGTTAACTTCACGAAGCAATCTAGGCACTGGGTCCGGGGTCCGTAATTCGTTCTGTGAAGATTGCACCGAAAAAGTGGCACAGACATAAGGTTGCGTGGGTTGGTGTTAAAAGAAATAAGTTGGAGTAAAGAAGGACAATCAATATGAGCAACTAAGATCCGATGAATAAAGAGAATATCGGCCACATTTCGGAATGTATCGTAGAAAAGGGTCGTAAATTTATATGTTTCAGCAGATTAGTGTAAGTTTTGTCTGTAATCGTAGGGAAGACATCTTAAAGCAAATCGTAAAAACCTGCTTTGAACCGTTTCTATTCGGAGGATGTGGGTTCTGTAATACTGAAGTGGGGTGACTAAACCCGGTTCGAATATGCAAGTAGCCCTCTTCTTGCAAACAAAGGTTGTGTAAAGAGATTTGGTAATATGAGGATTAGAAAACTTAGACCAGTGCTTGATGAAGCCAAGGTCAGAGTTGGCTTTTTTATCATATTATCAATGTGAGAATGGAAATTGGGTTCCTATCCAGCAAAATCACGCAACACATTCACTAATAGAACATGCAGATTAAAAATCAGATAGAGAGGGCGCTCACGTGTATAAGTTATAGCTTGACACGTATTGACGTTAAGCTCAAGGAAATTCTTCTGACACCAAAGTACAAAATCTGTCTAGATCTTCCTGCAGTGGTAGACAGTCTGAGAAAGATGATATATGTCTGAAGATTTTCATATCATCTGCATAAATAAATATGTATGAGTTATCGATGACACAATCAACATCATTAGTAGCCAGAATAAATAATAAGAGACCAAGGTGGCTACCTTGAGGGATACCAGTTTAGGCTTTAGTAGTTCATTTAGATAGGATTGAACCCACGTTATAAAGCTTATTTGGAAACCAAGAGCCTTTAATTTTAGAAGGATTACGAGTATATCATGAGAAATTCTATCAAAGTCTTTGCTGAAACCGGTGGCAATTACGTCAACTTCATTTCCAGATTCTAGTGCACATAAAGTGCTTGATACGAATTCCGTTATGTTGGTGGTTGTAGATCTACCTTTTAGAAATTTGTGCTGGTGTTGGGAAACAATACTAAATCTAAGGAAATGCAAAAGCATTACTTCATAAATAATACTCTCAAAAAGCTTAGGTATTCATGACAGCTTAGCAATTGGTCGATAGTTGGAAATACCGTCTTTAGGACCTTTTTTATGTAAGGGAATAATAAAAGACCTTTTCCAGGTTGAGGGAAATAATCTCTGGGTGATAGAAAGCTGTAAGAGGTTGGGCTGGATGCAAATATAGGGGGAAGATCATCAGGTCCAGCAGAATAATCATCTTTGAGGTTTATTATTTTATCTTTAGCTTGTTGTTTGTGGGCTATTTAAGTAGGAAAAGTAAGAGTGGTCAGGCTCTTGGGTATGGATGACGAACGCTTGGCTAGAAAAAGTTGCGAAATAATTTGCAATAATTTTGGGATCACCCGAAGACTTATCAAGAAAATACAGAGATGATGGATAGTTATCCGATTTGCTGTTAGTGTTGATGAACTGAAAGAATCGTTTGGGGGAGGAAATGAGTGTGGGATCCATTCGGCTTAAATAGTTGTCATAGAGAGAAGGCAGACTGCTTGTTGAAGTACTCCAGAACTTATTCATTTTGTTACGAAGAGAGCGCAGCTCTTTATTAAATCAGGGTGGTGAAGATGAGGGATTCTTTTTGAATAAAAGAGACACTGATTGGGAGAGACATTTGAAAATGTCAGTATAAAAGGATGGCAGAGCATTGTTAACCGTCAGGTTAGGATTATCGTAGAGAAAGTTCAAATTAGCCGCACTGAGGTGGTGGTTCAGTTTGGTATAGTTTACTCTATGAAAACTAAAACTGTGGGAATACTCATAGGAAACGGGATTAAGGCTGTTGTCATACAACTATCTTGGTAACTATCCAACTTAGAGAGAAGATGTCTACTTTCTAAAACGACGCAGTTATCAGTATCAGTGGCGAAGTCTATTTTTGGTTGAGAGGGGCGAATATAGCAGCAACAACTACGAGTACATAGGTTACGTTTGCAAATTGGGATTCCAGCGCAAACAAATTCAATTCAGTCATTTTAGTTTGTAATCCTCTTACGTTTTGATAATAAAGGGACAGACATTTGGGATGCTTCGGCAAAGAATTGAGCGGCGGATTAGGAGCGATAGTAGTTTTTGAAACTAGACCATGTTCTTTGAATGTGTAGTATGCGTTTGGAATTTATGTGAGACGCAAGAAACGAATGATCATTAGCCACGTTATCAGGAGTCATATCTAATTGCTCATGAAAACGTATAAAAAATGATTTGCCTCCTCCTAGTAGGAGACTATGTTGATGAATAAGGTCGAAATTCACCAAAAAATTGTGTGTTTTTCTAGTCTCTTCGAAACGTTTGATAATTAACGCGGGTAGAGCAAAGCTGGTTTTATACAAAAGAAAATTAGAGTGACGACTGATGTACGAGTAAATATCATTTGACCAGCGACAATACTTGAATGCCAAGTAACCAATTGACAAAAGGAATCTTTAAAGGGTCTCATTGGTAGCCTGACAGAGGCTTAATTCTGTGACATAGGAGTCAAGAGCCCCTGAAACTTCGGTTCCAGACTGTAGAGGTAGACCCCTTTTGGGAATGGTGGTTGTGTCTTAAACCTAAAGCCGCAGGGACGGTTTTCTGACTATTTTGGGAAATACTAAAATTGGCTGAGATTTTACGTAGGCCTCACCCTCGACCAAAGAGAAAGTCTAGCCTACACCATGACTTCAAATTAGTACTGGTATAAGTAGGGTTTTCTCAGGATGATCAAAAGATAATCATTGCAGATCAGGGTGGTTATTGACGCATTTCAGTCCGAGTAATGAGACACCGCGGGCTTAAGCCAACCATGGCAGGTTCCCACGTAAAACCGTAGGACGAACAACCTGTCTATTTGTATATCATCAATTCTATTCTAAGAATCCCGAATTACAAAGACGCAGCTGATTTTAATTAATGCACGTAGATAGTTTGAGATGAACGTGTTGCGAAAGTATGGCAAAAGTTTGAATACCAAAAACCAAACTATCAAGTTGTACCATAAGTATTGCGGGTTTTTGTCGACGATTTGGGATAGCAATATATCCCATTCAGTCTGCAAATTTCGTTGTGTTAACATCTTGGTAAGCATTTTTAACTGAATTTTGAAATAGATGTATCGGAAAAGCGTATGGAAGTGGAAGAATGGAAGTGCAGCTCCTAGAGAAATCCAAAATGTGTATGAAAAAGGTGTTCTCAGCGAGTTAAAGTGTCGTCATTGGTTTGCAAAGTTTAGAAATGGCAATTTTGTACTAAAGGATGCACCTTGTTCGGCCAGGCCATTAGAGCTAGACGATGAGCGTCTGAATCCATCGTCCGAGGGAACGAGAAAAGTCATAAAGTTGGGAAAATGGGTACCATACCACCCATCGCAAAATAATCTTCAGCAAACCATCGAAGCTTACACAGCGTTTCTGTCGAATTTCTGAACACCAGATCGGTACCGGAGATGAAAGATGGGTTCTATGCAATAACATTAAACGTCGCTACCAATGACTTAGTCCAAAAGAAAGACCAAAATACCGTCTCAGAAATGGACTAGAACCGCTCAAGGTGTTATCGTCTGTATGGTGAGATGCTGAGGGATTAATCCATTTTGAGCTGCTGCCTCGTAGCCAGACTATCACCGCAGAAGTCTACTGTCAACAGCTGCGCAGATTAAGTCAGCACTAAACCTGAAACGGTAGGTTTCTATTGCATCAGCATAACGCTCGCTGTCATACAACTAGCACCATCTATACACAGTTGCAGGAGTTCGGTTGGGGAAAAATTCTACATTCGCTTTGTTCTCCAGATCGCACCTTAAGATTTTCATTTCTCGCGAAGTCTGCAAAACTTTCTTGATGGAAACAATTTTAGATCTCGGGATGATGTCCAATAGGCCCTTGAAGTTGCCTGAGCGGTGGGCAGAAGTGTTGTCCAAGTGTTGTTGCCATTGTTGCAAATTAATTAGCTTGAAACAGAGATTTAAAAATCGTGTAATACTTCTGTAACAACCTGATACTTCCTACGGTTGGGAACTAATACTAGTTCCAGTGGGACCTACAACCAAAACAACTTGGATATAGGCTTGCGGGATTCAAAAATGCACATGTGCCTCTTGTTTAAGGATCTTCACCTGGTCTATTATTTTTCGTGAGTTGCTAGACCTAGCATTGTGATGATGTGATGAACACATTTCATGTGTCTTGCCCTACCACAAGGTTGAGCCTTATCATCGCTACTCTACTATCGTTATCTATCAGACATCGAGTGCAAGGAACTCGTGCTCTTTCTTTATCTTTCTTTTTCTATCGGAGCAGAACGCTGATGCGAAGAAGCAATCCACTATAACCCAATAAGTCTTTCGTAGAAAGACGAATAATTGCTTTCGTGACATTATGCCTACAGAACTACTCGTATATCACGGGCTAGTAGATATGATCTGAAGAAGTATTCGTAGAGGAAGGAGCATCTATTCCACGTTGTCACCGTCATCCTCGTGGACGAGGTTTTTTCGATAATGACAGCAAAGATGTCATGTGGATATGGCTTTTTGGAGGCTTTGGAGAATCATGTAATCTACAATTGCGCTTCAGAGAAATCAAACTATCAATGGGAGGAGTTCCAACCGAGGGATCCTTATCCAAATTTATTGGCGATCTAATTTCTTGTGAATTCATTGTGACCACCAATGTAGAGAAATCTTATTCACTTCAGCCTTTCGCCTCTAGAAAAACATGGCGAAATAGTTGGGCGATTTTTTATGTTTTGACGAAGGCATTAAGCTCAGTTTGTTTGTCGCTGCAAAGCCAGATAATTGCTCGTTTAACCTATTCTTCACATTAAAGTTAGCACCGTATGGCCAAAGACGTTAACATAAGTTCTATGTCACCACGTCAGGTAGCATTTCCACCAAATCAGAGTCAATAGGTGGTCCGGTATTTATGCCGAATATCATTTCTTTTCAACCTTGGGATAGCTCTAAGGATGCATGCCATGATATTAATATCATTGAAAGGAAGATTCGTTAAATGCGTCTAAAGGAGAATCAAGCATGCTTGGTATGTCCTTATACAGCCCAGACGAAACGAGGGCTCATTTCTAAAGGGTGGTTTTTGAAGAACTGTAGAACTTTGTCTTTATTAACCATAAAATCGTTTTGAATACGACTATAGGCATACACAATAGCTTCCTGCGCTTATTTTTGACGGAACCCATTCTATCAGTTCAATTGTGAGCCACTCTTTCGAGCATTTGAAACTCTATCTCACCAATAACACGCTAAGTATTAGCTTCTATCTCCGCTATAGTTTGCGGTACACCAGCATACACCTGTCCAAAGCCCTACAAAGAACAATCGAGTGGGGTCAAATCACACCACCTCGGTGGTCAATTCAATGGTCCATTTCGTGATATAATGTTGCGTCTGAATCGTGTCTTCAATGTCAATCAGTCAATGGTTTCATGGGCATTATGGCACGAAACTCCATTCTGCTGGAATCATATTCATTCATTCATTCATCATATCCGTCCATGAATTTTCGAGTACCGTTGGCCATTGACTGTAACTCGAGCTCTAACTTCCCTTTTGCGAAAATAAAGACCCACGATGGCACTATCGTTTGTTCTGGATTTGTCTCACACCAGAATCTGCTATTTTATACAAACCCATTGGACCAAAAGGGAGCCTCGTCCTTTAACTATCATTCGGCTGAAACAATGAAAATTCGCTACAAAATCGGTTAAAATATCGCGGAAACGTTTCATAAAGTTCGTACTGCTTTTGATCATCATCAGGCGCCTTCTCGCACAGCTATTTTGAATTTAATCGATAAATTTGAACGTCTCGAACATGTTGGTGATGTGGTGACTTCAACTCATGTTCGTCCGGTTAGGTCAGCTGAAAATATCGCGGCCGTAGCTGAGAGGGTAACTGAAAACCCAGGTGTGTCCATTTCTAGATCACAAGAATTGCTCCTATCCCGAACCACTTTGCACCGCATTTTCATAAGGATCTTGGCGTACGTGTTTATAACGTCTAGTTGACATAAGAATTGAGGCCAGCAGACCATGGACAATGCCATACTTTCGTAGATTGTATGTAGATTATGATTTTTAACACAAAATTATTCAGAGGGATGAGGCTCTCTTTTCCATTTATGATTGTGTGAACAAACAAAGCATCTCGGGCTCCGAAAACCCAAAAGAAATAGTGAAACAATCTCTCCATCCACAGATTGATGCGGTTTTTGGGCTAGCGTTGTCATTGGGCTATTATTTTCGAAACTAATGTTGGTGCGACCGTTTTTTGAACGGATTTCGTTACCATGCTGGTGCGACCGTTTTAGAGAGTGGATTGCGTAACCGAATGATGTTGAATGGCTTTCTTTTGCCTGAACATAGACGATGTTTATTTTCAGCAGATCGGCGGCTTCACATGCCATACAGCTGATGAAACAATGGCCCTATTGCGTGACAAATTTCCTGACCGTGTGATGTCTCGAAATGGAGGCTTCAATTGGCAGGCGAAATCGTGCAATTTAACACCATTCGACTTTTTCCTTGCATTAAGTCTACGTCAATACTCCACCAACGATTCATCCAGTAAAAGAAAATATCAAAGCCGCAACTACGCGAAAATGTGATGAAAACTTTCATCAAAATAATGATTTTTTGTAGGCAGAGCCGAGGCGGACATTTGGCAGATTTTGTATGCCATCACTAACCTCAGATCTTGTACTTTAGACTGAAATAAATATATATCCACTTTTCTTAAGAATATTGCGTGTTCCTATCTATTTAAAATGACACCTTTTGTTGGATGATCTTATAGTTTCTTGGAAATGAGCTTCGATCATTAGATCGTGCGGTCGTACAGCTGTGAACTCTGTGATGGTACGTGCGTATTTCGGACCTGTCATTTTTGAAAACTTTGACTAGCCTGTTGGGTATACCGAGTGTTGTAATCTTTCGCAAAAGTCCTCATAAGATGCGCAGGTACATCCCTGATCGTCATCGTGATCAGATCTCTTCAAGGTTGACACACAGGCGGCCAGGGTTTTATACTTATGTGGCACAATGAATCTTAGTACGGGTATAGGTCTTCACTTTCGGATGAACAATGTGATACAACTGCTGTCAACATTGATATTGGCAGAATTATAAAATGTATTCGAGGTCAGATAACTAAATTGAAACTGCGTGCCGCACGCCAGTCCATAATTTGTATTGACCCATGAACATGTCAGAGTTGGACAGCTCTGGTTAGACTCTTTCTAGACAATTTCAAGCTCTGCTTAAGTGGAACCGTCTTGCAGCATTCTTAGAGATCACTCCAAACTTTCTCGCACCATGTCACTCACAGAAATCTTGAATTGCTAATGCTCACTTCGATCATCGTCGCGGTCTCGGTCTCAGTCTCAATCTAAGTCTTACAAGTATGTACACTGTTGAAAAGAAAATCCACAAACGCTGGTGTTCACTTTAAAATTTGCGCATATTAAGAAAGTAAAGAGCAATATCCCCATGGCAACACTTTCCACCAATAAAATGAAATTGCATGAAATTGCAGACAATAAAGACTACATTACATCACATCAAAGTTAGGGCTATATTTCTATCTCAATCTCTTGACTCGCATCTTCTAACCTTCATGGCAGGACAAAAACTCTTTCTTCCACAGGGTTTGGGTTGGCACAATTACGTACTATGGGGGTGTATGCTACAAGTATTACAAAATTCCATGTAGCAATCCCGCCCAGCTAACTGTCGACAAAAATTCCTTCTTCATTTCAGACACAAAAGGTGAAGCGATAAATAACGAGGTAACAAGAACGCCGCAATAAAAGAACTACGAGACAGAGTTTTACACTTTAAGCCGTCCTTAATTCGTTTCCTTGTTATCGGTAAGAAAGACGAAGGTGGTAGAGATGAAGCTGCAGATGAAGAATCCAATTCCCAGTTTTTTTTAGTTTTTATACATATTATATATATTTTTTTCTAAACTTAAAAACTATCTCGGTGGCAGAACTTCCTGCAGCAGTGGGAATGAATCCATGTCCCACGCACGGGAGCTGACACATTTTATCCTTCCCCTCTGAACTATGAACTTATCATCCGGTTTTCTTTTCTAAGTTTCGCCTTAGCACACATACTATACTCGTACGGATAGCTCGCATGTGATACACTCTTGCCCCCACCACCATGGAATTTAGAATGTAACCTATTTTTTGTGGGTGGTAGGCGATGGAGTAGACATGAGTTTGGAGAGTTCTTTCTTTTATTGCTTAGTTCAGTCATCCTATTTCCATGAAAAAATAAAAGAATAAACAAAATCTCTTTCAATCTCCTTTACCTGTTCCTCCGTCATCTTATTCGCAGCGGGAGTATTCGTATACTGAACGACACAGTTGACGCCGAGGGGGGAATATAACTTTAGATGTGGGGCGGAATGTGAATGTGTAGCAACCTGAATGCTTCCCCAAAGTGGAATCTCTCATACCTTCTCAGGTGTTGTACACATGCAAAGGAAAAAACAAAAACATGGTAGGGTAAGCGACAACGGAAACGGAATCAGGACGAAGGTGTATCATTCGGCAGAGGAAAAGGAAAGAAAAAAATCGCTGACTCTTATGACTTTGACCCACAATTTGGATGACGAATTCTTTTATTTCCATTCCTAACCCCTAGACCCTCATCTCGAGCCCGGCACCAGCACCAGCACCAGCACCAGAAGTCACAAAGTAACCCAAGAATTGAGGGGTGGTTATGGAGGGTAGCAACAAAAAAAAAAAAACAAATAAAATAATTTGGATTCATATTTCAAATGGTTGGTTGTGGTGGTCGGAGAAAGAAGGTTTCACGGAAGAGCAACTTGCTTCAGATTCGTTGGCATCGTCGGCATCGGTAGCACTGGCGGTGGTGATAGCGGTGGCGGTTGACGTTCATTTACTTAGATGAGGGCTTTACGGATACCTCCCTTCACTCTAATACTCGTATCACCTTCATTTGAATTTTTATTGTGTATTAGAATAAATTAGCCGGGACCACGTGCTTACATTTGCGAATTCTGCTATTGTTGTGGGTTTGTTGTTCGCTCGTTTGGCCTAACAAAGGTAAAATGACGATGAGTTGGGCGGTCGGGCTATATGAATGCGAATACGAATAATACGAATACGAAAAACGGAAGGTAGCAATTTGCTCGAAATAGAATCGTCAGATTAGGAAGAGTGACAGTTTAATGATTTCTTTTCGAGCGAGCTAATTCCGTAAGAAAAGACGTCTACTTAATCGCTCTTAATAGAGGCGAGTTTAAATTTTAAGAAAAATGAAATTGAAAATGAGAAATGATCCCCACAAAGATGACAAAGGATGACAATTTAAAATGATAGGTGAATGCAGATGCCTGACAGCAGTTGGGTTATGAATGGCTGACAACTGACTGAGAATTACGGGCAACCTGTTGTGGGTTCGGTTTCTTAGAATTGGATAATTGCACTCAGACCGATGTTAGATTCTTAGAAGGAGTATTGCCACTGGATGGAGTAGAATTAAAAATTTTTTTTGAAAACACTTTGGTATATGTACACAGATACAACGAAAACTTGGTGCACCAACTGTGAACGTTAGATCTGACTTGTATGGAGCGACTAGTACTAGGAACTTTTGCGATCTCTGGTCTGATATTATGTGCTTATCCATCCTCTTAGAATTTGACTGTGAATAACCTGCCTATTTAAGCTGCAAAACCTTAATCACAGCGTTTTATTATTACCTGCTCATGTTGTGCTAATATATGTACAATGTACATACTTGAATTTGTTTGCGCATTATTAGACTGAGAGCGGACCTGGTGTCTGAATATCGTCAACGAAAATGATGCATTTGCAGAGGAATTTCTGTAGCTCTATCGCAAACAGAAATTGTAATGTAAATGTACTTGTATTGCAAATAAATTTAACGTCTTTTTGGTTGAAGGTGTTAGGTTAAAGCAGGGGTGTAATGGACATGCCATCACAAAAACATCAGCCATCAAAACGGGCCCATCGCGATCGCCAGTTGAATTTGTATTCAAAGAGCAAAAACCTGAACAATCTCTCTGGTGAATCACCCAATTTCTTCTCAAAAGCCGTCTATTTCTTCTAGATTTTCGAAAATGTACATATTTGCCTAGAAATTTTCTTCGACTACGCGATATTGCCTCGCGTTCACACAGTGTGTTATGTCCTCAACATCTTGCAGGTTACTGCAGAATCTGCAAAGACAGTGTCCGGTCAGGAGACAGTGTCCGGTCAGGATTCCTATTATTGTCCTAAGCTAATCCTTGTTTAATTTTATTAACTCCCTAGATCTTTTGCCGTCAAAAAATGCCAGAGAGCCATGGTCGGCCTATCAACACTTGACCACATTAGATTGGCAGTCTTTATGATTTTTTCCTCGAAAGTGTCCCTTACTATGCAAAGGTCCACCCCTGTTGGAACCTCACTATTATCGAGTAGCCCTCCCTTTCTTGCAAGCTCATCCGCTTGTTCATTTCCCTTTATACCGCAGTGTCCTGGCACCCAGCACAGTCTCACCGGATTCTGACTGCATAATGCTTTGAGCACGGTGTGACAACCCCTGACTATATTAGAATTGAAGTTGGTCATTTCCATTGCCTTAAGTGCGGCCTGACTATCGATGTAGATAGTGATATACTTTCCGGATATCGATCTCATCTGCATTAGCTCAGCCACCCTGAGGACAGACAGAAGCTCTGGTTGGAAGTCCCTGCTTGCGTCCGGTAGTCTTATAGACACTGTTAGTTCTGGATCTTCGGAGAAGATATCATAACCTGTTCCTTCGAACCATTTCTTTTGACCTGATCATTGTATTTTTTCGCCAATACTCCCTCTCCGCATATATTATATAATACGGAATGTGGAAGTCGACAAAGGGTATAGTGAAATTTCAATACGACCAAAAGTTGAGGCAAAAAGTACTCAGAAATTCTGCCACATCCTCCATCCCATCGCTCATTTATAATGACATTCCAGCTGTCAGCTCTTTAGAGTAGGCAAATATCCTTGCTGCACACTCTGCGGCCGGTTCAAAACTTCCAGATTGTGTTTTGTATCCGCCTACACTTGAGTGTATCGAATCTTCAATGGGACGAATCCACCACTTTCGCACTCATGTAGTAGCAAGAGTACTTAAAGACCTTAACTTTCATAAATCCGCTGGACTAGATGGCATATTTCCCCTTCTTCTGAGGAGATGTTCTTGCACGCTGGCAAAACCACTGCGTAAGCTTTTTCATCAATCCTACAATTTAGGACTCTTTCCGAGCAGATGGAAACAGCATTTATCCAGCCCGTCCCTAAAAAAGGCGAATCATCTTCGCTGTTCTCCTACAGACCCATTGCACTTACGTCTCTTCTTTCCAAGTTCATGAAATACCTCGAAACATGAAAACTTTTCAACGATCGGCAGTACGGTTTTCGTAGCAACAGGTCCACTGGTGATTTGATGGCATGTCTCACCGAAAAGTGGAACCAAAGCGTACATCAATCAGACGAAAACAAGATAGTTGCACTTGATATTTCTAAGGCATTTGACAGAGGCTCTTTTGTTGAAAATGCGTGCATTTGGGATCGACGACTCTCTTCTTCTAATAAATTGATAATCCATTGAACTACCTTTCGGAACGTTCAATTCAAGTTGTCTTGGATGGTTTCAAGTCTGATATTCACAAAATAAATGCTGGTGTGCCCCAGGGCTCTGTTCTGTCTCCGACACTCTTTTTAATGATCTCTTGTCTGCTACTTCTAATCGAATACATTCCTTTGCTGGCGACAGTGCTCTCATATTCGTCCCCGAACTCACGTTCCTGCTCTTCGGTAGTAGAACGGGAACGGCAGCATAAGTTAAGCTCATTAAATTCTGACATTAACAGCATGACCAATTGGGAAACTATCAACATAGTGGAATTTAATAATTCCAAAACACAATGCGGTCCGATGTCGTTAAAGCGAAATCTAAATACTCAGTCGTTATCCATGAATGGGACTTGCATCATCGAAACCGAAAGTTTTTCCATTTTCGGTGTGTGTGCCAGTGACAACTTACGTTGGAATGACCACATATGCGATGTCGCCAAAAGTGACACGGAATGCCTAGGTTTCCTCAAACGATGTAAGTAATACTTTTCCCCCTCTAAGCCATTCACCCGCCCAAAATAGGAGTACAATGCCTACATCTGATGACGTGCGCCTAAAACATCTCTGCACCTGCTAGATAAGATTCAAAACCGTGCGATAAAATTCATATGTGATGCTAACATCACTCAGTCAATGGAGACCCTCGAACACCGACGAAATATTTCGTGTCTCACTTTGTTTTAACCCTATTACCACCATCAGTGCTTCACAGAAATCGATAGTAGCATTCCGCACCTTTAAACTTTTAACCGCAACACTCGTCGCGCTATGAATGCTCATCAGTATACCCTAAAGCCAACTTTCGGAAGTACTCTGAAATATCGTGATTCGTTCCTAGGCCGAACAACTCGCTTGTGGCATTTAAAGACATTTAAAACCAACGTGCATCGGTAACTATCTTTCTTTCCTCCCTAAATTTCCTTCGCCCTGTGTGGCAACATTTTAGGGTACCTTAACCCCTTGAAACAGGAAGGAATTTCACTGCATGGAGTAGCTCCGCGAGGACCGTGCCGTGTCTGAAACTACTGCTCTGGAAGTGAGTTGTATAGCACTGTTACCAGAAAATTTTTTGATTCGTAAATCAAGCGGTGTTAGATGTCCCAAGCTTCCGTAGTGGTGGTACGGAGCGCACCTATAATGGCTATGGAAGCCGTTCTTTGAATCGCCGCTAACTTTCCGTAAACCGTTTTCTTGTTTATTCCTTTCCACCATACTAGTGCGTCATATGTACATAAGTATAGGTCTTACCACTGCCGTATATAGCCAGTGCACCACAGCAGGTTTTAAGACCCAAATTTTTCATACCGTTCTTTTGCAGATAAAAGAGCATTATGTGCCTTTTTGATTCTTTTCGCTATGTTAAGATTCCAATTGAGTTTCTGTTTTTGTCCAGAATTACATCCAGATACTTTCAAACTCAATTAATAATGCCCTGTTTAATATTGGTGTCTAGTAAAAGCCACGTTGTTGAAGTCTCCTGCTATATCGAGGAAGGTCGCCATCGCAAACTCACCGAAGTGTAGACTCTTCTCTATGTACCCCACCACCTCGTGCAAGGCGGTTTCTACAGATTTTCCTTTCATATATGCATGCTGTGACTCAGTCAAAAAGCCATTTCTGCATCTATTCCTAATGTGAATCTCCAATAATCGCTATAGCGTTTTAAGCATAAATGATGACAGACTTATTGGTCTGAAATCTTTTGCTGTTATTTGCCCCTCTTTGCCAGCTTTAGGTATAAAACCACCTTAACTTCCCACCAAGCTATTGGTATGTACCCTATTTTTAGAATATGTCTAAGAATTGCCATAATTCTTTTGAATTGCTACCGGGGCTTTCGGTAGCATACTCCGTAGAATACCATCCTGACCGGGAGATTTGTACAGCTTAAAGGACTAAATTGCCCACTGTAATTTTTTCCTATTAATATGAACACCTATTTCCTCTTCGGGGAGAGAGAGATTAATGTCTTCAGTGAGCCGCAGCATGGCAGAGTCATCAGAGGAAAGTGGGTTTCCACCAATTTTACCAGGACCAAGGGGCTACTTTCAGCCAATGTTCCGTGAGGTAGCGAAGAAAGCTCGCTTCTTTTGAGAGCATTTAGCGTAACTTCGAAGTCTCATCTTTTACCGCAATAGATTCGCAATACTTCTGCCATGAAGTCCTTTTTGACTTTTTACATTCGTTGCACCCAGTACATGTACTGTCAATTCTGAAAAGCTTCACCCTGTTGTAGAGTTTTTTAACCTCTTTCCCTTTTAAATCTATTTCCCTATTCCACCATTTTGGTTGAGCCCTCTTAGGTGTTGTGTTAGCCGGACACGCTATCTCGAACGCCATTGTTAGCATCTTACTAATATTTTCTACCGCCCTATCTAAGTTAACAATATTGTCGCAGTTGATTGATTTGATTGATTGGGTATCCAGGTGTATATTTACCACTACTGTGTACTTGACCCAATTAGTTTTCCTAGGATTTCTTGAAGCGTATCCGCTTGAAGGTGTTGGTGAAATAAATATTTTGATTGAGAACGAGTCACATAGAGAGACCCTGTCCATTTCAGACCCCAAATTGACTCTTTCTAACATGAAAACCAAAAAGGACTATAATTTTGCAATTAGGTAATTAATATAATTTGACCATTATTACAGCAAATATTTAGTAAATCCTTAGAGGCGGAAACATTTCCAAACTCGTGGAATACATTGCTTTCTACCCCGATTGAAAAAGTATTCAAACAGTGGTTATTTCGAAATAAATAATTCGATTATTGTTATCGGGATATAGAAAAAAATCATTCATGTGAAAAAGCAATAAATTTAGTTGTTACACA
Source organism: Volucella bombylans (assembly GCA_949129095.1). NCBI lineage: Eukaryota > Metazoa > Arthropoda > Insecta > Diptera > Syrphidae > Volucella > Volucella bombylans. The sequence goes on along the minus strand of OX422141.1, from coordinate 197,322,327 downwards.
CTGGAAAGAGAAGAAAATAGTGCTGTGTGTGTATTTAGATACGAAAAGAGCTTTCCAGACGATAGACAGACAAATATGAATAATGAAACTAAAGCGACAAGGGGTAGAAAATGATGAATTGATATGGTTTGCCTCATATCTTAGGAATAGAGCACAAATTTTTCAAGTCAATGGGATGAAATCTCTGATCTCTTGAAAGTCCCCTTAAGTGTGCCGCAAGGGACCGTTTTAGTCCAGACAAAATAGACATTCCAATTTGCATTAATTCGCAACAAGCTGGATTTTTGTATAGGTCTTAAATACGTCATTACAAATGCCATGTCAAAAGTCCCCTTCGATCCCGGTTGTGTGTTGTTTTTTATCCGAGGTCAAAAGCCAACAAACATTGATGCTAGCACGGTGCGTAGACGTGCTATTGAGGATAGTCTTCGAAGCTATAGGCCGTGCAAGAAACCGATGCTCACAAAAAGGCATTTAAAGAACACGTTATGTTATTAAGCCATTTAAACATAATTCAAACTTAACTCTTTCTTCATATTAGGCTAAATTTTGCAAGAAAATATCAACGCTGGATCGCTGAAAAATGGAAAACCCTTCTTTTCAGCGAGGAGTCCAAGTTTAATTTATTTAATTCTGATGGGATTTGTAATGGCAGCCCAACGACTTATAATCCTGGATTCTGCACACCCACTGTTAAGCATAGTGGTGGTAGTTTGATAGTATGGACGTGTTTTTCGGCAGCAGGTGTAGGTCCATTCCCCGAATTCGAAGGAATTATGGACAGATTCAAATACAAATTGGTTCTAGAATCAGTAATGCTACCACATGCACAGTTGGGAAATGCCACTTCGTTGGGTGTTTCAACAGGATAACGATCCGAAACACACACCGAAGTTGGTAAAGAAGGAGTGGATAAAGGATAGTGGGATTCAAACTTTGAAAAGTGAGTGGGAAAATATATCCCAGGATACAATATCAAAGCTAATTGCTTCTATGCCTCGTCGTTGCGCCGAAATTATTCAAAATAAGTGCTTAGGTTTTGCACAGCTGAATTTGGTTATATTTTTGATATTCGTTTTTTTTTTCAATTTTCAAGTGTTACCACTTTCTTAAAAAGTTGTGAGTTTCCAATTATATTCTTATATACTCGTACATCATTCCATATTCATTTGCTTTTATTTGGTTTGGTAGAAAGTTGAAAAAATTTACTTGTCGATTTCAGATGGTTGCTTAGGTTTTGCACAATACTGTAGGTATAATCAAAAATAACCAACTTTACAAATCGTATAGATTATGCATGTAAACAAGTAGCTCAGAGGATTGGATTTATTATACGAATTACAATTTTGTATGCATCTGTAGACTACATTCGAATGATCCGCCAATGTGGATTGCTTCAACGCACATTGAGCTGTCGGATAAACTGGGTAATAGACATTTTAACCTCCAGCATAGCCACAGAATCTTATCTCGCCTTAACATCTGTGCACGGGCTTTTTTCCTTCATAAACGAGCCAACTAGGCCAATTTCTAATTCCTGTTTAGATCATGTATTTGGTCGTTTTAATGAAATACCTATTAGTCAATGTGCAGGTGTTAACTTTGATCTCCATGTTACAGATCATTGTATGACAAGTATTTTGTTCTACACCTTAAATGGCAGGCCTAGAAGGAAAAACTCTTCTCCGACCGTCACTAAAATTAGGTTTGATCTACTGAATGTTAAGTTACATTTTAAAAACAGGGAGACAGTTTACGCTGAAAGTAATTCTTCTAGGGCTTATGATTTATTTCTAGAATCCTTACAATCGCATATAAAAAATTACAGCTACAGCTATATAATAAGAAGATGGGAAGTATGGCTACAGTCCTGGATGAGTCGCGGTATTCTCCATAAAAAAAAAATTAAAAATATGCTTTGTAAAAAATGTCGTAAGCAAATCGCTTCAAAAAAATGTGTCAGGAGGTTAATCGCGAAATAAGAATGTGCCGCAATTTATACTCTGATTCTATCATGCGTAGATCGCAAGGCAATCCAAAAAAAAGGTGAGCAACTATTAATAGTATAATTAATTCCAATGTCTCGAAAGGTAATAATTCTATCATACTGGATGGTGATGGTGTTTTAATTGAAGATCCTACTACGATTGCAAATAAATTTAACATCTTTTTAATTTCTATTGAGCAAATGTCTTCCTTAAATGATTTCTGTGATCGGTGTACCGGAGGCAGTTTAGTAGAGGATACAGCACGTAGTGGAAGCTTCTTTTTTTTAGCCCAATCACTGGGTCTGAAGTTTACAGTTTAATCAACTCGCTCAAAACCTCACACGCTTGCGGTGAGGATGGTATCTCCAACCTTGAATATTGCTGATATCCTAGCTCACCTTTTTAATCTTAGTATCTCCACAGGTCATTTCCCCACAAAATTTAAATCTGCTGATGTTATACCTATATTCAAAAAGGGAGTTTTTTTTTCAGTTTTTATGCATTTTTATTTTTTCAGCTTAAATTACTCTTATATGCTAAACAAAAAACGCTTAAAAATTAGCTTAAATTACTTACAAATAATCTTATTCTAACTTACTGGCCCCATGCGGGCACTCTAAGTTAAACCTAACACTTAAACTATGTCTTTCGACGAATCTTACAGTCTACTTTTAGTTCTATTTTTACATTTATTACTACTAAAACTAAGAAAATAAATTTTAAGCAAAAACTTAGTATATGGAACTTTTTTTAATTTTTTATAAAACTTAAAACTAAAAGCCTACAAACTACCTAAAAATAAATATTAATCTACTTAACCTACTTACATCTAACACAAACATAGACATACGAGCGGCGTTCAATATATTCTCGGTATCGATATGAAGAAAAATGCGAATTCAATTTAAATTGTTTTTATTTTTCAATATAATCTCCCCTAACATCAATGCATTTGTTACATCTTGAGATAAGCTTTTTTAAACCCTCAAAAAAATAAATTTCCTCTTTCTCTGCAAAATACCCATTTATTGCCGACTTGAGTTCTTCATCATCCGAAAATCTTTTTCCACGAAGACATTTTTTCAAATCCGGAAACAGGAAATAATCACTAGGGGCAAGGTCTGGACTATAGGGTGGGTGTTGGATTTCTTCGAAACCACAATCTCGCGCAGCAGCCTTGGAAACTCGCGCCGTGTGAACAAGAGCGTTGTCATGAAGAAGCAACACACCCGCTGCGAGTTTACCCCGTTTTTTCTTTTTAATTTCCTCCCGCAAATTATGCAAAGTGGAAGCGTAGGATGTGGCGTTGATGGTTTCACCTTTTTTTTGTACTCAATGAGCAAGATTCCCTTTGAGTCCCAAAAAGGTCATGAGCTTCCCGGCAGACGGAGTGACTTTGAACTTCTTCGGGGGGTCTGTTCCTTTTTTATGCCACTGCATGGACTCTTGTTTGCTTTCAGGGTCATAGTGGTGGACCCATGTTTCGTCCCCAGTAACAATTCGATCCATAACACCGTCCGCGTTCTCACTACACATCTCCAAAAGCTCTCTAGAGCATGCGATTCTCACTTTTTTCTGAGGCGCTGTGAGCATTCGTGGCACCCACCTTGCACTGGCCTTTGAAAGGTTAAGATGGTCATGAAGAATGGTGTGAATGGTACCAATTGAAAGCTTGGTGATCTCTGCCATCATTTTCACCTTTATTCGGGCATCCTCAAGAACAAGTTTTTCGACTTCTTTGATGCTTTCTCCCGTACAAGCAGTAGCCGGGGCGCCGGAGCGGGGGTCGTCTTCAATGCTCTCTCTGCCTCTCTTGAACTCACTTGACCACTTTTGCACAGTTGATAATGAAGGTGCGGAACCCTGGTAAACAGCCACCATCTCTTCATGAATAGTTTTTTGACTTTTTCCTTGCTTAGTGAGAAATTTAATTACAGCGCGATGCTCAATTTTCACCATCATCGTCTCAGTTGCCATTATGATTCTGTTTAACTAGAGATAAAACGCGAATTAATAATCACATTTATATGAAATTTTACACGAATGCACTAAAATAATAGTATTACTTGATAAATAAGTAAATTTATATATACAACCACAGCTTCACCCCGATACCGAGAATATATTGAACGCCCCTCGTATATATGGTAGTTTTTGTTTGAGAAAAGAGAGATGTATATTGTATATTTCATATTACGAGTTCCTTGTTTTTTTTTTTTTTTTTTTATTTATCTTATCGTATTTAAGAAACAGAAAGAGAAAAACTCTAATTATTGAATTATTAATTTAACGCTAACATGTTATGTAGCTTTTTCCGCTTTTCTAAATAAATTATATTTAAGCCTTGCACTAGTTTGATTATTGTTATCTTAATGTGTAAGCTTTCAATGAATAAAGAAATGAAATGAAACAGTAGGCGGTACGTATTAGTACCGTCAGATAGGAGAGGGTTAACATGATCACTCACTAACAGCTGCGTGTATAAGACACCCGCACACAGTATTTTTTTTTTTTTTTTTTTTTTTTTTTTTTTTTTTTTTTTTTTTTTTTTTTTTTTTTTTTGGACATGATCAGATGTTGACATAAAAAGTCATAACTCACGACCTCGTCCACAAATTTCGTGCAAGATAAACCATCCACACGACCATACGAACAAACCCTAAAAATTTGATCGAATTCGGTTTGACCGTTCGTGAGTTATAAAGTCACAACGCACTTGCAACAATTTTTTTTATTGTTTAATTTTAGTCAATTTTCCTATATTGTTAGTGCTCTAAAAAGGCGTTGCTTTATTTGTACTTAATATTTTTAAACAAATTCACAAAAGAAAAATTTGAATATTATTTTTATGCCATGAAACAAATTTACGTGCGAGCATACTGTAACGCAAACATTTTGTACTCAAAATATAAATTGATTATTAATAGCTTTCAAAGAAGCTAAATAAATAAATAAACTTAACTAAACTGACAACTACTGCTTTCTGGAAGCAAAGAGTGATTTCGTATTTCGTATTTTATCCGATAACAAATATTATCCAAAGACTAAGATCTCATTACAAGGTTTAAGATAATGCAAACATGTTTCGAAATGTTTAGCAAGTACAAATTGTTTGAATATAAATTAACATAATAAATAGTAGTAAAAAAAGCAAACAAATAGAAAAAATGCCTTTCAATGCTTTATTGTTATTATATTGTATTTTATTATTTTTCTTTCTTAAGTATCATTTGTCATGTGTTTGAAAAGATGAGTCTTAAATGGCAGATAAAAGATAAATGACTTATCCATAACTGACGATGACCGTGGTATACCTTGCCGACAGTGGCAAGTATCATTGAAAATTATCCCCAAGTTCCTGACAGAATAGGCATGTTGTTTATAATTTATATTGTAAAATAAATGGATTTTTCAAGACTTAACGACTAAAAGCGATTCAGACAGAATCCAGTGCAAAAAAAAAACTTAAATAAAATGCAATTATTCTAATTTCCGAAATTTATTGTGTAAATTGCAAGTACGGTCACTCTGCTGGTTTAACTGGGAATGCCCAACCATTCGCCGCAGTTGTCATAACGTTGTCCAGCTGTTTCTTGAAGGCTGGTCAATGGCCCATTGCGGTCCTTTGCGGAAATTGTTAAAATCTTAGCTGCTACCGCATAGCGTATTTGGTTTTTCGTTGACCAGCGAGTGCATACATCACCAACACACGCTTATGTGCTAAACGCCACTGCAAAATTCACTCATTGGGCGGGGCTAATTGTCGAAAGCATATCATTTTTTCTATGAGCCCCTCCCATGCTAGCGCCTCCACAGCTAATGTGTTGCGGCTGCTTGTGGTCTTTTCTGAGTGCCCAATTTTGCTGTGAGTTACGTCAGCTGATGCGTGTTTGCCGTCAGCTTTTCGAAATTGGTAAATGCCAGCGGGAAAAATGCAGTTTGTTGCGTTGCAACACATGTCAATAGCTGATCCTCCTCACTTAATCGGTGGGAAGCTTCTTGTATCTACTCGTATATTAATACACTTTTCTAAACGCATATGGGTTTTGATTTTCCTGGATTCAGGGAAGTATTTGATGATCCTTATTGCTCAGATCAATACTATACTGTCTACCGGACAGGGAAAATATAGCTGCAAACATATGAACTTGGCAGTAATTCGGAAACTGACGAAGCTCGTTCACATATGTATAACGAACACATTAACGGCCCAAGAATGGACACCTGTGGCATCCCTGAAGAAGTCTGACTGTGAGTGGGAAAAAAACGGCAATCATTCCTAAGCTTTTTACATAGAATTAGGTAAATGATCAACCGTATCGAACGTTTTTGAAAGATCAGCAGAGTTAAAAAGGTAGGACGTTTTGTGTCCATGGCTTTTCGTATGTCTAGTGCAGTTTTGCAACTCCTTTTCGTTCGAAATCCAGACTGGGCTGAACTTAATAAGCTGTTACTGCTATGGTGCCCTTGCATTTACTTCAGAATAGACTTTTCAAACATCTTCGACAGCAGTTGTAAAATAACAATAGGTCTCTGCTCAGGACTAATACAATTTTACGATTTTAGTATCGAAAGTATTTTAGCGAATTTCCATTCCAGCGAGTGCTGATGGTTATTATGGAGTTGAAGATGTGGGTTATGAATTTATGGACCTGGCAGAGGAGAATTTTTTACAAAATTAGGGTTTATTCCAACAAGGCCTGTTGCGTTGGATTTGACGCCAATCACAGCTTCAACTACGTCTTCATCGGTAAGAAGGGTAAAATTAAAAGGTAGTTCAGTGACACTTTCTGCGCTTTTTAGTTGACGTAGATAGCTAGAAAAACCAGCATTCGAATTATGTGGTGATGGGAGAGACACGGATACGTTAAGAAGGTGTTAAGTCTACGAGTATTTCGGTAGGCACTTGCAGCCGCTGTTTATCATTTCCGAGCTTCCGAAATCCACATAAGATGAGACAAATAAGGTCTATCTTGGTCTAGTGTATGAGACTAATTGGAACAATGATGCGTCAGTATGGCATATGGGTCAGAGAAAGCCTCATTTCGCTACTCTACTTGCTGGCAGAATTCTGCCAGTCAGATTTTGGGGTTAAAAAAGAAAAATGACTTTCACAATGTATACAATCAAAAAGTTCCCGGAGTAACCAACGTGTGGCGCTCCCATTGTTCCAATTTGAGTTCGGTTTTTTTTTTGTTTTGTTTTGTTAAGTTGGCAGCGTCATAGCTTGACATTTGTAAAAGTTACGTAGCCAAGAGTACATCTAACTCTTTGTGTGTTGGCGATTTTTTTTACAATTTTAGAAATGGATTTAAATTTGCAACAACGAACATGTATTAAATTTTGCGTAAACAACGGATTTAATGGTGCGCGAACGTTGGAAATGTTGGAAAAGTGTTTCGGCAACGATTCTCTAAAGAAAACCGTCGTTTACTAGTGGCACGAGCGGATCAAAAGTGGCCGTGAGTCAAGTGAAGATGATGAACGCAGTGGCAGACCATCGACATCGAAAACTGACGAAAACATTGATGGAGTAAAAGAAACGTTGGTCAATAACCACAAATTAACCATCAGAGAGAGAGCGGAGAACTTGAACATTGCCTATGGATCCGTTCAATACATTTTGGTTAATGATTTGTGTTTCCGTCGTGTAGCAGCAAAGTTGGTGCCAAAACACCTCAATTTCATGCAAAAAAAAGACTGTGTTGATGTCGCAAAAGAGATGATTTGCGAGGCTGAATCCAATCCACATTCATCAAAAGGATCATTACTGGAGACGAGACGTGGGTTTATGAGTACGACAATCAATCCAGACATCAGGCAAGTGAATGGCGTTCACCAAATGAGCCGAGGCCAAAAAAACCACGTCGTTTTCAGTCAAAAAAGAAGGCAATGCTCACGATATTCATGGATTACAGAGGTGAAATGCATCATGAAACAAAGAGTATTATTTGGGCGTTATGAGACATTTGCGTGAAGCAATTCGCCGAAAGAGACCAGATTTGTGGGCAGAAAACTCGTGGATTTTGCACCATGATAACGCACCGTCGCACAGTGCCATCATTATTCGTAATTTTTTGACGAAAAATGCAACAAATACCATCCAACAGCCACCGAATTCACCTGATTTGGCTCCCTGTGACTTCTTTCTGTTCAATCGAGTTAAAAAACCACTACGGGGAACGCGTTTCAGCAGCCGAGAGGAAGTAATGGAAAAATCGCAGGAAGCACTGATGGACATACCGAAAACCGAATATAAAAAATATTTCGAGGATTGGATCAAGCGCTGGCATAAGTGTGTTGCAGTCGATGGGGATTGCTTTGAAGGGGACAATATAGATTTAGATGAATAAACTTGTATTTTTAAATTTCTGAATGAATTCCGGGAACTTTTGGTTGGTAAATTGGTTGCCACCCAGAACTCAATACCCAAAGGTGATATTGTCATAAGTTATGAAGGATCTTAACGCCATAATAGGCAACGAAAATGTATCATTCAAACATGATATGCCATAGAGTCCAAAATAACAATAGTTAAAGGACCACTAGCTGTTTGTCATTGCTGGTCCACACGTTTTTGCCACTTAATGCCAGCGAGGCTGCAATGAAGTAGTTCTGAGTATTCTGTTAGATTGTGGAGAGTGGTTTCCTCTGAATAAACATCTGTTGAGAGACTCATGCGGTATAAATCTTAATGGAGGGTTCAGTGGCCACCAAGATTTGTTTTAAACACCTAAACGCTGCGTGCAGATATTAGGAATGTTGTTTTATTGTTTTTGGACTATCCCTTGCATTTCAAGTAGGTAGTTGAGCGTTCAGGTCCAGAAGTGGTGTACCATCTACTTCCCTGAGTCAGTTTGCGCCTTGCCTGGATTCCAATGAAAGATAACTATGTTCTTTCTAAGTTGTTCGTAGGATAACTTCGTGAATTTTACATCTGATTTGCTAAGGGTTTTTAAGTCTTCTCTCTCATCTGAGAAGATATACTTACATGCTTAAACAATCGGATGGTGTTGACACAGTATTTGATGTAAGCTCAGGGTAATTCTTCAAATGCAATATACCAGAACAAGCCGCCTATGACAGGGCATGTCGGGAAAAAATTATACAAATGCATCCCTACTGAACTTGTCCGACGTCACAGGAGTACCATAAAGAAAACTCCCTGCTGCGTGAGGGTCGGAATTAATTTGGCAATGCGATCCACTGTCTTGTGGTTTCTTCAATATCGTACTTTGGATTATTGTCCGAAAATCACAAAGCAACATTAGAGCTGATGAAGATACCCTCAGTCGTTTCGAGAGAAAAATTGATGGGCTTTTCGAGGAGAAGATTTAACGACGACCTACAAGAGCTGTACAGCGACCTCGACCTAGTACGAAAACTGCGTATCAGCCTCCTGAGATCACTAGGCCATGTAGAGCGAAAGGACACCAATGGTTTTGTTTCCTAATATTATAGATACATCCTCCACCAATGGTTTTGTTTCCTAATATTATAGATACATCCTCCCAGTTAACTCTTTTTTAAGAAAATCTCTATTCATTATATCTGTAATATGCGTGTGCATCTTTTGTCAACTATCAAACGTAATTTATCACCAATTGTAGCCTCGAAAATAGTTTAATACTTCTCTAACCCAAAGTGGAGTAGAAATCTTTTCACCGTGAGAACTTCCATGAAAGCAATAAAGTTTAAAACAGTTACACGATGGAAAAGCCGAAAGATACATGTGTATGTACTCGTATATCGAAACGATTAAGTACATCGCAGCAACCATATTCGAGAAAAGTGAATTCGTCTCAAATACGCAACTCAGACAACTTGTTAAAAAATGTTTGTTTGTCCATCTACTGGGAGTGAGTATAGGCAAGTTTTAGTGAGGAAAAAATCTCACCTACCCGCCCACTTATTTGTATGCTAAACGACTCACAAACAACAAAATCACTTCACAGGGATATTGAATGCGTTTTACCAAACTCAACCCGCGATTCCTCGAATTAAGACGCCAATGGCGTTGCGGCTGTGCTAATTGAATTTGCCTCGTGTGTACTCGTATTTGTCCATATTTTCATCAACCTTAAGCCTACACCAGTTTTTCATAAAAAATCCGGATAATGAAGAGACCCATTTAGGTATTCACGGGATAATCATCACATCCGATTACAAATTAGTGAACACCAAAAACAACAAACGAAAAAAGTACATAGTCCACCTCCGCAGATATAATTTGCAATGGATACGCGTTGATGCAAATGCAACTATTGTTACATAATAAATTTTTGTTTGTCTTTTTTTTTTTTGGAACTCATCCTTTTGAGTCCATTACATTTCCATCGGAGCGTAGTTTAGGAAAAATCTTTTTCGTTATAAATTAATAAACTCTGTTTACATTGAGATGCGGATGCGGATAGGGATGCAAATGCCAATAGTCAATGGCCAATGCAAACTCGAATCCGGACCATCGCCGATTATTTTTTGGATTTTTCCACCTCGGCGAGCATTATTTTGCATGAGTTTTTGATTTATGTAATTTTACGTAGGGAGTCCTTTTTTCGGAGGAGAGGGACCACAGTTTACAAGTACAACTATATGAGTAGTACTGTGGGTACAACAGCTCACTGGTTTTGTAGCGCTCACATTAACTAAGTTTAGAGAGGGAATGTTGGTGCGAAAGTGTGGGTGTTGGACGTTACTGAGTGAGTGTGGGTTCCTGTGGTTACCAGGGTTATGTGGGAGACGGACAAGTCCTTGTTCGTTCTTTTTTTGTTTGTTTTTTGGATGATGTAGTGCAGTGTTGTAGTAAAAAGTTGGAATTCTGTGGCAAAATTGTCCACTGGTTCAGAGGTTTGTGTGGTAATTCATTTTTCATTTCATATATGTCACCCCTCATATAGTCTCCGGTCATGCTCTAAAAGTTTGGTTGGGATTTATTTTTATTTTTTAAGAAACTTGTGGGAGTTGTTTTTCACTACTTTAGCGATACAATAAGGGGCGGTGTTAGGGGAAGAGCGGGTTTAAATTTATTGTCTTTTGAATGAAAGTGGTTGGTTATTTGGTTAGTGAGTAAGAGAATGGCTTCGATGAAAATTTGAGTTATGAAACATTTTAGGATTTTTTTAAACACACACACACACATGAGCAGATAATTTTTTGTTCTCACGCAGCAACCAAAAAATTGCCCAAAGTACTCGCAACATTCGTAACTAGCCTTTGGCGCGAAGAAACAAATAAATTTTCTGAAAAACCAACACGCTGAGTGGAGTTCCAGAAGGCTGTATGCAATCACCGCTACTTTTTTCTTCAATTATGTGTGTACGAAGGTGTAGATTGGAAGGACATTTATGGATTTATAAGATCAATTACTTTTTAAGGGTTATTGACCCATGAACAGTAGTATCTGCTCGCTGATCCACTAGATCAGCTATTGGCTATCATCCGAAACAATCACACAATACAACCTCTTTGCTACATATTGAGAAATCCTGCTTATGTGTCGGAGTTTTGTTCGCGCTTCAGTTAGGCACGGTCCAGTAAGTATTTAGGGCAAAAGCAACAAGTTCCCTTCTCACATAACATACCATAACCTCAAAGCCGTGTTGATATATGAAACACTTTTTCCGAGAACCTGGATTTTGAATAGCTAGGAAGTCACCAGATGAATCCCTTTGATGAAAAGCCAATGATATAGAGAGTGAATGCGTACTCGCACATCTGAGCTCCTCATGCCTGGGAACGGACTTAGGCTGATCGAACTTTGTTGCAGGACTATAAGCTACAATGGCTAGAAAATGGTTCAGTACCTTCATGAGAAAATAATAATCTCTAAGTCATCAGCCTGTCAACAATAAAGGGAATGTTGCATCCGGTACAAGACACACATCCAATATTTCTGATGCCCGAAACGTTCGAGCTATCAACTTCGATCAGGATCACCACCTACTCGTAGTTCTGCGGATGATGATATTTTCGATATCCTACGAATGGTCAAATACAATAAGATAACTCATCATCGGGCATTTACTGTCGCAAAAGACGGCATATGCAGCCAGCATCTAACATACTCGTGATGAATTGTGTCACCATTGAGAACAGTCCGTCAGAAATGTTGTTCTGGCTTTCACTAACGAAGCCACTGGTTTCACCAGTTCACCAATGTTGCCGAGTAAATGTAACAAGAGTAATGGCTCTGCAAGAAAGAAGAAAACCAGTTCACTAATTTAAGGGAGAGACATTACGGGAAGAACACGGGTTTTTCTTATATTGGAGAATCAAGGATACATAGTAGCAGACACACAGCTGAAATAACAAAGGAAAACGATTCCGAAGACATGTAGTCCAAAATATGTAGAACCAATACGAGCAGCTTAAAGACCAAGCTGTGGCTATTCCGATTAAATTTTGAATCCGCGCTTCGTATGTCCGAAAGTATAATATGGACACTCCTAATGTTTTTGAAAAGATATCTACGGAATCTCGCAAGGACATGAGAGAACTGGTTAGAGTCCTATGGACATCACAATACAAAGACGAATGTGGGAGTGGATTGGCCATACTTTTCCAAAAGCTGACACCTGTTATGAGGTCATGCTTTGCAATGGAATCCGCTTACCCTGGAAAAAAGAAGAGCATGTCAAACGAGTCACAAATGACAAAAAAAAAGTCAACCAGAACGAAGATGAGTAGAGCTACGACACATCTCCAGAAGCCGTACGCGATGGCAACGTCATACTTGTAATACTGTATCGCTTGCAAGATTTCCAGCAGTAAATACATTTTAACGTCAAATTTTGGCGCCACATAAATCAATTAAGTCCGTAAGTGAACTCCAAATTGAAGTCCATAAATTTTTATCGATTGTTGTTAACAGACAACTTAAATTCCGCTTTCACAAAGGTGTTGATAGAGAATTGAGGAGATTCAATGAAGTAAAAGAACTCTACATCTTCCTAAATGCATACGTGCGACTTCTGTGGCTAAAAAAAAAAACAGGTGGCAACAATACTCCTACCTGAAGACTTTTTACTCCAACCTAGAGGAAGTCAACGCCGCGGAGAAAGACCACATCGAAGACTGAAGGATATCACGACCACCTCGTTGTACAAAACTGGAGCAATGGGCTTGAATTGAGCTATGTGAAGAGATTGGTTAGTTGAAAATAATTGACTGCAACAAGAACCCAGGAGTCATTTTTCAAGAAAATTAGTTGTAATTGAGTTTTATGAGTCGTATGAGTTCTGTAATATCTTCACTCCAAAAACTGCAATTTTGCAGGTTCACAAACATATTCAGCCAAATATTAGGGTCCACTTCAAGCTGGTCACGAGGTCAATTCGCCAACTCGCGTAGCAAGCCATGGTCTCGCTGCTTAGCCCGATTCACACAAAATTTAAATCGAATAGGAGCAATCCTGCATAGCTACTTTGCGTATAGTACGAGGTTGGTCTCAGAAGTACCCGTCCTAACAAAGAAAATACAAAAAATTTGGAAAATTTTTTATCTTTATTTCTCTTCGTAATCTCAGTTCAATACACTGTTCCCAGCCATGTTCAATAGCTTCGATATCCTGTTTACAGTGAGCATCGTCGAGCTCCTTAAAATAGCCATCAACCGCAGACTCCACCGAAATAGAAAATAATCCGAGGGTTGCTAAATCTGGTGAATTGAGTGCATGAGGAAGCAATTTGAACTTTAACTCATTGATTATGGCCATCACGATGACGGATGTGTGAGAAAAACTTTTTTCTTAGCCAAATGCGGCCGTTTTTTTTTTTTTTTGAATTTCATCTCTCGCATAATACACGTCGATGATTTATTTTCCTCTCTGAAGATAATCAATGAAAATTATCCCACGCGCATCCCAAAAAAACTTACGTCATGCCTGTCATTGCCTGCAGAAGGAACTGTTTTTGCCTTTTTGGAACCGATTCTCCCCTTAGAGTCCATTGTTCTGACTACTCCTTCGTCTCGGGTGTGAAGTGATGGACTCATGTCTCATCCATGGTTATGAATCGACGCAAAAAGTCGGCTTTATTACTGTGAAACTTCGCCAAACACTCGACTGAAACATCCTCACGACGCTGTTTTTGTTCCATTGTGAGTAATCACGGCACCCATCTTAGGCACAGCTTTTTGAAATGCCTACCATATCTGCTGGTTCACGCACTTTCAATCGAAGGTCATCCAATACTACAATATTTTGCGGATTTTTTTCCAACATTTCTGGTGAACTCACCTTATTTAGTCTTGGCAACTCGTACGGCCCCGCTTAAACTCTGCCACCCAACATTTTATTGTTGTAAACGAAGGAGCAGACTCCCACAGAGTAGAATCTAGTTCCGTTTTGATGTTGGTTTGATGGATTGAGGCCTTTCAAATGAAAGTATTGTACTCGTATCACAAAACGATGATCAATTTTTCCCGTATTTAAAAACTCATTGAGAGCCTTTACTATTGATGGCTGCCGAACAAATACTAAACTATGTAGCGTCGGCAAACTTCAAATTTAACTTTATACGGTTGGTACTTTCTACAATCTCCATCTATACTTCAGGTCGCACTTCTGGGTCTATCCTCGTAATAGGACAGACGAAGGCACAGTCAATTAAGTGGCGATATACAGGTACCACAATTAAGTGGCGATATATAGGTACCACAATGGACCGTCCTATCGGGTTTTATATTGAGGACTATACTTTTTTTTTTAAACCCCAAACAATTTGAGACATCGAAAAAACTTTTATTTCCCATCATACCTTGCGTTGCAGCGATCGATTCGTATGAGGCAATTTTCGAACACTCTTCCACACATTTCGGACAATATTCCGGCATTTTCACGTTCAATATTGGGTCTGAGCCCAATGACTTGACGTAGCTTCAAACAAAAGATTCCATCAAACCATGTAAACTCTCACGAGCGAAACGGGCAATTTATTGGCCGATTTCTTGAGATAATACGCTCACCAAACTTTAACTTCAATAGCTCGATTGTTTGGCCCGCTGTGTGGCAAGTGGCGCCGTCCTGTTGAAACCACATCTCACCAATCTTGAGTGCACGCTCAAAAATTCCCGATAGCGATTTCCATTAACTGTAACGTGGCGGCCATCAACACCAACGAAAAAAATATCGCCGCCCGCTTGAAAACCCCGCCAAATAGTAAATTTTTGTGGATGCAGTGGCATCTCATGAAGCACATGTGGGCTTGTAGCCTTCTAATAGCTCATATTTTGCTTGCTGACAAAGGCTTTTACCCAGAAATAAATTTCAACGGTGAAGATGATGGTGGCCATTTGCAGAGACCAATTTGAGAAAGTTCGGCGGTCATCTGCAAGTGAGTCAATTTGATCAATTTTTGACAAAATTCGCCATTTGTTTGAGCGATGCAAAATTCCTGCGAAGGACGTGGACTGGATTGATTTGGGTTGCTGTTTGGATGCAGATGCACTTAGGGCTCCAATATTTTCCGCAGTCTTACATTTCAGCGAAAATGTAGACTCAAACTTTTACACCATATAATCCGGTGAGGGCGATTATAACGACCGAAAATTGGCGTCCAAATTTTGGTAGTAAATTTCTATAATTTGTAAACGTTGCTCGTTCGAGTGCTGGTGGACATTGACAAGCAAAATAGCAATGACGGTTCACAAAAAACATATTAAGGCTGCGTTCAAAATTTAAATTTAAAAAATCTCTAGTTCTTTATGGAAAACCCTGTAGAAACTTTGCTTTTGAATACTTCGTGGCAGAACATCTCGAAGCTATATATTCCACTCTTTCATCGAGTGCCATTATAAGAGCTCACCTGGTCAGTGATTTTTAGCACTATAACCCTTGAAAGTGAATTTCTAGGCTGTTTGATTTATTTGTTACAAAACAATAGATTTAATATTACTTTGGTGGTTTTATGAGCGCAGCTTAGTTGTTTAAGACCCAAAAAAAAAGATGTTTTCCCTCTTCAATATGACGGGTGGCCGCCTTTGGCCTTTATAAGGGATTCAACCCTATTTGGCATTGACAGGCACCAGCCAGATATAGCTGGTGTCAATTTCTTCATATCAAATTTTTTTGATGTGACTTCTTAATTCCATTCGATGCCAAACGTACTCCGTAGGTTTCATGTCAAGACTGTTTCCGGGGCAATGCACAGTGGTTCAGGTTCCAACGAAGGGCGGACATAGGGTTTTTTGAGCAGATTTACAATGAAATCATATCATTTTGGCCTGGAGAATGGTTGTTATGATTACTAGAGGGTTAGAACAAGACAAAAACGCTTCTTTTCTTTTAACAGAGTATATTCATACATAAAATATTCATTTACTAGGTGGGGTGAAAAGTAACCTCTGGGAATGAAAATTTTTTTTTTTTTAAATGTTTTTTTTATTTTATTCAATATAGGCCCCTTTTAGCTTGATACACTTATTCCAGCGATTTTCCAACTTCTTCATCCCGTCCGAAAAGTAATTTTCCGGAAGGTCTGCAAAATACTCCTCCGTGGCGTCGATGATTCCCTCGCGTGAGCTGAATTTTTTATTGCTGAGCCATCTTTTGAGGTTTGGGAAGAGATGATAGTCCAAGGGAGCCAAATCGGGTGAATACGGTAGATGCGATAGCAATTGGAGCCGTAAGTTATTGATTTTATCCATGGTTGCGATGCTCTTGTGCGCCGGCGCATTGTCTTGCAAAAACAAATTTTTTTTTCGCTTCATGTGAGGGCGTTTTGCAGCGATTTCGGCCTTCAATCGCTCCAATAATGCACAGTAATACTCGCTGTTGATGGTTTTTCCTTTTTCGAGGTAGTCCACGAAGAGTATGCCATGACAATCCCAGAAAACCGACGCCATAACCTTTCCGATCCATCGAGCCTCCCTCGGCCGCTTCGGACCTTCGTGCCGGCTTCAGTCCATTGCCGGGCACTCATTCTGTTCTCTGGTGTGTAATAGTGGATCCAAGTTTCATCAACAGTTACCAATCGACGCTAAAAGTCCGCCCGATTCCGCATCAGCAACTCCAAACACTCTTTCGAAGTGCTCTCGCGTTCGTGTTTTTGGTCAGGAGTGATCATGCGCTGCATCCAGCGGCAGGATAACTTTTTCATATGCAGAATATTGCCCAAAATATGGCGTGTGCGCTCAGTACTAATCTTTGTGGTATTTGCTAGCTCGCCAACACCATTTCATGTATTTTTTTGACATTGTCCTCTGTAACCGCATCGGAGAGCCTGCCAGTGCGGACTTGATCGGTAGTAGAGTTGCTGCCATCACGAAACTCTCCACGAAACCAATAAACGACGGTGTAATCTGACAGAGCATTAGCTCCATAATATTTATCCAACTTTTCTTTTGTTTTATGAGAGAACGAAAATCATTTTTGTCCATACTCAACATGATGCCAAACACGTCAACAACAATCAGCTGTCAAATCAAAACTAAAGACAGTATCGCACTGAAATTTGGCATGTCTGCCTAAATATGAACGGACTTCAAGGCACCATAACCTTTTTTACAGTAGCAGCGCATTCTGGCGGTCAAAGAGGTTACTTTTCACCCCACCTAGTATAATATAATAAAGTTACAATAAAGCTCAAAATCTTAATAAATCCAACACTTCTTTAACTAACGCAGAATTCTTTTTATACTGCAAATTTCTTCAGCTATATTTGATAGTTGAATCTGGAAATTTTTGCTTATATACACTATGGCCTGTGCTGCCATCAAAACCTCATTTACCAATTAAAACTAAGTCATCCTTAGGTTCGTGAAGACTTTCAAACACAGCTTTTTCGGATTCAACAATGCGACTGTATGGTATGCAAATTGATTTCAGCAGAAGATCCTGTCACGCGAATATCAGTTGGATAGCAACGCTTTTTGGCTTCCAGCACTCTAATATAGGACGGAAAAACATTTGGTATTTTAGAATGAATCACTTCTCTTAATAATAAATACTGGTTTTTAGTAAGCTTAGCTTCATTAATAAATGAAACCACTTCATCCGTGCTAAATTCCAAAGAGCTTTCTGATTGATTTGAACTGCCAAATAAGGTAGTTATAGGGGAATCGTCCATCTGTGATAAAACTGCTAATATGCGACGTTTGGAACTCTTGCTGCAGTCTCCAAACTCCTTCCTGTATCACGTTCCACTTGTAGATTGAAGAGATTCCTTTTGCTCGTCGTAGTTTCCACATACTTCTCCATCAGATACTTTAAGTATGCAAGCTTCGGTCTCATTTACCCAGCTTTCGTATTTGGCCACTAGCTTAGCTTTTGATCTCCTAAATTGCTTCCAATATGCGGCAAACCGTTTACAGAGATTCAAAAGGAAATTTCTCAAGCAATCAGTCTGGATATTTTCAGCATCCGGTAAAGAATTCGCAAGGGACCCAAACACTTCTCGAAACCTTTCTGCTTTATTTTCTTTATTTTTTGAAGCTATCCACGTATTTAAAACAAGCATTCGGGTAAAAGAACACGTAATGGTTGTACCTGCAATAGAAAAACACAAAAAATTAAAAAAAAAAATTTATAGTACTGGACCTAGTCTCCTCAATGACCTGTAACAACCCTCAGAGCACCTAAGAGCACCTAGACTTTGCGGTTATTAAAACTAGGAAAATAAGAGATTATATTGATATATGACTAATTTATGGCGATTCGTGCCTTCACAAGTAAAAGCTTAGTTGAATATGGAAAATGGTTAAAAACAAAAAAAGTGGAAGGTGTGTTTTGACAAAGCTAGTTATGAATAGTCGCATTGTTAAGGAAAACATAATTACTTTAAAAATATCGTACATACCTTCAATTTGAATATCCATTGCACAATTATGTCACAAACAATAAATTTCTCGGAAAAACCACAAATTCATGTGAACAAATAAACTAATGAGCACTTATCAGATGTTACCACTTCCGGTGCACAAAATTAACTGTGCCGTGTTTGTAATAGCAATGCTTTTTATACCTGTGAATAGAAGGGTTTTTTTATGTTTCCTCTAACGGTAAAATAACATCATATTTGCAACATCAGTAATACGGCCCTATGACCAACGGCTGAACCACTGTGCAATGGAGTGAATTTATTCTCGGTTATTCTATGTAACTTTGAATTCGCTAAAACCGATTAAAAACACCAAAAACATTGCAAAAATGACCAAAAGAACAGTGGACAATTCACTCTTCACTTACGGTCTTAGCACGATATTAAGGTGCGGAATCATCCTGAAGTAGAACACCCGTTTGGTACTGGCTCATTGCCCCTCTGTAGTGCGAACCGCTCTATTTTTCATAACCTCTGTGTTATTTATGGATCCATCTGCATTCCAGCTCCACCAAATCATGCGACACTTACACCTGTTCGGCCGAGCTGCAATACTTTCTTCCTTCAACCGTTCTCCAGATCTACGTCGAACTGTGGTCTTTCCACCTGAAAATTCCATTTTGAATTTGGTTGGACTCATCTAAGAAGATTACCTTTCGCCAGTCATCTCGGGTTCAAGTCTATCTTTTACTTGCCTATTCCAGACCGTTTTTCTTACTTCTTGGCGTGATGTCTATGCCGGTGGTTTCCATAATATGTATCGGGTTTTCCAATAAGGACTTGACAACTTTTTTTTCTAATAAAACGCAAAACATTTGAGATATTTCAAAAACTTTATTATCGTCTTGCAGTACAATCAAAACATTTATGAATGGAACTCGACTTCGTTCATATGGCCACCGCGGGCACGTTTGCAGCGGTCGATTCGTTGGACCCAATTTTCAACGACTCGGCCACACATTTCGGCGAAACGGCCGCTATTTCGCGTTCAATGTTGGCTCTGAGCTCTTCCAACTTCGTCGACGTGTTGGCATAAGCCAATGAATAAACGTAGCAACACAGAAAATAGTCAAGCGGCGTTAAATCGCACGAAAGAGGCGGCCAATCGACTGGCTCATGTCTTGAGATAACACGCTCACCATACTTACGAGGGGCGTTCAATATATTCTCGGTATCGATATGAAGGAAAATGCGAATTCAATTTAAATTATTTTTATTTTTCAATATAATCTCCCATGCATTTGTTACATCTTGAGATAAGCTTTTTTAAACCCTCAAAAAAATAAATTTCCTCTTTCTCTGCAAAATACCCATTTATTGCCGACTTGAGTTCTTCATCATCCGAAAATCTTTTTCCACGAAGACATTTTTTCAAATCCGGAAACAGGAAACAATCACTAGGGGCAAGGCCTGGACTATAGGGTGGGTGCTGGATTTCTTCGAAACCACAATCTCGCGCAGCAGCCTTGGAAACTCGCGCCGTGTCATGAAGAAGCAACACACCCGCTGCGAGTTTACCCCGTCTTTTCTTTTTAATTTCCTCCCGCAAATTATGCAAAGTGGAAGCGTAGGATGTGGCGATGATTTCACGTTTTTTTTTTTACTCAATGAGCAAGATTCCCTTTGAGTCCCAAAAAACTGTGGCCATGAGCTTTCCGGCAGACGGAGTGACTTTGAACTTCTTCGGGGGGTCTGTTCCTTTTTTATGCCACTGCATGGACTCTTGTTTGCTTTCAGGGTCATAGTGGTGGACCCATGATTCGTCCCCAGTAACAATTCGATCCATAACACCGTCCGCGTTCTCACTACACATCTCCAAAAGCTCTCTACAGCATGCGATTCTCACTTTTTTCTGAGGCGCTGTGAGCATTCGTGGCACCCACCTTGCACTGACCTTTGAAAGGTTAAGATGGTCATGAAGAATGGTGTGAATGGTACCAATTGAAAGCTTGGTGATCTCTGCCATCATTTTCACCTTTATTCGGGCATCCTCAAGAACAAGTTTTTCGACTTCTTTGATGCTTTCTCCCGTACAAGCAGTAGCCGGGGCGCCGGAGCGGGGGTCGTCTTTAATGCTCTCTCTGCCTCTCTTGAACTCACTTGACCACTTTTGCACAGTTGATAATGAAGGTGCGGAACCCTGGTAAACAGCCACCATCTCTTCATGAATAGTTTTTTGACTTTTTCCTTGCTTAGTGAGAAATTTAATTAGAGCGCGATGCTCAATTTTCACCATCATCGTCTCAGTTGCCATTATGATTCTGTTTAACTAGAGATAAAACGCGAATTAATAATCACATTTATATGAAATTTTACATGTATGCACTAAAATAATAGTATTACTTGATAAATAAGTCAATTTATATATACAACCACAGCTTCACCCCGATACCGAGAATATGTTGAACGCCCCTCGTACTCTTCAATAAATCGATTATAGCGTGTGCTGTGTGGCTTGTGGCACCATCCTGTTGAAACCACATGTCGTCCAAGTCCATGTCTTCCAATTCGGGCCAAAAATAATCGGTGATCATGGCCCGATATCGCTGATCATTCACAGTAACGTGACGGACGTTACCGTCGACGGAAAAATATGGCCCAATAACGCCGCCGGTGATTCATGAAGCACATGTGGATTTTCCCCCGACCAGTAACGCATATTTTGCTTACTGACGAACCCATTGAGCCAAAAATGAGCTTCGTCACTGAAGATGATTTTGCGATGAAATTCATCATCTTCTCCAGAACCCAATCGGAGAACGTACATCGCTTCAAATGGACCATCGGCTTCAATTCTTGAGTCAGCTTGATCTTGTATGGGTGTAAACCAAGATCTTTACGCAAAATACGCCATAATGTGGTCTGAGCGATGCCCAATTCTTGAGAACGCCGCG
Source organism: Volucella bombylans (assembly GCA_949129095.1). Lineage (NCBI taxonomy): Eukaryota > Metazoa > Arthropoda > Insecta > Diptera > Syrphidae > Volucella > Volucella bombylans. The sequence goes on along the minus strand of OX422141.1, from coordinate 197,300,631 downwards.
CCGTGGAATTGACTGAACGGACGCCTGAACGGCAGCGATGTTTTCGACACTTCGACCAACCCGTTGTCTCACTGACACGGCAACATCACACAACGAATATGTAGACTCAAATTTTTGAGCTAAAATTGTTATTGCCTGTCTACTAGGGCGAGAATTACGACCGAAAATTGGAGTTAACGCTCTTAAAGTTGCAGTCACAGTCTTATAATTTGCAGACGTTGCTCTTTCGTGTACTTTACCATGATGAAAATGTTGAGTTTACTGAATAAATTGACAGTGACAGTTTGATGATTAGTGAAAGAGTGCGTTCACAAATTAAATTCAAAGTTGTCAAGTCCCTATTGGAAAACCCTTTATCTCTCCTTACTTTTGTGCAATAATGAACCGGTACCTCTTTATATGGTGGTCGAATCATAGAGGAGTGATTCTTTTTTGACCGCTTCCACCGCTCTAAAACACAATTTTCTTGGTAGTTTGGTAAATCTCCTTATCGTCGACGAGAAATTTATCTCATCATCGATTCGCCTTCCTCCTTAAAGGCAATGATTTGACCCAAATTTAGTTAACCGCCTCCAGTTCATCGCGCACTTTCCACTTCACAGTCAAAAAACGATTAAAAAATCAGGGCAACTTCGGACTAAATTACGAGTAACTACTAAGAATCCTAATTATTCGATAATGAAAGGGTTTTTCCTGTTTAATATAAAAAAAAAGGAAACAGAGCAGGTGGAGATAGAGTGCTAGTATCTGGCAAGGTTCAAAAAAGTTGTAAGAGTTCTCTGTTCATTTCTTCGAACGACTAATAAGCGAATTTTTAAAACAAACACAGACCCACTCCAGTCGCAGCCCAAACAGATTATTTGTTGCCATCATCTTCATTAGGCAATTGCTCAATATTTGCTAATGGATTTCGTACTTCCAGGTAAAGTTGTACCTACAAAAACAACCAGCACCATTGGGATGCTGTCAAAAACAATGCAGATACGAGTACCGGGCTTTTGTGAGAAATGTTTCGTTTCTTCTGATCTTTCCTCTTCTCATTTCCTTTGTCATTAGGAGTCTAACTTTGATTCGGATTCTCAGAACCTTATCACTTGGGATTGAGAGATATTCGTATTCGCATTCGTAGATGTTTACTCTATTGCGAGTTTAAATATTTACCCGTACCTGTGTGTGATCTCACACGAAATTCTTTATGGACGTACACTTTTCCACCGAAAGAGGATGATATGTTTTGAATAATAAAAAAGTGTTTTCAGCTTTTTATTATATTTTTGAACAGAGAAACTTTATTCCGGTGGGGAGGGTAAAACAAGTTATAAATAACTTATCCTTCTTCCCATTTCAAAATGGTTTTTTTCTACCCCTTCTTTGAACATCCACGTAATACCAGCTCTCTAGGGGAATTTTGTTCAGTTGCCTGTTATTTTTTTTAGGGGAGATGCAACCCTTTCTAAAGTCCAGCTGATGCTTTGAAAGGCCGATTAAATGTTCCCCCTTTAATTATTATGGATTGTGATTAGAAGTGTCAGTGGCTTTGGTAAGATTGAAGCTAATTCCAACTTCCGGGGGGTGGCCAGTCATTCGAAGAAGGATATGCGTATGGGAAAAATATCAAATGGCAGGTCAGGTATTTTTATATCGGTAGGCGTCGTTCAGGTTATAAAAGCAGCGAATCCTCCTAGCAATGACATTACTGATACTATTGCTTCGTAACTGCACTGATTTTGAAGTGCCAGTTCGTGGTATAAAAAGCGAGTTGAGAGACGTTTGCAGCAAAAAGTCACGATCTCACTGAAATCAACTATAAAGGAGTAAACAGCGATGAATTAAAAGAAGCCTAGTTCCTAGAACTACTTCGATAATTCAACAGAGCAGGAGTGTATTCGTATTCAGATGAATTGTTATCTATTGATGGAAAGAAAATCCTGTGTAAATGACTTCATAGTTGTGACAAAATTGCATCTTATCGGGGTGTAAGCTCCATTCGTGGTTATTTTCTCTAGGGGTCAAACACCGGGGAACATTACACACTGACACACCTACTTCTCTGTTTACAATTATCAGGGTTTCATCAAGGCTTACTCCATTTATTCAGAAAGGATTAATTTACTCGTCAACAGGTATTTATTACTTAAGCACTTTGGTTGCAAAGCAGGAAATTAATTTGATTCCAGTTTCGGTTAAGGGGAAGCCCCCGTTTATTCTGCATGCAACATTTCCATTGAAATTTGTATGTTGTCACCCTAAATCAATTTGTAATCAAAAAGCTTAACCTTAACCGCATGATAATTTTAGATAATTTGTACTCTACCATGACTGTCTTTGATGTAGTCGTACGATAGTTTATCACCATTTAATTTCTTGAAGATCTCATACCCTTTCGAACAAATACAAGCTAAAGATATGGGCAAAAAACTGAAACTTAGGATTAGGGAGGATGATGAAGGACTTCTTATTCTTAGGTGGCGCTACAACTCGGGGTGAATCTGGGACTCAACTAATAAGCTCCTCCAGTTTGTCCGAACTTTAGGTAGCTGCCTCCAGTTGTGCACTCCTGAGATCCCCTTCTAGTTGTGCGTTTCACAAAAGGTGAGGTCTCCCTCTACTGCGTTGTACCTCCGGAACATTGGTGTCCATCCGCTCTACATGTCCTAACCACTTCATGCGCAGTTTTCTGACTAGGACGATGTCTCTGTACAGCTAGTATAGTTCGTCGTTTAATCTTTTCCTAAAAAGCCCGTCAACGCAAATGGGACCGACAGAGGATATCTTCATCCGCTTTCGATTGAGTCCATTCTTCAGCGCCATAAAGTAAAGACAAGGTCTTTAATAGGTCTCGTTAGTTTTTCGGAATAAGGTCTTACCAGTCAATTGCCTTCGTAGCCAAAGAAACATCGATTGGCAGGAGTGATTCTTTGTTTTATGTCTGCTTAGGTAGTGCTGGTAGAATTTATAGCAGAGCCAAGGTACACAAAGTCGATTCTGACGTTCTGTACAATTCGTCGAGGTTGTGTATTCCTTCTTGTTGACAGCATATAATTGATTTTACCGTCATTTATCGCTAAACCCTTTTCGACAGCTTCCTTAAATAATAGTGAACGCATCGGTGACAGCCCGTTATGCTCTCCCAATTGATATCATTTGCGTACGCTAGTAATTGCGCAGACTTAAACATTATGCCTCTTGTTTTCACTAGTGAGTTCCGCACAATTCTTTCAAAAATGATGTTAGAGAAGTCACATGACAGCGCGTCACCTATTTTAACATCAATGATCTAGGTTAAGTCTTTACCTACTTTCACGGTGTAGCGAGCGTTCTCAATCTTCATAGCTCGTCTCTATAAATGCTGTTATAAACGGCCTTAAAATCGATGAAAAGATCTGCCTGAGCCTCAAGATTTGGACTTTCCTGGTCTGAAACCGCATTGATAGCGGCCAATTGGGTTGTTGGGGACGGGTGTCAGACGTTCATACAATATGGCAGATAAGATCTTGAGTGCGATGCTGAGGAGACTTATACCTCTATAATTGGCGCAGTTGAGGCGGTCTGCTTTTTTCTGGATCGGTCAAACGATACTAAGATTCCATTCATCAGGCATACACTCTTCTGACCAGATCAGAGAAGCAGTTGGTGTATGCCCTCTACGTCAGGTCCAGCTGATTTGTGTTGATTTTTACCTAAGAAAACTTAATTTTGGTCATATGGACGGATGTTTTGGTTATCATCGTTGGACTACTTCAGCGCTATACAGTCTGTAGAAAAGGTTTTTCCATATTCTCAACACCGACTGTGATCCTCCTACAGGTTCCCTTCTCCATCTCTACAAGTACAGGTACGTCTTTTCTTGCCTGACACGTTCTTTTCTTTCAATATCTTTCACGATCTTTGATCGTAGAGATCAAGAGCGGCTCTCACCCTTCGTGCATGTGCTTTCTGGTATTCTTCGTCAAACCAGGAATTTCTTGGTGGTGAAACCCAGCACATCAGTTGCGGCGTCTCTGATGGTACGTTGGCTGCGTTACCAGTGGTCTCCGGTACTTGATAATAGGTCGTCCCGCGTAATAAGCCTAAGCCCGTTGCCAGACGTGGTGTCGTGTAGACTATGCCTACCTACCGTCCTCACAAAGATTCCTCCTATCCTATTCTATCCTATCCTGGCGTTAAAATCGTACTAAGCCCTTTTAGAAACATTCTATGGTATCGTCGTCCTTGTCTTCCGTAAAGGACTCAACATACTCCATAGTACAATACTATCCCCAAGCTTAATATTTGAGAAGACAAATAAATTGAACAGTTTTTTATAAATTGCAAGTGCTTTACATTTCACTGAGTTAAGACAGAGTTCATTCTTTAGGGCCCAATTTTTTATTCACGAGCTTTGCAGCTACCTATATCATTCATATGAAGAGGTCGACGTAAAATAATTTTGACATCGTCGTTATACCTGAGTACACAACAGTGTTTAATCTGGGTGGAAGGCTCGTTCACATACAAAGTGAAGAGAACTGGTCCTAGAATGGAGCCCTGTGGTGCGCCGCTATTGGCAGTAATAAAGCCTGACATCTTGTTGTTAGCCACCAATCTCTGATGCCTTTCCCTTAAGTAGGAAGAATCTATTTTGTCGATTTCGAAGAGAATTTAAAATCTACATAGAATTTCATGACTAACTGTGTCGAAGGCTTTTGAAAAACACACATCGTTCCTATTTACAGCTTCTCTAATCTCCTCAACACAAAAACAGCTTAGGTTTGCAGCTTATTTTTGCTCGAAAACAAGGTTTATGAGAAGTAATTATCTTATATTTGGCCAGATGCTTCTACATTTGAGAAACGATAATTTTTTTCAAACACTTTTGACGGGAAAGGAAGTATCGGCCCGTATTCCATATAGTTTGAGTTATTTCATGTACTGGTACTGGTATGTACTGGTATCTGCCGGAGTTTTAGAATGCCGCCCTCCGTTCGTCCGAGCCTGTCACCTCGAAAGATTTCCATTCCATAGATTGCATTCGACACACCTGGATCGCACCAAGTTTCCGAAACGCACTCTCGAATTAACAAAAATATGCCTAAATTCGTCTAACTTTATACTATTCAGGCTTTGTGCGTTTATATGATATTTTGTTCTTAACTTTGGCTTAAGTTTTACCAACACAATTTTGCAATCTTCACAAATGAAAAAGCTGTAACGATAACATCTGTCAAAGTTACCAATGACATCCAGCTGTCAAAATATTCAGTAAGATTTTCCATTTCATCCTGCATCACTTTACGCTTGAGGAACGTGTGTTTCGTCGTAAGGTCGATCGTCATCATGTCTACAGTGTGAAAGTTTGAGCGTGAATACACTCTTTGGACAGAGATTGCTGCGAAATGAAGAAAACATAGCCGCCGTAGCGGCCAGTATCGAAGAAGACAGAAATGTCGATTCGACTCTGAGCAGTTGAATTGGGCATCGCCAGAGAAACAACCTGGCTTATTTTGCAGTTGGATTTGGGCCTACATCCGTATATGACTGTGCTGATGCAAGAATTGAAGTCACACGACCATAGACAGCGCCATGAGTTCGCTAATTGAGCTCTGGAAATGTTGGCCGGATTTTGGCCAAAAAATCATCTTCTCGGACGAGGCCCATTTTTGGCTCAGCGGCTATGTCAACAAGCAAAATTGCCGTTATTAGAGCGAACACAATCCACAAGTGTTCGGCCAAGAATCAATGTATCCACAAAGATTGACTGTTTGGTGCGGTATATGGCGTACCTTACGGTATATCACCGGACCTTATTTCTTTCGAAATGATAAAGGAGACACCCTTACCGTCAATGGTTTCAGGTATAGAGCGATGCTAACCGACTTTTTGTGGTCAATATATCCTGGCTGTGGTTCCAAAAAGACGGCGCTGCATGCCATACAAGCGACGCAAAGCTTGAAGTTGTGAAGGATTTGGCGACTGGGTCATCTCATGGCGAGCGTTCATCAATTGCCCGCCGCGATCATGCAATTTGACGCCACTCGATTATTTTCTCTGGGGCTACGTCAAATCCTTAGTCTACGCTAACAAGCCAACCATTTTGGACGAGCTAGATGCCAACATTCGACACGATATTGGCGGAATAACAATGCACATATTGGACCGAGTCATCAAAAATTGGACCGACTGCTTGAAGCACTGCCAGCGAAGCCGACACGGCCATTTGAATGATATGCTAAAGCTAGAATCAATTTCATTGTTGGGGTCACTCTATACAATTCGTTGATTGTAGGGGAGCACTAGAAATATGTTCCCGAAAGCAAGAATATTTCAGTAAATATCAATAATTTCCATGGCACGTCCAAGACTTTTATCCTTCAAGAGCCCTTGGTTGGTGTTGCACTCGATGTGCCAAACTATTTCTGAATAGACTGCTCAATCGAATGCAGTACAAATCTCCTTTGAGGCTTTGTTTTCACCCGCCGAAAGAGTTGGTTGGATTAAGTTTTTTACTTTCATCATAGATTTTCAATTCTATAATTTCCATTTAATTCCTGAACGCACTCTTGAAAGACCTTATCTCCGAGCGATGTTTAGAATATTGAAGACTCTTCCCACTCTCTATTGTTAACTCGAAACTACTACCGTTCTCACAGAAGCATACGCTAAGATTGAATTTCATGCTCTGCATTAAAGAACTGTATAATGTCGATTTATTGCCCGCAATTTTAACGACTCCTTCATACCTAGCTTAAGACAAGTTGAACGATGTTAACCATTTTCATTTTCATTTTCATTTCACACCCCTCTGAGTCCATTTTAATATTATAAGATGCCGCTCGCACTTAGTTATAACATATTTCAATACGAAACTCTACGAGTATCTCTTGAAAACGCTTAAGTACTTACTTTTGAAGAAAGCACAAACACAACGTAGCTCTCTCGTCCGCGTGCTATAAAAGCAAGCCCCATGGAAACTATAAAATATCTACTCCGATAGATTTTATGTGAATGTCAGTGCGCTGCGGCACTCCACATTAATGCTGCTTCTATTCAAGCAAGTAGCTCCCTTGACGCAAACTCGCAAAACTCGCACTTGAACTTCTTTAATTTTTTTTAAATTCAAAGAAAACAAAAAGGACTTGAATCCCCCAGAAGCCGTAAAAAAAATTTGATGTCGAATCTACGAGAAAGGATAGGCCGTTCCAATATTGGTGGAGGTATCCACCTTGACTCTGTGGATAGGAAAAAATAAATTGAAATCCAGCTGAAGATGGTAGAATTGGTGGCTGTCGGGGAGGAGATCTGCTTTGACAAACGATAACTTGGATCGAAGCAATTCAGTCCTGATGACCTTGGTGGAAGGGAAGGCCCTTCTATCCTGACACCCATGACCAAAATGCGTGAAATGTCTTCGACGTGCGTTTACCATATGTATTGGCCCAACGTCAGCTAACAACCCGAGCCTCATACGGGTATCCTTGTCGACAATTTAATTTTATCGCTCACTATAAACATTTATTGCATATGCTATATGAGCCGAGGCGCAGGACATATAATTTTATATGCAAATTCAGAAGGTGCGGCTGATGGGAGATAGGGGTCTTCAACAGGAATAAATCGAATCATTGTCCCCCAATTGTACGGCGGAGAATGACTTGGTGTACCTACCCCATGTTCACATTTTTTCCTTCCAATTTTCGGGTGAGTGATTGCCTGTAGCCTTTGATTTTGAGGTGTTGTGGTACGGTACGAAGATTGCCAGATATTGGAGGTAATTTATAATCAGGGGAAGAAAGAGTGAAATCGAAAATGAAAGTGGAAGTCTCCTTAAGGCAGGCCGTAATAAGGAGGGAAGTTTCTACGTTTTTGTTATGATTTGATGCCGATTGTAATAATCTAATGACAGGTGAGAGTAATCGAAATCATCATAATCGTCGTCATGATCTGAAGGATTTGAAGGGAAATTTATTCGGGGACATGTTTGTAAAACATTGGAGTAGATGTGGCAGGGGGATTGTACGTAGATGTCAAAGTTTGGAATTTAATTGACAGGTGGGGAAAGTCGGCATGTCGGGACTCAGCTTATTACTGCTGTTAGTACGAGTATATATACTCGTAGTTGTGTTGTTGCCACAAATTCAAAACGTTATTTACATCTCTGTTGCCGGATACCGAGAGGGTGTCGGTGGTGGCGGATCCAGATGTCCCAACGCCTTCTGTGCGTGGAAATACAGATACATAAACTGATGTTTTGAGCAGGATTGTCACATTTGATTTGATTTGCTTATTCGTTGATGAGAGTATTCCACTTTCATCTTTTGCTGTTTGTTGTTTTCTTCAAATTAGAATCGCTATCGAAGGACGATAAAAAAAGTTTAAGCAATCTTGTATTACTTAAAGAGGATGCCTGAAAAGTCCTGTGAAACGTAATATTTGTGTTTCGAGGCACAGTAGAAAGTGAGAGAGATATTTAATTCGGAAAATCGAGAGGAGTGAATGTTCTGCGAACGTTATATATTTAACCACATAGTGCAGAAGTCCGGGGCGAAAAAAAAAATCGATGGAACCCCTTGGGAAAACGTCGTCGACTGTCTGCAAGTGCAAGAAACTACTTAGCTGATGAGACTGCTTTATTGATCGAGCTGTTCAAAACCTCTTAGAAAGTTTTATGATGCCAACACCAAGCGCGTAGAGGACCAGGGGTCATATTTTTAAGAAGCGCTTCGAACCTTGACTGGGGCATGAACCAGCTGATTTGATCAGGCTGAAGTACGCAAAAGTGGCACAAAATTAATCATCCAATTTTGGTTTTGAATTACTTTTTTACTAAATAAAAAAAATGATTTTGAGCGATGGAAATCTTCGAATATTCTCCTTAAGGGCTGCGATTGTCTGAGGCTTGTTGGCATAAACCCGCGATTTCAAGTAGGCTCAAAGAAAGAAGTCTGGGATGGTGTGCGGTTGCACCGTCTTGTTATAACCAGATGTTCACCAAGCCCCGCTCATAAAATTTCGGCAGTAAGAAGTCATTTATCATGGCCCTGTAGCGTTCGCCAGTAACAGGCGTCCTCAAAAAATACGGCCCAACCACTCCTCCCGCATGAACGCCGCACCACACAGTGGCTTTGAGTGGATGTAATGGCTCTTCGTGCATAACACGCGGATTTTCAGTGCCCCAGAAACGAAGATTTTGCTTATTGACGTAACCGCTTAAGTGGAAATGCGCCTCGTCGCTCATGATGATTTTCGGCACAAAATCGTCCTCTTCGTTGTTGAGATTGAGGATGGCTTGACAGTAATTCCCACGCTACTGACGGGCAGGAGGCATTAACTGATGCACTTTGTACGGAAACATGTGTAAATCTTTCACTAAAATTCGCTGTAGGGTCCGGTGATGCGCAATTGCGTGGCCCGACGTCTGGTTGATGTTTCTTCGTTCTCAGCGATATCGGCAGCCACAGTCGCTATATTCTCGGCCGAACGACCAGTCCGGTGGTGGCCACGTCCTGTATGGTCTCCTGTGGTTCCACTATGTTCGAGTCGAGTAGCTAAGCGCCGGAATGTTTGCCCAGTTTGCGCGAGACGATTAGGAAATCGGCGTCGAAATTCACTCTGCATGATCGAGCTGTTCAAAGCCTCTTAAACAGTTTTATGGTACCTTGATTGGGATTTGAACCAGCTGATTTGCCCTATAATCGGCGAAAAGAAGAGAAGTCCTGTCTCGTCAATGTGCTGCTTCAACAAATCTTCCACGACATAAAAAAGCAACGTACTTTAAATATTGGCTTGGTGTACTCCAACATTAGCTTACTTACTGACTGCTGTATCTCTGGTATGTCACATACCATTCTTCTTATCTTCGTCTCGGCTACGTTTTGGGATTTTAGCGCTGCTTATAGAACGCTGTCGAACGCTTATACCAAATCGATGGAGACAATAAGCAACTGTATCGAAGAGTGCGTCGTGATGTTTCTACATCATTATCTGTAAATTTTGTGGACCTACCTCCCACAAAACCGATTGTCTTGGAGTTTAATTACATTGCAATATCCACTGTTTAGAACTCTCTCGTATATTTTCATATTATCAAACATAAGTTGCGCCGACCAGTAGTTGTTACAATTTCTCGTGTTGCCTCTGCCTTTATACAGTGCAGCGAGAAAGCTCTACCTCCACTGTTTCGGCATCCGATCGCCGTTCATAATTTTATTCAATAAAGTCGCGAGCCATTTAAATCCAATACTTTTGATTGTCGCCATATGGGATCCCGCCAGGCCAAACTGCACGTCCTTGGTTAATGCTTTTCACTACATCACCGACTTTAACTTCCTTCAAATCGGCAGGATTCTTCTACATCCGTGACGGCCGAAGGAATGGTTCTTCGTTGTACCCCAAACCAAAAAATAAAAACTGGTGTGCACCTGTTTTATTACTTGCCGCATGCACATATATAGAATGCGAGTGTTCATTTTTTATTCCCGGCGCAATGCCTATACTGCAACAAAGCAAAGTTCATGTCCTTCCTCCGACCACCACAATGCACCCCTGGTTTGATCAAAATCTCAGAAAAGCGCATACGATTAACCGGGATTCGAACAAGGCGGTGCCTGAAAAGGAAATAGGCCTGCTGGCGAATTTTACCAACAAAGGAAATGGAAAGTATATCGGCTTCTCTGAAAGAAAAGAAAAGAACACAAAGCCCGAGCCCGATCAGATGCGCCTGCATACAAGAGAATGGAAACGTAGTAATACTCGTAGAGCCCGAACTGGTGCTGAAAATTTTAAAAGACTGCTTTCGCAGACTGTTTAATGGCAGTGATAACCAACTTTCTGCTGTCAGTCAGAATGAACCATTCGTTAGACGATGTAGCTGGCGAAGTATGAATAACCGTACGTTTGGCAATCGCTGTTTCTTTGGACTAAGAATGGAACTGAAAAATAAATCCTTCTCACGAACAACACAGAAGGCACTCTGCAGGACCCTTATCATCCCAAAAGCAGACAGACCTTTCTGAGAAGGAAGTTTCTTGAGTGATTTTGGTAGCAATTTCGTAATCGAAAGTTAAAAGAGAAGATACATCAATGAACTGTAGATTACCTTGCCAGAAGGGTCCAAATCAATGGGCTCTGGCGCCGTAAAAGAAAACCTCATCTTAGATGATTTACTCAATGGAAAAGGTAATGGTTGATGTTGGTTGAGGATTAGAGCCCAAATGGGCCGTACAACACCTAAAGGAAAGTAAAGAAAGTAAGTTTTCGGTAGCAGGAGTACAGGCGAAATGGTACTCGAATTTACTTCTTTAGAATAGAATCTGAAGGCGGAAAGCGATATCGTTCTTCTATGTCATACAATATGTCATACAATATTTTCTCTATCAGTATCGTCCATCATAAGCTGTTTGGATGTTGTTGGCTATCTTTCTTCTATCTTTCTGCTTGAGGCTCACTACCCGGGTAACCTAATCAGAACCAGTTCACGTCCAGCTCCTATTAACGAGGCTGCTAATGGGCTGATACAACACGCCGTAGCTGGTATATCTCATCTGTTGTGGTTACGCATGAGTCCATTAAACATGCTGTTGCTTCATGCTACAAAAAGGTATAGATAAGCTGCTGGCGGAGAATCTAGACTGGCACTGGCATACATACCGAAAACCTGGCGAACAGTGATAATAGTCTTTATATCGAAAATCGAAAAAGAGGACTACAAGCATGGAAAAAATGGTCGAGATCCATCCTCTGTCTGCCATGAACCACGCTTAGTAACGAAGAAGATCCTGCGACAGCAGGCTTCAAAATCCGGTAGGTAGAATTGAAAACACACTCAACAAGAAGAAATACGCGCTCTGCATTTTCATCGATATTGAGGGTGCTTTCGACAACCTTTGACGGCATGTATAAATCACCCAGACAACTCGACGTAGACGAATCACTACCTTTGTGGATAAGAGCTGATGAAAAGGATACTGGTTGCAGATGCTAAATGTGGCCAATAAGCGAAGGCGACCGCCTCACTGCTCAACGCGCTCAATAGTTCGGATGTCTGTGCATAAACATATGATTTACTGTCTGTTGGATCGTGTCCAGCGATTGTCTGCTCTAAAACGCATGCCGCTCTAGACGTGATCGACGATTGGTGCAATAGAAATGGATTTTCAGTCAACCATTTCAAAACTGACATTGCTCTCTTTACGAGAATGAGGAAGCTGTCTGATCTGACTCATCTAGTACTCAAAGGCATCACCATCCAATTCTTCAAAGGAGCTAAGTATTTGGGTGTCATCCTGGATAACAAACTTCTATGGACTAAACGCTAGCACGCCTGGCTCCGCTCTAAATGCATTGATGAATCTCTCTCCCCTTGATATTCATATCATGGGCTGCACTCTCAAAGCCATCTTCCGTTTAAAAGAAGGATTCGGCCAGAATCTGAGCCAGGAAAATAATGCAGTCGGGTCTTCATGAAAGGCTCCAAATCCGACGTAGGTTGTCTTTCTGGAGGATGACAACGTTAGATTTCCCTCCTCGTTAGGAAAACTTGCGTCTGTTTCCAATCCTGATGGCAACCAACTATTTTGTGAAGAACCGTCGCAGAGGGTGAAGCATTTGCATCTGTAACGACAACCAAGCTGCGCTAAGAGCCTTGCTGAACCCTCCTGAGACTTTTAAGCTAGTTCGAGAATGCAATACTAAACTGAACACTATTCCAATCACTGAACGCAGTCGGAAGGCTAAATTCTCTGAGTCTTATCTGGGTTCCAGGTCACAATGGGATCACGGGAAACGAAATCGCCGAAAGATTTGCTATGCACGGCTCAGAGGACTAGTTCCCTGTCTGAATCAGACAGAAAAATAAAAGTTATCGCTGGAAACTGTGGTGCCTTGCTAACCCAAGAAAGACAGCCATGTTAGACGGATACATGACTCGGTGATTGTGTTTTGTTGGTGTTCGTACGCTACTACGTCTTCGCCTCATATATCTATCTAAAAAGTTAGTAACTTCCGTGAGAATTGAATTATAAAAAAAAAAACAAGGTTCTGTCGATGCCTTCGTAAGACACTTTATTCTTCATTTATTGCAGCACCGGTCAAAACTGATGCAGGTATCAGTTCAGACGATAGTCATGCCAAGACCAACTGCTGTCTGAACAGTCATCACAGCCACCTTTCTCCATTCTTGGCAGATGAAACGCCACTGCTTAGTCGATAAAATGTCGAACTCGCAGTTCGAAGAAGAAATTTATATTTGTCCGGCAGAGCTTTTAAAAAAAAAAATCGATTTTTCTTAAGAAAGTAGACTGAATCAAGGGACGAAAACTAATAGAAGAACCGGATATCTACGCATAAGTAAAGTGGCGCTAGAGTTATCTTTCGTTTGAAATTAGAAATACCACAAACGAATCAAATCCAACGACCCTTGTTGCTAAATCAGTTTTATATCCCTTTTTTGGTTAACCATTCCCCTAAGTTACGAGTATCGCATTTTATGGTCCTTTGCCCTTGATACCCAACTTTTATACAGCTCATTTCCAACTTTATCGTTTTATATCCCATAATCCATTGTGTCAGATTTAAGTTAACGATTTTCCCCGTTAGCAGCGACCTAAAAAGAAATTTTATTTTTTTTTTAGTTTATCCTGGCATGCGAGGGAGGTTAGACAAAAACAAAAATCTGCCTGGCCTCGTCCATGTCTAGAAATTCAAATGCATGCGTGTTTAATTGCTCCCCACGATCCAAAAGAAAACCCACCACCAACGGTTATAATTTCAAAATGCCATTACCCTGGCTCCTTCCAAAACAACCCCACTTAGGGCCGCGTTAAATCATAGCTGCGTGACATAAGTTGGAGTAGAAATAACAACCGAAGGAAAATCCCAAAAACCCGGCAAAGTGGAAAACCCACCATTTTAAGCATATCTCAGTCCTGCACACACCATATTCATCGACGACGTCGTCCCATTCGTAAACACAATGGCAATCGCATGTCAACCGATTTTTGGTTTTTATTGCCGTCTCGTCCAAACGGTTAAACGCTTTATTCATCCGTCCTCAACTTAGTCCCCGAAAGACATCATTTATTCGGCAATTAATTTCGTCCTTCACATGTGCCAGTCATGTCAGAGTAGGGCCTGATGGAATGGTATGCCTGCCCACCACTACAAGTCAATTGAAGGTTAGGCTGCTTCTATTCCTGTGCAAGGATCTCTTTTCAATTCTCATCAAATTAGGACTTTTATTAAATCACAGATAAGTCAGGCGACTTACAAGTGATGGGACAGGAAATTACAAAGTAAACAGACAAGCTCTACTAATATGTATATCCGGCGAATGAATGAGTGCAGGCAGAACAATCACAAAGTCCTTCTTAAGGCAAAGTGTACGAGTATGGTATGTATGATTGTACCCAGCCGTTCGGGTATATCTGTTGACAAACAATTAATTTGTTATGTCCTCCTACGACGTGGTAGTGTCTGGCTTTTATTTGTGCATCTGCTGCCCCCAACGTTCGTGCTTAGCTAGATGACCTTTTCGAAAATCGGTTTTCGAATTTCGGATTTATTATCCCATGTCTTTCATGTCTACCATGTCTGTTGTTCGAGTCCTTTGTATTAATACACACCAACCAGACCAGGCTATATGATTCCAAACCTGACCAGACAATTGTCTGATCAATTAAAAATGGAAATTACTCGTATCCTTGGGTTGGTGTTCGTTTGTAGTTCAGAGGGTATGTTTGGTTATTTGATTGTATTTGTAATTTATGTTTTGTATTGACCTTGGGTTATAATTCACTGCGAACGACAGCCAAAGCTGGAGGAGTTGGAATTCTAAATAAGCAATCGTGTCCTTTATTATGGTCCCTTGTTCTATACATACATAAATGTACAAATGTACTTAAACAAGGTTGCCACTGACCTTTTAAAAAGGAGGGTATAGCGGATAAAAATGAATAAAACTGAATTTATGTGACCAATTTATGGAAAATAAAGCAGCTGGTATAAGAAAGAAACTAAAGGTTACTCGTAAATGGGAGGAGTTCCAAGGATCTCCGAAGATAGTGTACCATATGAATTTTTAATGCTGATTTTCGCAATACTACTAGGTAGGTGACCGGGTGGTCCTCGGTCCGGCATATCGAACCAGGTCTCGAAAAGACAAACAGCTTCAAGTTGAAATTAACAATATTGCTGCCAATTTCCTGGGTAACAAAGGACAGATATCACCATAAATTACAAAAGCTTCGGTTGGACGATCTATCTTAAGGCGTGTGCAGTGGCGTGTGTCGTGTTTTCAGCATGACACTATAGAAGCACTTAAGGCGATTGAAGAACCGGCCATCTTGAGGTAAGCACGTCCATTGGAAATGCGCAATAGTTCCACTAGCAAAGCTAAAATAGTTTGTTTCTTATCTACCAAATCAATTACAGTCACAGGATGTTCTACCTGTCTAACATGTCGATGTAAGAAGCCATTATATTTTCCAGGGATGCTCACCAATTCACCCCAAAAGACGAAGCTAAGATGATGTTCTCTTGCACTACACTACCGATCATTGTTTTAGGCGAGTTAGTACCCGCCAATAGCGCAACCAAGTTGGTTATATCCTAAATTCGTACGACACCGATGCAAACAAAAACGAATCCAACCGTCTTTACCATGACCAAAGTTTTATGGGTTTGTAAAAGTAGCTTAGTCATACGCTAGGTTTTTTTAAAACTATTGTACAATATGTAAGTCTCCTTGCTCTATTATCTTTGCGTAGACCGGTAAGACCATTACGCTACGTCTTCCTTAAAAACGTATGCTCTAAGACGTCTTCATCGCATTGATAATGGCAAACGACTTTATCAGTTGCTTTTGATGTGCAAGACACCGGATTTGATGCGTTTTATCCTTGCAGTCTCACTTCTGCGACGTAACCTGTTCGTTATCTGGTGCCAATCGTTATCACAGTATCATTAACCGTTCCTCGCGATGAAATTATCACCTGTAGAGTTATAAAATGACCTCCGCAATCATTAACGAAAGCATTACATCGGTGTCTTAGAATCCTCCCGGCGGCCTTCGTGAATCACAACTCGATTATATGACAATAGTGTAGGTCTCTTGTTCAGAAGTCAGTACTTCATTTGCTTAAAGCTGGATACTGTTTAATATGACTATCCGTAGAGTAAGCTTAATTTAAACTCCTTGCACAAAACAGCGTTATCTAGATGACTCAATCCGCCGTCGAGGCGGCACGTTTTTATTGAAGATACTTAGTTTCCAGACGTTCATAAAGGGTCCGCCATCTAACGTTTTTTTTTTTCAACTAGTGCTTATTTCGTGAATGGTAACACTTGAATGGTTGTGTATACGCTTGAACAACGCTGGGAAATATTGCGACATTACTTTGAAAATCATGGTAATGTTGCAGAATGTGTGCGAAAATTGCGTACGGATTCTGGAAGAAGAGAAGCACCGTCAGCTCCGTATGTTCGTTATCTTGTGAAAAAAGTGAAAGAAACATCGATAAACCAAAGCGTGAAAAGCCAAAAACAGTGCGTACACCCGAGAATATTGCTGCTGTGGCAGAAAGTGTGCGTGAAGCGCCATCAACATCAATCCACCGTCGTTCTCAACAATTGAACATTTCGGAGACATCATTGAGACGAATTTTGCATAAAGACCTTGGTATGACGCCATATAAAGTCCAATTGGTTCAGGAGTTGAAGCCACTGACCATCCAATGCGTTTTCGCTTCGCTAAGTGGGCCTGCGATTGACTTAGAGAAGATGCCGATTTTGGCAAAAAAATCATCTTTTCAGATGAAGCTCATTTTGATCTTGGCACAGAAAACCCGCACGCATACATTGAAAAGCCAATACACCCAAAACGAATCACTGTTTGGTGCGGATTTTGGTCCAGAGGCATAATTGGGGCATTTTTCTTCGAAAATGAGCAAGGAGTGGCCGTTACAGTCAATGGCGATCGTTATCGGGCCATGTTGAACGAATTTTTGTTCACAAAAATTGAAGAGGAGGATATTGGCAACATTTGGTTTCAACAGGACGGCGCTACGTGCCACACAGCCGAAGTTACACTCGATGTTTTGCGCCCTGTTTTTGAAGATCGCATTATCAGCCGCAGAGCTTATGTCGTTTGGCCACCTCGGAGCTGCGATTTGACACCGTTGGACTATTATTTGTGGGGTGCCGTAAAAGATAAGTGTTACGCCGACAAGCCAGAGACAATTGACGCTTTAAAGGACAATATTCGTGAAGCCATTGGTGAAATACAGCTGCACACAATCGATAATGTGCTTAAAAATTGGACCGATCGTGTAGGCTACTGCATGGCCAGCCGAGGCAGCCATTTGAATGAAATTATTTTCCATTATTAACCGGAAGGATAAAACTAATTATCTGTCAAATCAGACATGAGCTAAGTGTTACCATTCACGAAATAAGCACTAGTTGAAAAAAAAAAGTTAGATGGCGGACCCTTTATATTATATAAAAATCCATCCTCATGCTCTCTCACAAATTTGCGGGTATGGTGGCACAGGAAGCTGGTGGTCTTAGATTGTTCTGTTAAGACATGTTTTCCGTTTAGGGCAAACCCGATATCCAATTATGAATATATTATTCCACAGAAATGTTAGATAAATTTACAAACTCTACTTGCTCGTATAATAGGACATTCCCTTTAACTACGATGAGCATCTACACTCCATCATTTGACCTACTACTGACAGCTATATCCTGACTACTGCACCCTTTACTAAGTTGTCCCCTCTTTTAAGCTTCCTTGTCAATGTACATGTCAACCAATACGTTCTTATTTTCAGCGTGCACACTTCTCACTACAACCCAGAGTACCAACGACTTTCATTCTCGCATTCAACTCTGATCCAAGAGCGTGAGTCAATATCTGTTCATTTCAAGGCAACCTCAAGTTTAGGCCATAAATTAACACGATACAAAACCGTATGACGACTTGGCCGCCGACTCGGCGATTTTTCCAAAATATATTTATGAAATTTAAAAGCCTCCAAGCTCTCACTGGGCTACATCAAATAAGAGTGAAATGCGTACATTCCAATTATAAACTTGTCGTGTGTATGTTAGGTTAATTTCATTAAGGCTGCGGATAGATTAAGGCCATAGGACTTACTAGCCACAGTGAGACTTAATCGGCTTGTTGTGAGTACTCGCTAGTGGTACATTCTGTTTAAGTGGGTGTCCCAACAATTAAAACAACTTCTCTTTAAAGCTTGTACAATCTTCAAGGTTGGAAAAAGACAAAAACTTGAAACCAATTATCATTACAAGAAACTAGTCCGTCGCAGTCCTTGTATGTTTCTTTTGCTTCAGTCATAAAGTGCGTACCACGTACTAAAGGGTTTTCCAATAGGGACTTGACAACTTTGAATTTAATTTGTGAACGCACTCTTTCACTAATCATCAGACTGTCACTGTCAGTTTATTCAGTAAACTGAACATTTTCATCGTGGTAAAGTACACGAACGAGCAACGTCTGCAAATTATAAAAATTTTCTACCGAAATTCGGAGTCGGTGACTGCAACTTTAAGAGCGTTAACTCCAATTTTCGGTCGTAATTCTCGCCCTAGTAGACAGGCAATAACAAGTTTAATGCAAAAATTTGAGTCTACATATTCGTTGTGTGATGTTGCCGTGACAGTGAGACAACGGGTTGGTCGAAGCGTCGCAAATATCGCTGCCGTCCGTAGCAAACCAAACCATCCAAATCAGTCAATTCCACGGCGTTCTCAAGAATTTTGCATCGCTCAGACCACATTTTGCGTATTTTGCGTAAGGATCTTGGTTTACACCCATTCAAGATCAAGCTGATTCAAGAATTGAAGCCGATGGACCATTTGAAGCGACGTACGTTCTGGAGAAGATGCGCCAAGATGATGAATTTCATCGCAAAATCATCTTCAGTGACGAAGCTCATTTTTGGCTCAATGCAAAATATGCGTTATTGGTCGGATGAAAATCCACATGTGCTTCATGAATCACCACTTCATCCACAAAAAATAACTGTTTGGAAAAGCCTATACATCAGCGCCAGGTACCCTTAGTTTGATGCGAGCTCAGGCCAGACGCTCTCAGAGGAAGTGCTCCGCGGTGTCGTGTTACTTATTCCTGGTTCACTTAGGTGCCTAGCAAAGAAAAACAGACGCTGACTTTTAGATGACTCGGAAGGCATTTGTCTGGTCTGCCGGCATATTGGATAGCTATGCCAACTGCAGTCATGCTTTGTTGAACGAAGTGTTAACCGAGGACTTAGGTAGTTGTAAGGTAGGTTCGACTTCTAAGTAATTTCTTTCTGGGCCGCAACTGATCAGCGATCTCATTTGCCGTGTGATTGGTCCTTTACCCAAACAAGGTTCACAGTAAATTCATCCTTTCCACTGCGTTCAAAGTAGCCTTGTATTCTCGGATTAACTTGGAAGTGGTAGGCGGGTCGAGCAGGGCCTTAAGCACAGCTTGGCGATATATCACTTCTATCCCTTCCACCGATTCTTCAAAATAAAGTTAATTCTCTCCTTGCGTATATTTTCGCTTGAAAGAAAGACGCACTAACGAGGAGTGAAACTTAACGTTGTCTCACAACAAAAAGACAACAGCGTCGTTAACGCCCGACGATATTCCTTTCCTGCCTCATAATTTGGCCGAAACCATTTTTAAGCACAGGGAATTTCGAATTTGTACTTTTGCAGCACTTCGTTTCATTGCATCATACGACCAGAGTAAACAATTCTTCGGCGCGAAAAGTGCATGTTGTACATACCATAGACCATTTCTTTCCAAACGGAAGATGGCTTCCAGAGTGCGGTCCACGGTATGAAAATCATACTCAGCTTCTTTAGGAATTGTAAGTGATCGTTATGTTTCCTCGATAACGACATGGATGATTATACGATAACAGACACTATTCTCTTTGGAATGAGGACCTTTATCGATCATGCGGTGAAGAGTATCAAAGCAAACGAAAAGACGTGGTACGACTCGAGCTGTAAAGAGGCTGTCAGGGTTAGACGGTTAATGTTTTTTCGGTCCTTCACCGAACCGAGGAAAACCGAAAAAAGTTTAAACGAGCCAGGAATAACTGCAACGTCTTTCTTAAGCCTGTGAAATTTCAGTACGACCAAAAGCTGAGACAAAAAATACTACCGCGTCCCAAAGGTAGTAAAAATGTTTGGTCGTTCGTCCAAATTATTAGATATTCTGCCACATCCTCCCTCCCGACACTCATTTACTATGACATTCCAGCTGTCAGCTCTTTAGACAAGACCAATCTGCTTTCTGCACACTTTGAGCCCAGCTCAACACTTCGAGATTGTGCTTTGTCGCCGCCTACATTGGAGTGCGTCGAATTTTCAATGGGACGAATCAACTTTCGCATTCTTATAATTGCAAGTGTACTTGTATTTGAAGATCTCATTATATCCCATTCTTATGAAAACGTGTTCTTCCACGTTGGTAAAATCACTGCGTAAGCTTTGTCATCAATCCCACTCGTTAGGACTCTTTCCGAGCAGATAGAAAACAGCATTTGTCCAGCGAATCTTATTCTCTCTCCTCCTACAGACCCATTGCACTTACAAGGCCATGGAAACCCTGATAAACCGCCAGCTCATGAAATATCTCAAAACACGAAAACTTCTCAATGACCGTGATTTGATGGCATATCTCACCGAAAAGTGTAAACGAATCGTACATCAATCTGACGAAAGCAAGTTTGGCATCAGGCTCTTTTGTCGAAAATGCGTGCATTTGGGATCGATGAATCACTCCTTCAATGGATTAGAAACTACTTTTCGGAAGGTTCAATTCAAGTTGTCTTGTATGGTTTGAAGTCTGACATTCAAGAAATTCATGTTGGTGTGCCCCAGGGCTCCATTCTGTCTCCAACAGTCTTTCTGATTTTTGTCAACGATCTCTTGTCTGCTACTTCAAATTCAATATATTCCGTTGTTGACGACATTACTCTCTGCTTTTCATATTCCTTCCCGGACTCTTCGGCTATAGAACGGGAATGGCAGCGTATGTTGAGCTCATTGAATTCCGCATAATCAATTGAGGAACTATCAATAGAGTGGAATTTAATAACTCCAAAACACAATGCTGTCTGCTGTCGTTAAAGCGAAATTTAAATACCCAGCCCTTATCCATGAATGGGACTTGTATCGTCGAAACCGAAAGCTTGATATTTTCGGTATATTTGTCTATGACAACCTACGTAGGAATGGCCACATATTCGATGTAGCCAAAAATATCTAGGTTACCTCAAACGATGTAAGAAATACTTTTTCTCATCTGATCTGGCCTCAATATATGTATAAGGCAATTGTGCCCCAAAATAGAAGTACGATGCCCACATGTAGTCAAGTGCCCCCAAGACCAAGATAAGATTCAAAACCGTGCGATAAAACTGACATGTGACACCAACATTACAATATTGCAGTGTCAATTGACCCGCTTGAACACCTACGTATCGTCACTTGCCAGTAGCATTCTGCCCCTTAAAACTTTCAGCCGTAAAGCCCGTCTTGCTATGGATGCTCATCAGTACACCCTCAAGCCAACTTTCAAACGTACTCTAAAATATCGTCATTATTTCCTAAGCCGGACAACTCGTTTAAGGATTACTCTCTATTTCCTAGTCCTTGTAACTTGCAAACATTTAAAACCAACGTTCATCGGTACCTAACTTTTCTTATTCCCTAAGTTGCATTCGTCCGCGGTGTGTGCAAACATTTTAAGGGTACAAGTAACCCGTTGATCGTGCACCAATTACGAGTACATAAAAAAGAAAAAGAATAATAATAATACTCCGTTGAGCCACAAAAGTATCGCAGTACATCTGGGGCGGCCAATGAAGGTTACAGTGAATCGGTAAAAATAGAGGACGTAACTATTCAACTGACGATAGTAGATACCTTCATAGAGCTGAAGTAACATTACACTGGATAGGACTAGGGTTCCCAATGGAAAAATCCCTGCTGAATTATTGTTGCTGATGCTTCTGACCGGTTTTCACTTTTAAAAGTTCCGCACTATAAGTTTCGCATTTAGAATGAGATGACTGCACTTTGACGGATCTCTCTTTTTGAGTTATTTCAAATTAGGATACTTGACGTTGGAGGACTTTTCTTTTTCCTGTCAGAGGTCAAAGGAACTCCTGTCAAACTGTGAAACAATGTTCCGAACATAAGAATTTCGATACTTTCGTATGGCAACACTGTGGTAATGTGGATATCCCCGGCCGATGGTTAGAGAAATTCGATTTACGAACATTTTACTTCCATCGATTGGGGTTTTTTCGTTTTTTGATTATTTTATTCCTGTTTTGTTTACCTACGAACACATGTGGGTAGGTGTATTGCGGCTGCAATGCGAGGTAGGTGGCTCAGGCTTCAAAGGAAGCGAATTAATAATCCCTAAGCCCTTTGGTGGATTGAAACACGAAAGGGGTTGTAACTTTTTCCAGGGATTATTTGAATTCCGCCCCCAGAAGTGCCAGAGCTTTGTTCAGTTCTCTCTTTTAGATTTTTTTTTTTGTTTTTGCTTTTGACTTTGCATAATAAAGGACTTGCGTGTATATGCTACTTTAACTCAAAAAGTTTCTGCCCCCCAACCCCACTGTGGGGTTCCAAGGGTGAGATGGGTATTGACTCCAATCGATTGAAATTCATTGGAACCAGGGAAACAAAGTTTTCCAGCTCTTATGATTTATGCCCAAGAACTTGGCGTGCTATGTGTGGGATGGAAATCCATGTCTTGTGTAGTTGGAAACAATGTCGCTGCACTTGCACCGACCGCCGATATGGTCTACTGGCTCCATGAAGTTATTGCGCAATAGTGGTTAGTTGCTGCTTGTTGCAGCGGAATGCAAGTGTGACACATTTCAATTGAAAAGAAACGTGTGTGTAAACATACTATTGAATGGGGTCGTACGTAACATGCAGCATGCTGGTGATTAAGTGGCTTAATTTGCGGTCGGCTACTCTGCATACGCAGTGTACGTAGTCTGTTGTCGCCGCATCGACGGTTGCCGGCGGCCATGGCCAGAAGGCAGAAGAGATGAAAACTCTGAAACTCTGAAAACACCCAGCGAACGCGTTTAGTTGAGTGAAAATTTCACGGTCAATAGTTTGAGTAGTTTCATTTGAATTAAGCATTTCCCTTTCGTTTTTTCTTCTTCTGTTTTCGGTTTGTCTGTTTTGATATGTTCGTGTCTTGAATTACTTTCGTAATGTTGATGGTGATGGTGATGGTGATGGTCATCATCATGATGATGTTGCTGATGGTGGCGCTGTTGCATTAATGGGTGTGTCGGGTAATCACCACAGGAAGTTATTACGATTGCAAGTGGTGTTGTGATGGTTCCATGGGAACGATTCCAGTCGTTCTAATACTCGTATTCGTCCAAATGACGACTGCATGGTTGAGTTGGGCTCCGAGGATGGAGTAACCTTATCTTTTCTTTAATTTCACGGAATATAAACTGAAACTGTCTGTCGTCTCTAGGTGTGTACATAACCTTTGTGGCTTCGGAAATTGGGACGTTGGCATGGCTTTGGATAGTTAACGTCACTAATTGGTTTTTAAGTAGATGAAGCTGATTTTGTTTTTGGTAGCATTGCTCGAAATGAAATTCGTTCGTCTACTTGAATTGAGAGTCTTGTCTATTACTCAATGTCATCCATGGCTCATAAATTTTTGTGCAATAGCTCACTGATACAGTGATAGAATTTAAGAATCTTTCCGTTGCAAATTTTGACCTTCCTCTTACAACATGTGATGAGAAGCAATTTTGGTTAAACTAACATTTTTTTCTTTTTTTTCTTTGCAGGTATGTTTTTGGAATCAACATTTATGGACTCTATTGTAAGGCAACATATGTAGGTAGGTTTAAACAGTTGCAGTTGGTTTAAAGTGGCTTGTTTTGATTGGTAAAACACTCTCTCTTCGGACAATTCTGTCATTTAGCATGTTGTTAAGGGTGTGGAACCTCTAAATTCAAGGAAGTAATAACTACGACTATCGCATCAACCTGGATGTTATCTAGTCGTCTTTGGAGTAGAGCAGGAAAGTTGGTATCCGTTTAAGGAGCTTTGACAGGTCTGACTGGCTGATAACCCACCTGGCTTTGTCTTTACTTAATAATCAGACTCGATAGCTCTATTGCTGTTACAGTAGCACATGGGCTTTGTGTATGGCTAGTTTTGTCGAAAAGGATGAATGCAAGAACTATTCAGTTCAATTGATCTTTTTAGAGACGTGCTACGAGTAGTTCCTGTTTTCGAATTCGAAAAAGTTAGTAATCACGGCTCTCCATTGACAGTAAACTCCTGGCCAGTATCATTTTTTGTAGAAATATAGATCCATGACTCCACCAGCCAATAAAGCACAACAAACAGTGACTTTTTTGGATGGAACGGCGACTCAACAATGGCTGCGGACGGAAATTGTTGACCCATATCCCCAACGTACGACGCATACAATTTATCAGGCAGCTTTAATACTGTCATGGGCTGGGTCTTATAAACTCAGAAACTAAGATATTTCCCCAAAACCTTTCGTAAAGTCGATGTGTACTATGGCAAACCGACTCATTTGGGTTCTCCTCAACATTACGCCCCGCAACAGCAACAGCTTCTTTGCAGCACACTGTATGCGTATTATTAATTAGGGTATACGTGGTCCGACAACAATGCATGGTGGTTCGAATTACTTTGGTAGATGGACGATTATATCGACGATTGTCGAACTGAAACACGGTCTTCCAAAATTTGCAAACCTTGTTCTATCTTAACAAAGTAAGTTAGCAATTCTAAGAACAAAACACCTATGATGTTATACCTGCAGCAGGCGCCTTTAACAACGTCAACACATCAGCAATCACGACTGCGCTGTCAACTCTGCAGGTAGACGGCTCACTTTTCACTAATCAACTCCAAACTGGGTGAGACTTCTGCTAAAAGATATGTCAGTAGAGGTACGCCGCAAGGCGGTGTCCTCTCTCCCCTTCTCTGGAACTTAGTAGTTAACGAACTACTGATATACCTGGAAGCTGGTGGTAGCAGAGTGATTGCCTATGCGGATGACGTTGCCATAGCCGTCTCAGGAAAACATCTAAACACCATTAAAGAACTCCTCCAAGTAAATGTCAACAGATTAACCCGCTGGGCAGATCGCTGTGGATTGGGAATAAACCCCCATAAAACTGATCTTGTCCTCTTTTCTAGGAAATATAAAATTCCAATCATAGATCCTCCTTCAATAAACGGTACCAGTTTAGCTTTCTCCGATACAGCAAAATATCTGGGTCTCATTTTTGACAGGAAACTAAACTGGAAACCTAACATTCAAGAAAGAGTCAATAAAGCTACAATAGCTTTATTCTCTTGCAAAAAAGCCATTGGGAGCAAATGGGGCCTTCAACCTCGCATAACCCACTGGCTATACATCTCGGTCATAAGACCGATACTTACTTACGGGGTGGTTGTCTGGTGGACGGCCTTGGAAAATGCATTCAACCGCATTAAACTAAGCAGAGTCCAAAGAACAGCATGTCTATGCACAAGCGGAGCCTTGCGGTCTACCACTTGACACCCCTCGACATTTTTAGCAAGCAAGTAGCTGCAACTGCAGCTATTCGCCTTAAAGCGACTAAACAGTGGACAAATAATTCATCTGGCCACGCCAATATTCTTAATACATTAGGAATCCTCACAGAGAACACCGATTACACCATACCTGTACTTTGGTTTGACAAAAACTTCCATGTAAGCTTCCCCTCTAGATCATTCTGGGAGGAGGATGCTTTCATGGAGGACAAGTCAATCCATCTCTACACAGATGGATCTAAAACCCATAGCGGAGTGGGTGGCGGAGTTTTCTCAGATAAGCTAAATCTAAGCCTCTCTTTCCGCGTTCCAAATCACTGTAGCGTGTTCAAGGCGGAAATTTTGGCGATTAAAGAAGCTCTGTCCTGGCTGAAGAAAAACGTGATATCTGTAAAGGATATCCGCATATTTTCGGTTAGTCAGGCCGCCATCAAGTCCCTGGACTCGGTCTCATTATATTCTAGAACCGCCCTTGAATGCCGATCATCTCTCATGGAGATGGCAGAGTAGTTCAACATTCACCTTTGTTGGGTGCCGGGCCACAGAGACATTCCAGGGAACTGCAGAGCCGATGAACTCGCCAAAATTGGAACCATTCTACCTATTCTACCGGACTGTTAACGTCTATGTTTTCTAGATCGTTTAGGTCGTTGTAGAAGAAAGCTTCATCTGGGAGAGAGTTTTGTAGTAAGGAACAGTCTTTTTTTCATTGAAAGATGATTTAGAGAGTGAAGCGCGGAAAACTACTGTGCATACCGACAAACTGCTCTTTGAATCTAGAAGAAGAAGACGTAGTGAGTTTTGATCGTTGCATAATGTAACCATTTTGAAATAACTTTGGCTGTGCTTAAGCTGCAATCGCAAGAGACCGCCGGAATTTTTGCCGCAACTCATATGTCGGGTTTCATCTGATTACATCAAGAAATCCCCGTGGTGCTTGAGCATGAAAAGCGCGCGATCGAAGATATTGAGAAATTGTACGTAACGCACGGAAGTTTTACCAACAGGTAAAAGAACGTGTCACGGTAAGAAGACCCGTACAGGGATGAAGAAAGAAACCTTGTAGTAGAGTCATAGTCGGTGTTCAGATAATGGAAACATTTTTTCTGCAAACTGCATAAAGGCAGAAAAGCTTAATATCCCGTCGTCAGGCAGAATACGCCATTCAACTTACACGATGACAGCCAAAATTTCCGTCCCCATGACCAAAACGAAGTTAGCATAGCAACATCTAAGCTTAAATGCAACAAAAAATGTTTGACCTGATAGCTTATCTGCCGAGGTATTCAAAGCTGCTGGAATTTAATTTGTGGAGAGCAGGCACTAACTCATTTCTCAGATCTGGTCAGAGAAGTGTATGCCTGATGAATTTAATCTCAGCATCAATCGACTGAACCGCACAAAAGGAGACCCTCGCAATTATGCCAACTATAGAGGTATGAGTCTCCTTAACACCGGATACAAGATAGTATCTGCCATATTGTGTGAACATCTGAAACCCTTCGTCAACATCATGATTGGCCCTTATCATTGCTGTGTCAGATCAAGAAAGTCCATAATCTCGGTCAATGGTAAGTGACTTTCAACCGATAATCGATCGCCTGGCTGTGATCCTCTTCAAGGCATCATTCCAATACATCATTTACACACGCCCTACCGATGAAGCTGAAGACTCTATCAAGGAAGAGCTCTATGACCTCCTGGGCGGAGTATGATGTCAAAATTGTACTCGCGGACTTCAATGCCAAAACAATTTTGTGCGGATTAGCTGGAAAGCGCAGTCTCCACGACACGACAACGGCTCCTGGCTAATCGATTTTGAAGCAGCTCGTAACACTGTGATAAGTAGACTAGGTCTCAAAGATACGAATCCACACAGCAACCTGGCACACTCCAGACGCTCGAACCGATAACCAAATCGATCATGTGCTAATAAAGCCAAGGGACGCATCATACACTCTGAATGTGCAGCCATTCAGAGAGGCAAACGTCGACTCTGACTACTTTCTTGTTGCAGCCAAATTCAGAGGTCGACTATCCAACGAGAAGAAGCTGTGACCCAAAAAAATAAATTAAACATTGGAAGCCCAATGAGTGACTGGAGTAGCCAGAGGCTACAAAACGTGTCTTAGCGAGAGACTCTTCGCTGTACATTCACGATCTATAAAATCCCAAAATCTGTGGAACCGGTATCGTGACATCATCAAAGATGTCGAGATCATCGTATCATACCAACCACTACCGAAAACGAGCCTTTGGTATGATTATAAGTGTGTACGCCGGAAAAAGGTGACATAACCTGCAAACGCTGCAACGTAAACAAGAGTATCCAAGAAGGGAGGAGAAAAAAGTCTTGCGTTAAAAGAAAAGGGCCAACGAGTTTCCTAGCTCGAGAATAGCGAACAGTCCCGATATAGAAACAACATCCGGATGTTTTTCAGGAAAGGGAAGCCCGGAACGCACAGGGAAGCGTCAATCAACCGCCTCAGGCAAAATGTCACTGTTGACAACAGTAATTTCGAAGTGGTTAGGAGCTTGCCTACCTCGGAGTAAATATTAACTCCACGAATGACACCCTGGTGGATATTCGGCGAAGAACGAAGCCGCTGTTACTTCGGTTTAGCGAAACAAATGGGTTCAAAACTCCTAACCCGGCAGACGAAATGCATGCTCTACAAAACATTGATCCCGCCAGTACTACTCTGTGCAGACAAGTACTGGACGATAAGCAGGACAGCACAACAGATATTGAACACTTTCGAGAGAAAGAACCACGAACACTATGAGTTGTATGAGGATGTGGATGTAGTCCAAAAAACACGTCGATTACACTGGCTCTGCCACATCGAACGAATGGATAATAATGCTCCAGCAAAGGGTGCCTTAGAATCACAGACCCCAAGTTCGAGGCGGCAAGCTAGACCGAACCTCCGTTTTAAGGACCAAGCCGTCGCGGATGTCAGAGCGCTTGGTCTACATAACAGGAAGCAGCGCTCTCGGGATCGGAAGGAAGGCTGCTGCTCTCTTCACGAGTCGGGATCCTGTTAAGTAAATCGACTAAATCTTCACACTCCGGCAGATCCTGGAAAAACTCAAGAAATCCAAGTCGATACCCAACATATCTTCATCGATTTTAAGGCCGCGTATACGAATATACGAGACGTACAGACGCATTTATAGAGACGAGCTACTCGTATATAGAGCTATGATGTCAAAAAAGGTTTCAGATAAGGTGACGCGATGACATGTGGCTTCTTCTCAAGCGAACACTGGAGGCACAGTCTTTCAAAAATCTCTACTACTAGCGCACGCCGATGATTTCAGCATAATTGACAGAAACGGAAGCTGCTAAAATGGGTTTAGCGGTAAATGAGAGCATAACCAAGTGTATGCTGTCAACAACAGCAAGGTACCTGTTAGGCCGAGAGTTTTCCGGATGAGTAGAAGAAGGGAATGCTCGTCAAGCTCCCTAAAAAAGGCAACCGAATGCAGTGCGAAAACTGGAGAGGCATCGAAAAGGCGTTTGATAGTGTCAATCGGGATTTTATTTGGCGTGCCTTGTGCAGGAGAGGTATCCCAGATAAATTAATAGCAATTATTAAGGCTACGTACGATGGGTCCACATGTCACGTTTTGCACAGAGGAAAGCTGTCTGAGGAACTCGAAGTCGAAAATGGAGTTCGGCAAGGCTGCATTCTTACACCAATATTGTTTTCATTTGTGATCAGCGATGTGCTAAATCGGCTTTATCGATGGGAAATGGAGGAATTCGATGGACTCTTACATCTGAACTCAAACACCGTGACTGACGTTGACGATGTATGCCTACTATCTCACAGAATAATGGACCTTCACCAAATGACAGCAAATGTGGAGAGGGAAGCAGACGTCGTTGGGCTGAAAATTAACTCATCAACTCATACTCTTAGATGCATTGCTAGACAAACGGTTGAGAGAGTAGAGAGTTTCCAATACCTCGGGAGTATTGTCTCAACCGATGGCGGAACCGAACTGGATATAGCCAGCCGAATAGGTAAAACGAAGTCTGCGTTTGGGATGCTATCTAAAATTTAGCGAAGTAATGCAATCAGCTTAAACACCAAGCTACGACTGTTTCGTTCCAACGTTGAGTCCGTGCTGCTATATGAATGTGGTACTTGGAGAGTGACCACTGCTATCACAAGAAAGCTGCAAACGTTCGTTAATAGGTGCCTGCTTAATATCTTAAGGATTTTCTGGCCAAACGGTATCTCGAACGAACAGCTTTATGAAAGAACCGATCATTAACCTATAGGCACAGCCATACAACGACGAAAGTGCCAGTGGATTAGTCACACTTTCCGAAAAAGTGACAGGTCCATAGCTAACCACGCGATGCAATGGAATCCGCTTACTCAGGATGGCAGAATACGCGGCGGTCCTAGAAGTACATGTAGTGGTAGACCTTCTGATTTGTTTATAAAATATTTTAGCGGTTTCAACGTAGGAATTTGGATCAAAATAATCACTTCACAGCCACCTATCATCAGTCGTATCCCAAAAGATGGAGTTTAGAATTCACAGGTTCATTGAGAATATTGCCTGATTTGACGAAGTCCTGGACCATAAAGAATGCCTTCCCGAAACTTGCATAGAGCTTTACTTTTCTAATTGCTCACAGCTTCTATTCTGTCTGTGACAGAGAATTTCAAAACTAAACCACTGAACATACTCCAAAGTCGGGTATTATTCCTTCTCCTTCTCTTCCTTCTCTTAAGCAGCAGAACCTTTATCGAATTTCGGTTGATTAACCCTCCCGGAGTGTGGAAAACCATATTACCCCCAACAGTTACGGTGATAAGTAGACACCCAGATTTGTTTGTGGAACTTCTGCCTTTGCCGTTGCCACTTCGCATCTTTGCAATCGCTGCTCGACAGTAACTTTTACTACTTCAGTTGACGTTGTAGCTGAAGGCTTCGCAGAAATTAAAATCTTCACTCTCACTGGGTGATGAAATGACAACAAAAGATTCGTAGATAGGTACAGATGCAAATGTGGTAATGTATTCAGAGATACTCGTATACAGATAGAGATGCAATGATGTAGATTTCAAAAGATGCAGATGAAATGGTTTCAACAAATACCCCGACCATCAGTTGCATCCCTTTATGTTTATCCTTACGAAATGAAGTTATAAAAGTTTACATTGCCACCGTCACTCCCTGTTGTGTATTCGGGTATCTGCGTATATTCGGGCGCGTATCCATGGTTTCTGCTGCTGCCGCCGCTGCTGCAGTTGTTGTTATTGTTGAGTTGGGCAAAAGTTTCCTGTCGCCGTTTTTTAAAAAGTTAACTTTGGTTATTTATTTGTTTCTCTTCTGTTTTGCACTTTTTCTCCGCATTTCTCGCTTGCATTTACGACGATTTCATTTATTTTTTGTTTTTTTTTTTTCCTCATTTTATCTGCAACTGAAATTATCCTTGAAGGAAGGGAAATGGCTTTTCCCTTCCGGCCCACGGCGGCGTAACAAAAGAAAAAAAACGAAAGCATGATGAGGTGAAATTGTAATTTCCATTTTTCCAAGTGATGGCAGACAGCAGGAGAAGCGAGAGTATCCTGCGTATCACTTTTATTCTGCCTTCTTCTGCCACCTTCTCTCTCCTTGAGGAGAAATTAAAATTTAAAATCAAAAATAAATTAGAGGACGAGAAAATAAAAATCCAAACTTTTCCAGGATACTTTTCTGAATGTTCAACTTCACGCCTTCGATTTGGATTGGAATTCGAGTTCAAAATCGAATCGCAGTTGCCGGGGGGTGGGTGATGCGAATGACGGTTATCGGCAAAAGTTTATATTTCTTTAATGTCAGGTGTGGATCGGGAGCGACAGATGATTTTTTATAACTCCACGGGAATTGAAACTAGGTGACACGGATAAGTTGGCTAGCTAAAGTTTGTCATCAGAGGTTCGAATTCAGATAGTCTCTGTGGCGTCGGCGGCGTCTGTTTTATTAGAACCGGGGTCATGATTTTGCTTTTCCTTTTCTTTTGTTGAGTTGATTTTATTGATGATTCTATTGTAGTTGTTCGGGAAAAGTCATAAAAAGAAAGTTTTCATCGAAAATCAATGACTACAGAATGGATATGTTATGGTAAGTTGTTTTGATAAGACGCAAAATTCGCTTCAAGGTAGGGACAAAGTTTTGGGAGACAGTTGTTCTGTGTTATTCCAACTTTTTCTGAAATTTCAAGAAATAAGTGCTATACCATTGGCATGGCGTCTAAATTAGATTAGCCGCAATATGTTCAGGTTTCGTCTGAATACGTGCCAAGATAATGATGAATCTTTTTTTTTCTGACAATATTGTTTTACAAATACACTTTGTAGGCTTTTGACAGAGAATTGCAAAGCTAAACCACTGAACACACTCCTGAGTTGGGTTCCTTCTCCTCCTGTGGATCCACACTTTATCGAATTTTGGTTGATTTACCATCGCGAAGTGTGGAAAACCTTATTGTCCCCGACAGTTTCGTTGATGAGTATGATATTTTTGAGTACCTTGAGATGGGTTGTACAGCAGGATTGTTTGGTTTTATTGTTCAGGTTTATTGTTCCTCTGCATTGAGCTGCCAAGCTCCTGAAAATAACATTTACCGAAAAAACGGCAGCTGTATTCAGGAAGATCATGTATGCTGCTATAGCCTTATGATTTTAGGTCGGCTTAAACTTGTGGCAAGACAAGATGTTTTTTGATAAATGAATATTTTAAGAAATATAGGAAAGTGAACCTATCTTTGGTGATAAGGAACAATTTTTGAGATGAAGTTACTAAGTTCAAAGGAAATAGCAAAACCGATAAAGTGTGTCCTGAAACAGGACTAGCACGTGGGAAACAGTATTGTATCGGCAATATGAAGGGATAGCCTCACACCCTATAAGCAGGCGGCAAGGTACAGAGAAAGGACATGTAGCCGAGTTAAGAGTTCTAAAGCAGAACAACGAAGAAAAATCACGCTCACCAAATTTACTCTTCAATAAATCGATTGTAGCGTGTGCTGTGTGGCTTGTGGAATCATCCTGTTGAAACCACATGTCGTCCAAGTCCATATCTTCCAATTCGAGCCAAAAATAATCGGTGATCATGGCACGATATCGCTGATCATTCACAGTAACATGACGATCGTTATCGTCGACGAAAAAATATGGCCCAATAACGCCGCCGGCATGCAAACCGCCCCAAACAGTTATTTTTTGTAGATGAAGTGGTGATTCATGAAGCACATGTGGATTTTCACCCGACCAATAACGCATATTTTGCTTATTGACGAATCCATTGAGCCAAGAATGAGCTTCGTCACATCTTCTCCAGAATCCAATGGGAGAACGTACGTCGCTTCAAAGGTCCATCGACTTCAATTCTTGAGTCAGCTTGAACTTGTATGGGTGTAAACCGCGATCCTTACGCAAAATACGCCATAATGTGGTCTGAGCGATGCCCAATTCTTGAGTACGCCGTGGAATTGACTGATTTGGATCATTTGCTACGGACGCCTGAACGGCAACGATATTTTCGACACTTCGACCAACCCGTTATCTCACTGACACGGCAATATCACACAACGAATATGTAGACTCAAATTTTTGCACTAAACTTGTTATTGCCTGTCTACTAGGGCGAGAATTACGACCGAAAATTGGAGTTAACGCTCTTAAAGTTGCCGTCACAGTCTTATAATTTGCAGACGTTGCTCGTTCGTGTACTTTACCATGATGAAAATGTTGAGTTTACTGAATAAATTGACAGTGACAGTCTGATTATTAGTGAAAGAGTGCGTTCACAAATTAAATTCAAAGTTGTCAAGTCCATATTGGAAAAGCTTTTATATACACCTGCCTGCTGAGAAACAACGAAATGTGTACTTTAACGCGCAGCCTAACGACGAATTCTCGGGATTTAACATACCTACGCGTGTCGCCCACTAAGAGGAAGCGGCTGACATTACTGAAAATTACTGAAACAGAAGTTAGCAGCGTCATGCAGTCAGACCAGATCATATATCCTCTGAAATATGGACAACAATCGGAAATATTGGGTTTAAATGGCTCGCTACTTTGTTATATAAAATTATGAGCGGTGATCCGATGTCCAACCAGTGGGGGATAGCTTTCTTGTTCCACTGTATAAGGGTAAAGGTGACACGAGAAATTGCAATAACTACAAATTGGTGATACTAATGTCGCGTACTATGGAAATATACGACTGAGTTCTAGATAACCGACAACGCAAAATATTTGAACTCTGTGGCAGTCAATGCGACGTTGTGGGAGGCAGGTCGACATACGACAAAGGATAATAATAGAGAAACATCCCAAAGGTTAGAAAGCTCTGTACATCGTCTTCATCCTTTTTGAAAAATCGTGCAACTCCGCTACATAGACCAAAAGAGCGATGTCGTGATCGAGGTAAGACAATGGTGCTACTCCCACAACAACATCCGAACAGAAATCTGCAGATATGAGCAAGGAAACTGAACATTGTAGTAGAATCGCCGTCGGTGCTGAGGAATAAAGAAACCGCTTTTATAGACTGTTAAGAGGCAGAGTCGGCCATGCAGAACTAGTCTTCTTGGACTAGTAAAGAAAGTAATATCTAAATTAAGAGCTGCTGGCCCGGACGCACAACATGCCGACCTATTTAAAGCAGTAGGAGATGTCTTGGTCAACTCACATCCACGATGTTCTCGGAGGAAAGAATGCCTGGCGAATGAAACCTAAGCAATGCTTTTCCGATCCCCAGAAATGCAGACCGTCTAAGCTAGCTCAACTGCAGAGCCATTATCCTTCTTCATATCGCGTGTAAGAACCTTTATGCCGTTTTGTGTAAACGCCTCAAAATATTTATCAACGATAGTGCGGCTTTATGACGGCTAATTACAGTAACATTCACACTTCGGTGGATTCTAGAGAAAACCCAAAAGGCACCACCACTTTATAGATTTCAGGGGCGCATATGATAACATCTAGAGAGAAGAGCTATACAGAGCCAAGTTTAGCTTTGGCATGTTTGCTAACTTCATCAGACTGTGCTCTGTGAAGTTCGGAAGTTCAGACAAAGTGCCGTGCGACTTCTTAAATATTATGATATTGGTACTCGTAGTTGGGAAAATCGTGTCAAACCCGGTAGCCAACACCAAATGTACAATTTTCCAAAAGACTGTGCTAGTGGCATTGGAGCTGATGCTGCAAAAATAAGCTTTGCTGTAAATGAAGGTAAATGCGCTGTAGGTACTCAAAAAAGAACGTTCAACATCGACAAATAGGACAGAACGTCCCTTTACACAGCCATTACTTTGAAATATGGATTTTTTTCACATCCGATTCTTTGACTTTTAAACTCGTTTGCGTTGACGGACTTAAGAAGAGCACATATTACAGCAAACTTTTGAGTGCGCATCAGTCGTCTGAAATGGCTAGGAAGTGTAAAGCAAATGAATATTAACGTTTCGGCTCGAAGGGTCTTCGATTCCATCCCAAAGTGACGAGCTCTTCCTGTTCAAACCAAGGCTCAATGACGTGGCCGAAAGATAAATAATTCAACCTATTTGAAGTAATAAAGGATGTTGTACACATCGAAGGAAAAAATATAATTTCAGAAAATTTCCCTGTAAAGGTTAAAACTATAAGTCACAGTGGAAACATTCAGAAAACACAATGACACCCACTGGAGTTCTCATTTCCATACTCAAAATTCAGTTCCCAGGTAACCAGATCTTCACCGCTTTACAACTATTATATGTTAGCTACTATTATTAGAATTGCAAATGAGCTGAGTAATAAAAGACGCCGTCGTTGTTGGTATTTGTCATCCATTGTGAGTTGGCAGTTGAGGCTATTAAATATTAAAGACAACACTGAATGGATAAATCGGTTGCCCTTTTGAATTAAAGCAGTCGATGTAAACATAACCTTCGTTGAGATGCAATTGAGATGGGGTTTTGTTTTCGTGCATTTTAACGTCTACACGCAGATATACTCGTATGTACAAATGATGTAGTTGCGCTCTCTATCAGATCATGCATACAGATTGATTATTCTAAGGCCTATGAATGGGGTCAATCAGGAAGGCCAGTCCTCTCAAAAACGAGGTTTTTCTCTTAACG
This sequence comes from Volucella bombylans, assembly GCA_949129095.1. Taxonomy (NCBI): domain Eukaryota; kingdom Metazoa; phylum Arthropoda; class Insecta; order Diptera; family Syrphidae; genus Volucella; species Volucella bombylans. The sequence goes on along the minus strand of OX422141.1, from coordinate 197,264,867 downwards.
AGAAGGAGGATGCCTAGGGGTCTGATTCTAGTCGCATTATAGCAAACAGACTGTAAAGGTCTTTCATGGTAATCTTCCGATTGAAAGGAATGTTCCTTGGTTCAACGGCCTTGTCCGCCGTTTTTATGGTCTTATGATGCGAAATATATACTCTGTTTAGGTTAGAGTTTGACCGAGTAAAGTAACTTAGTAGGACCTTCACGAGTAGCTCTAGAAACGGCCTAGGCTGACGTCTTTGTGAAAAACGATGACCTTAACGATGAGTCATCGTTAGTTAAATTTGCGTCTGCCTGTCTTGTTATAGGTTCATCCAACAGAGGTGTAATTTTAAGTCAATAGAAAAACGCAAAATGTTTTCGGATCTGCTTACAAGTAGTCATACTTTTGATGAAATTTTTCATCACGAATAACAGCTCTGATATTTTCTTTTAGTGCATGAATCGTTGTTGCAGCATTGGCGTAGACTTTGTCTTTAACATAGCCCCAAAGGAAAAAGTCTAATGGTGTTAAATCGCACGATTTCGGCGGCCAAATGAAGTCTCCATTTTGAGAAGTCTCACGTCCAAGAAATTTGTCACGCAATAGAGCCATTGTTTCACCAGCTGTGTGGCATGTGACCTCGCCGTCCCACTGAAAATACACGTCGTTCACGTTCATAGCATCAATTTCAGTCAAAAGAAAGTCAGTCAATATCGTTCGATAAGCAATCCATTCACTAAAACGGTCGGACCAGCATCATTTTCGGAAATATATGGCCCAATGACACCGCCAGTTTAAAAAGTGCATAAGACTGTCACATGTTGCGGATGGAGACGTTTTTCCACTATTTTTCTAAGATCTTCAGAGCACTAGATGCGACAGTTTTGTTTATTTACGTACCCACACCAATAGGAATGAGCTTCATTGCTTAGAATGAACAGCGAAACATCAGCCAATCGTGTGGGCCAAGGTCTTTATGCAAAATGCGGTGCAAAGTTGTTGCGGATAGGCCTAATCACTATGATCATTTCGAAGTGGACGTACCTGGGTTTTCAGTTACACTCTCAGCTTGAAGTCTTCATATCACTAGCCTGACCGAAACGTTCAAATTTATGATTGATGATGACCAAAAGCAGTATGAACTTCACGAAACGTTTCCGCGATATTCTCAGCGTTTTTGTAGTGAATTTTCACTATTTCACCACATTGTGCGAGTATGTATCGATCCATATTTAATAACCTCCAAGTTTTTACCTATCCAAAGTCATTGCAATGATAGTTTCATGTTGACAGTTCAACAATGGCGCAAAATTTAAAATGACACCTCTCATTCGATTGCTCTCTATGTTGTGAAGAACAGCTGGAGTGCTGCTGAACTCTCACACCATTTCCGAGCTAAATTACTCAGTCGTGTCTGGTGCCCAAGTCCCAGGAAATATAATCACCTTGCTACGCTGGACCTGCTACGCAGGAGCAGTATCTGCGTTGGGGTTGCCTACATCCTCGGGAAGTGCTTCTATTACCAGTTGGGTGTCTTCTGAGCATAAACGTGGGGGGCAAGTTTCAGGCAAACAAAGCGAATACGTATAAGGACGTCTCTTGTCAGTTACCAGTCAGCGGTGTTTCTTCTGCATGCACATAATTTTTGAGGTATTGAACTTGTGTGCACCATCTGGTGTTCCAGCCATCGAAGCCGTTTAATTCGAATTCTTTTGGTCGTGTCGCTACTCAGCATGTACAATTTGTGTTTGAATTTGTGCCTACACCACCAGATGTGATCATCAAAGGACACATAGGATATGGGCTCTTCAATTTTCTTTTAGAATTTGCTGGACTAAAAAAAATCGGTGGTGCGTCAAGGGAAACTTGTTAAACGCACTAGCTTGTCATAAGCTAATCACAAATCGTGCTATTGCAGATAATTTCAAATACATCAACTTCATAATCCTGTCTTTTGTCGGCCGCTTTATTCGGCGCAAGTAGAGGTCCAGTATGTTCAAGACATCAAACATACTAATTGGCATCGCTGTTGCAGTATTATTAAAAGAGGTTTGCGGTAGTGTCTCGACTAGCTGAAGCAGCGTAAAACCTTGCTACACGCATGTATTCTATCTAGATGGCAATCTAGATGGGATGCTAGCGAAAATGGCAAGGTTACTTACGGTTTTCTAAGGGATGTGCTAACCATGAGAATTTTTCCTGAACGGAATTTTAACCTCAGCCTGGGCTTTTTGTTGACCGGGCATGGCTCTCTTAATGCATTCTTGCATAAGAGGGGGCTTAGCGAGGTTGCGATCTGCTCATGTGGAGCCACTTATGAGGACTGGCTTCATGCCTGATGTGAGTGTCCCAATTACGCTGACATTAGGAACTTGCGGGCTATGGGCATCACCTTTAATGGTGAGGTCTACGATGTCAGTGGAATTATCACTGATACCGTACGGTTCGAAAGAACCCGTAGTTTTGCAAAAAAGGTATTTAATAGAAGACGCAGTAGGCAGCTAGCGGGTAGATTATAGGAATTTCAAATTTCAGATTGTTGAAAGGCCGCCGGTCCTGGGCAGTGAGGTGCCCAACTGGAAGTAACCTCAAGGTTACGAAGCTTGACCGGAAGCTATATTCTGGTACCATGGGAGGTCAGGAGCCCCCGGAACTATGGTTCCGGCCTTACCTATGAGTTGGCCCTCTTGTGAGAGTATCGTGGTGGCTGTAAGTTTTTACCCAAAACCGCGGGGAGAGTAGACCGAATGGAGCTTGGACATCTCATGGCTTAGCATATGTTGTAGTGTGCTACAACCTGTGCTCAACCATGGAATTGCTATGGAACCATCTGGTTTGCTAGATGTGGAGTTGCATTGCAACCTGGTGCCATGACCCACATAATGGCGGAGGTATTAGATAGGCCTCGACCCAAACCAAACCAAACTCGACACCAAAGGGGAAGTTCGTGCCTTACACAAGAATTCGAATCTGGTACTTTTGGTAGTACTTGTACGCATTGTTTTGATATCTTGTGCGAAGACTCACCGTAGGCTTAAGCCCTCACGACAGGTACCTACGTAAAACACAAGAGACATCTGTCTCGACTAGCCTGGTTAGCGTTCTTATCCATGAAGATGTTGACCGTTCAAGTGAAACATTTACGAGTTTAGTTTTAAGCGACCTTAATAATTGTGTGCCAAAAACTGGTGAAAGATTCAAACCATCGACTTTTTCTCTATTTACGGTTGCTTTAATAAAGATAAAGAATATTCAAAAAGCAAAGATTTCGGCGCCCTAATTTCCAGGAATATGTTCGTACTCTGAACAAATCAATATCAACGCAACAACGATTGGAACTACGAACTCAGTACCTTGGACAAGTAGGGAAAGACTCTTTGGAATATAATGCGAGTATTAAAAAACAAGCATAGAATTACCCAGGTCTATAGAGCCCTTCATATATTTATTACACTGATAAGGACACAGCTAATTCTTTAGCGGATATTTTCATGAGAAACTATTCCATCGCGTCAAGCTCAGGCGATCCCCTATTTATTTCCAGAGTGGACTGCACGATTGAAGTCTCAACTTGTGCAATCCAACCTTCCACCTTTGTTTGTAGTAGCACGGTTACTTCCTTGATAAAAGTCTGAAATCAAGACAAGCTCAAGGCCTGGATCAAATCAAAAATATTTTTCCCAACCATCTCCCGAAGGCTGGTATAGAGTACATAATATCTCACGGATGCTTGGAAATTGTAAAAAATATTACCTATACTCAAATCTGGCAAGCCTACAGAAAATGCTGCGAGCTATAGATCAATAAGTCTGAACACAATGTTTTACCTAGTGAGCAATTTGGTTTCAGGGAAAATCATAACATAGTTCACCAAGCGGTTAGGATAGGTAAAATCATAAAAACAAATCGTGTACAAGGGGTGTCAACAGTTATGATTCTCTTGGGCATTAAAAAAGCTTTTGACACTGTGTGGCATAATGGCCTATTATACGAATTGCTAAATTACAGCCCCCCTCAAATATATTTATGTAAAATTGCCCAAAGTTTCTTGTCTAACCGGTTCTTTCAGACTCATGTAATAATTCTGTTTCCGCTTCGTTAAATGTCAAATGTGGTGTACCCCAAAGTTCCGTGCTTGGACCCATATTATATACAATATGTTAATTTGTTTACGTCCGTTGCTCTCAAATTGTAAGTCTGCTATTTTTGCTGATGACATAGTTTAAAATATACTTTCAAATAACCAATACTTTCAGAAATCTAAAGACAAATCTTTAGATTTCAGTACGTACGACTTCTTTTCCTCCCAATCGATGTGTTTGTTGCAATATTTGTACTTTTGCAATCAGATGAGTCCGAGGAAAACCATAAACGTCTTCTTGAGCCAGAGTTTCTCTTGATAAATCATATTGAAGAACCATCACATGATTCACGGTTTTCCACACCCAAATTGATATTAGTCGCACTCATCTTGATTATAACGGTATAATATTTATTTCTTTAAAACCACTAACAAATACGGTCTGGGAGTAATGTTGAAAACGCCGAAAAAATATGTAGTCCGTGTAATATTGGTAAAGTATACATTAGAAGTTAAAATAAACCCAATTACACTTTATTCTTAATAATAATTAATTTGACTCCAAAAGTACTTGATCATCTTGCGCCAATTACACTTTGACTGACTAATTTATTTTACTTTAAGATGACACAAAAAAATTCACCGTTGTCATTAAGCGCTCGTCGCCAGTGCATTTGAATTGCGTTATTGAAACGATTTACATTAGAGTATGGAGTTCATAAAAACGGCCTCTGAAATAGAGTACTTATTATTCAATGGCCAAACAAAATTTGTCCATTAATGGTGTTAATCTTTAGTATTCAGGAAAGCTACTCGTATTATAAGTATAAAAATACTATACCAAGGCCTATGACACGTGACAAAGAAAAATCGGAGAAAAGTAAAGATTTGCGGTCACAGCACTTGCAAGATCGTCACAGATTTCTCGATTTTTTTTTGAGTGCCAATAATTTTAAATATACATGACTTAGATTTTTTTTATAATTTTGTGATAGCCCACACCACTTGACCTATCACCCGTATCCGGTTTAACGTTGATTTTTGGGACACCCTTTATATAATGGGTGATTTTTTAAGCTTTTCGTTTTTAGTTGTCAAAAAGAAAAACACAGGAAAATTGCAAAAGTGTATACAATTTTTACTTGAGTTGATAAATCAATGCATCAATCATGTCCAATTTTGAATCACTTTTTCGCGCATATTGGCTGGTATCCCGCTAATAACACATGTAATGTTGTCTTCCGAGGCTGCAATTGACACTAGTTTATCGGCATAGACGATTGATTTGACGTAACCTCACAAAAAAATAGTGTAAAGACGTCAAATCGCCTCATCTAACCGACCAATTCAGCTGTCCAAAACGAGAGATAAATTGCTCACCAGACTCATTTCTGAATTGGTCCTTCGATTCGCGTGCTGTGTGGCATGTAGCGCCGTCTTGCTGGAACCACATATCGACCAGGTTCAGCTGCTGCATTTTGGGCAGAAAAAAAATTCAAAATCATTGAACGGTCGCCATTGACTCTAACGTCGTTCTCACATTGTTCTCATTTTTCTGGGTGCATTGGCAGCCCTTGTATTGCCTGAGTTTGCTCATCGAACCAAATACGGCAGTTTTGTTTATTAACATACCCATTCAACCAGAAATGAGCTTCGTCACTGAACATAATTTTTCGATAAAAAACCGGATCTTCCTCCAGTTTTTCTAAGGCCTGAAGCAGGTCGTTCAGCTTCTTGCATGAGATGAATTTTGTAAGGTTTTAGACCAAATAACACAACCCCAATTGTTGCGAACGGCGACGAATGGACAAATCACGGTCTTCATTAACACTGGCGGAAACAGTAGCAATAGCGTGAAATTAGCGAGAAATTTGGTCACTATGGTTTGAATTGGTTGCTCAGTAGGTCGAATAAAATTCAATAATTTGTAAGCGTTGTTCGGGTGTAAGTCTTTCCATGATGAAAGGGCAATGCTAACTTTGGCACGTGTCACGTAACACGCGTGAGCTGTCAAAAATAGAGCACTGAAAAACCAAACAGCAACAATTCACCCTTTATATACTCGTATATTTATTCATTTATTTTTAATTTGTTGTTTTTCTTTTATATAAAAGGTTTGTCCGCTTTTCCTTTTGTATTTTCTATTATATTGTAAACTAGCTGAACCTGTGCTCGCCTTGCTTCGTCCTCTAAAGGGTTCCTCATGCCTACAAATTGTATGTAATATCAGAGCGAGTGAAAAAACATCAAAGTATTTGTCGAAGTCCATAAAAGTGTTGTGTACAATAAATTTTGTGGATTAATTGCATTTTATCAATGTCGTTCCAATGGGTAGCTTTCAGCCCTTAAGTGCAGATTTCATAAGTCTAAAAAACCAACATGCTCTAAACTGTTATCAAACGTAATAAAAAATGCAATACTATAAATTATTTACAATTGTACTTTATTATAGTAAAAATGTTTTACAAAGCTTCTTTGTAAACAATGTTTTAGGTTGCGTTGCCTGGAGTTTCACGCCCGCGGTACACACTGTTTGTTCCTGCGCCTTATTTATCGTCATCGCGAAGCAGACGCTGATGGAAAATTGCACACGCTTAAATTGAAACGGAAAACTTTTCGGTATGATCCGAATTCGAGGGATAAATACATCATCGCCGGCACAGCAGCCCGTCAACACTTCCGCTTCTACCAGATTTCGTTGCAAAGTTGTAACTCTAAGTCGAGTGCCGGTACACACCTTAGGCGGACCCCAGTTTCTTAGGAAAACAATATGTACACCCACTTTTAGTTTTAATGTATGTGATGGAAACCCGGGAGCAGAAAGCGAATTTAAAAATTCGGCCGGATAGGTGGTTGTTTCTTCTTGGTCCATAACCCGGTTGATTGAAGTGAACTCTACACTTTGACCATCAACACGTGTCGTTATTAATAGCTGCAGCTTCATCATTCCGAGGCGACAAAATAGCTCGCTCACAAAGCCAAGAGTTCTCAATTAGTTGCGATATATCACCGTAAACAGATGAGATAAGTTCTTCGGTAGAAGACGCTGTTTGGCAAAAATGATGTGATAAATTTACTTTGCCATTTTCTTCCGGAAGCCTTCCTCCACCAATTTTAAGTAATAAATCAGAGAAATGTTGTGCGTTTGGATTGCCTCCTGTTCGTGCCCGCATATTGATGGTCAAGTGCCTTTGAATAACACTGGACCAGAGACTTGACTTTATCAGACAGTCATTTACTTCGGCAACGTTTGCCTAAAGTCTCCGCAAAATAGCACTGTAATGCCTCCCATCGGTCGATCATTTTGTCGTATATCCTGTAAGGTTCTGTTAACGGCTTCCACTGCCCTACGGTATGCCATAGTGCATTCTTCCCAAACAATTAGAGAACAGTCACGGAAAACTCCAGCTTTATCACTATTTCGGGGAATGTTGCAAACTGGACTTTCAGTGGTGTCTAATTGTATGGGTATTTTAAACATTGCATGAGAAGTTTTATCACCAGGCAGCAATGTACGAGTAGCTGCTATTCACAGCCAAGCCAAGCGCTAGTATTACCCTTGTTAAAAAAGTTTTTTCGGTACCACCGAGTGCATCTAAAAACAACAATTCTCCAAAGCTGTTGGTGGCGCTTTGACAAATACGATCGACAATTCTCCGCTGCTCTGCTGTAAGGCTAGGCACACCGTCTCGAAGTGGTTATGCTGTTTCGACGGGGTCATAGTTGGTTTCAGATATATACTCTATGTTACCACGCTAACCATCTGAGTTTGGTTCGGGCAAACCATATTTTGACAAAAGGTTACCACCAATAGACAAAATTGTATCTTGTATAGCTTTTAAACAGCAATTAAGAACACTGTCCCACAGCGCGTCGTTCAGTTCGCCACCGCCAATAATTAATTTGCCTCGTGTCTCGGAAAAAATCTTCTGATAAACTCTGTTGATATTTTTGCCACAATAGAGCAGCAACAGAAAGTCCGCAGAATACCAACATTATGGCAAACATATGGCGCAAGAGACGTAGGCTCTCGCAAGTGCTGGTAGTCATCCAGCATATTTCGCGCCCGGCAAGCAGCTTGAAATTTGGGATATTCGACGTAATCAACCATTCGCAAGGCGGCGAAAGAAGTGAGTCCTCGTACTGTGTGCAACAGCAAGCGTAAATAATAACATTCCGAATTGTTTGGATGAACTGTATAGACCCTTCCTATAAAGTGTTCTTTGAACACGCCTGGAACACCTTCTACCGTAGCACCTCGTTTTCGACGATTAAAAATACCATGTTGCTTATTATATTTGTAGCAGCGTTTTAGGAAAGTTGTCTGCCTCACATAACAGAAAAAATGCCAGTAAAGTTGTGTTTCTTGAGTTGTCTAACTCTGATGTTCTCAGGGTCAAAATATATGCGTTGCCCGTCCTCTAAGTGAACTTTAAGATGTGTGACCGGTGGGTACCTCTCGTGTATCTGAAAACTGAAAATTCGCCACATAGCCTCAGAAGAGTTTATATGTTATAACGGTCACTTCGTCGAGTTTGTTTCTCAATGCAAAAGTAGCTTGATCACTACCTTTATTTACATATTTACATATGTACTTTATGGACTGAACGTTGTTACACTTTTCATGTTTATGTGAGCACAAAACGTCTTTGACAGTACTGGCGAGTATGGTACGACCCATCTATTGTCTACCAGGATTTGCTGTCCACGCAGTCTTATTTGTACAGTAAATCACCTTGCTGAGGAGAACGTCGCGATATAATGGATACATCCTCTTCTGTTACAGTCTGTTGGATCTGCGCTCTCGGATATTTTTTCGTGCAGCGGTTATTTTGCATGCAGGGAGAGTTGGTATTCAATGTAACACAGGCACCATGCAACATTTGATTCTTTACGATATCGTGTAATATTGGATCTTCGTCGGGGTCCGGGAATTCCGCACTAATTTGCGCATGGGGCAAACCACGCTTCTGCAACTCAACACTGTACATAAAGCATAAGGACGCACCGAACACATTTTCCTTTGTCAGCAAGTTTATCATTAACTTGAGTTTTAAGTGGAATGCTCTTGTTTTGACATCGTGTCGATCATAAGAACCTGGACCTGTGAAAAGCTCTTGGGTGATATCGTCCCACTTAGGATTAGTGGTAAACGTTATAAAAAGGTCTGGGCGCCCATACTTCCTTACATAGCAATATGCATCAGTGTGCGCTCGTGCATGTAGCGCGGCCCACATGTGAAACTCGACGGCAGAATTACCAACTGCCCCAGTTCCTCAAAGTTAGCATCTTGCTGCATGGCGTCCTGTAGATCAATATAATTTTCAGCACGCAATCTTTTTTGATTTGTTCGAATGTATACCAAACGCTCTGTTTCGATCTTAGCGTACATATCAACCACAAACTGATTCAAAATACCTCGAAAGCGGTGCAAATGAGCAAAACGATTGCGTCGTATATGCATGAGGTATGAATAGAACTGCAGAGCAGATGTTTTTTTATTGTAATTTGGCGCCCTGGTAGTACGATTGACTTGGCAAACGGCAAAATTATATCCGTCCTCACCGCGACAATAAATCAGTAGGTACTGAAGACTATCATAGGAAAGCGATCGTCACGGGTGCGCAGCACAATATCACATCACAATAAAAACTACAAAAAGGCTCGCAAAAAGTAGGCTGAGTAAAAAACGACATAGTCTATGTCCTTCTTGGGGTCTTAAGAAACATTTAAAAAAATGTTCACCCGAATCTATCGAGCGTAACAAAGCCATTATGTAACAAAAGAAAAACCTTACAGTTTTATTATATGTATAGATAATGTTATATATAAAAGTCATCCTAGTATCATACAATATATCTTAAGATTATTGAAAATGTAGAGAAAACGTATGCGAATCTACCTATCATAAACTAGGTACATCTGAAGAACTGATTACTCCGATTCTTACGAGCATCTCAGATACTTGGATGCAGTGAATTCGTGTGTGATTGTTCCAGTTTCGGCCACAAGACGAAGAGAGCTCTCACAGCGCATCGAGAGCCTAGCGCATGTTGTTCTTAATGTTGCTGCTCTCCCTCCCTTTCCCGATTCACCGAATGTCCTACCAACTAACGTGATAGCTGCTACTGCTGTTCCAAATGCTGAAATTGATGTTGTTGCTGCTGATTGTTTCGTCACCAAGAGTAGTAATTTGACATTATGTGATATTATCAAAGAACTAGATTAGATAAATTACGAGTATATTCGCGACTATGACATTATTGTTTTAACTTGGAAACTTGGATCAATATAGTAATGAGAATTATTGCGAAATTGTTAGCAAATATCGCAGACAGGTTAAAACTGGTTTTTCAAGAGGAGGTGTATTTCTGGTAGCTGCTGGAACTCATTTATTATTTACCCGCAATTGAAATTCCATTTAATAAAATCTAGCTCTCCTTTCGTGTATATCTATTTTTGGTCGAAATCACAATCACTAAGTTTAAAGATCTACATATTGTACAAATATAGTGGCAATCAAGTAGTTTATGTGGGTGATTTTAATATGGGATATACCCGTCTGTAAGATGGAAACTTGACTCACAAGAAATGTATTTTGTTTCTTTAAGATTGTTGTTATAGATCTTGTTTCCCAATTTAATCTGGTTCAAATGAATAATTTTTGTAATAGTCTTAACTAGCCAACTAGCTTTAACATGTGTTGGTAAAGATTTTGGCTTCTCAATTGATGTGGCACGGATTCCAGTTACTAATACGAGTATATGCACCATGTTAGTGTATCCTTACAGCTAAATTTGTACATGGATATAAAGAATTCAAATATAAAAATATTTCAGTTAAACCATCGATTCTTTACTGCAATTTGCTCACCAAAAATAAACAATTCAAATCCTCCTTGGTTTAACGAAATGATGTCCAACTTAAAAAACCGCAAAACAAAAGACAATTCATAATTTCGCTTAAAATATTTCCGGTCACTTAGCCCATTAATGCCTATAGTTAAATTCCAGTGATTTTTATTTTGAAAGTTTTTATATTGGGTTGTTCAATAAGTTCTGCGGTTTTTTCCTTGGAAGTGGCGTTTATCGCTTCAGAAAATCTCTGTGTATAAAACGGTTATGAAAACGTATTTTTTTCCAGTAGAGAGGATTATTCTTTACATTGTTACGAGAATTTGTTTTGATCGGACGTGTTTTAAGTGCTCAAATTTTTAAAAAAAAATGGAAGATAAAAAAGTGCATTTTAGGCATATTTTGCTTTTTTTCTTTAAAAAAGGTGTCAAAGCGACAGAGACGCAACGTGAGATTTGTGGGGTGTATGGAGATTCGGCAGTTAGCGCTGGCACTTGTCAGCGCTGGTTTACACGCTTTCGTTACGGCAATACAGGCCTTGCTGATGCTGCTCGCTCTGGATGTCCATCCACCACAGACGACGATCAAATCTTAGCTGGAGTTAGCGTTGACAGACATTTGACGACACGAGGTTGAGCATTGCTCATACAACCGTTTCACAGAGACTGAAAAGGCTTGGAATGTCGAAAAAAATTTATGTTTGGGTTCCTCACGAACTCAGTGAAAAAACCCGTATGGATCGCATAATGATCTGTGAGTCTTTGTTGAGGTGGAACTCGCTGGATACTTTTTTTAAAAGAGTGGTTACGGGAGACGAGAAATAGGTGGTTTACAACAACATTCGACATAAGAGGTCATGGTGCGCTCCTGGTGAAACACCGCAATCGGCTGGTAAGCAAGATTTGCCTCCCAAAAAGGTCATGTTGAGCATTTCGAGTTGCTTCCACGCAATGAGACAATAAATGCTATCAAATATTGCTCTCAGCTCGACAATTTGAAGCAGGCAGTGGAAGGCAAACGGCCAGAGTTAGCGAACAGGAAGGGCGTTGTTTTCCACCATGACAATGCCAGACCACACAGCTTTTGTGACAAAAGAAAAGCTGAATGCCTTTGGCTGGGAAGTAATGCAGCACCCACCGTACTCTCCAGACCTTGCGCCGTCTGACTACCACCTATTCCGCTCTCTCCAAAACGATTTGGACGGAAGGCAATTTGGCAATCTGGAAAACTTTTTTGGCCAAAAGTCTACTAGTTTTTACAAAAGAGGAATAATGTCTTTTCCAGAACGTTGGAAGAATGTAATAGATCAGAATGGACAATATTTGATTAATTAAATATGTATATGGTTTTAAACAAAAAAAAACCGCATAACTCATTGAACAACCCAATATACAACCTTTTATGCAAGTAAGAAAAAAAAATAAAAGAAAATGAGTACAATACATGAGTTTTAGGGGCATCCTCGATTGAATACAATGGGCAGTTAAGTATGGTATTTTTCGAAACAAGACCTTTTCACACTTCTTGCACGCCCAATGTATTTTTGCATGGCAAATTACACACCTGAGCTGCTTAGACATTTTTTTCTAAAAATGCCCAATGCTGTCTGCTGACATGCCAGGTATTGCTGATGATGGTGGTCTGTGAGGAACAGTTTCCTTTTGGCATTGACGAAGTAAGAATCTAGCAATATTTCTTCTAAATTCCAGTTGGTCCTGTGGATTATCTGATGATATGACATGCAACCTCCATGCACTAGAAACTGTCAAATCCAATATAAAAGTAAATATGGTCCACCACCATTTTCTTCTTCGTACGACAAAGATATAGACTGATTCATTTCGTCTACACCGCCCATTCCTCTGTTATAGTTTTGAAACAATTTTGGGATATTCAGTTCAATCTTTTCTTTCTTTTCGTTACACCATCGCTTTACCTTGCCGAGTGGTTCAACGCTGTCGAATTTTTTTCCCATTGCGCAAACACTGTTGTCTTCCCATCGAACGAAAAGAACTTCGTTTCCACTGTCAAATCAATAGTCAAACTCTTTTGATGCGGTTTTACACAAACAGTACGCGTTGCTCGATATCCTAAATCATGCAAATCCTTTAACAGTTGGTGACTGGTGAAAAAATTGTCGAAATAAACAATATGTTCGGCTGGATTTGTCTGGCTCTTTTATGTTCGATCCAATCACTTTACCACAGTAAACAGCAAAATTGTAGCAGTATCCCGTGGAACTTGTTAGCGCCCAGTTTTTGTATCCGAATCGCACAGGTTTACCTTTTATAAATTGCTTAGATGGCTGGTGGCCAAAGTATTTTATGCATGAAAAATATTCCACTGGCAACATTTTTTGATAAGAAGATCAACCAAGTGCCTAACTTTGAATATTTTGTCATTGGAAGTTTTTACTTCATTGTTGTCTACAAAGTTGTCCTGTGATTGTCCTTCCTTTCTCCAAATAGTCGGTGAAGATGATGCCTTGCGAACCCCAAAAATCGGTGGCCATGACTTTTCCGGCCAATGGAATCGTTTTCGCCTTCTTTGGAGCAGTTTCGCTGGGTGAAATCCACTGTTTTGACAGTTCTTTCATTTCAGGCGTGTAGTGATGGATCCATGTTTCGTCAACAGTCACAAAATACCATAGAAACACTTTAAACATGTCCAAACAGTGCTCCGAAGTTGTCATTCGATTTCGGTTTTGCTCCACTGTTAGTAAACGCAGCACCCATCTCGCCGATAACTTTCTCATGCCCAATTTTTCGTGTAGGATATTTTGTATGCGTTCAATTGAAATGTGTACAATGTCAGCAATCTCTCTGACCTACACCCGACAATCTGCTAACACGATATCATGGATTTTATTAACCATATCCTCCGTAGTCACCTCAATCAGACTGCCTGGGCGCTCTTCATCAAAAACGGATGTTCGGCCACGCTTGAATTCTTTAAACCAATATCTGATGGTAGTCATCGAAGGTGCATGGTGCTTATAAATGGCATGCAACTTCACTTTGATTTCCTCACACGTCTTCCCATCCAAAAATAGAAATCGAATCACTGATCGATATTGGTCTTTCTACATGATTGCAAATAAACACGAACTTTACGTCTTTCAACAGCTGTCAAAACAAAACTACTCGATATATCTGTCTGAAATTTTGACAGTTATCGTTGTAAAAATGGCGCTATATGATGGCATACACAATTTGCATCAGTGGTGCCATCAGTCGGTAAACACGGGTACTAATCATAAAGCCCTCGTAGTTGAATCACTGGAATGTCCTCCAATAGTTCTGGTAAATCATTCCGCAAAAACTCCAGATAGTTTGGAGGGTTCGATTAACTTGTTTCCAATTACACCGGCCCACATATTTATGCTGAATTTGTATTGAAATGATTTATGTCTCCTTATATGTGGATTGTCCGCAGCCCATGTATGAAGACTATGAAAATTTATATTCCCATCTCTTGTAAACAGAGATTCGTCCGTCCAAAAAATAAACTCGTTGTTATCCAATCTCTGCTCCAGCAACCAGTTAGAAAACTCAATCCTCTTTTTCAAATCATCTTGCATAGGTGTATGGTAGTATGTACAAATTGCAAATCTGAGCGGTTGATACTGATTGATGGATCAGTTGTAACAGATTCCAGTATTCTTTCATCAGCCGAAATTCTTCTTACTTGTGGAGCTCTCGCGTTAGGTCGTGCATTTAAAACTGATCCCGTTTCTCGAAGCCTTGGATTGTAAATGCAAACATAAACAGTTAAACTTTCTTTTCTAATCTTCTATACCACTTTTGTTTGGTAAGTTTTCCAAATAGGCCTTCACACCCCAATCCTAACTCTTTCTGAGAACGTTTAAGGAAATGAGGGTTTTGACAGGTTGTCAAACAAATGAGCACGCGTAAAGCGTGCTATGCAATTTTAAGAAATTATTGAAAAATTATTAATTCCTTGAAAACCACACTTATTGTCAACTGTTGAGAGGAACGTAGGTAGAAAATCATAAACTGCTTGTTTTACCTGCTGCAAATCATAAAATCTATGAGTTTTCTGCAAACTTGTTGATGATTTTTTTTTTCATTATTGTTACGTTCATAAGAAAAAAATAATAAAACGTTATGTTTATTACGCATTTTCTGTAGAAAAGTGGCTTAAAAGTCAAAAATTAGCATCGGACAAGAAATCTCGATATCTGAAGACTCAAACAAGATATCAGCTTTATTTAAACGCAGTTACAAAGGCTAGTATTTCTTCTACAAATAAAGTCTTAAACGAAAGTTTTACCATTAGTATTAACAGAGCAAGGTCTGTTAACGTGCGTCAGGGTACACCAAAGTAAGCCTTTTCTTAAATCCTTGATATATGATGTCAACATTGGGATATACTCTTACTGTAGAACGATACTTTTTTTTAGAATACACACAAGAATCATTTTCTAAATTATCCTTGTTGAATTAGGGGACACCCAGTATATTGCTTCACACCTTAATTTCTGAAACATGGTACGGCTCGTTTCTACCAGTATCATGCTGAACCTTAGTCGTAAAGATGTAGACTCCTTATCGGATGTAAAAGATAAATTCAAGACGCAGTTGGACACTAGTCTCTCCCGCTCTTGATTTCCTCCTGATAATAGATCATGCAAAAGTACTAATTTCGGCAATCTCTCCCATTCCCATGCCATAACTTTCATTACATAGTTAAAGTGTGGCTTTAGAGCATCCAGGAATAGTTAGAAGCGGGTATTCAGTCTCTCGGTAATTGATAATTCCTTTTGAGGAAATCACGAAGACATTTCCGCAACAATAACCCCATGTTTGGGCTCCATAGAAGTACTTCTTAATATAAACGTTATTGCAGACTCACTTAGCCCGCAAGAAATGTGGAACAGCATGCACGAGGCATGCATGACACACGCAAAGTCACTTCTAGGAACATCGAGAATGAAACATGGTGGTGGAATGACGAAACCAAACGAGTTGTGACCGACAAGAAGCAAGCATTTCAAGCGTGGACAAAATGTGATCGGAGCAACGATACCGAAAAGTCTCGACTTGCACTTGAATATGAGCGACTTAAAAACGTTACAAAGAGAGTCCTGGCCCAAACCCGAGCGGCAGCAGCGGAAAACCTTTACCAGGACTTGGAACAAATATCGTCACGATCGGCAGATAGAAGACAAGCTATTCAAGAAGTTCAAATGTCGTATAATAGTAAAGTGCCAAATATTTTTAAACTCGCTGCGCAAAGGCGAAAAAATGCGATGGAAATAACGTCGCCAAAATACACCAAAGACTTCTACGGGCACTTACTAACAAACGAAAAGGACATCTGTGATAGGTGGCTTGAATACTGTAAGGACCTGCTTAACAAACAGTTTCGACGTGATCGCTTCCCTGCAGCTGATCCATTCGAAGAAGAAGTTGCTGACTTTTCAACAGAAGAAATAAGTATAGCTATCGGAAAAATGAAACGCGGGAAAGCGGCGGGACCAGACAACATCCCATCAGAGTTTTGGTCGAAGATGGAATGTATCGGCAGTGAATGGATTTCGAAACTCTTAAATAAAATAAAATTCGGACAAACTATGCCAAATCAATGGAGAAGTAGCTTTTTGGTTCCGTTATACAAAGGCAAAGGCGACACGCGAGAATGCAACAACTACCGCTCAATCAAGCTGATGTCACACACGATGAAAATCGTTGAAAGAGTTTTAAACGAACGTCTTCGTAAAATCATAAAGCTCGACGATAGCCAGTGTGAATTCGTGGAAGGAAGATCGACGGTGGACGTAATCCAAAGCTTGCGAATATTAATGGAAAAACATCGGGATTCGTCAAAAGATCTGCACATGGTATTTATTGATCTAGAAAAAGCATTCGATCGTGTGCCTAGAGATCTCATATGGACCGCGTTGAGGTCTCAAAAGGTACCGGAAACGTATATACGAATGATACAAGACGTGTATGGAAACTTCAAAATTGCTGTTAAATGTACCGCCGGACTTACGAGAGAATTTCCGGTAAATGTCGGAGTGCATCAAGGAAGCGTTCTTAGCCCTTTCCTCTTTAACGTGGTACTAGACTATCTTTTGAAAGATTGCATGCACGAAGCAAATGTAACATCGATTCTCTTCGCCGACGACGCAGTTATTCTAAGCGATAATGTCGTAGATTTACACAACGTCCTAAGTAAATGGAAAGACGCGCTAGAGAAAAACGGGTTTAAAATAAGTCGCTCACAGACGGAACATTTGACGTGCCCATTTGAAATGATGAAAATGTTAAGGATGTTGACTGGAGTTACGAAATGCGACTGCATTCGATCTACGCACATTAGAGTAAGTCTACACATAAAGAATTCGGTAATCGAACAACTTGAGTCGAATTAGCTGGTATTGCCACGTTCAAAGAAGATCTCCGGAAAATCCCGTTAAGAAGGCAATATCAACTACGGTCGCTCCTACTGAAAGAAAACTAGATAGGAACAAGAATTCCTGGGTTGCTCCGATGGCAAATGCACAACAACGCCTGGGGCTAACCGCCGAAGCGATACAGGACCGAGCAGTATGCAGACGCGTTCTGCGATCTGCCAACCGCATAAGCGGAGCAGTAGCGATGCAGTAAAAATGGGAAACTCGTTATGTATAAGTTCGTGTAGCGAGGAAAGGGCTAGTACTCGTAAAAGGAAGAGAAGAAGAAGTTTACGCTCCATAGAAAAGTATTGAAATATTTTCCATTTTTGTCTTTGAGATATGGGTTACTTGCTTGCGACCCCAGATTGATGAAAGTGCACGTTAAGCTTCAGAAAATTTGGCCGTAAGGTGTTTGCTTATACTTAAATGAGACATGATCAAGTCTTGTAATTATTTGTATTCTCTTACGACTTCGATATAATCACCTTTGTAAGTCCACTTTTCATTTCGAGAATATCTACCGCCACCACTCCTGAATATGACTATCTTAGACTTCTCCAAGTTGACAAACAAGTTCCATGTCTTACACTACTCCTCGAGTTCATTAATCATCAACTGCATACATTCTATTCTGTCGGCAACAAAGACGATATCATCTGCATACACAAGTGCTGGAATCTTCTTTCGAACTCGATTCCTCCACCTACTGCATCTGTAATGTCGTTGATGTATAATATGAATAAAAGTGCACTTAAGATGCATCCTTGTTTTACTCCGTTTTTATCATACATTGATCTCAGTATGTTAATGATTTTGCTGGAGATTCCTATCCTGCTCGTACTCGTAAGTCCGCAAAAAAGACAAACAATTTGTTGTGTGTTTCTTTTTTATAAAACTCGGCTATATTAACTAGCGTAAATATAGATTGATTCTTCCTAAATCGTGCTCGTAATTCATGCAACACTGTATTAAGTGTGACAGCCTGGCCAATGTATTTAAAAAGGATATGCATCTATAGGTTACGATATGCCTGCTTATGCATCTCCTTTTATGTGCACTGGAAAAATTATCACTTT
Source organism: Volucella bombylans (assembly GCA_949129095.1). Taxonomy (NCBI): domain Eukaryota; kingdom Metazoa; phylum Arthropoda; class Insecta; order Diptera; family Syrphidae; genus Volucella; species Volucella bombylans. The sequence continues at coordinate 197,246,453 of OX422141.1, read as the reverse complement.
TTTGAAACTATCCGGAACATCTCAGGTATCGAAGATTCGATTGAAATCTGATCTGAGCGCTAATAAGAACGGAACGTGGTCATCGCCAGGGGCATTTCAAGTCTTCGCAATTTTGCGCACTGGAACGAGGGTTAGATTGGCGTTTGGTTCAGAAGTTTGCTGACCTAGCAGACGAATTTTGGCTACTAGTAGGCTGCTAGTAAAAAAAAAACGAAAACCATGGTACAACCCTGCTAGTTTACAGTGAAACTTCCCATAACGGATACATGCATTGATGAGTAAATATTAGAACCCATTTTGGTTTCAGCTTGCGATCCTTTAACATGGACTGGGTTTCAAAGAAAATCGTATCGCGGTAATAGCGTTGCATAATTGCGGAAAAAGTACAGGCCAAACTTTAATTTGTTGATACCACTAGAGAATATTTGTTTTTCGGCCTATTAGTCGTATTGTACCGAACATGACTAGGAAAATAAATTTGTAACGAGTGCATTATCATTGGTGCATCTCTCTGCGAATTTGGCATTAAGCTTGTATATTCTATCTAAGACCAATTCAGCTTTTGTTCTTTTGTGCAGGTCTTTGTATATGATTACTTTTTGTTTTCTGCAGATCATAAGAACTTTCTATTAATAAAGAGATACATTAAATCTAGTGCCAATGTTAGTTTTGTTCAAAGTTTGCATGATATGATGGTTAAATAGTGGTTTAGAATCAAGATGAACCCCAGGTACTTGACATATGGCTCCCATTTAACCCATTTATGCCCGAGATATTTTTATTTTATTTTCCGCTTAATATCGGAAGATGGTATAATTTTTGCAAATGGCGTCGTAAGTCAATCATATTTAACATTTCTGGACTAGACCGTCGCAGTATACAAGTAGACAAGCGATGGAGCGCTATACTCCGCAAGAGCGTGGAATAATTGTGTCGATGTTTTTGACCAATAATCGGTCGGCGGTGTTAGCGCAGCGTGAATTTCGACGTCCATTTCCTAATTTTGTCGTCACCGGACTCGTCGTCCGGCCGAGAATATCGCGGTTGTGGCTGCCGATGTCGCAGAGAACGAAGAAACATCAACTAGACGACAGGTCACGCAATTGGGCATAACCAGACGGACCCTACAGCGAATTTTAGTGACAGATTTACACATGTTCCCGTACAAAGTGCAAACAGTGCATCAGCTAATGACTCCTGACGGTCAGTCGCGTGTGAATTACTGTAAAGCCATCCTCAATCTCAACAATGAAGAGAACGATTTTGTGTCGAAAATCATCATGAACGATAATGCGCATTTCCTAAGCGGTTACGTCAAATCTTCGTTTCTGGGGCACTGAAAATCAGCGTGTGAGGCACGAAGAGCCATTACATCCACTCAAAGCCACTGTGTGGTGGCAATACGGTCACTGTTACTGGCGAACGCTCAGGGCCATTTATAAATGACTTCTTACTGCCGGAATTGGATGAGCGGGGCTTGGTGAACATGTGGTTTCAACAAGACGGTGCAACCGCACACACAGCACGAGCCACAATGGATATTGTGAAGGAAGCGTTTCCTCCTTGTCATAAAATAGATTGTTGGCAACGCCTTAGTGTTGGTAACACCTTATAAGATTGTCTCTGAAGTTCACATTCATTCTGGCTGTCAGTCCATGTATTGTGCTCACACGCATTATTGAGAAGTATATCAAAAAAATAATATCTTTACTTATTAATTTACTACACTGGCGACGAGGAAAACAAAGGAATATGAACGAAACTGGAATATCAAACATCAACGAGGGAGCAGTGGCAACTTTTGGCAAATTGGATCAATTCCAACCTGCAACGATGTCGTGGAACAACTACAAGGAAAGGATGGAGTTTTATTTTGAAGCCAACGAGATCAAAAACGAAGTGCAGCAAAAATCAATTTTTTTTTTATCATGTCTCCCACACATACGAAATCATTCGTTGTTTATCAACACCATTGGGACCAAAAGATGCTACATTCCAAGAGATTCTTCAGAAGTTGAATGGTCATTTCCACCGAAAACCTAACGAGCAAAGGTACACGTTTCACAAAAGGACTCAAAAGGTTGGGGAGTCCATAGCCGACTTCGTGAAAGCCGTAGTTGGATTTTCAACGAGCATATGAACTAGCTCTGGCTCATGAGGCTGCGCATAAGAATGTACTCGATGTTTGAGGTAATAATGACATTTTGGCTTTCTCCAATCAAAATCCAAAGCCAGATTACAGAGCGAAAGCTCTATCCAAATGTTTTCGTTGCGGAGGAAGCCATCCCCAAGAAAAATGTTTTTTTAAAAACAAAATGTGCGAATTCTGTCAAATGATAGTAAAGCTTGCTACAAAATGCGGCGGCCAGCAGATATAAGTGAGAAAGACACGAAGTTCACGTGGTGCAAGGATTAAACACACATAAAGGCCTCTATAAGGTCCAGCGACTGCCGTTTGGAATCTCCGCAGCATCATGAATATTTCAGAGATTCATAGACAATTTGCTTTGTGGAATCCCGGGGGTTAAGACCTAAGATCTCGACGATATTATTATTTTATCCTGTAAGACGGATGCTCCTTCCACCACGTGAACTTCGTGTCTTTCTCACTTCTGTCTGCTGGCCGCCTTTCTTTTTTTGTGGTGCCTTCGCCTTACTCGACGATATTATTGTTCTAGCCCAGATAAAGTCTCACATCTCGCAAACTTAGAAAAAGTGCTAGAGAGGTTAGCACAAGCAAATCTCTCTATCCGTGAAGGTAAATGCATTTTTCAAAAATGTGAAATCGACTTTCTTGGTTTTCCAATTTCGGGGGAGGGTATTTGACCGAATGAATCGAAGGTTATAGCTATTCAGGATGCTCCTATTCCTGAAAATAAAGACATGTTCCAATCTTTCCTAGGGATGCTAAATTTTTATAATAGATTTTTACCAAATAAAGCAGCAAAAGCAGAAAAATTACATCGACTGCTAGATAAAAATGCCAAATGGCATTGGAAAAAGGAGCACACAAGAATTTTTAATGAATTAAAAAGTTTACTTAGGTCAGAAAGGATACTAGCTCACTATGACGAAGGCAAACCGCTAGTACTTTCTTGCGACGCTTCGCCGTATGAAGTGGGTGCAGTCTTATCGCACCGTGATTCAGAAGGAAGGGAAAGGCCAATTGCATTCGCTTCCCGAACCCTGGAGAATAGTGAACGTAATTATGCGCAGATCGATAAGGAGGCTTTAGCAATCGTGTTCGGAATCAAGCATTTCCATCAATATACTGCTGGTCGATCAGTGCTAATTACAACGGGCCATAAACCTTTATTGGGCATCCTTAATATGCAAAAGCCGATACCAGCAATGATTTCTCCTAGGATGCTGAGGTGGTGTTTGTTATTGGCGGCATATAAATATGAACTAGAGGTGGAGGAGACAAACGGACCGGCGGAAGGTTTTCTTCTGGAAAGCAATGATAGTAATTTGTTTCCAATTGTCCGAGCAGAGGGAATCGCACGGGAAACAGCAGGAGATATGCATTTCTCGAGAGTAATACGTTGGAAACTTCGTGCAGACATTGCACGCCAACCACCCGGCAATGACTCTCATGAAATCTCTGGCACGCAGTTACGTCTGGTGACCTAATCTTAATCAACAGATCGAACTAGCCGTTCGCCAATGTCAGCAGTGTCAGGAAAACAGGCCAAATCTTCCAGCTGCGGCACGACAATTCAGGGACAGGGAGTTAAACCCTTGGTCTACCCTTCATATAGATTTCGCCGGACCTCACAAGGGATATGTTTTTCTAATTGTTGTGGATGTAATGTCCAAATGGCTCGAAGTCAAAATTGTTGCAAACCAGTCAGCGACAGAGGTAATTAAAAAAATGCGAAAGATTTTTGCCATCCATGGGATACCGAGAAGGATCATTTCAGACAATGGAACGACGTTTGTGTCAGAGCAACTTACGATTTTTTATAAAAATAACGAAATTAGGTACCATACTATTGCTCCTTACCACCCGTCGAGTAACGGACAGGCAGAAAGGATGGTAGATTATGTTAAGTCTTAGCTTCTTCGACGGAGATATGCATCTAAGACTACAGAGGTTTTTATTCAAACAACACACAACGCCGAACACTACCACATGGAGAACACCGGCAGAACTTTTAATGGGACTGCGGACAGTTTTAGACATATTGCACCCAGATAGTATACTCCCGTTTTGGCGATTTGGCATGGCCAGCAAGATCGCCCGATTTAACTATCCCAGACTTCTTTCTTTGGGGCTACTTGAAGTCGCGGGTTTATGCCAGCAAGCCTTAGCCAATCGCAGCCCTCAAGGAGAATATTCGACAGGAATGCGAACAGTTATCGATAAAACCGGCACTAATGTGTATCAACACTGGCGACTTCATCTTTTCCACTTAACAGAAACAATTTTAAAGGTCCAAATAAAGATTTCCATCACACAAAATAATTTTTTTTTCATTTAGTAAAAAAGTAATTCAAAACCAAAATTGGATGACTAATTTTGCGCCACCTTGTATTTATATAAATAAGAGAATAATACTGCGAATTTGTTTAAATGTTTCGTGATATTGGGCGAAAGATTTATCATGCAAAGCAATATTGCACTGACTGCATATCTTACAAAATCTGCAACGTTTTCGTTTTAGTCCTGCAAAAAAGAAATAGAATTTTTATTTTTATTCCTTTTCCTATGAATATGCCTTAAAATGCCTCCAGTAATGAATCTAATGCGGTCCACAATCGATTTCGTCTACGTCTTGATTGCTTGGGCTTCCACTACGTGTTGGCGCACACCCATGCTTTTTAAGCAAACTAATAGCCAGTGGTCTCCTAAACTCCTTAACTGGTCGTTATGCTTCCTCGATAACGACGTGGATGCCGCTGCTGATATGATTACAGACACCATTCTCTTTGGAATGAGATCCTTTATTCCTCATCGGATGAAGAGTATCAAACCAAAAGAAAAGGCATGGTACGACTCGAGCTGTAAAGAGGCAGTCAGTGTTAGAGAAATGTTGTTTCTTTTGTCCTACAAGGCCAACCCGACAGAGGAAAACCGAAAAAAGTTCAAACGAGCCAGAAATGACTACAACCCCTTTCTTAAGCGTGTGAAATTCCAATACGACTAAAAACTGAGGCAAAAAATACTGCAATGGCAGTAAACATTTTTGGTCGTTCGTCAAAAAAATTAGAAATTCTGCCTCATCCTCCATCCCAACGCTCATTTACAATGACATTGCAGCTGTCAGCTCTTTGGATAAGGCCAATCTGCTTGCTGTACACTTTGCGGCCAGCTCACTCCCATATTGTGCTTTGTCTCCGCCTGCATTTGAGTGCGTCGAATCTTCAATGGGACGAATCTACTTTCGCACTCGTGTAGTAGCAAGCGTACTTAAAGATCTCAACATACATAAATCCGCTGGTCCAGATGGCATATCTCCCCTTCTTCTGAAAAGGTGTTCTTCCACGCTAGCAAGACCTCTGTGTAACCTTTTTCATCAATCCTACTCTTTAGGACTCTTTTCGAGCAGATGGAAAACAGCATTTGTCCAGCCCGTCCCTAAAAAAGGCGAATCATCTTCCTCTCCTCCTACAGACCCATTGCACTTACGTCCCTTCTTTCCAAGGTCATGGAAACGCTGATAAATCGTGAGCTCATGAAATATCTCGAAACACGAAAACTTCTCAATGACCGGCAATATGGTTTTCGTAGCAACAGGTCCACTGGTGATTTGATGGCATGTCTCACCGAAAAGTGGAACCAAAGCGTACATCAATCTGGCGAGAGCAAGATAGTTGCACTTGATATTTCTTAGGCATTTGACAGAGTTTGGCATCAGGCTCTTTTGTCGAAAATGCGTGCATTTGGGATCGACGACTCTCTTCTTCAATGGATTAGAAATTACCTTTCGGAACGTTCAATTCAAGTTGTCTTGGACGGTTCCAAGTCTGATATTCACAAAATAAATGCTGGTGTGCCCCAGGGCTCTGTTCTGTCTCCGACACTCTTTTTAATTTTCATTAATGATCTCTTGTCTGCTACTTCTAATCCAATATATTCCTTTGCTGATGACAGTACCCTCTGCTTTTCATATTCGTTTCCGGACTCACGGCCCTGCTCTTCGACTGTAGAACGAGAACAGCAGCGTATGCTAAGCTCATTCAATTCCGATATCAACAGCATAACCAATTAGGGAGCTATCAACAGAAAAAAAAACCCTAACTGAGCTGTAGTTTTCCTACATCTTTTGCTTAGGGACTAAGAATTAACTACTGCGAGGTGGAACATCCACATCACAATCGATGTATTCCATTTTTTTGCCATGAAATCCGATATACGTCCATTTACTACAATAAATCAACCCCATGTGACAATATATTGGTAGTTAACATTTGGTTGAGCTATATACATTTTTTTTCCAATCCGCGAAAGAAAACCTCTTAATTTTCTTAGAAGGATTACTGCCATAGATATTGGATATTACACTCAACCTATGCAGCAAATCTGGGCTTGAGAAGAAGTTGTCGAAAAACAAGGCGAATTTGGATGACGGAAATTCTATTGCCATCAATTTATTATTTTAGCGCAATATCCGCACAAGCCTTGTAGCCAAATCGGACAGGCCTGTTTCGGATAAACTGCTTACACCTGTGCTTTTCAGAGTATGGAACCATTGATTCATCAATTGATATATCACTCTCCATTGGACAATATAACAAAAATTGCTGGTTCAGATGTTCAATAAGCGGCTTTACCTGAAAAGAGAAGATCAAAAGTGAAAAAATTAGCCTTTTTTCACTTAATCAGTAAGTGAGCATTCCAAATTCGGATCCACAAAATACAAATTAGAGAATATTTCCTCCAATTTGTTTCTGCTCATTGCCCCAACTACTATATGATTGTGACAATCTTCGCGATTCTCGTCCTTGTAACTGAATTATATCCATTAATGATGATTGTTGCAAGAAACGTATATATTTCGTTTCTGTCAACAACCAATATCTTGTTTCTTTTTACCAAGGAATATCTACGATTTAGACTACTTAACGAAAAGACCAATCAACTCTGTGTCAACGAAGAATTAAGGTTATGGGCCTGAAGTCTCGGTAAAATGATCGGAACTTTTGAGGCTGCTCAATGGTAAGTTGCCTTCATTTACAGATTTACAGTTTTGTATAATTTTTTTCTGGACTTTGCTGATCCATTTGATAATACCGGAAGACTTTCTTCACCTTCAGCGCTACTCGTATACTCAACCTCCCCAATAGCAATCAGCTCCTTACTGCTCACTCGATTGGCATTAACATTTTCTTCTTCACCTCACTCTTCATCGGATAAGTAACCATCTACAGGAGGAGTTATCACAATTTTGTTCGGAACTTCATCTGGTGATAAATTTTCGAGGAACTCCAGAATTTCAACAACAGTGAGACTATTCACTTGCATATTCCATTAGTGCGTTAACGCGTCATAGCTGATTCACACTTCATAAAATTTTGCATAACTTTAAGACCCCATATGTTTACATACCATGCAATTTAATTAGTCAGGTTCAAGTTTCACTTTTCTAGTATTTCTTTTTCTTCTATAAATCACTAAATACCAACGCCTCAGCTCATTTACGAATTTATAATGACGCGAGAGTCAAAGCCCACTACATCTTGAATAAACTTATAGTTAAGTGGTTCAAAGTGGAAATCCTAAATCAAAGCAAATAATGACTAGTAGGTTTTTTGGCTCGTTAACGCACCAATCGCCATATATGGGTTAATCAAAATATCATTATTCGAGTGAAAAATATGTCTACTCACAGTCTAATGTAATCGCATTGAATAGATTCGTCATAATATTGGGAGTGAACTCATGCGATGTACAATAAATATGGCAGTGCCGTCAGCATACAGCCTTGGCCAAATGTATTAGGCACCCGTTAAAATTCGTTATATCTTCAAAAAATAAAAAGTTTAATGAAATGAAAGGAAACAGATATGATAGATAAATAGTTTTATTGGAGATTATTCATATTTTGTTGGGCCGCCTTTGGCCTTTATGACTGCAGTGACTCTTTTGGGCATAGTGCTTACTAGCTTGCGACACTCCTCAGAAGAAATTTGACTCCATTCTTGCTTTAACACATTTTTAAGTGTTTCTTTTGATAAAATTGAGTGTTCTTGAATATTACGCTTCAGAATACCCCATAGATGTTCTTAGATGCACTTAAGTAGGGCTGATTTGGTGTCTCCGAAAATGTTGGGAAAAGAAACTGGAAGTACATTTTCCAACACATTTATGTACTTGCGAGAGTCCATCCCACCATCGCACACATGCATTTCACCCACACCGCTGGCAGTCATGCATCTTAGTGCTTAATAATAGGTACTACGCATTCTGGGTTGTACTCTTCTTCCTTGCTTTGCATCCTTTAAGTCTAATTTCCCTAAGTCTTCTTCTAACAGTTCTTGAAGAAATTTTTGTTTTCGATCCTTCGACATCTCAGAAGCAAGCTTAGTTGACGTTTTCTTGCGATTTTTGAGCGAAAATCGTATTAAAAATCGGTCTTCCCGAGGCGTGGTAACCTTTTTTCTCCCGGGTTTTTTGCGATTTTACCGCTTAATTGCATTTTGCACGGCACAACGTGAACAATTCACTTCTTTCGCAATTTCAGTCTGTGTTTTACCTTCCTCAAGTAAGAGCTGTATATACGTTTAGCCACACCAAGTTCACTTGGTTTTGGCATCTTAAAATAAAAATTAACAAATTTCACTATTATGAATAGTAGAAAGCAGCTTGGTTACGCGTCTGTTGATTTCGAGCAATGATCGCACACTGATCCTCCATCGAAAAAAGTGCATAAACCCGCTATTGCATTATAAAAGTACATTGGTTACTTTTCTTAAAAAATAACTGTTGTTTAGAACCTCATATAATGACGTCGTTCACCATAAAATTCGAACTAATTACTTCCGCAAATACAAAAAGAGAAGGGTGCCTTACACATTTGGCCAAGGCTCTATATTGCTGTTTCGCAAAACGAATTTTGTGTAGATCCGATGTAAAAAGGTTAAACAAATAAGGACCAATAACAGAACCTTGTGGAGCTCCAGAACTAACATATTGTACATCAGAACTACTACTACTCAGGAGCACATTAAACGAATGTTTAATGGAACATTGGAAATTATTGCAATCAAAGGCTTTTTCTATATCAAGCAAAATTATCCTCGGGACATGTTTAGTGATCGTTCATGTTTTGCATAATTAATTCTTCTCAAGACTTGATGTTCGTTTGATCAAATAAAGGGCGATAAGATAGGAACGATAGGAAATTTAAATAAAACAACATAAAAAGACATGAGACATAAAAAATTTATTTTGAAGCTACGTTCATGCCCGTATGTGTGGAATATCAGTGCTTTAAGCGGTCGGTCCAATTTTTGAAGACTCGGTCCAATATGTGCGGCGTTATTCCGGCAATAGCTATTCGAATGTTGGCCTCGACCCCGTCCAAAGTGGTTAGCTTGTTAGGTTAGACTAAGGACTTGACGTAGCCCCAGAGAAAATATTCGAGTGGTGTCAAATCGCATGATCGCCGCAGCCAATTGATAAACGCTCGCCGTGAGATGACCCAGTCGCCAGATTTCTCCTTCACAACTTTGAGCGTTGCATTGCTTGTTTGGCATGTAGCGCCGTTTTGCTGGAACCACAGAAAGTCGGTTAACATCGCTCTATACCTGCGACCATTGACGGTAACGGTGTCTCCGTCTTCATTCCTAAAGAAATAAGGTCTGATGATGCCACCATGCCATGAACCGTACCAAACAATTAATTTTTGTGGATGCATTGATGCTTGGCCGAACACTTATGGATTGTGTTCGCTCCAATAACCGCAATTTTGCTTGCTGACATAGCCGCTGAGGCAAAAATGGGCCTCATCCGAGAAGATGATTTTTTGGCCAAAATCCGACCAACATTTCCAGCGCCCAATTAGCGAACTGACAGCGTTCTCTATGGTCGTCCGGCTTCAATTCTTGCGTCAGCACAATCTTATACGGATGTTGACCCAAATCCAACCGCCAGAAGTTACAGGGAGCCAAATCAGGTGAATTCGATGGCTGTTGGATGGTATTTGTTGCATTTTTCGTCAAAAAATTACGAATAATGACGGCACTGTGCGACGGAGCGTTATCATGGTGCAAAATCCACGAGTTTTTTGCCCAAAATTCTGGTCTCTTTCGAAGAATTGCTTCACGGCAAACTTCTCATAACGCCCAAAGAATATTCTTTGTTTACAGACTGGCCTGTCTGAAAACCGTGACCATTGCTTTATTTTTTGACTAAAAACGACGTGTTTTTTTTGCTCACGGCTCATTTGGTGAATGCCATTCACTTACCTGATGTCCGGACTGACTGATGTCATAAACCCACGTCTCGTCTCCAGTAATGATCCTTTTGATGAATGTGGGATAGGATTCAGCCTCGCAAATCATCTCTTTTGCGACGTCAACACGGTCTCTTTTTGGAATGAAATTGAGGTCTTTTGGCACCAAATTTGCTGCTACACGACGGAAACCCAAATCATTAACCAAAATTTCCTGGACGGATCCATAGGCAATGTTCAAGTCTTCCGCTATCTCTCTGATGGTTAATTTGCGGTTATTGACCAACATTTCTTTTACTCCATCAATGTTTTCGTCGGTTTTCTATGTCGATGGTCTGCCACTGCGTTCATCATCTTCGATTGACGCACGGCAACTTTTGATCCGCTCGTACCACTGGTAAACCACCGTTTTCTTTAGAGAATTTAATACAAGTTCGTTGTTGCAAATTTAAATTCATTTCTAAAATTGTAAAAAATTGCCAACACACAAAGAGTTAGATGTACTCTTGGCTCCGTAACATTTGCAAATGTCAAGCTATGACGCTAAGATTTAGATCGAATGTCAACAACAGATTTACCAACTTAACAAAGAAAAAACAGAACTCAAATCGGAACAATGGGAGCGCCACACGGTTATTCCGGGAACGTTTTGAACATAAGTATCTTATTTCAATTCTAGGTATTTTCTTCAAGTATGTACTCGTATTTTTCATACCATCCAGACGAGCTGATTTTTTTTTTACCTTTAAGCTATTTACGTAAAATCTCATGTCATGTTCAGTAAAAGGGTTTGTTTCTACGTAGTTAGTGTATGCTCATTCATTTTATCATTAACAACCCTTGTTGTGACCGGGTCACGTAGGCACTTTTGTCAGACTAAACCGCTAAGGGTTGATTCATAAATTGAAATGCATTGGGTTTGGAAAAACTATTTAGATTGTACGTTAAAATTGGTGAACATTTTTCAGAACCTGTTAGAGTAGCATCCGGTTTGGTCCATTACTTTTCGTCCTCTTTGTTAACGACATTTAACGACATTCCGCCAAACTTTGGAAATGCATTGTCTTCACCAATGACCTGATGTATCTTGCTCCAGAAGAAAAAATTGAATAATCTTTGATTATCAAATTGATGAAACTAAGCTTGACCAGTTAAATTTAAAGACTATGCAATATGTAATGCCTTCAGAAGTCTTGGATTTATTAGGCGTAATATTAAAGAGTTCTTTGACTCCTATGCACTCAAAGCTCTCTACTTTGCTTATTTTACATCAGTGTTAGACTATTGCAGTCTGATTTGGAGTCCATACTACGACAATCACTTTCAGAGAATGGAAAGGGTACAAAAATGTATCACGAGGTTTGTCTTAAAACAGTTTATACGGAATATCGACCCGCCGCACAGTGTGACAATTCGCACATTTAGCGGGATTTAATTCAAAAATCGACATGCACAAATGTAAACAAAAAACGGTTTCTCTTAAAGCTTAAACCTCCCACTGAATGACTGCAAAAAAAAAGTTTATGTTAAAAGCATGTGCAACAACAAAAACTGACATCAAAGATCAAATTGTGTACAATTATTCGTAAGAAGGTCAGCTATAAGAGCAAACGGTAAAGTTTTTTTTTCAAGTGGTTCGCGTGGCTTTAAGTAAAAGTTTAAGTTTTTTTTTAATAAATATAATATTGTTGAATATTAAGGTAAGTTGTTTTGGGATAAAAAGTGTTTTCGTAAAAATTAGGGGTGCTTCAGAGTAAAAAATTAGTGATAAATTATGTGTTTTATGTGTTCATTAGACCAAAAGTGTAATTGTTCAGTGTTTTTCAAGGTTGAGACCATTTTTGTTTTAAAGCCTTATATATGTGGAACCAAAAAGTGTTTTGACTTTTTGCGGACAGGTGCGACACCCATACTAAATTTTTCGTATTTTAGGATGGCAACCGAAATTATGAAAAAACTAATTTTTGATGTTTGGATTTCCAAAAAGAGAAATACTGCTATTGCAGTTCAGCAATTATCAGTATGTTCTCCAAAAAGAGGTTAGTTTTTTGCTTAAGTCAAGTTTTTTTTTTCTTAAAAATTTTACCATTTATACCTAAGGTTCAGTTGTAAAGAAAACACTGGAAACACATACATCTGACTCTTTGCCAATATCTGCAGATGATGCATTAGCAATGATAACAGACGCACAGCTATCCACTCATCATTACGATATAATACATCAAAAAATTAATATAAACGTTCCAAATCTACTACTTTCGTACCACAAAATTAAAGAGGCTAAGGCAAAATGCTATCCCGATAGCAGAACTGTGAGTGAGTCTTCTGCTGAATGCGGCTTACAAAGCTTAGTAAATCATAGCATTGAACGTTTATGCTTAGCTCAAAAAGATGTTTTAGATTCTGTTTCTATGGGGTTGCGATGGTGCTCATCAAAAACAATACAAATAAAAATTTTCATCAGGTCATCATTTCGATGAAAACCTCTTTAGTATTTCCATGGTGCCAACTCAGCTATATTTCTTACAGGAAGAAAATAAAAAAAAAGTGGTTTAGCAAAATCCAGCTCTATTATCCACAAGACACTGCCGGCCTATAAAATTGAACTTTTCAAAAGAAACGACAGAATTGATCAAGTTGGAAGTAGATTCAATACAAGATTGAAGTTAGTTGTTCTGTTTAAGAAAATGTTGAAGTTCGCTTTTAAACCGTCGTGCGCTATCTCGTAAGTTGCGTGGGAGTGAATTCCATAGACGGATAGCAGCAATAAAGAACTGTCTCTCAGATGTTAGACATGCAAATCGCGGAAGCAGTAAACAAGCAGATCTGTTGGATGCCGGAAACTGGATTTTTTCGTAAAGGTATGTTGGTTGCCTACATTTAAGAATGCTGAAAAGAGGAATGAGAGTGCGAAATTTAATATAGTTTTCGAATGACATGTTCACTAAGATTTTAGCAAGATGTGAAACGTGGTCATATCTTCTGAGACAATAAACATATCTAATTGTGGTATTGAATGCTACTTGCAGCTTCCTTTTGCTCTCGGCGTCGCAATTATAAAAAATTTCGCATCCATAAATAAGTATGGGAATAACTAAAGCCTTAGCAAGAAGCAGTCTTGTTTTGAATGGTGTAACCTTTTGGACAATCCATAGAGTTCGAAGAACACCATATGTCTTACCTACTATAGAATTTATATGGTTGTTCCATGTTAGTGTTCTATTGAAGACTACACCTAGATTTTTTGAAGAATCAACGAATTCAATATTTGAATCATTCAACATTATATTTGGAAAATATGACAAATCTAATTTAGTTTTAGAAATAATCAAACATTTAGATTTCCGTGGATTGATTACTAAGCCACATTTTAATGACCAATCTGAAATTCGTTGAAGCTCTTCATTTAAATCATTAGCACAATCCTCAATGAGGCCTAATGGACAACTTCGATAAATCTGAATATCATCAGTATAGATGTGTTTCGATGAGTTCAATATCACGGTAGCTATGTCATTTATGTAAACTGAAAATAAGAGAGGCCCTAAAATCGACCCTTGGGGTACACCTTTAGTTAAGGGAAGAAAATCAGATAGAACGCCCTCTAATAACACAGCCTGCTTTTTTTCACTTAGATAAGATGAGATTAGCTTAATTGCACAAGGAGAAACGGAAAAGTAGTGTCTTAATTTCTTGATCAGAATAGAGTGATCTAACATATCAAAAGCCTTAGAGAAGTCTAATAATACTAAAAATAAACTGGATATAATCATTATCCAGTCTATCCCTAATATCTTCAACTACATTTAACAGGGATGTTGTACAACTATGTTTAGCTCGGAAGCCTGACTGAACTGGAAGCAGCAAATTATTATGAATGAGAAACTCATTTAGTTGTTTATGCATGATCCTTTCACATATCTTGGAAAGAAAAGGCAGGATTGCTACGGGTTTAAATTCATCACCGATTGAGTTTTTAGGGATCGGAATTATTTTTACCAATTTCCATCGTTTCGGAAAAATACCAGTCATTAAAACGGTATTAATGACGTGCGTTATAAATGGTAGCAATGTTGGCAAAATTGCCTTAACAAAAACTGGATGCATCTCATCAACTCCTATAGCATGTGACTTGACCGACAAAAAGCTTTCTACTATATCGGTATCATCGACCCTATTAAAAGTAAATGACGTTGGAGCTGGAGAGACGGCACCATTAAATAAACAATTTGCAACTGAGGTACTTGAAAGTGGATTTGACAAGAACTTGCGGTTTAGATCATTGCGATCAATATTGTTAGAGCAAGTTAACTTTTGTTTACCAACTCCTAATTCGCGAATACTATTTCATATTTTCCGACTGTTTAAAGAGGAGCTGAAGCGGTTTGAATAAAATTGCGTTTTAGCAATTCTTATTTCACGGACGACACTATTTCGTAAGTTCTTATAGACTTGATGAAGCTCTTCCACCCGAAAACGTTTCCACCGTCGATACGCCAGATCACGTTCCTTCATCAGCGCTCGAATCTCATTTGTAAACCATACTTTAGTTCTTTCTCTAACAGTTCCTGTTTTGATCGGAACGTACGTATCAAAAAGAAGATTTACGTTTCTATTTATGAAATCGACTTGATCATCTGGTGAGGGCATAGAATAAATAAGGCTCCAAGGAATACAATTAATATGCTGTCCAAGAGAAAGTCGGTCAATATTTTTGAAATCCCTGTACGTATAACTTGCTGTGCCGACAATATCCCCAATATCAAAGTCATACGTAAGAAACATTAAATCATGCTTCGAAAAGGCTGGTGCAGAAATTTGGTCATAGAGCAATACCTTGTCAGTATTATTTACAAAAAACACATCTAAAAGGGTACTGGAGGAACTGGTGAAATGGGTAGGAACTTGACTATTGACTGGTTGTAGGTCAAATGATTGCATATTTTGGGTTAAGAGATCTTCATCCAATAAGTTACTATTGAAGTCGCCACAAATAATTACATTAGTTGAGCAGGTTGACACTACTTCAACTATTTCATAAATAGGCGTCAAATCAATATTTCGATTTGGCAAGACGGTGTTTCTCTCGTGAGGAGTGCTGAATTTCACAACAATGGGAGAGTCTCTATTCGTTGTGTTGGAATGTCTCCGTCGCTTTTGCTGAGAGCGAAATATGCCTTTCAAAGGCGGAGGCTTGCAGTCGATGAGGTGACAAATGTGATGGAAAATTGTTTTTAAATTTTCACTTGGCAATTCTGGAACACCAAAAATAATAGCATCGGCTGCAATTTCACGTCTCTCAAAGGCTTCACATCGTTTATGAAGTTCAGTCACTTCCTCTTCGAGGGTCTGCGATTCAGCTATCCGCAATTTCATCTCTTCATGCTGTGTTTGCAGAGTTTGAATGGGTCTTTTAAATGCGTTGACAAGAATCTCAACTTTCTCTTGACGTTCTTTTAAGTTATTAAGAGATGTATCAACCTCTTTAATATGTGTAGAAAGCCTTTCTTCGATGGAAGAAATGCGTAAAATTAAGTTATTTCGCAGATGATTCATTTCCGTTGAGATACGATTAACGATTTCATCGGTTAGTTTTGCAAGACGTTCTTCCAAATCAGAAATCGTTACGGCCGTTGCAGGATTGTTAGCGGTTGGTGTTATGTTCACAGCGCCTTTCCTCTCAAAGGGGATGTTGTTAAGCTTCGGCGTTTGTAGAGGCCCTTTACATGGTGTTAGAGTTGAGTGTTTCTCTTTTCCAAGATTTGTTGACCGCGTTTTTCCCGCCATTATGTTCGTAAGAAGTGTGAAACAAAACCGAGAGCGCACTTGCAAAGATTATAATGAAATTAAGTTCTTATTACACTTAATATTACACTATATAGAGTATGAAACAAGTTCAAAAGTATTTAGCACTGTGCAAGCAAGAGGTTTATTATCGCTCTTTAATGGTAGCGTGAAGAGATTAGAAATATTGAACAAAATTGCCGGACGAGACTATCGATACGTCTACTCTCTATTTAGGTTAACCATAATTGATAATTGATAACCATAATTCATATCCAAATAAAACCAATTTTCTTACTTACCATGATCGACGGCAAAATATGTACTGCTTTATCACCTATAACTTCTTCGTCACAAACCTGTTATATTTGCGCAGCAAAACCATCTGCAATGAACAATTCAACCAAACTTTCAGAAAAGCGAGTGGACCAACAGCAATGTCCTATGGACTAAGTCCCCTTCACTCTTGGACCAGATTTATGGAATGTATCCTACATATCGCTTATAGACTGGATGTTAAAGTTTGACAGGTTAGAGACCAAAAGAATAAAGAAAAGGTTAAAGCAAGAAAAAATTTGATTCAGGATAGATTTAGAGCGGAAACTGGGTTATTGGTTGATATGCCAACTCAACAGTCAGGCAATACGAATGATGGAAACACGGCCAGAAGATTTTTCAGAGATGAGGAAAAAACTGCTGAAATAACAGGGATAGATAAGGAAATTATCAAAAAAAAATCACATAATTTTAGAAGCGATTGGGTCTGGGTTTCCAATTGACATAGATGCCTTCGAAACATTTGCAAGAGAAACGAGAGAGCTATATATCAGAAAGTATGGCTGGTTTTGTATGGCAGTAAGTATACATATGGTATTATTTCATGGGAAACAAATAATTTCTCCTTGTATACTTCCAATTGGACAAGTTTCCGAGGAAGCTCAAGAAGCTAGAAACGAGGAAAATCGAAAATTTAGGGAGCTGTTTACCAGGAAAACCTCACGAGTCACGAATACTGACCTTCTTAATAGGTTTGCTAGTATTCTCAGATCCATTTTTGGTAAGTCTTCGATGCATTCCAAAAACAAAAAAACATTAATTGAACACGAAGCTCTACAATTGTTAAATATACCAACTGAGTAATAAAATGCAAATTATTGGCTGTTGTATGTTTTTTTTTCAACACAACTGTTATAGATATGTTTACAAAATTTATTATAAACAATTATAAACAATTCTCATAAAATTAAGTAAAAAACATTTCACAAAAACATTTAAATCTTAGCGCTATTAATTTAATCCCGCTAAATGAGCGAATTGTCACACTGTGCGCCGCCCCGTCTTACTCAACGGGAGATTTTGAAAATAGACGAAAATATGTTTGCTTCATGACCATAAGGGTTATTATTAATTATCATATTCAGTGTCCTTATGCACTAGAACGCATAAATTCATATTTCCCTGCAATTAATCTGCCCATGAAATTTCACCTCCGTGGACATTTCCACAGAACTAATTGTGGAGTAATGAAGCTGCATGATATACCTAGATATTTTTGACAATTGTCTCTTCATTCTCTACATTTGTAAAAAAATATGTTAAATTTTAAATTAATAAATAAAGCTTGCGATTAAATCGAATTGTTTGTCTCTGCCCAAGCTATGACCTACGACTTTGAATTTTCTCCCAGATCTGTTGATGTAGGAATATTTGGAAGCTTGTCGCCATGTCTGGTTTAAGACTCACTTGTTTTTCGAAATTTAACGACAGGGATGTACGAGTATTTCAAGTGACCAGTGTGTTTAGTTTTTAGTTTAACAACAGAAAAAAAAAAAACTTTAAATGGTTAACAAGATGGTGATTTGGTGCCGATTTGCCTCGCCTCGATCTAAACAATAAAGTCTGTACGAAGGCGCCTCGTTCAACTATAATACTCTCCTTTACGAACTCTCAAATCATCCAAGGACTTTCCAGAATCGTCAACTATTGTACATGTATGTATTTCCATCTCAGAAGAAAGAAGTTTCATCTTTAACTATGGTCCATGCATAGGACTAGGACAAGAATTCAAGCTTAGAATTCCCCTTTAATGGGGCAGAAAATCAATCTCGTTTAGCATTTCAAATAAACAAACTCCGCAAATTTTATTATCTCAAAGATTGTCAACGGTTTGTGTGTCTCTTAGTCTCTTCCATCCTCTTATGTTATCACAGTCTGCCATGACACAGGACATAGGGACAACAAGGATTCATTACATTTTTCCATAGTGGAAATATCTCTTTTGCTATTTGTTTTACTGTGCTGCTGAAGATGGTCCTATGGAGCCTGTGTGCCAACTTGACATATGAAAGGATATATGAGTTTGTTCGTTTGTAGTTTCATTTTCGATATCACATTTTCAATTTCGTTGAACACAACAGTGAGTGAGTGACACAGCACACATACTAACGAACGTCTATGAAACGGAAACAAATCCCTTAAAGTCGAAAAGTATTCCAAAAGGACATAAGATATTGGTATCTCTAAGTCTGCTACTCTTCTGTCTTCTGATGCTCTTTATCATCTTCCTGGATATCTTATTATTATTTTTTTGTTTTGTTTGTGAGAGTTTTTCTAAGATTGTCGTTCTTAGTTTTTTGTTTTAATAAAAAGGACAACAATAAAACGATGGATGACAGGATTGAACGCAGGGATGGGGAGAAAAATCGAAATTCATTGTCGACTTGTGTCGCAAGAACGAACGATACTTTTGGCTAACAACAAAAACACAACAAAAAAAAAGGATTAAAAGGAGATTATGATGTTGGCGGAGGAAGAATGACAAAAAAGAAGAAAAGAAAAAAACAATAAATTGATTGTGCTGCCTATTGTCTTGGTTCATAATAAATTCAAAGCAATGTCCCCCCTCACTGTGAATGGAAAATAATTTTCCAAATTCCGAGCAATAACCCTTTTCTGTGGGATAACTTGCTTCCGATTGCGATCCTTTGGGAGGCACAGGGATCATACACCCCCCGGGCTGCCTTATCTGACTACCGTATCCGGTTTTAAATGTAATCATCTTTTCTCGTTTTTTTTGCCTTTGGTTTGAACTTGAGAAAAGCTCGCTGTATTGGAAGTATTAGGTACAAGCTTCGTCCTGCGGCTCATTGGGTATCAATTTGTTGATGAAACCACAACTCTAGATATACGTTAACCATCGCACAGGATGCAGAATAAGAATGATGATGAAGTATATATCGAACATAAGCGACAAGGATGAAGAAGATGATGATGCAGAAGCAAAGGCGATGAATACAGAAAGCGAGGGCAGAGAAGACGAGCAAGAGCAACAATAAGAAAAAGGAGTTTGTTAATATTGCGTGTATCCTTTTGAAAATTACTGCAGGCATTCTTTTCCAACACCAAAACCACCACCAGCAACATTATACATAATTTTCATTCTCTCCAAGGAAACATGCAGACTGAAGACATGGAGGTGGAAGTTTTGCCTTTCTTTCCGGCCTATGCCGTTGAAAAGGAAGCTTTCTCTCCATATACCAACACAATCAACCGGAAATAACTTGAAACACCCTACCACCCGACCGCCCGTCATTCAGACTGAACTGAAAGCAAAACCTATTTATCGTATACGTACGTGTGGTACTTGTTCACAAAAGGACTCACACATACGGATGGATATTCGTATTTTCCACGCGTTATACGAATACGAATAGGTGTACGAGAACAATGATGATGGGTTTTCGTAGAGCGAGAATCCATTCCCTTCTGAAGGGTGATGGTTAATGAACTTCTCTCCAGCCGGATTCCTTCCTTTTGTTCGATACCATCTTCCTGTCGTGGTTTTGAAGAATTTGACATTTTCTTTTGGTGGTACATCTATACGTTCGAGTATACGTATACGTATTCAGACATTCTGTGGTCCTTGCGGTCTCATAACGCCTACGGTCATTTGTTCTTTATCCATTTGTTGGACGTGCTAATTTTGTCAGATTCTTTTCTACTACTTTTCCTTTCGATTTTGTTTTGATTTTTCTCTTCGTTGGACGTTGGAGTACTCAACGGTCTCATTGATTCGATGGTGGCAGTGCCCTGTCCACCTGGTGGAAAGTCTGCTGGCGGAAGTTAATGAACACATTTAAATTGGAAAAGTTTAATAGCGTTACCAAACCAACTGAAACGACTGACAGTAGGACGGACGGCTGAAAACGAAAAAAAAAACTTTAATGACATTTGGGGGGGAGGTAGCATTTGTTACACGTTGCGTTACGTCAGCAATTTTGAAAACCCACCGAATAGATGGCATCAAAAGTTTCCCAAAAATAATTCAACTAATGTAATTGAATTGAATCTGCTGAAAGGTGACTCATTCTTTGATGTTTGGGGGCGACTATGTTGGGTCATTTATATCTGAAGCTACACTGAAGCATGGAGGTAAATGTGATTGAATGTCGAATCATCGACAGATGTCAATTCTAAAAATTGATTCTCTTTGTAAAGTTAAGATTTCAACAAAAAAATAAAAAAATCAAAAGGAGCTATTTCGGTAGCCCAATGAATGGTTTGGACAAAAGTATTTCGAGCAATAAGGAGGTGATGAACGAATAACAATCACAGGATGCTTTCAGATTCGTTGAATGCGATGAGAGCTGGCTTATAAGTCTCAAGAAATTTGCTGGAAAATTAAGCCCTATTGAATCGGACGACCTAGGGTGCTGATAGTTACATGTACATGCATATAAGCCCTGGCTCAATCGTAAGCCAATTGAATTTACACCATCCTACCAAGGGCTATATTTTGCGAGAACATATGTAAGTTTGTTGTAGCTTTTGTCGTACTTTATTTATGTGTATCAGCAACCACCCTAGTTGATTTAGATGCATGGTTGGCTTTCAACAGTTCTAGTTTGGAAAATTTATCAGAACGGAGGGACTTCATGTAAAATATTCGATAGATCACGAATACCGGAGTGTATTTTGACGAATCAAATTAGCTCTAAAGCATTCTGAGGGACCGGTTGTTACGATTTTTCAGTCACATTATTGAAGCTCAAAACTTATTGATGAATCCGGACCCAAATGTGCACCGTTTCTGTTCCCTAAGCAATCTCGGTAGCGGAATTCCGACATTCTGACTAGATTCCCAAGTAACCTCAAATGTCCCGAACTCCGAGTACATTGAAGCAATCTATATGATATCACCGCCTGAATTAGCCTTTGACTACGTTATTTTTCCCAGTTCCATCACACCGTCTGTATGGTGTTTTGTGCTAACGGAATTTATGCATTGAAGTTCATTCAGCTGTTTTTCCGAGCTATATTTGCACAGTTGGAGTCGACATACTGCAAAGTGGCTGTGAACACATATTCAGCGACTCATTCTACAATTTCTAAAATGAGGACTAGATCTTGAGCGGCTGATTTCTATAAAGGAGCCAGGAATACTTAAAAATGCCTCTCGCTTAAAATAGGACATGACCTCATACAAGTTTGTTGTTCACCTTTTTAAAATTGAAAATATTCATGTCCATGACCAACAGGGTCTTCTTTATATCTTCTTACCTGGAAATTTTTTCAGTCTCTTCACTCTATGTGATCAAGCCAATGAAGTCGACGTGTTGAATCTTCCGGACACTCTAAGATGCATTTTGTATGGACAAATCTTCGACGTAGAGTTTTCAGTCCAGAAGAAGCCGGCACCGTAAGTCAATACCTTCGTGATTGTCTGGACGTTTTGTCCCTTAATCTATTGCTTTGCCAATTTAACAGCTCCCAGAGTCATACTTAAATCACCAACTAATTGAAAGTTCTTTTGCTGTCGTCATGGCGCTGGCAGAGTTTATGTATATTTGTTCTCGTTCCACAGCATTTTGCATGATTTTTCAAAACCATCTTTTCTTATATAGGTTCCTACAAATATTTATCATCGAAAATGGCTTCATTGTTTTTCAAAATACTCTCCATGACGATGGATGGATGGATCATGCGTTTGAACCAGTTTTCGGAGCTGTTTTTCCACTCCGCTTCTTCAGGCGTCAAAAAACGTTGGCCTCGCATTTTATTTTTGATGTGTGGAAATAAAAAAAAAGGTAATAGGATGCCAAATCAAGGCTGTAGGGCGGATAGCCCATCAATTAGATGTTTCGAGGGCTCAGAAACTCACTTGGCTGAGCCGATCTGTGAGAGCTCGAATTGTTAAGGTGAAGGATGATCTGTGTTCGGCAGTTGCTTTTCCTTATTTCTCCAAAGACTTCTTCCAAACAAATGGCTGCGTACCCTTCCGAATTGACTGTTCTACGTTCCTTTGGCGACATGTCCGGTTTTTCCGAAGAATCAGGCTACCGTTTGCTTCGAAATAGTTCATGTGGGAAACACTTTTATTGGATTTTGCCCATCTTGAAAGACTCACACAGACTGCTGTATAAATCCATGATTCGTAGCCTGGCCGTCTTTTGAAGCACCGAGATCGATTTTTTTCAACAATTCGACATCAACACCAGCCTTTTCTTGGGCGACTGTAACTAATGCCCAAGCATACCTTGATTTCACGATAAGTCACATGATAATCTTGCAATATCAGTTCCAGCGTAGCATCGAAGTTTTCTGGCACAACAACCGATTTTGGAGCGAACGACGACCACGATTGGATTCGGAAAACCAGCGAAACACCGTGGCCCGTGATGTTGATTCATCACCAAAAGCCGAAACGAGTTGGTTGCGATGAGATTAGCAACCTACGTAATGTTAGTTGTTTTCTTATGGAGCTATGATCTGCGGCTTGTTCATTGAGATTCATGACTTCAATAGCCCCAAGCGGTCAAATTCTGTAATCTGTTCATGTTTGCTGCAGAACGTTCACTTTCGTCCGTGTTATGTGGGCGGTTTCTGTAGTCCTGCTGGGACTACTCATTATCGTTCATCGCTATTCTATAGTGCTCAGCAGTCAGAGTAACAATACTGTCAATGCTGTTCTCGAAAAAATATGACCTTTTCTGACTTAAACGCCACACCAAACAGGGACTTTGAGAGGATGTGAGTTTTCTTCGTCGGCTCTAATCGGTGCTACTCCCCAGAACCCTTATTTTCTCCAATACACGAGTAAGCTGCCACCTACGAGCACATGCTCGTAATTATTTGTGGCGATCTAAATGCAGATCTTTTAAAAAGTGACAATAACGCTCGCCAATTGCTTGATTTTACTACTGGCTCAGGACTACCGGTAGTGAACTCATTTGCCACTCGCTTTTCTCCAAGCCTTCTTGACGTTGTTATGATTTTAATTCGATTCAATGTTCTGCTTCTAGACCAATTATCCTTAGCTGGTATGCCCGGTCATGACTTAATCGTTCCCCTTCTTCGACATCATTTGAATTTAGAAACTATTCTAGGTTAGATAATGAAGCGCTACAATTCGGTGCTGGCCACCTTCTATGGCTCAATTGTTATTATGCCTCAAATACAAATTTACCTCTTCTATAGACATGCCCCCCTAAAAACTGTAATAATAAATGGCCATGGTTCACGCATCAAGTCCGCCAAGCTATCAAAATACGAAACAAGCTTTATTCTAAATGGAGATCAAGGCCAACTACTCTCAATTGGGACATTTTTTGTCGTGCGCATAATTAGTCCACCTCAATTACTAGAAGAGGAAAGAAAAGATACTTTCTATCTTAATTAAAACCTGAAGAATGCTCAAAAAGACTATAGAACAATATGCGCTCAATTGGCGTTGGAAAGAAAGTATCCCCGATTATTTCCAATGCTATGACTTAACCACGTTTAACTCCAAATTACGAGTATGACTTTTCTACCGGTCTTGACTTCAATTTTGATGTTGTATCAGAACTTGACGTAGTACATATTGTATGGAATACCTATTCCTTTCGTAAAGGTTACTCTACCTCTCATTTACTCGTAAGTGCACATAACTACTTCCATTTGTCCTGATTGTTGGAACTTAGCCATCATCATACGCGTTCCGAAAAATCCCCAGGCCTCTTCGTTAACCGACTTTCGACCTAGCCTCTTACCATTTCTATCAAAAGTCTTCGTAAATTTCATCCCGCAACACAGTTTTTTATTCCCATTGGAGTCTAGCTTTCGAGCTAATCATAGGTGTTCTACAACTATGGTTAAAATTCTCGACGATATAAGGGTTATCTTTGATAAGGATTACTTAACGGTGCTATGTTGGCTTGACGCCTCGAAGGTTTTTGATAGTGTTAACCATGAGGTATTATGTACATTATATTTCGGCTTTAGTGAAAGTTCGGTGTGCCTGATTTATAATTATCTCGACAACCGTTATCAAAAAGTCGTTCACAACAACGCCTCCTCAGAATTCGGCCTCTTTGCTGTAGAAGTTCCTCAGGGGTCTATACTTGGCCCGTTTCTATTTTGTCTTTTTGTCAATGATCTACCAAAAGTCTTTTCAAATATTGATATCCACTTATATGCTAACGATACATAGATCTATATTTGGGGACCAATTGAACTTGCTGAGGACCTAGTGGTCAGATTAAATGAAGACCTGTCCAAAATTGACGACCCAAACAAATCACAACTGATTGTAATATCCCAACAAAACTTTGACACGGACGGAATACCACCAGTATTCCTGAAAGACACGCAACTCAATTTTATTGGCGTGAGTACTAAGCTGAGTTACAAATTAAATAGATCACTTTCGGCTGTTGACCACATAAATTATGTTATTGGGCGAATCTATGCTGGACTGTGTAAACTATGGCTCTCTTCTAACCTCACGCTTATAGGCACACAGCTCAGACTTGTTAGAACGCTATTTCTGTTAATAATTGACTACGCTGTTGTTGTCAGCTTGATTCCCCCTCGCAACATAAGTTACTTGTGGCCTTTAATGAGATGATAAGTTATGTCTACGGACTTTCCCGATACAACCACGTCTCACACTACCATAACTCTGTTCCCGGTTGCTCCCTTGTTGTCTGTTCATGCACAAAATTATTAAAAATAAATCCCCTACTTACCTATTTGATAGGGTACGATTTTCTTAATCTATCAGAATAAATTATCTCATAATCCTTGCATATAATTACGATATTTGAACTCCTCGCGCCTCTTCTTTATCTACATTACCAGGCTTTGGAACACACTGAAAGACGCGGCTTTTAGAACCCCAGTGGCGATAATTTTAGTTATTCACGTTTATACACAGGTGCCCCCAAATGAGCCTATTAACGATTTGCAGGCAAAAAGATAAGATGGCGTAGATTTCCAAATAATCAGAGCTTACGAAAAAAATATACAAAATTGTGTGCCGAACTTAAAATAGAAATTCAAGGTACTTATTACCGCGCCCATTTTGATGCTTCTAAGAGAAACTTAAGAAAGGAATGGCAAATTGTAAGCACCATCCTTAATAAATCAGCTGCTTCTAAAAGACCCCTCTGACAAACTTCTTATTGCAGATGCATTTATCTTAACTGCTCTTTTATTAATGTTGCAAGAATTCTTGCATGTACTGCCCCACAGGATCGTTGTTTCCCCTTCAATGGCTATGCTGCTGTACTTTGGGAAAGAAACAGTTTTGTGTACGAGCCAATTAATTTCTTGGAGGTGCTAACAGCCATACGTGATTTGAAAAATTCCTTTTCGTGTGGAGCTGATGAGCTACTTCTTAAAAAAAATTGCATATTTAGTTGTGGATGTTTTAGCACATTTTTTTAATTATTGTCGTTTTGAAGGTGTATTTTCAGACGAGCTTAAGTACGCTGATGTTATACCATTATTCAAAAAATGCTCTGATACTGAAATGTTGAACTATGGGCCCATCTCTCTTCTTCCGGTTATAAGTGAAATATACAAAAAAGACTTGTAAAAAATCGGGTGGTAAGCTTTCTAAATAAAACGGAGTTCTTTAGACCTATCGAAGTTGGCTTTCGTAAAGGAAAATCCTCGAAAGATGCCATTCTACAGTTTTGTTCCCAAATTATGTCAGACCTCAACGGAAAAAAACCACCCCGGCTGGTTTATTTATTTACATGACCAAGGCTTTTGACATGGTCAATCACGTTGGTTTGTTAAGAAAACTGGAAAATCTGGGTTTCGTGGACTCTATCTTGATTGGGTTAGGTCGTATAAAATAGATGATGTAAGAAGTTCAATAAATTTTCTCAATTTGGGTGTTCCCCAAGGTTCTGTTTTGGGGCTAATTTCGTTTCTAATCTACATTAATTCCCGTTTTGAACTCAATTTTAAGAATGCTTGCGCTAATGATGTGGGCTTTTCTTATGGCCTTAATAGTCCATGGGACCTGCAGTCTGATTTAAATTGGGATCTTCCTTTACTGCGAACCTGGTTTAATGATCATAAATTGGTTATTAGTTCCAAAACGAAAGTTATATGTGTTTCAGTTTGTCGTCTATTCAAAAACTACAATATATATTATTTTCACTCACCCGAATACAAAAGATACAAACTGTTGAATGGTACCTGCGCTGTTGATAGTTCACCTGCTTTTTAACTAAGAGAGTAGACGAATTCAAATACTTGGACTTAACTCTAGATTCTTTTGTAGAATGTGTTTGCCTCAAGAAGTATTGATCAAGGTTCATCTGCGTGTGTCAGAGTTGAAAAAACTATGTTTTTCATTGCGGTAGAAGAATCTTATTTCCGAGTTGCATCTTCGAGCTGACATTTAGAACGCAAATCTTCCATTTTTCTCCTTTCGGATGTTTCACTTAGCTTGACAAAATCAGTTCGTGGGCTCGGTATGGAAACGATATTTCGTGCTTCAACCAGGTTTTGTTTCTATTTTTAAAAGCTTAAGCCTGTACCTGTTTTTAACAGATTTGCTCTACCATCTTTCATCATCGCAAAATATCGCAACTTTTTATGGTTCTAAATTAAGCGGTTACATACGTTTCTTCGCTCAAAAAAATCGGTTTTTTTTTTGCATGAAAAAATTCTATATTCTTTTGCAATTCAAATGCCGCAAAAATTTTTCAAAAATTCCAATAATTAAGAAAGTTATGACCGTTAGACGTCGGACCGGGCGGAGCGCTCATTAGGGACAGGTCAGTGCTCTCGCAAATATTTATACCTGTTTAGCAATAGATTTTAACCTTGTATAAGAATATTAGAAGTCAGAATATTCCAGAAGCCACTACTCGAGCACAATTTCAGTTTCGCTTTCGAAGCCACGCAGGCAAGACACACTGTAGATTTTGCATTTCGTATGCCTTTTTCTCGAAACAGTGTTTTCCGAGTCCATACCAGATATATCTCTTGAACCACTCGACCGATTTGCATACCATTTCGCACGGATATTCTTAATACCATTGTCTAGTCTTCTACGTAGGATTTTTTTGATATCTTAATTTTTAGATTTGTTATAAATAAAAATGTGACTCGTTTTTTAGTCAAAAATAGCCTCGTACGTTCAAAAAGCTGCCATTTTGTTAAAAATGAAAATTTTTGAAAACGGCTATGATAGAGACTAGTTTTATCCATCTACTTTAGCAGTTTTTTTTCAAATGAAACCTACTAGACATATTCCTGGTACCGCCCAGCACGTTTTTGAAGAGATGTTTCCGGAGATGGGCGAAACGTATATTTTGTAATTGTTTTTCTTCAATTATCAATAAAGTTTTGTATTCTTCAAGGAATACTTTACACAATGTATATTTTACTCTTTTTATATTAATTTACTATCGTTGCGAAGTGGAGAAACGTATGTAACCACTTAAGGTAAATTTAGAGCAATTTAGAAATAACAGGGTTTCACCAGAAATAAAAATTTACGTTGTTTTTTTAATCCCGAAAGGTGGGTTTTTGAACACATTTTAAATCAACGTAAAGCATAAATTATTTCATTGTTTTTTATTCTGATCATTAAACTTACCACTAGCAACGTATTCCATATTGTTTAATAATTTAATTTTGGTTGGGGCGAACGCCCCCATTTATTCGGCTTAATAAAAGCTATAACTTACAAATTAAACTTAAACTAAAACTTAAAACTGTGGTTGGTTGGAGTGGTGAAGGAGAACGGATTTGTGGTAGGAAGTGGTGCGGTGGAAGTCAAAGACGGTAGGGTATGAGTTGATTTGACGTAGCATACGGGAGATTTTTTTTTTTTTTTTTTTATAATGAGCGCGCGCTCAAGGGGTTTGAGTACCCTTAAGGTGATTGTACACAGCGCGGGCAAAGGAAATTTAGGGAGGAAGAAAAGAGAGGTACCGATGTACATTGTTTCTAAATGTTTGCAAGTTATAACGACCAGGAAATACAGAGATCGGCAGGGCATTCCATAAGCGAGTTGTACGGCTTAGGAACGAATCACGATATTTTAGAGTACGTCCGAAAATAGGCTTGATTGTATACTGATGAGCATTCATAGCGAGACGGGTGTTACGGTTGAAAGTTTGAATGGGCGGAATGCTACTGGCGATTTCAGTGGAGCACTGGTGGTGGAAATAGCGATAAAACAAACTGAGACACGAGACATTTCGTCGGTGTTCGAGGGTGTCCATTGATTGACTGATATTAGTATCGTCAATAAGTTTTATCGCACGGTTTTGAATCCTATCTAGCAGGTGCAGAGATGTTTTAGGAGCACCCGACCAGATGTGGGAGTTGTACTCCAATTTTGGGCGGATGAATGCCTTATATATTGAGGCCAGATCAGAGGGGGTAAAATATTTCTTACATCGCTTGAGGAAACCTAGACATTTCGCAGCATTTTTGGCGACATCAAATATGTGGTCATTCCAACGTAAGTTGTCATTGACACACATACCGAGAATGGAAAGTTTTTCGGTTTCGACGATGCAAGTGCCATTCATGGATAATGGCTGGGTGTTTAAATTTCGCTTTAACGACAGCAGACAGCATTGTGTTTTGGAAGCATTAAATTCCACTCTATTGACCAAAACCATATTGCCGGTCATTGAAAAGTGTTCGTGTTTCGAGATATTTCATGAGCTGACGATTTATCAGCGTTTCCATGACCTTGGAAAGAAGGGACGTAAGTGCAATGGGTTTGTAGGAGGAGAGAGAAAATGATTCGCCTTTTTTAGGGACGGGCTGGACAAATGCTGTTTTCCATCTGATCGGAAAGAGTCCTAAAGAGTAGAATTGATGAAGAAGCTTACGAAGTGGTTTGCTTTGAGATATACCATCTTGACCAGCGGATTTATGTATGTTGAGATCTTTAAGTATTCTTGCTACTACACGAGTACGAAAGTAGATTCGTCCCATTGAAGATTCGACGCACAAGTGTAGGCGGAGACAAAGCACAATCTGGGAGTGTTGAGCTGGCCGCAAAGTGTACAGCAAGCAGTTTGGCCTTGTCCAAAGAGCTGACAGCTGGAATGTCATTGTAAATGAGCGTTGGGATGGAGGATGAGGCAGAATTTCTAATGTTTTTGACGAACGACCAAAAATGTTTACTGCCATTGCAGTATTTTTTGCCTCAGTTTTTAGTCGTATTGGAATTTCACACGCTTAAGAAAGGGGTTGCAGTAATTTCTGGCTCGTTTGAACTTTTTTCGGTTTTCCTCTGTCGGGTTGGTCTTGTAGGACCGAAAAAACATTTCTCTAACCCTGACGGCCTCTTTACAGCTCGGGTCGTACCATGCCTTTTCTTTTGGTTTGATACTCTTCATCCGATGAGGAATAAAGGATCTCATTCCAAAGAGAATGGTGTCTGTAATCATATCAGCAGCGGCATCCACGTCGTTATCGAGGAAGCATAACGACCAGTTAAAATTCCTAAAGAAGCTGTTAAGACCGCTCCAGTTGGCTTTCTCGTATTGCCATACGGTTCTTTTAGGAATTTTTTCTCTAACTGTGTGGTCGGTGTACGAGAAATTAGCTGATATGACACAATGGTCCTACGAGCCTAGAGGGGAGAGCACATCAATGGTGTACTTATCAGGGTGAGAAGTTAAAAACAAGTCCAGGGTGTTGGCGGTATGACTATCAACGTCTGGTATTCGCGTGGGCTCATTTACAAGCTGCGTTAGGTTGTTTTCCGCAGCGAAGATCTCAACACACCGTCCTTCGGGTGTTGTCTGTCCAGAATGTCGAAGCCACCCAGAATTGTGTATATTGAAGTCGCCCGTAATAACGATTTCAGTATGAGGATACAGGGATAAAATTCTTTGAATGGAGTCAGACAGCGCATCATACTCGTTAAAGGTTGAATTGCTGTCCAGTTTGGGGCTTCTATAAATAAAGCAGTAGTGTATAATTTGTTTACGGAGATGGAATTTTAACCACATGAAGTTGAATTCCGGATTGGAACATGGATCACATTGTGGTGGAGTTTGGTAAGCTACATCACTACGCACATAAATGGCGAGACCGCGATGAGAGAAGAATAATGACACTAGTTCGTAGCCAGGTAGCTTCAGATCAGAATGATCTGAGAGGTGTGGGCGGGGATCTACTGTGTTTCACTAAGTGCCAAAATAGCTGGTCTGTACTTACAGATGTGGACGTACGCAGAAAAGTGATTACTTTTTAGCCCGCGAAGTGGAAATTCTGACGTTGGTTTACCGAATCAAATTGTTGTAGATGTTATGCCCTTACAACAATATGAAACAGTGCACCAATTGGTACATTCGCGCCATAGGAGGTGTGGTGGGTTGATAGAAGAGTCGAGGCGTACGTAGATTACGAGGGTTAGTGTTGAGGAAAATGGAGTTGTGAAGGGACGAGCATTCAACGTGACCTGAAAGGAGTCGATGAATGAAGAGAAAGTCTGCTGCATCTCTGCGATCTTCAACGGTCTTTAAGTTGATAAGGTTGAGACGGTTTTGATAGGGGGGCAGATTAAAAGGATCGTCCCAGGGCATACCTTGAAGAGCAAATCGAAGAAAACGGCGCTGAATGCCTTCAATTCTCGAGATATGAACACTATGATATGGGGACCATACTTGACTGGCGTACTCTTGGAGGGGGCGAACAAAGGTAATATAGAGGGACCTGGTCACGTATGGGTTGGTGAATTCTTTGGACCACCATTTTACAAAAACTTATGGAGAGTTGGTTTGAGGATTATCTCATCAGTTGAGCTCGCTATCACACAAAATGCCGAGGTCGCGAACAGATTGTACGGAGGAGATAGGTTGGTTATGGAGAAGATAGAGTCAGGGAGGAGATTGGTTCCGCTTATGTGAGAAGGTGATGGATTGGCATTTGGCGATGTTAAGTTCCAAAGAATTTTTGAGGCACCAGATCGAAAAACTATCAAGATCTTGTTGAAGGAGGAAAGAGTCATGGGGAGAGGAAATGGTTTTGAAAAATTTGGTATCGTCGGCGTAAAGGGAGACAGACGAGTGCTTGATGATCATATCGAGACCATTTATGGTTAGTATAAAAAAAAGCAGACCCAGATGGATGCCTTGTGGAACTCCTGAGGTGGAGCGGAGTGGGCTGACCTAAAACAAACACTGTAAAAACGGTTTTCGAGGTAAGAGGATATCCATTTTAACAGTATGCGTTCAAAGCCGAGGACAGACAATTTAAAGATGATTAACCGATGAGAGATTTTATCGAAGGCTTTGCTAAAATCGGTTGCAACTACATCGACTTCATTGCCATTCTCTAGGGCAGAGAGCGCAAAGGATACGAATTCAACGAGATTTGTGGTGGTTGACCTACCCTTTAAGAAGCCATGTTGTCTAGGGGAAATAAGTGATTTGCATTGGAAGCTTAGAGCTTCATACAAAATACTTTCGAAGAGTTTGGGTATATGGGAGAGTTTAGCGATGGGACGATAGTTGGTTATTTCATTCTTTGATCCTTTCTTGTGGATCGGGGTTATGAAGGAGGATTTCCAAGCCTGAGGAAATTCTCCTTGTGAAAGGGATAGACGGAAGAGATTAGAAAGGGCAAGGGAAAGAGAGGAAGAATATTTTTTAAGAAATATGGCAGGGAGGCCATCTGGGCCGGGTGTGAATTCGTCATTGAGTTGGTGTAATTTATATTCGATATAAGACGGGTCCAAAATATGAGAGAGAAGAGGGCCATTGGAGAAGTTCAGTAGGTAACTAAAATAGGATGGATCTGGTACAAAGGAGTCGTTGGTGAAGGATTATTTAAAAAAGATTGTTGAAAGAGAGGGAAGGAGGGTAACCATCGGACTTTCTTTTGTAGTTAACAAATTGGAAAAAAGACTTGGGGTGGTTTATAAGGTTGACTTGCGCATTATTAACGTAGCGCTGGTAAAGGGAATCGTAAAGTTCGGTGAAATGAAGATAAGCACCAAGATAGTTGGAATAGTCGGTAATGGATCTGGTACGCAGGAAAACAGCCCATAACTTATTTCTCTGATTTCGTAAGGAACGAAGCTTGCGATTACACCAGGGAGGCCTAGTAGATGGTGTTTTAAGGCGGGAAAACGGAACGTAAAGGGAAAAAGAATTAAATATTTCTTTATAGAAAATGGATAAGGCATCATTTATACTTAGGTTGTGAAAGTTAAAGAGGGATCTGCTGAGATATTCACTGATTTTGTGAAAGTTTGCTTTATGAAAGTCGTGGGATGAGAGAGTTGTGGGGGGGAGTAGACTGGAATGAAGATTTATGAAAAAATTAAAGTAGAAGGGGGGGATGGTAGTTATCGATTGTTGAGAGAGATGGGGGACAAAGTGAGACTGAGGAGTTAATTGGATCTGTTGTGAAAATAAGGTCTAATTGCCTGCCCATATAATTGGAAATACCACTGATTTGACATAGACTTGAGTCTGTTAAGCGATCTAAGAAGATACATTCCTTAGCTGAGTTGGCATTTGAAGCGATGGAAAACGATTGATCATCTGATGGAGTCCACTGTAGCTGAGGTAGATTAAAGTCGCCGAAAATAAGGATATCATCAATAGGGTCTGACAGGTCAATTAAATGATCGATCGCATCAATAGCAAATTGGTAAGATTCGATAGGTTGAGCTGGTAGGATGTAGCAACATATAACGTAAAGGGACTTGAGAGGCAGTGATATTTTTATTGCGACAAAGTCGGCTTTAGAGGATGAAGAAATTGTAATGGGGGAAGAGTTAAGGCTGTTGTCCATCGCCAGTAGGACGCCTCGACAGGGGGAATCTTTATTTGTGCGGGTAGGATCGTCGTCGCGGTTCTTTATGTCGGGAATCAAATTGGTTTCAGTCAAGGCGTAGATATCAAAGGCAAGAGCATGCGGTTGACGTAAGACAGCATTGGTTTTAGAGCGAAGACCTCTTACATTCTGGTAGTAAAATGTAAGAGGGATGTTGTGGGTTGGAGGTGTGAGGCAGGATGGTAGGATGGTAGGATAAGCAAAACTTTACACAGTGAATGAAAAAAAATTTAAGAAAACAGATAGAAGGCTATCACAAGTATACTCTTGTACTGCACCTTCAAAGAAATTTTCCAGTTTAGTCGGCAATAAAACGGAGGGATTAATTAGATCATGTAGTCATATTATATGTAAACAATTTGGAGTGCAAAAGAATAATCATGGCTTCAGTGTGCAGACAATTCGTCGCATCGCGGAAAATTGTGGGCATGAGTACACTCTTTTGGATTTTGAGCCGCGAACCAAACAGAGATTGGTACGAAATGAAGAAAACATAGCCGCCGTAGGGGCCAGTATCGGAGAAGAATCAGAAATGCCGATTCGGCGCTGATCATCTGAATTGGGCATCGCCAGAAAGTCAACCTGGCTTATTTTGTATAAGATTCTGGTGGCGCAAGAATTAAAGCCGGACGACAATAGACAACGCATAGTGTTCGCTAATTGGGCGCTGGAAATGTTGGACCTTTTCGGACGAGTCCCATTTTTTGCTCAGCGGCTTTGTCAACAAGCACAAATGCCTTTGGAGCGGTCACAATTCACAAGTGTTCAGCCAAGTATCAATGCATCCACAAAGATATTTCTTTCGAAATGAAGAAGGAGACACAGTTACGTCAATGGTCTTAGGTATAGACCGATGCTAACTCACTTTCTGTGATATATCCGAGCTGTGGTTCCAACAAGACGGCGCTATATGCCATAGAAGCGACGAAACGCTCGAAGTTGTAAAGTTGCTAGCGTTCATCAATTGGCCGCCGCGATCATGCGATTTGACACCACTCGATTATTTTCTCTGAGGCTACATTAAGTTCTTAATTTATGATAAGAAGCCAACCACTTTGGACGAGCTCGAAGCCAACATTCGACACGCTATTGCCGGAATAACGCCGCGCATATTGGACCAAGTCATCAAAAATTGGACTAACCGCTTGAAGCACTGCCAGCGAAGCCAAGGCTGCCATTTGAACAATGTGCTATTCCTCATATAACGGCACGGAAGTAGCTTCGAAATAAGGCCAGAATCCATTTTATGTCTGACACCGTTGTTGTTTTGCTTAAATTTTTTTTCCTATCGTCCTTCTGTCGTCACCCTATGGCCATGTTTTTGATAAAATTAGCCAGTGTGCGTCGTCTGGTGGCGGATTGAGACTTTTCTTGGATATCTGTAGCCACAGCAGCGAAATTCTTCACTGAGGCTGCTCTTATGTTAACCATGACTGCCTCTGCCCTGTGTTGAAAGAGTCTTCATAAGATGAGGGACTTAAGGTTGCAGTGTTTGCCCATCTGTTGGTATATGACCAAAGATCGATTATTTGTCAAAAATGAAGTACATAGCGATTCATGTTTTGATCGTTTGATTGCAGGAATTTTTGAAAGGCGAGAGTCATATTGTTACAGACTGTCAACTGAGTCAACCGATTTTGGTCCTTCTGGCAAATGCAGAAAGGTCTTAGATGTGAGCATTCTACTCCAATTTAGAAATATCAAATGATTCGAACTTAGTGTCACAGATTTGTGTAGATTTTGGTTCCATTTTTCAGTGAGACCTGTCATCAAATCATCTGTGGATATTTTGCGTCTTAGACTATCTTGGACTTGTCACAGAGAAGTTTGCGTGAGTCGTGATATTGCATGAGCTGACGGTTTTCATGGCCTTTGTAGGAAGGAGCGATGTAGGTACTTGGGTCTGGATTGAGTTTATAGGAGCACATAGAAGACTTTTCACTTTTTGGAATCCATTTGCACAGAAAGAGTCCTAAAGAATATGATTGACGGAAAGGCTTAGAGTCGTTTGGGGCAAGAGTGCACATTTTGGACTTTAGCCTGATTTTCTGAAAAAGTCGAAGTAAGAGTACGCAACGATTCTTATTCACAGCTTTCATAAGTTTAATAGCTTAAATCTATGAAATCACATCTAAACCAATTTAATACTTTCGCCAACAAATACAAAGAGAAAAGACTCTTTAAGGAGCCAACTATTAAATAAATATAGCAAACTATTTTGAATAAAACAAATTGGCATTGTTCATGCCACCAGCGATGGGACTTTATGCATTGCACCCACTCTTCTATCGATGGATCAAGATATTCTTCTCCGCATAATGGTCATGAATATCTAACTGTTCGTATTAGATGACTTTTTCTGACAAAGTCCTTATGGGGCCGGAATATCTTGATCTGGAGAAAAAAAGGCCTCATAGGCACTTTCAGTTTGGTCTTGGAAACTTTTGGTTTTGTTGTGTTTTTCCTCTTCCAGTTTCCGCTTAGCCCTTGGCTCTTCCATGATGTTGATTCATCCATGTGTCGCATTCTATTAAATATTCTGAGAGGACCGAAAAAGTTTCTGTCCAAGGACTGGATCTTATGACTATCATGAGAGAGATTTCCAAACTTATATGCGATGAATGGTTGTCCATAATGAGTGAAACAGGACTTTCTTTTTGAGGGTGGTCGTGGTCCATGAAATGGTTTAGCCAGTTCAAGAATATCTCCGAATTTATGTAACCTGAATCAGATGCAAAACCCTTGCACCCGTTCGCCCCACCATCCAAAAGTTCTTCCTTCAGCCTTTTTCTTTGATAAATCATTTCTCATGGCACATACTTAGCCGACACTCATGCAAGTGTTTACCCCGCATGAATATTACTTTGGAAGTCGTTTTGGGTACGGTGGTAATGCCACTTTCGTCCATATTGTAAATTCTACTGGGTTGGAACTGATATTTGTGGTAGAGCTCCATCAAATTTATGTAAAATCCCCCCACCTGTATTTTATTAAAGCCATTAGCTCTTGCAAGGCTCGTTGGCTCTGACTGTCAGATGCACAACTCACTGTGGTGGCTGAGGAACCCTTCCGCCCAGTCACGACCAGCCATTTTCAATTTGTCGTCGAACCTATTGCTAATTTTATTTTTTCGGGATGAAAAGACTAAGCATCGCAAATTAGCAACAGTCATTCCATAAAAAATGCTGTCCAAGATTTTGCAGTGCTCAGCCAGCTCAAGAAAAGTACTAGCTCTTCCCAATGAAAGTCTCTTTCTTAATGTGCTTTCACCCAAACGCAGTGTTTTGGCAGCCTTCCATTTCAAATCAGCTCCATAGCCACGTCAATTTGCTTCTCGGTTATCAACTTCCTTTGTGTTTTCTCTTGGTAAGTACGAAGCATTTTCCTGGAAAAACAAAAATAGAAAACTAATAATGTACATATTCACTTTTAGTTAAATATTGCATCACATGAAGTCTACCCTGGCCCGCTGCCTCAAATAAGTATGAAATACCAACGTCAGGCTCACTAGTTCGTCTTGTTTTTGTTTTATGATTTTAGTTTTTACAACATTTCTGTATGCTGAATCCCTGTGTGCAATACTACCCTGTGAAACTAAAGAAGATTGTCTGCTTACTGGACTTTCAATTGTAACTCGACACACGATGCAAACCTCTTTGTGTCTTGTATTTGGAAAAAAGAAGACCTTGGTAGCGTTACCGGTAATTAAAATATCCTAAAACCTGTACACATAAAGTTTTTGGATGCAAGTGACATTAGAAGTTCTAAGGCTCCAATAAAATCTAACCATGAGCAAACAAGCTTTTATCTTTTCGCAATATTTCCAATTATAGCTCCAGCATATCCCTGGATAGTTAAATTCGAAAGTTTTCGAAAGCAAACCCCAAACTTTGAATGTACCTCTGACTCCAAATCTTCATAATCTCTTCACAATTTCAAACACACATGTCAAAGGTCGTAAAATCTAATTAACAAAACAGAACTACTCGTATCCCTTGTACGAACAGAGTAGTAGTAATAATAGAAGAGTACAATTTCATTGTAGTTTCTAATGAAATTCCTCGAATTCCTTTTCCCAAAAATTTCCACAATTATTAACAAATTTCCAATTAACACAAATGTGTGTAACTTTTTCCTATCCTCCACCACCTTCACAAAAAAGAAAATTCAACGCACACCCACGAAGAATAAACGTATCAAAGTATCACCATCACCTTGCCATGACAAAGCCCTTAGAGCTTCTCCATGTACTCCTAGTCCTACCTCATCTGTAATATCCTGGATGCCTCCAGCTTTAACATATTTCTACAATATTACAACAAAGCTCGATCCTTGAACGCATGAATACAAAAACACAGAAAAACAAAAAAAAATAAAAAAAAAATCCCGAAAGACCATAGAAAAATAACACATTCCTGGATCCTTGAATCCTTGTATCCTTGAATGGTTGTTTATTTGTTACTTTTGCGGATAGAATGTTGATACTTGTTTCGGTTTGAAAGCAGAAGAGCAAAGACTACTCCGTTTCCGGTTACACCCGGTTTTTTGCTTCTGCTCTTTGCTTTCTCACTGTTTGAATGAAACCAAATGAAATGTAATGAATATCCTTTTGGTAAAAAATCCAAAGTAAAAAGGTAAAGGATCTCTGGAAAATCGATGAAGGGTTATCTTCTGTGCCAAACCAATGTACGAGTATAACACAACACTTGTCGAATATGGTGGGTTGTCATCCTCTTGTCCCTCGTCTCTTCTGTCATTCGCTAGTTCGGCCTTCTCACTTTGTTCTTGTGGTTTTTTACTTTAACCAAAGACCAACACATTGAGTCCTTTTTGAAAGGAAACAGAAAAAAAAACAAACAACAATAATTACCCAAGTTAACGTGGATGTGAGTGGAAGGAAGGAAAGCTGGGAATGGGGAACAAGGGAGTATGTATCTCATGAGCAAGTAATGCAAGAAGCAGGCACACTAAAGTTTGAGAAGTCTCATTTCATTTAAGTAGCGGTAATATTTGGCAAAATGCTCGCGGGTGACGTTAATATGAAAAAGTTGACAAGTTTGGACTCGGCCTTTGTTTTCCTGGTTTTTACTGGTTCTCGCTTCTCGGTTCTCTTTGCCCGTCAGCTGGCTCTAATGCAGAGGACGGCTACGCTGACAACGACATATTAAGCTTAATGAGGGTTTTCTCCTGTTTTATTGTTATTTTTTCGAATTGCCCACCAACAAAGGATGCAGGAGAAAAGAAAGAATGTTTATTACTAATGCAACGGTAGGAGAGCAGAACTCAGTTATTACGTGAACCAAGTGTCGTAAGGTCATTTTAGACAGCAGCAGATGAATTAGGGTACAACTTTTTGGATTGCACCTACATATTAGTTACTGGAAGAAGCCATCAAAATGTTATGTAACCCGCCCTCCTGTACTGGACCTACATTTTAAACGAAGAAGTAAAACCCAAAGATAGAGTGTGAGTTCTTTTGTCATCTTGAAAAAAAGGTACTCCAGCCGCCAGATTCCCTCAACTTCAGCCTTAGGCAATGAACTGTAGTGGTATTAAGCTGGACGTTGGCAAGCATTAGTTTGTATGAAGATTCCATGTAAACGAGGGAGCAACAGGCGAAGACCCCATCTAAGTACGAGTATCGCTTTGAAATGAAAAAAAATGAGCTCATCCAGCGAGATTTGTTAATGTTGAGAGGGAGAACTTCTGTTCAAATGGAATTTGGTGCCAATTGAAGCACTAATGTGGTGTACTTTACTTTACTCTTCTACAGTCCGGAGTGGGCCAGCCTCAACCAACTTACCCGTCCACCTGTTACGTTTCACAGGACGAGTTGGTTAAGGTCCCCTTTCAACTGGTAAAGCTACTTTTGATATAGTCCTCCTCTGCGTAGTTTCTCCTGTTGGTATCACACACTCTTCGGCAGGAGCATTGGTGACCGTCTTTACGATGGATCACTGTCACTTTAAGAACCCTTCCAACGGCGGTTCTCCAAAATCTGCCCACACTGCCCCTTTTGCAATGGCCACAATATTGACTTCAATCTACCCTGATGGCCTCTGCATACAATAATTCTTCAATAAACTCACATACCTTACTGTCTTCCAAGCCGAAGTCTCAACCAGTCATCAGGCCGCTGATTGGCTCAGAACGATTCCACTACTCTCGTCGGATATTGCAATATATGTACATAGACAGCCAAGCAACTGTTAAGAAGCACAACAGTATACTCTGTTGGTTTCCGGGGCACTTAAGCTGCCTCGCTGATTAAGTGATAATTCTTTAATCCCAGAAAGTAGGGAGCTTTTGAAAATGTGACATACTTTCAAGCGCATAGTCAGTCATAGGTGGAATTATCAGGACCAAGAAAGTTGATCAACCTACGGAGGAGAGATATGTCCGAACTTAAACGCGTAGCTATTGGGTATTTCTCACAAATATTTCTACAGGAGCTGTAATATCGAAGTGGCGCACTTCCTTTGCAACTGTACACACTTTTAATCCCTAGGCAGTTACCACTTCTGAGTTCTTAGGGATCTGTGCACGAAATCCTCGTGTTCCAGGGCATTCCCACGCTCTCCTAGTAATATTAGAATGTACCTAGAACCTACCACTCCTACCTTTTCTAACCAATAAACACGCAACTGCACTGATTTAATTTTAAGACTGTTCTTCTGTTATGAAGGACCTGCAGGTGATTGATTGGGACACGTCTGACGGCACAACAATCAAGTTCGTAGTGAAGCGCTTGCCTTATGGCAAGCTAAAATGGCAAGGACATGCAATGACAGTAGCGTAATAGCGGCTTAAACGATCGTAGGGCTCACAACCTTCTACGGAAGAGATTAAAAAGATGTGACGAACTAACTAATGGTCTTCGATAAAAACGGATTCGCCGGTGACGACCCTTGCAAACGTATAAAGGACAACTAACTAACTAACAACTAACCAGTGGAATGTGATACACTAGGGTGATTGCTATAGGGAAAAGAATCGGCGTTTATTCGGATGTGGACTTGTCATATACGGCAGACTAAGGCAAGAAGCCTAGAGCTTCCGATATGTGAGCGAACGTCTAATGACAATCCGCATCAAGGCTAAATTCGCTAAAAAAAAAGCCTAATATGCGCCAATGCACCTACGGAAGACAAGGACGACGCCGCCAAAGAACTCTTCTACGAGCTCTTTGACAAGACATGAGAAATGTCCGAATAGCCTACACAACACCACGCCTGGCAACGGACTTAGGCTTATTGACTTTGCGGCGGGACGCAGTATCACTATAGCAAGTACACGGCTTCCTCAGCTCAATATTGGCAAGGAGACATTTCGGCTTCCGGATCATGAAACGCTAAATCAAATTGATCACATTGCGAGAGATGTATGGAATGCCTACAGTATTCTAGACGTCCAGACTTACCGGGCAGCCAAAGTTGACTCGGATCACCACCTTGTTGCAGCTAAGGTTCGAATGCTTATGCACTGTAAGAAGAACTACAGTGCGAAGATATGACGTAGTTAAGCTGCAGTTGCAAGAGACCCCTAGAAATCTTCGCCGAACGCGCATTCCAAGATCCCGCGACAGTTCCTATGTCGCGAGCATCAAGAATTGAACACCAGTGCCAACGTGTCATCAGAGACGCTGCAACTGATGTGCTGGTTTCACCCGACCACCACCAAGAATTCCCTGGTTTGATGAAGAATGCCGGCAAGCACTTGTAGCTAAACAAGAAGTATATAAAGCGGTTCTGCAACGAAGGACGAGAGCCGCTCATGAGCTCTACAAGCGAAGAGAGGGAAGAACATTGGCTTCTCCAGAAGAAAAAAAAGAGCAAGAGAAACGCGCGATCGAAGATATTGAGAGGTTGTTCTCCAAGAATAACGTGTGGAAGTCTTACCAATAGGTACAGAATGTATGAGGGCAAGAAAATCCGTGCAGAAACCTTTAGAGATGAAGAAGGAAACCTTGTAGTAGAGCCACAGTCGGTGCTGAGAATATGGAACAAATTTTTCTATAGACTGTACAAAGGCGAAGAAGCCTAACATGCCGCCGCCAGACAGAATACACCATTCAGCTTAGACGATGACAGTCAAAACTTCCGTCCACCGATCAGAGCGAAGTAAGGATAGCAATATCTAAGCTAAAATCCAACAAATTAGCTGGAACTCACAGCTATTTGAAATGTCTTTCCTTAGAGCATACACCAACTCAGAAGAGTGTATGCATGGTGAATGGAATCTCGGCATCGTTTGCTTGATCCACAAAAAAGGAGACTGCTTATATAGAGGTATAAGTCTCCTCAATATCGGATACAATTTCTCATTTGCCATGTTGTGTGAACGTCTGAAACGCTTTGTCAATAACCTGATTAGGTCCTATCATTGTGTCATAGCAGTGTCAGACTAGGAAAGTCCACAATCGACCAAATCTTCACACTAATTCCTAGAAAAAGCTCAAGATGCCCAAATAGATACCTACCATCTTTTCATCGATTTTAAGGCCGTTTATGACAGCATTTTCAGAGACGAGCTATATATAGGTAGGGCCATATCTAGTTTTGGCATCCGTACTGGGCTCCACCTTCTTGGGAAGGCTCGCTGCTCCGTCCAAGTCGGTAACGACTTAACCGAGACCTATGATGTCGAGAAAAGGTTTTAGACAAGGTGACGCGCTGTTATGTGGCTTCTTAAACTTCGTGCTAGTACGAGTACAATCTTTCAAAAGTCTGTGCAACTACATTCGTACGCCAATGACATCGATTTAATTGGGAGAACTCAGCGAGCTGTCACCGGTGCGTTTGTTGGTATTGAAATGAAAACTGCTAAAATGAGTTACCCGACAGCTATAATTTCGAGGTAGTAACGAACTGTGTCTATCTCGTCTCTGCTATAAATCCTGCTAACAACACCTCAGCAGAAATAAAATGAAGAATCACTCTTTGCAAATTGCTAGTCCTTTAAGCTAAGAAGGCAATTGAGAAGTAAAGCCCTATCTCGAACTACTGAACAACTAAGGAGACTCTAATAAGACCTTGATTATTCAGTCCTACTTTTTTGTGCTGAAGCATGGACTCTATCTAAAGCGGATGCAGATATCCCCACTCGTTTTAAGAGAAAAATCCTTCGATAAATATTAGGTCCAGTTTGGGTTGATCGGCTTTAGAGGAGAAGATTCAATGACGAGCTGTACAGCGATCTACGAGTAGTCACAAAACTGCGCATCAGTCGTCTGAGATGGCTAGGACATGAAGAGCGAATGGATCCCAATGATCCGGCCCGCAGAGTCTTCTAATCTAACCGCGTGGAACAACGCAGCAGAAGGAGACCTCACCTCAACCAACTTGGAGTGCGCAACTGTAGGCAGTTAACTAAAGCCCGGCCTAACTGGGAGAGGTTGTTAGTAGAGGTCCAGGCCCTAAGTAAGAAAGTAAGTCCCTCTGTTAATGGCTTGCAAGATGATTTAGAGAATGGGGTTACGAAGTCGCTTTTAATTTTTTCCTGATTTTATCAGTGGAAGGCCGTTCCCTGAGCCTGAAGGGGACAGTAGTCTGCCAATGGCCTCAGGCGTTCATATAGCATTATATATGCCATTTTCCACTTGTACGCGCTACCTAAGGTAAGGTCTTTTACTATTGGGTTGTGCCTCTTCATTAGAATCGAAGACTTGTCGAGCCGGAACGTTGATATAGGCGATTGATTGGCACTTTCCTGACCAGGTGGATCTCGCTTAACAATTCGTAAAGCTCAATAGCGATGTGTAACTATCAGAGTTACTAGCGGAGCCGAATTATACAAAAATTTCTCTAAGGTTGGCTTGTGACTT
The DNA here is from genome assembly GCA_949129095.1 of Volucella bombylans. Lineage (NCBI taxonomy): Eukaryota > Metazoa > Arthropoda > Insecta > Diptera > Syrphidae > Volucella > Volucella bombylans. The sequence goes on along the minus strand of OX422141.1, from coordinate 197,203,343 downwards.
TCGCATAACTTTCTGAAGCATTATGTTGAAGAAGTCAGAAGACAGCACATCACCTTGCCCGATTTCTGTTTTCACATCAAAGTTATTTCTAACTCTTACAGAGTAACGAGTGTCCTGGATCGTTGTTGGACACAATCCAATGATTATGGCAGGGATTCCAAAACTGTTCTGTACAGCTCGTCTTTATAGATGTAGTGGTGCTGAGTATCGATATGGTTGGTTCTGTCGTAGTATTCTAATTGTAAACTTACCAGGCCTGTTATGACCGCATTAAAAGGATCAATCGGTTAACAAAACAATTCCGCAGACAAAATTTTTTATGGGAACCTGATGCCAATTTAATTGATGTCTCCTAGTTTGAAGATGCTGAAGATCCATGTCTCATGCATACTTTTATTGAAGAGGGTCATCTCCTGGACCCTTTAATAGCTCGGCAGGAAATCCGATTGGTCAGGCAGCCCTGTTGTACTTAAATTTTTCTATTGCTAACCTTACAACATTTTAGTAGAGTGAGCTAACATCACCAAGATTAATTATTCACTCTGCCTGACAGCGGAAATTGGATCACCTACTGACTTTCCTGTGACTGTGTTCCTTCTACTAGGTTCCCTTAGCTAATTCGGTATGCTTCTGTTCTCGACTTAAATCCTTGGCATGCTCTACTTACCTTTTAGAAAGAATCCGAACATGTTTCCTTACATAGCAATATTCATGACCGGCATACTACTCTTATATTTCGATTTCCGTCAGCGGGTTTATTGTGGGGGCTGGATGAGAATTAGTAGTTTCTGATTGCTGCCACTGTGAGTAGTGCCAATGTGCCTTTATATTTGATGTGAACAAATCAACAGCATATTGGATTCAGTAGTCCTGTAGTCCGGTTCGACGTTTGCAACTTGGGAAGGTCTAACACCGCATATAGAATTTTTGATTCTCAGTCAGATGATAGCAGATCACCATATCCCTTTGTGAATATTTTTGGTGCAGCAGCCGCTAACTATAGTCACTCTTCGTCCCTCAGCGAAGTTGATCCGCCTAAGTCGTGTGCCGTGTAGGTTCAGATTTCCGGACATTACTCGTGTGACTTTCTTCTGTTTTGTAGGGGCGTGGGTGAATGTAAGAATTGTAAGAAATTTTGGGGACTTTAGGCGATATCCGTATGCCAATTGCTACGTTTTGCCTCACTGCGAACAGCATTGTGGTATACTGTATAGCGATCAAGGGTTACTACTAAGTTTTTGGTTTCACGTGACTTGTTATGTGGTAGGTCAATTCCACTACTTCAGGTTTAGTTCAAGGCGTCCTAGAATACGTGGACACGGCCAAAAGCTGAAAGTTCCAAAAACAACTTGCCCGTAGGCACCTTGATACATTTTTTGACTTCAAATTCGAACCAGCTTTGCGAAATGATAGAATAACGTATCCGAACTCCTTATGAAAATTCTTGTTTTGCACAGAATAACGATAATGACAGCGACATCTCAAAGTCTCACATCTACCTAACAGCTGATGCAACAGCTTACAAAAACAAAAGACTACGAATCTGCACTAAGTGCACACACAGTGCGCGTTCAAAGCAATGGAATATGGTCCATAGCTGGAATATCAATATTTCCATACATCTCTTCCCAACTGCAGTCTATTTTGATTCGGCTTAAATATTGTAAAGAGAATTCTCTATCAACTTTTCACTATTCATTATGCAAATACAAAAGCCTTTGTGACTTTTTTTCGGCACTCTGAATTTATGAAAAGAAAAACCCAAACCTGTGTGACGGACATCACTCCATTCACACTGGGCAACCCTTAAACAATTTTTAACACCAGATTCCGTGGAAAACAAAATACAATTTAGGAACTCTTTCTAGTTTACTATCCCGCTCGCATATAAACCCCTGTGCCCTCGGTCGTTAAAGCTTCGCTCGTCTAAATGCCCTTTGTGAACACGGCAGCCTAATTCACTTCCCATACAGTAAATTCCCAAAACTGCTATTCAACGCTTGACAAATGTTTTTTGCCCTAACATCAAGAGGGTGGTGGGTGGAAAAAAAAAACAATAGACAAAAAAGAGCCCTCCTCTGTACACTGCCGTCACACTATCAGCAAACACCGTGTATTACATATTCACTACTGCCATGAGGTCAAAAGGACGATGTCAACAACACACTGTCCGGGGAGTGTTGAACTCTGTGCCTTTCTTTTTATCTTTTTATCCTTGTATTCTTCTATTCTCATGTTCCCACTGTCACTGCTCACATCCTGTTAACCTCCTGAATTTATGGGATTTTTCATATATTGACTCTGAACTATGAATTCTATCTCTGACTCTTCCCCTACACCAGTACCTCTGATTCTGATTCTGTTTCTGTCGCTTTATGATGAAGGATCTGATGGCCTGTTGTCGTGGTTGATGACGCCACCACCCATCCTGTGCCGTTGAATTTTAATTAAAAGGACAGAATCGGTGCCAACATTTCACCACTCTCACACACTTTCTCACCGCTCACAGCGAAGAGAAAATTTCATATCCATCGCCAATCGGAGATCAACCCCTAGGCAGAGGGTAAAAATCAATTCGGCATAAAATGCCCATAAAATCATACAGACGTAAATTTGGCTGTAATTCTTTGGCTCGTGTATGTAAGTGCACAGACTTCTAGAGCAGCGCCTTGAGGCGGCCTAATAAAAAAGGAAAAAGAGCCGCCGCCAAGAGCGGTGGTGGTGGTATGGTATCCATTGAACGCTTTTTTTTGTTGGCCTTTTCGTCCTGCTTTGAGTGTACGTAGTACAGGGGCGCCATAAAAATCACAGAAAACGGAAAATGGAAGTGGATTTGGTAGGAATACACATTCGGAGGAAACGCAAAAAAGTGTCCTTAATCTCATTGTAGGAGTACTATGGGATGTGTCGTGTCCTATGTGTTATATGTTATATCCCCTCGCCTACCCACATAGAGTACGAAAATATCGATTATCCTTAAGGGTGCGACAAAGTTCTTGCCACTAGATTCGAAGTGGGGGTAGGCCTGTTGTGGGAATTGGACTCTTCTACATATTTGAGCCGTATGTGTGTGTGTGTAATGGCGTAAATGGATTTCAATTTTCGCCTCATGCATGTGCAAGTCGAATTTTCTTTTTGCTCCTTTTCCACTGCATCTTGTTCGTCTTCTTCTTATTTTTCCAATAATAATCCAGTGTAAGCGTAAAAAGGGAACAGAAGCTGGCTGCTGAAGAAAAGAAGAAAACGAGCGAGAGATGAGAAAACCCACTTCCTGGTACGAGTACTAAGCCCTCGGATTAGGGGTTGTTAACACAGACTGTGGATTATTGTCATTTTAAAATGCCAATCATACGAGTATCATGCAAAAGGACGAGAGTTAGAGAAGTCTGCGGCCGTCACGGGTACGAGAAGGTGATTGCGACTAAAGGTAATTTGGGAAAAAGCTCGAGATTGGAATATTTTTTTGGTCCGCATTGCATATGCAATCCTAGATACATTGGGGTAGGACTTTGACACAGTAGAGACCGAGATCGAGAATTGGACCGAGACCGAGGAACAGGAGGAGGAAGTGGAATAAAGTTGAATGTGTAAAAGTTTTCGAGGTTGTAAGTGGGTGGCAGAATATGGGATATCGGTAGTCGTTATCGGTTGATATGCTATGACATTTGGCTTGGCAATGGTACATTCTCGTCCCAATTTATGCAACTTCTGTTACTACCCGTACTACCAACTACATCTACAACAACTACTGCTGCATGTGCTGCAGATGATTATGGTGTCAATTATGGGGCAATTCTGAAGAAGAAAATGACAGTCTGCCAGGTCACATGAGATTACGAGACGCATGAAATGTAGTTTGAACTTTGTGCAGACAATGACAGGACACATACCTGCCATTTGAAAGTCTTCAGGGAGATGATTTCCTCGGTAACAGCTGTATATTCGTTTTTTTTTCACTAGTAATCGTCTTACGAAGATGAGTCAATGAAAGTTGGGATTAGATAGGACGTAGGTATCTAAGGTTTCTGAAGATGTTTGGCTTGAAAGCTTCTACTTAGGTTGGTAGTAGTGACACGAAGTAACATCGAGATACAGGACTTGAACTTCATTCAGTGTCAGAAGTTATAACCTCTCGTAAGAGGTGCTTAAATTGTATGTACCTATAGAATTCTTTGGAAACTCTTCAAATATTAGGATCAAATCATCCTAGTAGGCTGACTTATGGCTAACATTTAAAATTTTTTTTTGTGTTGGAATAAAGTTTAATGTTCCCCTTACTTTGTACTATATACGCCGTCAAAATAGAAGTGCATCTACTCTGCCTTGATTCTTGAAGTAAGTTTAAATGTACCTTTTCGGGGATCAGAAAGGGAACTGACTTAATGGGAGATGAGAGCACTACTGCTTTTTTAAATGTCAGCGTAAATTTTTTGAAATAATTGTGTGGAAACACACACGAAATTTGCCGTCGAATCCAATGCGCACCTACCTTTGCCACTCTCAGGGCCAGATACCAGTTGACGCTAAGATGCTGAAAGTAATATGGAACGAGTTCTATTAAGTTCTAAGTGGCTATATCTCGGTTCAAATAAATTGAACCATTTTCACTCAGTACTTTCCAGATGATCAGCTTGCTAGAATTTGGATGAACTGGGCGTCGCCCTTCACTCCAATGGTTATAGAAGTAAAATAAAGTTACTTAGTCTCAACCAGGAACAACATATCAGTGCTTTCAACAGAATCGGATTTTTCGGATCTCCCGACGGAGCTAAGCGTAAAATGTGAATGCGCTTACCAAATCAGTCAACTTTTCTAGCCAGCGCAGTCTCTGGCCTACTCCAGTTGTGCGCCCTCCAAGCTGTTTGAGGTCCCCTTCCGCTTGTGCGATTCACCGAAGGCGTCGTCGTTCTTTAGGTCGCTGAATATTTCCCAGTCATCTCAGGTGACTGATGCACTCTTTCTTGATCTGTTCACGAGTATATACGAGAATATCTTCATATGCCCTCGCTTATATCCATGCGTCTGCGCCATATAGCAGGACTGGATGGTAAGGCGTCCTGAACGATCTCAAGAGTTTGATAGGGATAGCAAAACTGGGCAAGGCTTTGTATATCTTGCCTCTCTCGGTATCGACCTGGACTTCTTAGGTATATCGTTGGATCTGTTGTAGTCTGAAAATTTGGTCATTTGGTCATTTGTAGACTTATGGTTGACAAATTTTTCCAAGTGTTCACATACTAAGTCTGACAAGATCTTGTAAACGATATTCAGAAGACTGACGTTTCTTTAGCTCGTATAATTGAATGATGTTCTTTCAAACGATGCCGAGGTTCCATTCATCAGCCATACTCGGTATGCACTTTCTTCCGACCAAATCTTGGAAATGTATTGATGTCACCAGATCAGTCAATTCAAGTCACCAAGTCTTCTGTTTTCCTTAGCTTGGCACGTAGACGACCGTCCGTCGCGGCAGCCTTGCTACTTAATTTTGGCCGTGCGGGCGGAAATCTTTTAAATGGTTCGTTCTACCCGGCAGCAGACATTGGGTCTTCCTCGCCATTAAACAGTTTGCGGAAGTGTTTGTAGATATTTCATCATCAATTGTGACTCTTCAATTGAATTTCATTGCTAATTTCTACAAGTCTGTTCGGTCCTTATGGCTTGGCACGCTCTTTTTGCCTTTGGATAAAATTTGTTCTTGGAGTAGCTCTCTTCGATTCTACACTTGGTTGCTCTCTTCGTCAAATGAGGACGAACTTCATCACATCAGTTGGCGCATTTCTGATGGCAAGTGACATATGGATTTACTTGCACCTTTTATTGCATCAATAATAAATCGACGTTTAAATGAAGCCAGAATTCATAAACAACTTAAAGTAGCTGTAGTAAAACTTACTACAACTATAGGCCCATATAGATACTCTCGGTGGTTGAAAAGCGCTTGGAAATTTGTAGAAAAAATCCTATTATCCATGAAAGGCAATGTAACTTTCAAAAGAATAAGAGCACGGGACAACTATTGGAGGAATTTAATTAACATAATCATAATCATGGATTCCAGCAAGACATTTGACACACTGAATCATGATAAGCGAAAGGGTGACCAGATATGAACGATAGGCAACAAATTTAAATAAATCAACAACGGTGTGAGATATAAAATTGATTCTGGCTCTAGCGTATCTAGCAGTGCTTCAAGCGATCGCTCCAATTTTTGATGACTCGGTCCAATACGTGCGACGTTATACCGGCAATAGGGAATGTCGAATGTTGATCTCGAACTCGTCCAAAATGGTAAGGACTTGACATAGCCCCAGAGAAAATAATCGAGTGGCGTCAAATGGCATGATCGCGGCAGCCAATTGATGAACGCTCGCCGTGAGATGACCCAGTCGCCAAATTTCTCCTTCACAACTTCGAGCGTTGCGTCGCTTGTATGGCATGCAGCGTCATCTTGTTCGAACCACAGCTCCGATATATCGATGTTGTCGAACTCTGACCATAGAAAGTCAGTTAGCACCGGTCTATACCAGACCTAGACCTAGAAACCTAGACATTTCGCAGCATTTTTGGCGACATCAAATATGTGGTCATTCCAACGTAAGTTGTCATTGACACACATACCGAGAATGTAAAGTTTTTCGGTTTCGACGATGCAAGTGCCATTCATGGATAATGGCTGGGTGTTTAAATTTTGCTTTAACGAGAGCAGACAGCATTGTGTTTTGGAAGCATTAAATTCCACTCTGTTGATAGTTCCCCAACTGGTTATGCTGTTGATATCGGAATTTAATGAGCTTAGCATACGTACGCTGCCGTTCTCGTTCTACAGCCGAAGAGCAGGGCCGTGAGTCCGGAAACGAATATGAAAAGCAGAGAGTACTGTCATCAGCAAAGGAATATATTGGATTAGAAGTAGCAGACAAGAGATCGTTAATGAAAATTAAAAAGAGTGTCGGTGACAGAACAGAGCCCTGGGGCACACCAGCATTTATTTTGTGAATATCAGACTTGAAACCGTCCAAGAAAACTTGAATTGAACGTTCCGAAAGGTAATTTCTAATCCATTGAAGAAGAGAGTCGTCGATCCCAAATGCACGCATTTTCGACAAAAGAGCCTGATGCCAAACTCTGTCAAATGCCTTAGAAATATCAAGTGCAACTATCTTGCTTTCGCCAGATTGATGTACGCTTTGGTTCCACTTTTCGGTGAGACATGCCATCAAATCACCAGTGGACCTGTTGCTACGAAAACCATATTGCCGGTCATTGAAAAGTGTTCGTGTTTTCGTGTTTCGAGATATTTCATGTGCTGACGATTTATCAGCGTTTCCATGACCTTGGAAAGAAGGGGCGTAAGTGCAATGGGTTTGTAGGAGGAGAGAGAAAATGATTCGCCTTTTTTAGGGACGGGCTGGACAAATGCTGTTTTCCATCTGCTCGGAAAGAGTCCTAAAGAGTAGAATTGATGAAGTAGCTTACGAAGTGGTTTGCTTTGAGATATACCATCTTGACCAGCGGATTTATGTGTGTTGAGATCTTTAAGTACTCTTGCTACTACACGAGTGCGAAAGTAGATTCGTCCCATTGAAGATTCGACGCACTCAAGTGTAGGCGGAGAGAAAGCACAATCTGGGAGTGTTTTGACCTGGCCGCAAAGTGTACAGCAAGCAGATTGGCCTTGTCCAAAGAGCTGACAGCTGGAATGTCATTGTAAATGAACGTTCGGATGGAGAATGAGGCAGAATTTCTAATGTTTTTGACGAACGACCAAAAATGTTTACTGCCATTGCAGTATTTTTTGCCTCAGTTTTTAGTCGTATTGGAATTTCACACGCTTAAGAAAGGGGTTGCAGTCATATCTGGCTCGTTTGAACTTTTTTCGGTTTTCCTCTGTCGGACTGAAAAAACATTTCTCTAACCCTGACGGTCTCTTTACAGCTCGAGTCGTACCATGCCTTTTCTTTTGGTTTGATACTCTTCATCCGATCAGGAATAAAGGATCTCATTCCAAAGAGAATGTTGTCTGTAATCATATCAGCAGCGGCATCCACGTCGTTATGGAGGAATCATAACGAGCAGTTAAAATTCCTAAAGAAGCTGTTAAGACCGCTCCAGTTGGCTTTCTCGTATTGCCATACGGTGTTTTTAGGAATTTTTTTCTCTAACTATGTGGTCGGTCCGACGAGTGAATGGTCCGACGAGCCTAGAGGGGAGAGCACATCAACGGTGTACTTATCAGGGTGAGAAGTTAAAAACAAGTCCAGGGTGTTGGCGGTATGACTATCAACGTCTGGTATCCGCGTGGGCTCACTTACAAGTTGCGTTAGGTTGTTTTCCGCCGCGAAGATCTCAACACACCGTCCTTCGGGTGTTGTCTGTCCAGGATGTCGAAGCCACCCAGAATTGTGTATACTGAAGTCGCCCGTAATAACGATTTCAATATGAGGATACAGGGATACAATTCTTTGAATGGAGTCAGACAGCGCAGTACTTTGCTTTACTCATTATTGGGCGAAGCCTTGATAATAGGGGGCCCATCTCCCATTACAATAAGTCGGCATCTACCTCTAATAGGAAAAGTTAAAAAACTCGTAAAGTGGGTGCTCTGTATTTTGCACCGTATAATCACGTATGATTAAAAGTGGATTTTGTATGACAAAAGATCTGGACAGTGGTTGGATGCAGAAGAAAAACCAAAACACACCAACTAGGTCTTCACTCAGAAAATGTTATGGTGACAATTTGGTGGGCATCGAAAGGACCAATTCATTTTTCATTTCTTGAACCAGAGGAAACGATAAATGCAACGATAGTGCATGTGAAATTCACTAATAAGCAACCTGCTTCTATAAAAAGGGAAAATTTATCGGAACAAACATCACTTACCTTTGTGGAAGCAATATCGAACTCAGATGTCCGTCTCACATGTTTTTACATGTTCTACCTTTTTACCGGGCTATGTCATGGCACATCCTGTATAGCGGTGTTTTCAGTGGCCCAGGGGTCTAGGAGGACAGTCTTAAATATTTTTAAGCATTCCGCATATGTAAAAGTCTGAATCTCGTTGGCTTTAATTATTTTGCTTGTTTCATAGTAAGCTTTTTGAAGAGGAAAATTTCCTTATTTCAGTCTCCGGGAGAATGTTCGATTTTGCCAATCCCGAGTACTGGCAATATCCAATACACATTTTCACTGGAGCTGTGTTGTCAGTGCAAGCCAATGGCACAAAAGAAAATTGCTATTTAAAAAAAACCCCCTCAATACTTTGATGGATGGAAAAGCGGATGGTGGCCCATTTTACGACTATAATACTGCTTCTGGGCAGATACTCCTCGTGAAGGAAACTGCAAAACATCAGACCCTCAGAATATTTGACAAAGTGCCGAAGATACGGTCGTTTTCTGGGATTGCTCCTTAGACAATATCGTAAAATAAAAAGTTTTCCATGCACTCTATCTGGAAAGTCCTAATCTCGTTGATTGACTTTCCACTATATACAGAAATATACACAGATCTATACGAGCACGTACATAAATGTGTATTTATACTAGGGTCGTTCAATCACCCTCGGAGAAGTGTTTACCTATCAAATGACCAAAATACAATCACGAACCGTGATTTGACCTTAACAAATCGATTTTTAGTAAAACCAGTGCAACAATTAACACCAATTCGAGTGTCTAAAAAAAAATTCAAAATAAATTGAATCAATTCATCAGTCACTTGACCTTGTTCGCTCTAAATAAATTCTAGCCCGCCAGCACTTTTCTTTCTATTCAAGCAGAGCTCAAATGGAGACTTTGTAATTCTTTGTTTGCTTTCCACCACTACTCCTCCTCCTCCTGCATCGTCTTTTCTTAGAAAATGCATAACAATCGAATCTGTCATGCAAGCAAAGTGCACCCTCACAATACTCGTATCTAACCATCCATGCACATAGTCGTCCCCTGGGTTTGAAAACAACTTACGGGCAAATCAAATTTAACTCACTCACAACACAACCCTCTCCAGTATTTAAAGGAATCATTTTTGATTTTTTTCTTTTGACGTATTTAGCCTCGTTTACCCGCTAAATGCAGACCATTTGAGTGACCTGGCAATAGTTGCTCCTAGTATCAGCTTCAGCTTCAGTTCCAGCTTCATCCTTCCCCACTCGTCTTCGACTTTAGAATTGTTACGATTACGGCTTCTACTACTACGAGTACGATCTCTCAGTTGCATTTGACTTTAAGTTGACCCAATTAGGTTTTCGCTTGACGTAGGAACACAATGCGGCGATTACAAGAGCGTCACACCAATACCAACGCCAACATCGACATCGACAATGTCGTCGATGTCAACATGTTTAACATTCTCGTACGAGTACGAGTAGGAAAATCGGTTGCCATTATACGAGTACTGGCTAAGTAGGACTCAACTAACCACCACCCTCAACCTCGCCACTCTGTATAAATCGAGAGTGCAGTGACATTTCGAGAGGGTGGGTGTTTGAGGTTTATTCTCTCTTTTTCAAAAGAAATCTGGAGCCATTGGGGTGAATTAAGAGCTCCTGGGATGGAGAGGAAAGAAAACCTCTCCACACTTGACGTCAATCTATGTAGATACTCTACTTCTACTCCTCTCGCTTGCAACTAGGTGCATCAGTTTAGCAACAAATGACAGTCGGATAATAGTAAAAAAGAAAAAAAATTTAAAAACTATTTTATTGTTCAGTTGGATTAGGGGGTAGAAAAAGGGGCGGAAAATGGCAAAATGCTGCGTAAAATGGTTTTCCAAACATGGGAATTGGGATTACGGATTCCGAAACGTAACAGGGATTGCTCCCTCTGGTTTGTTCTTACCCCACATAACCCGCCTAACACAAGCAATTGGAACGTAGTTGTAGTTTTTTCAGCTGCTTTGTATGCACTCGGCACTCGGTTTGTTGTGTGCGGGGATTTTAGGGTTGCCGTCATGCCACCACTAAATACATTCAAGGCTTTGATAAGAGTAAGAGGATTGCTCAAGCTCAGCCAAATAAAAATAATTTTTTTTTTTAATACAAATGCCTTGTTGAAAAGTGAGTTGAGATTTGTTGGTTAAGAAAAATAAAAAAAATATTCGGCAATGAATTAGAAACGCTGCATGTTGTCAGAGGTACGAATAGTGGATGGAGGTGGTGTTTCTAAAGAATTTTTGAACATGGGTCGAGGTTAGAGCAATGAGCTGAGCTACTACTACGTTACGTTCGTACCCCGAACTGGATGTTTGCCTTTGGAGGACTATTTGATTTTCTTTGTTATTTTCGTGAAATATGTTCGTTTCATCCAATTTGAATGACAAGCTGCTGAAGGTTAAGCTCGACATGATAGGAGCACATAAATAAATTTTCCAAAGTCTTTGTTGTAGGACGACATTGATGTTGCTTAATTGAAGTGGTTTAAATCGGATGGATAATGAGGGTTGACATGGAAATGTCATGTGCTCATATGTTGTACAAAATTGCTTATTACGGGAACGAACTCGTGCTTGTAGATTGAAGAGGACTTGAGAGCAGTTAGTCAAGTATTGATGGGGTTGAGCTTCTTTCCTGACTTTGATTTGCTTGAGGGCATATGGTTGCGCTACGATCGGTATTCTGAGAAACTTGTTGTCAACTATGTCAGAATCAGCGTAGAGCTCATGGTTCCATAACCGCATACAAATTTGTTAAGCCTCAAGTGTTAGACATTTTCAGTTCACTCTCTTGACCTTCATACGCCACACATCACGAAACGAACAATAACTAAACCCATTGTAACTAAAGTTAGAATTCGTCACGAGTACAACAGCAAATTGAAGCGTATCGTTGTCAGGTGATGGCTCGTATCGCCTCTCCTAGACAGGTCAGAATTAGTGAACGCAATGAGGGAGAGAGTAGTAATTTAACATTCGCCAAGTCAACATCTTATTAATTCGCTTAAATAGAGAACGTTTATTCCTCGCATAGTTGAAGTCCATAGTTTCCTTAAAAGAGTTTAAGGATTTAACAAATGTCGTCGTCCATGTTTCGGAGCCAAAAGTAGTATCTATATAAGTAGGGGTTTAGAGTTTAGAGCAGATGCTCCCAATCTTTTTTAGTCGCGGAGCACTTTTCAGGTGAGAAATTCCTGCACTTCGTTGCACTTATGTTATTTTTCGCAGTTGTGTATATGTAGCAAATGCAATAACTGTTCTTATTTTTTTATATTTTATTAAATTCAAGAAAAACAAGTAACTTCAACGATTCCTGAAGTTATGGCGAACAAAAAATTGTATGTCAGGAGGGGTCTATTTTCACACCTCTCCAAGATATAGGCTGTAGCTTTCTAACGGATTCAGCTAAAGAAACCGTTGTGGACATTTTTGAAAGAGAATTTCAGTGTGCATAAAATAATAAAATTTTGTCGAGTTCGATGAATGCTAGCCGAAATTATGGCATTTTAAAGCTAACATTTTCAAAAATCGTTGGACCGATTTCATCAGAAAAATGCGTTTATCTCGAAATTTTCAACTTTTAGGTTAACTTTTTTATCGAAACTTTTGTCTTCTCTTCATTCTCTACAATTTTTATGTATGACTTTTCCACCTACGAACAACGGAAGTTACTGCAAATCACTATTTTATTCAGGCAAATGAGTCACAAAATAAATTTAATATCATTTTAAATAGTTTTTGTGGTCTTAAAAAGGACCGTTACGCTTTAAGATTTCAAAACGCTTTTATAGTAAATTTTCGAAATGTTGCCCGTGCCTTTGGATGCACGTTCTAGTGCGTTTGATGATTTCAGACTGCAAATTAATGTTTGGTAAAATGCCTCTTAGCTCCTCTGCCTCGTTATTTATTCTCTATTGGAGCTCTTCCCGACTTGAAATCTCAGTCAAATAAATCCATTGGCGTTAGGTGGCCAAGGAAAAGTAACAAATCGGCCAGTCCACTGTCCATTAAATTTTTGATTTAAAAACGGAGTTACATTACTGGTACAATGGCAAGGAGCTCCATCGTGTTGGAAAACCATTATTTGCCTCTGAGCAAATTTCAAGAGCAATTTTCCAAGAGTTCCGGCAACTGGTCTTTCAAAAATTCTAAATAGAATGTTGAATTTAGGACATGTGGAAGTATGAATGGCCCGATTAAAGTACTACACAATATTGCGGCCCAGACATTCGCGCTAATCCTTCTGCAAAATGGTATACAGTTAAGAAAAACATCTGCATTTCTACTGAATCTTTACCTTTGAGAAGATGTTGTTCGTGTTAAGTGAGGATTAGACAGTGCCCCATAGTGGGAAATTCGTTGGTTGGTAATGCCCATTCTCGTAAACTGGGCTTCGTCAGTCCATAAATTTTTTTGAATAAACAGCTCATTCTCATCTTGTTGATGTAGCAGCCATTGGCAAAATTCAATCCTTTTTTGGAAGTCCCCTGGCAAAAGTTCCTGTACGGGCGTATAATGAGAGGAGAAAACGTGGTTGGCTTGAAGAAAACTACGGATTGTAGTTCTTGGAGTTTGCCAAATTGCTGCAAGCCTTCTGGTGCTAATATTCCGTGTTCGGTATGTCGATCAGTGCTTCCTGCGATTTTTCCATTACTTCCTCTCGGCTGCTGAAACGCGTTCCCCGTTTTTTAACTCGATTGAACAGAAAGAAGCCACAGGGAGCCAAATCAGGTGAATTCGGTGGCTGTTGGATGGTATTTGTTGCATATTTCGTCTAAAAATTACGAATAATGATGGCACTGTGCGTTATCATGATGCAAAATCGACGAATTTTCTGCTCACAATTCTGGTCTCTTTCTGCGAATTGCTTCACGCAAACGTCTCATAACGCCCAAATAGTACTCTTTGTTTACTGTCTGGCCTTCTTGCAAAAATTCATGATGCACTACACCGTTGTAATCCATGAAAACCGTGAGCATTGCCTTCTTTTTTGACTGAAAACGACGTTGTTTTGTTGATCTCGGCTCATTTGGTGAACGCCATTCACTTGCCTGATGTCTGGATTGCGCGTCGTACTTATAAACCCACGTCTCGTCCCCAGAAATGATCCTTTTGATGAATATGGGATCTCTTTTGCGACGTCAACACGGTCTCTTTTTTGCATGAAATTGAGGTCTTTTGGCACCAACTTTGCTGCTACACGACGGAAACCCAAATCATTAACCAAAATGTCTTGGACGGATCCATAGGCAATGTTCAAGGCCTCCGCTTTCTCTCTCAACATTTCTTTTACTCCATCAATGTTGTCGTCGGTTTTCGATATCGATGGTCTGCCATTGCGTTCATCATCTTCGATTGACTCACGACCACTTTTAAACTGCTCGTGCCACTGGTAAACGACCGTTTTCTTTAGAGAATCGTTGCCGAAACACTTTTCCCACATTTCCAACGTTCGCGCACCATTAAATCCGTTTTTTCCGCAGAATTTAATACAAGTTCGTTGTTGCAAATTTAAATCCATTTCTAAAATTGTAAAAAGTCGCCAACACACACAGAGATAGATGTACTCTTGGCTACGTGACTTTTCCAAATGTCAAGCTATGGCGCTAAGATTTAGAGGGAATGTCAAGAACAGTTGTACCAACTTAACAAAAAAAAAAGAACTCAAATCGGAACAATGGGAGCGCCACATGGTGGTTATTCCGGGAACTTTTTGCTCAAGGTGATACACGATTGGAAGACGACGTAATTTTCAATATCCTAAAATAGTATGCTTTACTTGAGGAAATAATCCTTACTCCTCACAGTTGCAAAAGGCGAAGTGAAATAAATAGTAAAATATATGAAACGATGATATGCAGACGGGCCAATTATATATGCATACCTTCTTATGTACAGGGTCTATCAATAGGGACTTCCGAACTTTGACAGTTGATGGCGGCCATATTATTGAAGCTACATCTGCCAAATTGGTTGTCGTTTATTTAGTCTCTTTTGCCAAATCACCATGGACGGACATAGCGTTCAACGTGTTCTCTTCGGGCAACGTTCCGTGCGCTTCGCCTATTTTACGGTCGCCATGATCGTCCTACCTAGAGGACTATTAGCAGTGTGGTGGATAAATTTGAGTCGACTGGTTCAGTAAACGATAAACCAACACCCGTACGTCGACAAAACGCAAGATCTGTCGAAAACATCGCCGCTGTCCGTGAGAGTGCGCAGGAGAAGCTGAGGCAGTCGATTTCGCGTCGCTCACAAGAATTCGGAATTTCACAGACCACAACTTGGTGAATTTGCGTCTTGACTTGGATCTACACCCGTAGAAAATTCGACTGGCCCAGGAGCTGAAGGTAAACGACCATAGACAACGACATGTGTTCGCTGATTGGGCTCTGGAGCAGTTCGAAACTGACTCTAATTTTCATTGAAAAATCACCTTCAAAATATGTACGAGTATGTCATGAATATGTACGTCAACAAACAAAATTGTCGAATTTGAGACGATACCAATCCACATGAGATCCAATAGCGTCCAATGCATTCCGAAAAAGGTACTATTTGGTGCGGATTTTGGGCTGGCGGTGTCATCGGTCCATATTTCTTTGAGAACGACGTTGACCAGGCCATCAGCCTCAACGGCGAGCGCTATAGGTCGATGATTAACAACTCCTTTTGGCGTGAATTGGATGATATGGACACCAAAGACATGTGGTTTCAACAGGATGGCGCTACGTGCCACACAGCGCATGGCACATTGGAAATTCTGCACGAGCGATTCGATCTCACGTGGAGGTGAATGAATAAAGGGCGCTAAAATTGCATTTTAATGGCCCATTCTTTTGTATGACTCTCGATGTTCTATTGTATAAAGGCAAAGGCAACATGAAACACTGTGCAATGTTGTTTTTACTACATTCAATGAATCTCTTTGCTTTCTGCTGAAGGCGGAACTACTCTTAATAACGACGTTAACGCTCCTAAGACAACATTTAATAGGATCAGCTTATAAAGTACTCGTACAACGGTTTAGATTCAACCAAGTGAAATGAGAATATTTGCATTCTTATTTTGTCGATTCAGTACAGAGTTGTTCTTGCGAAGTGTGTACAATTTAAATACTCGGGTTCTGAAGCGAACTGTCAGAAAAATCACGACAAAGATACCGCACTTCGAGATTTGCAATGTGCTGCGTTTAGAGTTGTCTTATCCAGTCCTTAAATTTTGTCCACCTATAAATAATCTCACTACAGTGGATGGCTTCAGCTATAATATTTATCTCAGCAGAGTTGAGTTTGTGGAACCTAGTACGAGTACATATCTTTGAACACTAATTGATAATGTTAACTAAGAATTCGGCGATTAATTAGTTAAATATCTTGTGATGATCCAAATGCACGATCAACCTTGTCTGGTAGGGGTCGTGACTACAATGTATGTATCATTTTGGGACGCTTTTTCTTTAACAAATTTTACAATCTCCTGTAGTCATATTGAGTATCTAACCGTGATAAATTGTTTACTTGAGATAATCTAACGTTTAAGGATGTAATTTACTTTCTTTGTATCTGTTCCTCATATTACTCTTACTATAAGTTGCTCGTTTTAGATATTAAGTTAACTTTTCAATATAGATTTTGACTTGTTCACTTATTTATTTATTTTATTTCTTTTCTATTCCAGGTATGTACACGCCACTATGTAAGATGACCAATCGGGATTGATGTAATAGAAGTAAAGACTATGCGAGTAAATTCACCAATTTTAAATAAACTCATATTTTGATAACAGCAGGAACTTAAACAGAAAATTTGTCCAGGTCTCCTTAACATTGTCATGGTCTCAGCGCGGTCCAATATTTTGCTTCAAGTTCTGCTATCTTTGGTAAAGTGCATGTACAATTTTTGTTTTTCGAGACAAGCAAAGACAATTCATCGTCTTTTCCGACATCGGAGTTCTTCATGGTCTTCACACACGAATAGAAGCATTTAAATTCGTTCGGTTAAAGCCAGCAAAAAGCTAGTGACAAATCACTAATTTAATTCTAAAACGTGCAAAATTTATTGACTAAGTTTATTTGAAAACAATTTGTATTTAAACATTTGACATTAAGTCATTTTCAAAGAAATAAAGTGAAGTTTAAGTTTATATAAATTTATTTTGCCGTTGCCTGTATACCGCTTGATTTGAGTTTCCCTCGTCTTATCAAACCAGCAATCATGTCTGCATCAAATCTCCGAACAAGAGCTGCGACAACAAAAACACTGCCTTCTACGCCAACTCAAGTTTCCCCGGCGCAAAAACAACCGCCCAGCGACTGTATACCCGTCACTGTAAAGATTCTTGAAGAGCAATTATCCAAGCAATTCAATGCATTGCGGCAGAGTTTTTCGGATGAAATATCGAGGCTTCACAGTGAGTTCCTTTTAAAGATCGAACAAATCTCTGAGTGCTCGAAACGTAAATTTGATGAGGTTAACAAAACCATCGCCAGCATGGTTGATCGTATCGAGCGGCTTGAAGCGAGTTCCATTGCAACATCTCGACAACATCATGAGGAAATTAGAACCCTCCAAAGGCAATGCGAAACGTTCGAAAAGAAGGAGATCTCTTGCGATGGCCGTGCTATTTGGTGTACCCACCCAGCCTGATGAGAACTTAAAAAGCTTATTCAATCGTCTTTGTAAGCCAATACTTCTCATGGCTGCTGCTGATACGAATAATCTTTCATAATTCTTTCTCTTTCATATTTTCTTTTTTGATACGAATACTCTTAATTATTGTAATTTGTTGTTTCAATATGTGTTTCTCCCCATTGTCACTCACACCTAATTTCCCCCCTTCCTCCTCTCCTGTACAAGGAATGCACTTTTTTCTGGTTGCCTTTGTTTTTGTTTTAGTCTATGCTCTTAAGTAGTTTAAGTGTGACAAACAGTGTGAATGAAAAATCAACGTACACTATTGCAAAAATTTTTTCGCAGCAATATAATGGACTCCGAATATGTTATTTAATTGCGCGAAGTTTAAATGACACTAAATTAGACTATTTAAAGTACTTGTTTTCTACTTCTTGTCTTGATGTTATCTGTGTAAGTGAATCCTGGTTTAATCCGAATGTGCGTGATGAGATCTACGATATCCCAAATTATAGACTGCATAGGAATGACAGAATCACTGATACCACAGGTGGAGGTGTTGCAGTCTACTGTAGGTTAACTCTGAAATCTAATGAAATTTTTAAATCAAGTGAATCCGGCATTGAGTACATAGCTGTGGAAATAAGTGACTGTAATACTACTAAATGTCTTGTCTCCTGCGCATACAATAAAAATCGAAGATGCTCTGCATTGCCATATTTTTCAGCACTTTCGGACTTTTGTGCACTATATGAGCATATTGTTGTGTGCGCGACTTTAATGCTGACTTACTAAAAAAAGACTCTCTTGCATTTCAAATGAAAGACTTAGCGTCTTCCGTCGGTCTGAGTATTGTTAACTACACCTACCCAACACGTTTTGTCCCCGATCGTACACCCAGTCTTCTTGATCTTATTATTGTCTCCGATCCCAACCTTGTCCTTCTTTTCGACCAGATACCCTTCGATATCTCTGATCACGACCTACTTTTTCTAACTTACAATGTCAAATTGTCTAAATGTGCTACTACTGAAACTTTTACATATAAAGATTTTAATTCTGTTGATGTTAATGCCCTTCAACTAGCCACAATGTCTGCCCCATGGATGCAGTGTAGACAAATCGCCGATCCTAATGGAAAGGTTGATTTCTTGATAGGCATGTACCTACAAAAACAGTTAGAGTCCGTAACCAAAGCTGTCCATGGTTTACCTCAGATGTGATAAACTCAATCAAAGTTCGCAATAAATTGCACAGTAGATGGAAGCGCAGACCGACCAGCGCGTATTGGAAAGAATTTAAAGAGGCACGCAATCGTACAACTTCAATTATACGTGCGTCCAAAAAAAATTACTATGCATCCAAGCTCAATACCACCTTACCAGCAAAAAAACTATGGAGCAACCTTAAAATGATCGGTCTTTCTAAAGGCTTTAACCAACAGAGTGATCTTGATCCTGATATTCTTAATGATTATTTCATAGGTAAACAACTCGCTAATGGTAACTTTGATACAAATCGAGCATCAGCCTGTTCGGCCAGATCTGCGCATAGACTGGATGACTTTGAAGTTGTGAGCGAAAGTGAAATTTTTAAATGCACAATAGCTATTAAGTCTGAAGCTATTGGGGAGGACGGAATGACGGAATACCCATCCGGTTTGTCAAACTTATCCTGTCCCAGATAGTTACCCATCTTACTCATGTCATAAATTTCTGCATAATTACATCAACTTTTCCCAGGTCATGGAAAATAGCTAGAGTCCTTCCAGTGGCAAAGAAAACAAACAGTGATGCCCCTTATGACTTTAGACCGATTAGCATATTACCCAGTTTATCTAAAATCTTGTAGCTAACCACAACTTGCTTTACGAGAAACAATCAGGATTTAGGGCACATCACAGCTGCTCTACCGCTACGATAAATTTGCTAGATGAAATAAGGCAAGATTATGACAAGGGTAATATAAGTCTTCTTTGCCTACTTGACTTCTCGAAGGCTTTCGATAGGGTAGATCATAACATTCTAAGCTGGAAGCTCAAAAATTTCTTTGGTTTTAGCCGTAGGGCTACCCATCTTATTGGCAGCTATCTCTACGAGAGATTCCAGAAAGTCATCTCTGGCGGCAAATCCTCCCTACTTAAGGCCTTAGTTCAAGGAGTTCCACAAGGTTCAATTCTGGGTCCTATTCTTTTCTGTATGTTTATTAACGATCTTCCATCAGTCTGTACCTATAGTTCTGTCCACCTTTATGCAGATGACGTGCAACTTCATTTAGCAAAACCATATAACAAGCTTGATGAACTTGCTGACCACATCAATGACGATCTTACCCAAATTTCTATCTGGTCCGCAGCGAATGGATTGCTTCTTAACCCAAAAAAATCCCAAGTAATGCCGATCTCTAAAAGACGTTTTCAACTAAGTATCCTGCCAGACTTGTACCTAGGTAGCAGTAAAATAACAGCTGTTGAACACTGCACTAGCCTTGGCTTTATCATTGACCGTAACCTCTCAGGTTATAATCATATTAATGCTGTTATTGGTCGGATATACGGCTGTCTACGCAAATTGTGGCCTACATCGTATTTCACCCCTGTTGAAACCAAACGTAAGTTGTTACTGATCTTAATAGCACCTCTCATTACATATTCTGAAGTTGTCTATACCGCTCTCGATTCACTGTTACTAAACAAATTAAAGGTGGCATTCAACGATGCGGTTCGTTATGTATATGGACTTCGAAGATACGAACATATCTCAGAACATACCAAAAAGATACTAGGTTGCACGCTACAACAGTACATCAATGTGAGAAACTGCATATTTCTACATAAAATTATTCAAAATAAATCCCCACCCTATTTATATAATAAACTTGTCTTTAACCGTTCTGCAAGAAATTTAAGTATCGTTCCCCATC
The DNA here is from genome assembly GCA_949129095.1 of Volucella bombylans. Lineage (NCBI taxonomy): Eukaryota > Metazoa > Arthropoda > Insecta > Diptera > Syrphidae > Volucella > Volucella bombylans. Next base: position 197,182,851 of record OX422141.1, on the reverse strand, counting down.
GTCGCCAATATTTAAATTCGTCACGCTTATTTTTCATCCACGCTGTTAAACTTTGGAATCTTCTCCCACCGCGTATCAAAATGATATCTAACCGTGCAAAATTTAAAAGTGCAGCCCTCCTTTACCTCTCATCCTTAACAACCCAACCCTGAGTCCAGGTCCTATTCCTCCTCTCTTATATTATTATTATTATTATTATTATATCTTAAGTTATTAAAGTTATGTTAGCTAATCAATAATATCTAAGTACTAAAAAAGATGTAAATCTTATTGTACATACCAAGTAAATAAATGAAATGAAATGAAATGAAAGTCACGCACCAACCCTCATGGATCAGCAGATTTATTCATATTTATCCTGCAAGGTACACAAGCAATAAAATGGGGTACCAACATATCTGGCAGATGTTTCCCACACCCCAACAGCTACAAATGGACCTGTCAGTCACCTGATCAACCAGATTGATCACAAAGCAATCGATGCATCGATGTTCTATTTTAGATTTGTGAACGATTTAGTTCCTGTGACCCCTCGGGGGACATAAAGCATTGAAAACACCTGCGAGCCATCTTGTTCGGTTTTCTGCCACGTCTGCCTTGGCCGGCCAGCTCTCCTTCCTGACTGGATAAGCGGGTTCCAATGCACAGCGTGCTTCGGAATGGAATTTTCTTTGCGCCTTAAGGTGTGTCCAATCCACAACTACTTCCTTCTTCTTAAAGTAACGTCGATTGGCTCCTGCTCTGTTGTAATGTGAAACTCTGTTTGTGATTCGGTTGGGTGAAAATACTTCAAAATGATGCGCAAACATCTGTTAACGAGGGACTGCAGATTCCGAATGATTGCTATGGTCATTTTCTAAGTACTGCATCCATACAGCAATCCTGTCTCGACATTGGAGCGAAACAGTCGCAGCTTGGCCTTAGTGATCTAAACACTATTTTTCCACACCTTAAACAAAATTCCGAAAGCAGATCTTTTAAGATCTTTTATTAACATCGAAGTTCGGAATTGCCGCCAGTCGAGATGGTGCTTCCCAGGTAAGGAAAGCTCTGTAACTTCTCGACCTCCTGTTCAGCAATGTTAAGTTGGAAGAAAGAGCTTATAAGATCATGGACACGTTGGTTTTAGATGCATTTAATTTAAGCCCCACTCTGCTGGCTCTAGCTACCAAATTCTGACTCATCTTGTATGTTGTAGATCCAAAACTTAAATCCCAAAATATCATCAGCGTAATCAGGATGTTTCAAGGGAGACGTAATTGTCCATTGAATACCCATGCTTTCCTCCGACAGTGATGTGCCGATAACTTCGCTTATTATCACCAGGAAAAGAAGCGATTATAAAATACAACCCGGCCGAACTCCGATTTGGACTTCAAAGCTGCGTAGAACACGACATTTTGCATCTTCGTACGTAGCCGTTGTAATATCAATGATTTTAGCAGGAATACCCTTCCTGCGCATGGTTTTCCATATAAACTCCCAGTTCACGCTTTCGAAAGCCTTCTCGAAATCGAGAAAAATCAGGTAAAGCGGAGACCTCTGCAAGACGCATTGCTCTACGATGATCCCCAAAGTGTTAATATGTTCGCTGCAGATGTCTCTATGGTTTTTCTGAACTCCTCTCCGTAAATACTTAATTTCACGGGATGTCCACACATCAATGGGACCAAGAATACGCCTTGCCATCGATTGCGGTTATGAATACCAATTCAGAACTGTGTCGAGGCCGATCTAATACCTTTTGCTGATCTTAGGATCACAGCACCCAGTATTTATTCCAACTCTACATCGGGTCGTAACCAACTGAAAAACCCTTCCTGCAATTTTAGGTTTAAACCACAGCCACCATGACGCCCCAACAAGGGGGTCTACCTCTCCTAGTCAAGCCCACGGTACCGTGATTTAAGTCTTGGTATGGACTTCAGGTGGACCTGCCACCAACTGGACCTATGAACGGCAGTTTGTAACTGGTCAAATCGTAGCAACCTTCAATGGCCTTAAGTTCAGAAAACCGGTAAACCAGTATTTGCTCTGGCACCGCTTTTTATTAGACACCGTCATTGATGGAAGAAGCCTTGATAATTGGGTGGGGGCCTATGATCGGTGTAGGGGTATCTTGAGCGGTGGCCGTGGCTCAAGTGGTAGTGGACTGGTTTCCAAATCGGAAGGTTCGGTGTTCGGATCCCAGCCTCGCCCGACTTCCACTTCCCCTTCCCCTTCCACAGAGAATTTAGTCTCCCCATTAAGTGTTGGATGCCACCCATGGAGCGAAATAACTACTGAGCCCAAACATCTTTCTTTTTCTCTCTATCCAATTTACCAAAAAACTTAAGTAACACGTGCTCAGGCACTTTAAGTGTATTCATACCCGCTTGAGTGTTATGTTCTGGAAAAAAATGCTGGCTTCTTCGAAATGGAGAGTTGGGTCTAAATGTGGTTTGATCTTGTCCAGAATTATACCCCGCCAATTTCCGCAATCCACCAGATTGACAATCATCCCCTGATTCCACTCCTCCGAAAAACGCTCATTTTCTCATGTATTAGCTATGACAAGTCTCATTAGCTCTGCTAATGTATTTGGCGCAGCTAGGAAACATTCCGCGGGAATCCTAGCAATGCCTACCGCTTTGTTCTTCTTGAGGGTCTTTATCGCGTTTGCAATCTCTGTATACGATTAGCTAGGGGGGCTAGTGCGAATTCGGGAGTTCGGCACTTCAGACGGTTTATTTAGCTTCGGGACACTCGCTCTCCCGCTATCTTGGTCGTCATGTCATCCCCTATAAGTATAGAACTGTCCACATTTTTTACAGGATGCTGTTTGGTGCTGTAAGTTCATTGGAAACATAATAAACATAATATCGCACTGGTTTGCTACCTCTTCGGCTTGTGCATCTAACGCATTGATGTGGTTGCGCTTATTGCATCTTAAACTCGTACGCTGTACTTCCTTTCTTTTCACGCGGGACTGGGCTTCAAGTTCAGACTTCTCTGCTGCTGGGGCTGATGCTATCTGACCTTTGAGTGAAATACGTTCGTTGAACTGTCTCTAGGAGTCAGTTGATAGCCATGCACTTTGGTTTTTCTGCCTCTTACCGACAAACCTCTGCGCTCCGATCTCCAGTGTTTATCCAGAGTTGTTTGTTGCTCAGATCTGTGTATTGTTACCGCTCCTCAGCTGAGATGGTCTTTGAATTGTTGGCGCACTCAGGGATCTTGGAGTCCGTCCGTATTATACCTGGGCACAGTGAGCATGTTGGTAATGTTGCTAGTCAGTACGAATACGTATTTTAGCTACCACGAGATGGTAGCTGTAACGAACGTCTTCTGTCACGATGTCCTTTTCGTTCCCCCAATCGAGCATATTCCGTCGGTGGGTAGCATTGAATGATGGTTACCTTTTTTACAGTACTCTGAGTACTCCGAGGCGTTTATTTCCCTTTCGCAGCAAGAAAATTGTTTATGATTGCGGCTCGCTGAGCCACAGTAGCCAAGGTGCGAATTGAAATATCTCGGACGAAAGAACTCCACAGAAGTTCCATACTATGAGGGAATTTGACGTCTAACGGCTACAATTGGAACAGACTGACAGAACCTTCTCTGATCAAAGGTTTATAAACCTTTCGAGAAGTGCTATGCTGCCAGCATCGAACACAGAAGAGCAGTGGCGACATTTGCTAGCAAGCTACTAGGGACGGCACATCTGATATGCAGGGACTTTATTCAAAGCGAACGAGTGTGCCTTTGGTTGCCTCGAGAGCAATATTGCACGAGTGATTTTCGGTCCCGTCTGCATACAAAAAAATTAGAGAAGAAGTTATAATATGGACTATATCGGCGACATGACCTTGCCAGAAGAGCTAGGATGCATTTGCTCCGAAGAGACTCTAAACCGTTAGGTGGCATATTCAAGTAGACAGAGACTTCATCCAACTTAATGTTGGAGGCGATTAGCCCAAGATCACTCTAAGGGGAGCTGTAGCGCAGTCTGAAGTCGCCAAAGCGAGTAAATAATCTTGTATATCAGGACACCCTTGGCAGCGATACTAATGTTTGACATAATAAATAGGTTTCTTGTATAAACGATATGGTAGGCATCTTCAATTCTGTAAATAGGTAGTTCGTATCGCTATGGAATTTCAGAATTTTCACTGAGATCTGACAGCCTTAAATGTCTGCCCGATGGAATTTCACGAAAAGCCTGAGGTGTTCCTATAGAATTTTGCACGCGGAATAAAGGGGACTGCTTATGGATAGACTGTACGAGGACATCGAATTGACGTATGCATCGTAAAGTTAAGCCCACTGCACCAAACAGCCTACAAGAATTTAACGTTGAGATGGCAGCAAATAGATATCTGAATACTCATTGCAAGTAAATTTACAATTGATAGGAGTGACATATTCGAATAAAAGAGTCGTGAAACAAGTTGCGTTGCATATTTAATTGCTTCTTGCCTACATTACCTTGCGTGTTTGGCACTGTCGACCTGAACCGAAAAGGTGGCAAATACCTTTAAACACAAGGGCGTCATCTGCTCCGCACTCTGGCGTACGTAGAACAGCTTTTGTGGTATGAATCGCCTTTCCGAGTGATAATTGGATGTATTGCCACGTGGATAAGTTGGCAATCACTCTTGCCGTTCTATGTATATCTGATACCATGAGTTGTTTAGCTATGCTGCTAAGAAAGAGGGTGATGTCTGGGTTGCTGAATGAATACATGATATAGGCCGCTAGACAATACACATCACTCAAGTCATAACTTCTATCGTTTTGTCGTGGAAAATCCAATCAGCTTATCCATCATGTTTACACCACTTTTAGTGTAATTATGATACAGTATCACCCTCAGTTTGAATTTTGTGCGTTGGCGATAGATCTGTCATGATGCATCGACGATGAGACAGTCCCTGCATGTATTTCCAACGACGCTCAGAAACTCAAGGTTATTGTGTTTTCTTTTCTTTTTTTGTGGGATGAAATGGGAAAGACAAATCCACATTATTTACTCCCATCGTTGGTGTGGCTTATAGCAATTGTCAGATTTCGACGAGCAGTGAATAATAATAATCCGACGCATCGCAGGGCAACCAATTCAAATTACCAAATACCAAATTATTCAGAACCATTTCCTGACTCTCTGACTCGTTCAACAAGACTCTGATAGTTTTTCGATGTGGTGCTTCAAAAATTGTTTGGAACTTAATATCGCCGAATGCCAATTCATCACCTTTTCACATAAGCGGCACCAATCTCCTCCCCTACTCTACCTTCTCCACAACCAACCTATCTCCTCCGTTCGATCAATTCGCGACCTCGGCATTTTGCGTGATAACGAGCTCAACTTCCGTATACATATGGATGAGATAATCCTCAAAGCCAACTCTGCACAAGGTTTTGTAAAACGGTGGTCCAAAGAATTCACCAACCCATACGTGACCAGGTCCCTCTATATTACCTTTGTTCGCCCTGTCCTAGAGTACGCCAGTCAAGTCGTCCCCATATCATCGTGTTCATATCTCGATTTCTTCGATTTGCTCTTCGTGGTATGCCCTGGAATAATCTTTTTATTCTACCCCCCTATCAAAACCGTCTCAACCTTACTATCTTAATCACCCTTGAAGAACGCAGAGATGCAACCGACTTTCTCTTCATTCATCGACTCCTTCCAGGTCACGTTGAATGCCCGTCCCTTCACAACTCTATTTTCCTCAACACTAACCCCCGCAATCTACGTACCCCTTGTCTCTTTTCCCAACCCACCACACATCCTATGACGCAAACGATCCAATCTTCCGTATGCTAGGAAAGATCAATTCAAACCCTACAGTCTTTGACTTTCACCGCAACACTCCCTTGATGGTTTGATGGCGTTGATCAGTTGCCGCGTTTTTTCGAGGCCAAGTTTGCATCTAAAAGTCGGCATCCAACATGCTCTTCACGCTGCAGCACCATTATTTTTAGTTCTACCGTTCTTAGCCTAAAAAACACGTAACATCATTGCCATCTTGTTAAGTTGTAGTTCAGGTCTTAGGAGGATAAAGGGAAGTATACATTTTGGGCTAAAGAAGCTCAAATATTCGAATCCCTTTAATGTAAGGGACACTGTAGCATTTTTCCGTTTAATTGTTGGCCATATGGAACCTTGAGGCAGCTCTGTCAAGTCGGTCTCTGGAGACCAAAATAGCTGCTTTCTAACACATTGAGAGTCTCTTCAGAGCTTGGTCATACCAAATATGGTGAGAATGTATCTGAAGACAACAATGCTTTGTTAGAAGCCTCACACCTGTACTGTCTACTTCGCTACATAGATTAGTCACCACATTTCTTGATTCTGTCATTAATAACATCACCAGCTGTTAGTCATGCACATTCCAATAAATCACATGATTCACTTACAACGTGCTTACAAGTGTGACCCCATTTATCCCATCATACATATCATATCACCATAATCCTCTGCATAGCCTCCAGCTAGACCGCGTTAATCTCTAAACTGACAAACAGAAAAAGTTCGGTTCCCTATACTCGTACTCGTATTTACGAACCAATCGCGAGCAATGGCATTTTCAACATTTCCGCTTCACTTAGAATTTCCTGAAACTCCCTCATAAATCTGTTTGTCGTCGAAACACTATCGTTGACTTACATATTTCTGATGTAACGACGAACGTTATTTGTTTTCGCTCGCCTTCGTCAGGAAAATAAAACTTTGTGGGCGTTATTGGATATATCGCTTCATTTGCATTCCATTCCAAGTGGCAGAGATAAATTAGAGAGCAGATCATGACTCAAATTCCGTTGCGATCTTCACGCAGGAATTCCATCCCAAGAACCTACTCCATTTCAATTGTCAACCCTTTCTGAATGGTTTTCTATGATTTTGGCTTGTTCATTTCGTATTTCGAGAACACGTTCTGGCGCAGTAGGAATTTCCTCTACGTGTAAACGCGGCGCAAGTGTTTCAGTTGAAAAAACTGTAAATGTCATGCTGATGCATGTCGAATGTGACTGGGGGGTTTTGTTTTGTGGCAGCAGCTGTCAAAATGGTAGTGCAGTGCAGCGTTAAATGTTATTTTTGAGAACAGAACAGCTGAATCAGTGCATTTTTCAGCGAACAAAAGTGTTTGGAAAATTTTTGTTGTTCAACGAAAATGTTTTTCAGGCTATGCGTGTGTATTGGTATTAACTGCGCATATCATTCGCATCGTACGTGATTGAATTTAATTATTTTATCGAATGAGATGTGCTGAATGGCGAACGTTGAATCAGTGTGGCACAGTGAAAAACGCGCGAGGAAGCAATAATAATTGGGGCGATAGAATGCGCCAAGGTTAATTGATTTTCACTAGCATTGTTGAGGTTCTGTTTGGATTTATTATTTGGCCGTTGGTGCGATGCGTTGTTAAAAGGGGGCACTATCCGTTACGACGCTACGAGTACGATTGCGAGTGTGAGTGCGAGTTGGTTGGTGGACATTAAATATTTATTTTGGCATTAATTTTGCCTTGTTTGCTGCAGTCATTGATGTTTGTTTTAATCGCTACTCGGGGGTCTGTAAACAAAATTAAAATGGGGAAAAAATTGTTTAAACAAAAAAATATAAATAAAATATCAGAGAGAAGATTTTTCAAAGGACATGCAGGTCGTCCACCTCAGGCAATAGGATTTTTTTTTTCATTTTCAACAGATACCAGGTATTCTGGATATTCAGCAGCAGGTCGTTCTGGTGGAATATATTTAATTTGACCAGTTACAGAGGCTTCACGGAATATTGACTTCGGTTTATGATGAAATGTGTTGGTAGTCCTATCTACGTGGGTAGTAAAAAGTTACTGGTATATTGGCAGTTGGGTATCATTAAAATTTCAAGCAATTTACAATGTCAGAGCTTGTCAACTCTGTTGTGGATCACTTACTTTAATTAATTTTAATTTAATTGTTGGAGTGAACTACCTTGAGTTCATATTCCACCTCTAGCTACTCTTGCTATGCAGACACATAAGGGACCCATTGTACGCTGTCATGAAAATCTTTGACTCAACAGGCTTAGAGGAGAGACAACCGTAATACTCATGGGTGTTTCGAACTTTCTGAAACAAAAAAAAGGTTTCCCGCGAGTTCGCTGACTAATTTGCTTACTTAAATTCCGCTACAGTCTGAAGAGTACACGGACCTCAACCAATGACCTCTCCAGCTAGCATGGTCTTCGCATAACTGCCTCCAGTCGCGCATCCCAAAATGTTTAAGGTCCCCTTGCTCTTGTGCGCGTTAGCGAGGTCAGGCGAGATTTCCTTTACTGCGTCGTTCTTCCGGGTGGGAATCTAAGACTCCATGCGCCGTACAAATTCTAGTCAATTCAGGCGACTGATGCGAACTTTCGTGGCCAGGTCAACGCAAACAAGACCAAGAATCTTGCGTTCAAAACTAAGGCAAGGTCTTTTTATTCAATTGCCTTAGGCCAAAGAGACAGCGAGAATTAGGCAAGAGTCACTCTTCTGAGGATTATCAAAGTTCATATCGAGGCAGAGGTGTATAGAATCCCTAACTGCCTCACGGTTATAGCTGTCTATGCTGTGTGCACTTTCTTGTCGACAGATGTCTCTTGTGTTTAACGTAGGTACCTGCCGTGAGGGCTTAAGCCTACGGTGCGTCTTCGCACAAGATATCAAAACAATGAAAACGTTGATAAGCGCCCTTCGGGTAGTACAAGTACTACCACCAGTACCAGATTCGAAGTCGTGTGTAAGGCACGAACTTCCCCTTTGGTGAAGGGTCGAGGCCTATCTAATACCTCCGCCATTCTGTGGGTCATTGCACCCGGTTGCAATGCAACTCCACATGGAATAGACCAGTTGGTTCCATAGCAATCCCATGGTCCAGCACAGGACAACATATGCTAAACCATGAGATGTCCAAGCTCCATTCGGTCTACTCTCCCCGCGATTTTGGGTATAAACCTACAGCTACCACTATTCTCCCACAAGGGGGCCAACTCCTAGGTCTGGCCGGAACCATAGTTCTGGGGGCTCCTGACCTCCCGTGGTATCAGAATATAGCTTCCGGTCGAGCTTCGCAACCTTGAGGTTACTTTCAGCACCTCACTCCCCAGGACTGGCGACCTTGCAACAAAAAAATTTCTACCAACTTCCCGCCAGCTGCCTACTGCGCCTTCTATTGAATACTTCTTTTGCAAAACTACGGGTTCTTTCGAACCGTACGGTATCAGTGATAATTCCACTGACATCGTAGGTCTCATCATTAAAGGTGATGCCCATAGCCTGCAAGTTCCTTATGTCAGCGTAATTGGGACACTCACATAGGACATGTAGCCAGTCCTCATAAGTAGCTCCACATGAGCAGCTCGCAACCTCGCTAAGTCCCCTCTTATGCAAGAATGCATTAATAGAGCCATGCCCGGTCAACAAAAAGCCCAGGCTGAGGTTAAAATTCCGTTCAGGAAAGATTCGCATGGTTAGCACATCCCTTAAGAAGCCGTAAGTAACCCTGCCATTTTCGCTAGCATCCCATCTAGATAGAACACATGCGTGTAGCAAAGTTTTACGCTGCTTCAGGGATAGGCCATCCACTTCTTCCGGGGAAACCCAATCGCGCTCATTTAGAGGGAGACCTTTTCTGATCTTGAAAGCAATAGCACGACGCATCACTTCCAGATCAAGAGGTGGCACTCCAAGCAACACCTGCATTGCTTCTGTGGAGACAGTGTGGCACACCGGTAAACAGCCAAGCAAGGCGACACTTTGACAAGTCAAGATCCGCCTTCGACCATCAACAGTCATAACCCTGTCGTACCATACCGATGCTCCATATGTTGCACAGACAACAAAAAGGCCATCGTATATGATACGAACAGAACGCCTGTTGAGTCCCCAGTCAGATCGCAAAATGCTCCTTACCTGGCCTACAGCACTCAACATGCGTAGTCTGGTTCGAACCAGATGAGGCATGAAGTTCAAACTCTCACCCATCGTTATACCCAGATATGTGACCTCAGTCACACATCTAATGCCAACGCCGTTCAAACGTATCGCAGGAGCCCGACGTCTTACATTCAATTTGCCCTTGAACTTCATTGAAATGGTCTTATCCTGCGATACACTTACCCCCACGCTCTCTGCCCATTCAGCAACGACTGCTTGAGCTATGTCTCCTAATGCCTCGATTTCGGCCCTAGACTGGCCTTCAAGGATGAGGAGCAGGTCATCTGCGTAGGCGCAGCACCCACAGAGCTCGTTTAGTCGCCGCAAGACTGGATCCATCATCAGGTTCCAAATAAATGGACCACAGATGGATCCCTGGGGGCAACCTCTCTCAACATTAATTGAGACGCTGTCGTGCGTATTTACCACACTCGCTTTTCTGTCGGAAAAGTAGCTTCCCCAAAGTCCAATTTCCCGACAGCCCAATCCCTGCAACCTGGTTACTATTTTCTGCCAGTTCAGGTTATCAAAGGCACCTTTGAAATCAATAAAGATGCCTATAACTACATTGGCGCTGCTTCTCAGGACTCTGTCTTTTAGGAAAGACCAGGCATCCTCAACATACTTGCCTTTTGTAAAGCCGAATTTGAAGGGTGACATTGGTTCCGTCATGCTCTCCGAAAACCTTTCCAGTACTTTTCCTAGTACCGGAAGCAGGCTGATGCGCCGATAAGATTTAGGGGCATTCTTATCAGTGGACTTCAGGAGCACAACCACCCTTGCCACCTTCCAATCCTTGGGAAAGTAGCTGCAAGCAATTTATTTGCTGTAAAGTCCAGGTATTCTGGAACGGCCTTACAGATGGCTCTCACCATCTCTCCGGTCATTCCATCAGCTCCAGGAGATCTCCTGGAGCGAAGAAGTGAAACACCATACTCGACTTGTTCAGTCCTTAACTCCGGAGGGACCGGAGGCTCTTCATATGAAGAGTCCTCAAAGCGCTCCTCTCTCGGGAAGAACTGACCAAGCAATGCAGTAAGGTAATCTTTCCATGTGGATAAAACCGTATTATCCACACGTATGCCTTCAATGTCAGCAGTCTTTTTAGTACTACGGCAAATCTTATATAGTTTGCCCCAGGGATCATCTCTATTATGAGACGCTTGTAGTCAGCGAGCCCTTGCCGAAAGGCAATGCCCTTTGGAATCGCTTCCTTAGGTTTCTGGCAACCCTTCGCTTTTCTGTCAGTCAGCGGTTCCACCAACTTACCCTTTCTTGATTCGCCCTACAAGGAGTTCGTCGTTAACCCGCCATACGCACTCATTAATGTGCGCGATTTGCCGGTCTATGCTTAAGCTGCCGTACACTTGCGGTGTCATGGAGGAAACCTCCGCAAGTATACGCGCACCATAAACAATCCAATCAGCGCCTCGCACACACCATCTCCTGTCTGAAACTATGCTATTATCATCTATTGCTTGAACGATCTCAAACTGAATCCAGTTGTGATCACTCACCCCTATACTGACACGCCACCTAAAACTAAACGCCCTATAAGCTGCCTCGTTGGCAAATGTAACGTCAATGTCACTCTTGCCACCGTTGACCGCATCAAAGGTATACACCTCACTCGGCTCGTTGATAACATGGGCATTGCGCGCAACGACCCATTCACCAAGAACCTTCTTGTCGACAGCTAAACCCATTTTTTTGGCTTCTGTATCAATTTCTGCCAGTGACAACTCGCTGTGTTGTGCCAATAATATCAATGCCATGAGCGGCTGTAACTAATCATCGAACAGTGATATTGAAAGCATCACACGATACCCAATCGATTGTCGTGGAATGTCTCGATGAGACTGCATCCGACTTTTACAAAGCAGCGAGCGTACGCTTTCGTCATTCTGCACAACCTAATAAAATTGGGAGTGATGGCATAGCTCTGTGTTGCTCCTTTTAAGAATGTCGTCATATGCAACCTTAAAATGTTGAGAGTATCGATTTGGTCATCTTGCAGTTTCTCAAAGACCGGCCGAAATGTGAATATTTGCTGTAAAACCGTACTGATAGGGTGGCCCCTTTTAACAACTTTGAACATTGGTCTTGAAGAAGCGCATCTCTATTTTTCTCCCTCCTCACGATCTTTTTGTTTTTTGAGACCCTGATGTTCTTACTTTCGTATTTCACCTTAGAGTGCCCTAGGGTTTATAGACGAGTTGTTTTGTTACATGTGCTTGACTGCAGCATTCTTAAGGCCAGGAATTTTGTTCTGGGTGGTTGAGGGAAGCCAAGCACATCAGTTTTAGCATTTCTGACGGCTTCTGCGCAATGGTGAGTTCATACGAAGCTGAAGTTGGGGAATATAGCCTTGATGTGGATTGTTACGATACGTGCGCTAACGGCTGGAAGCTGAAGACGGGTGGCTTTAGTCTGCCACTTGATGCAAAGCCGCACCTAAATAGACGCTACTTTTGCTCTTTGTGTCAGTCCCCGTAGTATATGTCACTTCTTGGATGGCGGTGATATTTGCTTTATAGCAATCTAGCTCCTATGCTGGTCGTTTGACGCCACGTGACCTTTTAAATGCCCGAACATTCTTTTTGAAGATTCAAAAGTCTGAATTTTTTCGTGGGTGGGCAGTCAACCTCAACTTTGGGCAAAGGGTCCACATTTAAATACGAGCTACCATTGACCCATTAAACGTTCAACCGCCACCATATCTGTTTCAGTAGCTTGATCTCAGAAGAATTTCATATAACGAATATCGCATATTGACTGTTTACACCACCGTTGATTCAGTCACTCGAACTGGGAGAATAGGCGGATGGACAGGTCTTGGAGTCAATAAGGACGATGAGAATGAAATCCATAAATACTCTAAAGGATTAAGAATTGAACAACTCATCGTTTGGGCCATAGCAATCGAATTTAAAACTCACAACTCCCATATGACTCAACGAAATCAAGTAGATGGTTGACAACGCTCTGGCTAAGAATGTCTTCGCATCATAGCACTGAGTTTGGATCGTGTAGAGGAGACTGCATAATGGGTCCAAAGATTAAGCGTTCGCGCAAGACAGTACGATTGGATAGCAAACAGAAATCTACTTCTGTAGAATTAATCAGGCTGTAATACGACCTTCGGGCTTGCCGAAGTTGTGTGAATGGCGAAACTTGTTGTCTCTTAGAGGTTCAGGTTGATTTTTAAATTCAATGCCAAACAGCCCTCTCCAAACTTAGTAGTTGTGAACTATTCACGTAGGTGTTTCTAAAACTTGCGTCTGGTCTTCCAAAACATGACAAAGACTGGGTTAACTCATCACCATTTCTGTTCCAGTTCGACTGCCTATGTACTACGGTGAGTGATTCTCTGCCGCAAGGCAGATGTTGGTCTTATTTTTGTAATTATTATCGCTGGGCACTGTTTAAATATAGAATGCCAGAGACATCTTTTCACCCGGATGACTACTGTGTGCTGCTCATTTCATTTGTTTTTATTTGAACACATCGACTAAGCTTTAACTGCCGCCGTGCAAGATGTTTTAACTTGCATCCAATTCAAGTCTCTGTTTGCTAAGTGCTGAGGTACTTGTCAGATGTGTACGTGTTACTGCTCTCAGTAACACTCACTTTACTGCTTCTGAACCTACTGTGGCATTAAATGCATTGAGAAAAGAACTATTTCTGTTTCTTCCTTGTCAAACCAAGAGCATCATTATAAGATTTTTTGAGATCGTTTTGCAGATCGGGCTCCAAATCCAGCCCCTCGGTATCGTAGATCAACTCTATACCCCTGATGTAGCATTTATAACTCCACGTTGCCATGTAATACTACCTCGTAAATTTTCTTTAAGTAGTGGCCACATCCTCAGCTACTATATGTACTTCTTCCAAATTTCGCTCTTTTCTGAACTTCTGTTGTTTCATCGTTAAATGTGAAATAACATCACGGCCGTAGTATCCGCTCCAGGAGTCCTAACCTATTACCAAATCATGGAAACGGCTTGTTTTTCCAAAAATCGGAACTGTTGCCGCTTGGTATCGCCCTTGTTATTTGCCATGTAAGGCAAACTTAAGCGATAATTGGCCTGGTTACGTTTACATAACACGACTAAGGCGTGTCCTGAAGAATGTACCCAAAACAGAATATCCGTGTGTCACCCAGATTCGTGCTTAATTTGATGTTATTAGCGAACTGTGCCTAGCTGCAGCTTACTGTTGGCAAAAAAGTCATCATAAACACTTGAAAACTACCATGTCCATCATGTATGGGCCCTAAACGATAACCCAGTGGGACGTCGCTTATTCCATAATAAATGACATAATCTCTAAGTAAACTTGTGCAACAAAATCAAAAACAGAGAGAGAGAGAGAGATAAGAAGTGTAAGGTTCATCCATTTCAGCTATTTGGAGTTTCACTCCGAATCCATTCAAGTACCCCACTTATATTAAAAGCATTCATCTCCACCTCTTTCGACATTGGCAAGGTTAAACGTTCGGTGACATTAGTCAATATAATCCCCAATGCAAACTTTCCGTGTGTGCCTCTATTTCTCTGTCTGAATGTGTATCTGTATCTATGGCCATGGACGATAAACATTAACTCTATAAATATTGTAATACAACAAATTAATGTTTATCTTCGGAAGGATAACCATAACCGTTGTGCCCGTGCATAGTCAAAGTTCGCGCGCAAATGGTGCTTCTCGCTGAAAGGCAATCCGAAACCGAATCCGAATCCGATAATAACTTGCCCGGCTACTGTCGTGCTCCTTAATAACCATTCGTCCAGGGGCACATTTAGTGCTACCAGTCGCTGCCATACCGATTGGGGTTGGGTGGCCATGGTGATATGTACTGGCAAAAAGTCAATTATACTGCGAACAATGGTTTTAATCACCTGTAATCCAATTTCCACAGGAACAATGGGCAACTAGCAGAGCGAAAAAGCTGTAGAGGCAATAACACCCGTCCAGTCCCAACTGTCCCGCTTTAAAATTACCCCCCCACACTGTTTGGCTCTGGGTGGGTAATCGTTTTGGACGGGGGGATGCAGTTAATTCTCAATTCCCAATAATTTACTCGAAAGTGGAGTTTTTTTTTGTATTTCATTCTGTTTTATGGGTTCATTGTGGGGAATTGAGAGCGGGATCCAATGGGAGTTGTGTTATTTGTTTATTTCCTTTCCTTGTGGTTTGGTACTCGTAAATACCGCGGATTAAATAAAATATATTTTTGTTTGCTGCATTATTATAAACGTTGAGGAAAAGAAATCCGGAATCCGTAGCATGAGGATACTGGAGTTGAAGTAATTTTCGTATTTCATATGACGACGTCATCGGACCTTCCTCGGGCGGTGCACTGAAGGAATTTATGATTTTTTACGACGGAAATCGAACGACCGAGAATTAAATCGAAATTCGTTGATTTTTATTCTCATTTTTTGGAGGCACTTTATTATTATTTTTATCGCTTATTACTTTTTTATTCGTTAAGCGGATTACGTCATTTTAATCAGCGTTGGTTCAAGGTTATAAGGAATGCGAACGTACACACCAGCATTTGCTTCCGAAGCGCATGTTCAACTGTGGAGGAACTTTGGTGCGAGTAAAATCTCAGCTCAGGGCTGTAAGTATTTTCTTTAGAAGTTTTAGAAGTTTTAGATTTTCATCGCTGTCAGGAAGCCTTCCAGTTTTTTTTCCTTTGATTTTTGTGATCTATCGTGCGGTATAGCGCCTCAAAAGCGCCCGCACGACATTTTTTTCGATTTCCCGAAAGCCTCTTAAGCACTCTCAAATTTAGCCTAAGTGTCTTTCATTCCTTTGAACTGTTCTGTGGCAAGTCTGCTTAGAGCGATCTACTCGTTTGTCGGACTGATTAATGTAGAATTGCATGCACGGCTAAAGGTAAGACTGATTCATTGTTACCTCTTTGGTCATGTGGTGATGGCTTTCTGCTGCTGATCTATTCTCATGCAAAATTGTTCTGATGGGGCTTCTTCTTCTTGAGAATGATAATAGTCGTTGCAATCTATGTAATGCTAGAGTGCGAACAAGGAACTTGTTGTTTTGTAAGATACACTCGATTTCGGACCTTTACACTGCTCATTTCTGTGTTTCCTAACATGATTCTCATCAGTTGTTATCGGTCCTCGGGGTGTAGTTTGGAACAGTATTTGTTCCTAATAAAACAATGACTTCGCTGTACTTCTTTTCTTCCACATCTTGCAAAAGTGCACCCTCTACTTAATGGTACTGCAATTCAACGCACTTCGACCCTCCTCTAGGGGTCTAGCGATAGTCATACCTTGTTTTCTTAACTCCTTATTGATATACGTATCTTTACCCAATATTTGCTCAATGGCCGCCCTCAGTTGTTTACTCAGATCTGTGTTTCTGTCAATCTTTGGCGTATTTGTGGATGCCGACATCTAAGAATGTGATTCCAATATTCACTGTTTGAAGAACAGCTGATGTTTGAAAGGTGACCTCAATGATCTATGAATCTTTCGAAGGTATCGAGCTTTCGCATGGACGACTCATATACCTGACCCTGGCATTCAATTACCAGCCGATAGGTAGGATAGCAAACCATCTAACGAGTCGTGTGTCCGTTGCTTTTGTTGCTCTTCTTAGCTTATCTGTTCTCCAGAGCGCTTTTTAGACAAAGAACTGGTCTATTGTACTCGTTGTAAGTTCCTTTTAATTGAATTTTTCAGTCTTTGAAAGATAGATAACGCCTCAGTGATAAAGTGCCTACAATACCAGCACAACCACGTCAACGCTGAGTAACTGCAGCTTGTTGCGAGAGTAAGCCGGACACTCGCAGAGGTAGTAATCTGTGGTGTCGTCATCAGCAAGCGTCGCAGAATATTGGTACAGCGGGAAGGACGCCGACTCTTATAGACGTCGGGAAGAACTCGCTGCGATCTGCAGTTCTGCTCATATGAAACCCCACAATCAATGGACCGAAGACGTTTCCTCTGATCTTTGCCAGGGAAGTTTACAAGCGACTTAATTTCCCGTGATCCCATTGTGACCTGGGACCCAGACAAGACTCAGTGAATTCAGCCTTCCGACTGCTTTCAATGGTGTTTTGCATTCTCGAACTAACTTGAAAGTCGAAACAGGGTACAGCAAGGCTTTCAGCGCAGCTTGGCTGTCGCTACAAATGCAAATGCTTCGATTTCTCCACCGGTTCTTCACAATATAGTTCATTGCCATCAAGATTGCGTATATCTCCGCTGGAAGATAAACGTAAGTTTTTCTAACGAGAAGTGAAATCTAACTTTGTCATCCTCCAGAACAACACCAGCGCCGCATCTTACATCGGATTTGGAGCCCTCCATGAAGATCCGACTGCATTCCTTTCTTGGTTCAGATTGTAGCCAAAAGCAGTCTTGGACACAAGGAAAGTCGATTTCGTATCTTTTTTGTAGCAGGAGCTCTGATGTCACTTCGTTAGAGGGCATGTCTATAAGGCGCGAGAGATCATCAAAGCTCCAGTCCTTGTTGTACCAAAGACTCTTCTTTTTAAACGGAAAATGGCTTTTTAAACAGTGCTGCCCATGATATGAATATCAAGGAGAGGAAGATTCATTAATGCGTCTAAAGCAGGGCAAGGCGTGCTAGGGTAGGCAGCCGAAACCGTAAAAGCAGCAGTGACATAGTTTCGTGAGAGCTTATTCTACCAGACAGCCGACGCATTGACTAATAATTGACTTCATCATAGCCGTGTAAATCCAGAGAACCCTTCTCGGTGGTAGACCCCATCTTTTGCCGACAGCTCCTTTGCACTGCCAGAAGGCCGACAGCGCCTTAGAGGCTTTCAACGTAACATTTTTAGTCCACAGAAGTTTGTTATCCAGGATGACACCCAAATACTTAGTTTTCTTGGAGAATTAGATGGTGATGCCTTTAAGCACTAGACGAGTCAGACCAGTCAGGTTCTTCCTTCTTGTAAAGACAATAACCTCAGTTTTGAGAGGACTGAATCATGCCTAGGGCTGCCTGCATTTTAGAACAGACAGTCGCTAGACACAAACCAACATACAGTAGAGTTATATCATCCGCGTCTGCTTGTACATAGACGTCAGAGCTATTGAGCGCGTAGAGCAGTGACTCGACCAACGTGCACCATAGCAATGGAGACTGAACGCCGTCTTGCGGGCAACCCCTGTTTACCTCCGATCACATAATGGCCACATTCTGCATCCGCAATCAGTGTCCTATTCACGAGCATTGCTTTAACCCATAATACTGCTGATTCGTCTATGCCTTATTGTTTGGCCGAGTATGTAATGCGGTCAAAAGTTGTTTTGTCGAAAGCACCCTCCTTCTTCCTTCTTGTCGAGTGCGCCTTCAATCAACGTTGGTAGGCATGCTGCATCACAGACATAAGATGGATTCACAAGGCAGTTTTGCACACATGGATCTCGACTATTCTCTCCATGCCCTTCAACAAGAAGGAAGTCTGACTTATAGGACTGAAGCTCTTGGCGAGAGTGTAGTCCTCTTTTGCGATTTTCGATATAAATACTACTCTCACTTTTCGCCAAGTTTTCAGCGCATATGCCAGTGCCAGGCTAGCAGTGAAGATTCTCTTCAGAGTTACCAGCAGCTGCTCTATAGATTTCTGTAACATAAACGGGTATATGTCATCGGTGCCAGGCGACTAGAAGCAATCAAAGGTGGCAACAACATGTTTAATCCGTCACCATGGCGTGTTGTGTTATTCAGCTCACTAGCAGCTACGTTAATAGGAGCTGGTTGTGATTAGGTTACCTGGGAAGTGAGCCTCAAGCACGAGACGGAGAGTCTCCGCTTTCGACTCAGTATAAGTTCCATCAGATTTTATTAGTGACCCCAGCTTTGTTTATCTTCCCGTTTAAGGGCTACTGGTTTCACTGTTTAGAAGTTTTCTGGTTTCTTTACGAAGATGCTGCAGATCCGCGTTTCTAGCAAGGAACAGTACCGAGTCGACCACCGTCGAGTGCACAACTCCACCAGTGCACTCGCAATATTGTTGTGTGCTGTGCAAAAAAAGAAATATAAAAATATACAAAAACAAAAAAAAAGTGCAGTGCAGTGACTGAAAAGCAAAATATCACACAGTGCGGGTATCCCACCTCACCCGCCGTTACTGTATTTACCATTCGGTACGGGCAGTGACTGAGTGTATGTAACAACTGATGGATAGCGGGGTTGTGAGTGAAAATTTTGTTGGTGCACTGTTTCATACGAGTATTGTTGGAAGGGCATAACACCTACAACAATTTGATTCGGTAAACCAACGTCAGAATTTCCACTTCGCAGCCTTGCTTAGTATCGTCGGTGTTTGTGTTTTCTGTGTTTGTCTGTGATTATGACTAGGGAATTCAGGGTAGACGTAGCCAATATACGCGGGCTAAAAAGTAATCACTTTTCTGCGTACGTCCACGTCTGTAAGTACAGACCAGCTGTTTTGGCACTTAGTGAAACACAGGTAGATCGCCGCCCACACCTCTCAGATAATTCTGATCTGAAGCTACCTGGCTACGAACTAGTGCCATTATTCTCTTCTCTCACCGCGGTCTCGCCATTTATGTGCGAAGTGATGTAGCTTACCAAACTCCACCACAATGTGATCCATGTTCCAATCCGGAATTCAACTTCATGTGGTTAAAATTCCATCTCCGTAAACAAATTATACACTACTGCTTTATTTATAGAAGCCCCAACTGGACAGCAACTCAACCTTTAACGAGTTTGATGCGCTGTCTGACTCCATTCAAAGAATTGTATCCCTGTATCCTCATACTGAAATCGTTATTACGGGCGGCTTCAATATACACAATTCTGGGTGGCTTCGACATTCTGGACAGACAACACCCGAAGGACGGTGTGTTGAGATCTTCGCTGCGGAAAACAACCAAACGCAGCTTGTAAATGAGCCCACGCGAATACCAGGCGTTGATAGTCATACCGCCAACACCCTGGACTTGTTTTTAACTTCTCACCCTGATAAGTACACCATTGATGTGCTCTCCCCTCTAGGCTCGTCGGACCATTGTGTCATATCAGCTAATTTCTCGTACACCGATCACACAGTTAGAGAAAAAATTCCTAAAAGAACCGTAAGGCAATACGAGAAAGCCAACTGGAGCGGTCTTAACAGCTTCTTTAGGAATTTCACCTGGTCGTTATGTTTCCTCGATAACGACGTAGATGTCGCTGCTGATATGATCACTGACACTATTCTCCTTGGAATGAGATCCTTTCTTCCTCATCGGATGAAGAGTATCAAACCAAAAGAAAAGGCATGGTACGACTCGAGCTGTAAAGAGGCCGTCAGGGTTAGAGAAATGTTTTTTCAGTCCTTCAAGACCAACCCGACAGAGGAAAACCGAAAAAAGTTCAAACGTCTTTCTCAAGCGCGTGAAATTTCAATATGACCAAAAATTGAGACAAAAAGTACTGCAATGTCCCAAAGGCAGTAAAAATTGTTGGTCGTTCGTCAAAAACATTAGAAATTCCGCCTCATCCTCCATCACAACGCTCATTTACAATGACATTCCAGCTGTCAGCTCTTTGGATAAGGCCAATCTGCTTGCTGCACACTTTGCGGCCAGCTCAACACTCCCAGATTGTGCTTTGCCTCCGCCTACACTTGAGTGCGTCTAATCTTCAATGGGACGAATCTACTTTCGCACTCGTGTAGTAGCAAGAGTACTTAAAGATCTCAACATACATAAATCCGCTGGTCCAGATGGTATATCTCCCCTTCTTCTGAAGAGGTGTTCTTCCTCGCTGGCAAAACCACTGCGTAAGCTTTTTCATCAATCCTACACTTTAGGACTCTTCCCGAGCAGATGGAAAACAGCATTTGTCCAGCCCGTCCCTAAAAAAGGCGAATCATCTTCTCTCTCCTCCTACAGACCCATTGCATTTATGTCCCTTCTTTCCAAGGTCATGGAAACACTGATAAATCGTCAGCTCATGAAATATCTCGAAACACGAAAACTTCTCAATGACCGGCAGTACGGTTTTCGTAGCAACAGGTCCACTGGTGATTTGATGGCATGTCTCACCGAAAAGTGGAACCAAAGCGTACATCAATCTGGCGAAAGCAAGATAGTTGCACTTGATATTTCTAAGGCATTTGACAGAGTTTGGCATCAGGCTCTTTTGTCGAAAATGCGTACATTTGGGATCGATGACTCTCTTATTCAATGGATGAGAAATTACCTTTCACAACGTTCAATTCAAGTTGTCTTGGACGGTTTCAAGTCTGATATTCACAAAATAAATGCTGGTGTGCCCCAAGGCCCTGTTCTGTCTCCGACACTCTTTTGTAATTTTCATTAATGATCTCTTGTCTGCTACTTCTAATCCAATATATTCCTTTGCTGATGACAGTATCCTCTGCTTTTCATATTCGTTCCCGGACTCACGGCCCTGCTCTTCAGCTGTAGTACGAGAACGGCAGCGTATTCTAAGCTCATTAAATTCCGATATCAACAGCATAACCAATTGGGGAACTATCAACAGAGTGGAATTTAATGCTTCCAAAACACAATGCTGTCTGCTGTCTTTAAAGCGAAATTTAAACACCCAGCCATTATCTATGAATGGCAGTTGCATCGTCGAAACCGAAAAACTTTCCATTCTCGGTATGTGTGTCAATGACAACTTACGTTGGAATGACCACATATTTGATGTCGCCAAAAATGCTGCGAAATGTCTAGGTTTCCTCAAGCGATGTAAGAAATATTTTACCCCCTCTGATCTGGCCTCAATATAAAAGGCATTCATCCGCCCAAAATTGGAGTACAATGCCCACATCTGGTCAAGTGCTCCTAAAACATCTCTGCACCTGCTAGATAGGATTCAAAACCGTGCGATAAAACTTATTGACGATACTAATATCAGTCAATCAATGGACACCCTCGAACACCGACGTAATGTCTCGTGTCTCACTTTGTTTTATCGCTATTTCCACCACCAGTGCTCCATTGAAATCGCCAGTAGCATTCCGCCCATTCAAACTTTCAACCGTAACACCCGTCTCGCTATGAATGCTCATCAGTATATCCTCAAGCCCATTTTCGGACGTTCTCGAAAATATCGTGATTCGTTCCTAAGCCGTACAACTCGCTTATGGAATGCCCTGCCGATCTCTGTATTTCCTGGTCGTTATAACTTGCAAACATTTAAAAACAATGTACATCGGTACCTCTCTTTTCTTCCTCCCTAAATTTACTTTGCCCGCGCTGTGTACAATCACCTTAAGGGTACTCAAACCCCTTGAGCGCGCGCTCCGCAGGATTGCATTCTAGCTGGGCATGGCATTTCAAAACACTTGGCAAGGGTACCGTTCAGGTTCTGAACACCTTCCTCTAGCTTTTGTTTTGTCCTGAGCACTATTGGATTTGCCGAGCTCCTTCATACTCGTAGATCGTGTCCAGTCGAGACCTCGTATCCGACTGAATTCGATTCTGACATGGAGATCGCCGATAGCACTTCCAAAGCCAATAATGTCCTTAGCATACTCGTACCTCTTGAATGACGTCAAGTCCATTATTTGCTGTCTTACTTCCGTAAGAAAAGTTGGCTGAGAGCCAAAATTGTTGACAACTAGGTGAGACTATAGGATGAAATCCAGGAGATGACCGCCTCTCACGTTGCATTACATTTGCTACTGCCCCAGAAAGTATTCAGAGCACTAGCAGCGCACCATATGATAAATCCCATCTTCCTGGAATCACCGTATCCAATGGTCTTGGTAATAATGAATCATAAATAAAATAGGCAGACGTAACGACGAATTTGTGCCGTTGATACTAATCGATAGTATCAGGACTAAATTTATCCATATCCTTGTCACAATGGCCAATTATTGTTCTCTCTGGGAGGCTTAAGGATAAGCAAATTTCACTTGAAGCTCTGCGGCAGAATCAATTATTTGGCAAACAAAGTTCACAAAACTTATACTGCAACTCCCACTGCTTCCTGATTTGATTCTGACAATAAATCGGTCTCTTTAAATTAAATCAAACTTCCTTCTCAATTTATTTCTGTGAACCTTCGCTCAATCATTGCTCATTCTCAGCGGGCATATCGCTGGCAAGAGCTTCACCATCTTAATCATAATCTCCTCATATCTCCCACACTATTCCATTTGCTTCAAAAACATCGTAGTAGAAGGAAGGCACTTTGATTTCAGGGTGTGTTGTGCCGCCTCTTCCAACACAAAACAAGAACAAAAAATCAGGACCGCACCCAATTTCAGATATCGCCGTCCCACAATTAAACCACCATAACTTCAAAAGGATGTCCGAAACAAATTTTTCAACAAAGTCGTCCCGGTGAGCCCTTGAAATTAATTTAAAAAAGCTTTTAATAGAAAAACATCCCCTGAGGGGCACTCTGAATAATAATATTATAATTTCATTTAACCTTGTTCCCCCATCCAGCATCCAGACTAGGCTGATTGAAGAATCGTAAGGGTCCCCCCATCCCCCTAAAAATTCCGAATCCATGATGAAAAGGGAAATTTTCAATAAGTACGAGTAGAAGATACTGAGTATACGAGTGGTACTAGGAAAAACAAAAAAAAAAAAAAGATACATACATCGACGACAATGTCTCAACCCCAATCCGGCTAATAGCATTCACATTTCATTATCGTTACCCTGGAGCAGGGAGAACACTTTAAAGGCTGTATTCATTCGATATGACATACGACGAATAGCGAACGAAGACGGTAATGACAAGCGGCAACGATAAAAACTGAGGCAAGTCCTTGAAAATAACTTTATGACACTTAAGGTTGATTTTTTACTTTGAAAAGTCGTCATTGGCAAAGGGCCTCAGCTAGGAGGAGGGGGCATTGCAAAATGGAATCCTTTTCAATAGTTCCATCCGTTGCGCCACATTGTCTAATCTCTGACAGACAAATGTACGCCGCATGGTGATGCTGATTGTTACCCGTACAATGATGATGCTTACGCCCTGGTGTTATTCGCCAGATGTTGTTCACTTAAGGACTGGGGTTGATGGTGGTAGCTGGTGTTCGAAATAAACGAGGTGTGGTTTGTTACTCTCTTGCCATCAGACATCTTGGTATTTTGCTGACAGCATTTTTAATTTAACACCATTACGCCAAGGAATACCATACAGCTAAAGCTAGAGCTACAGCTAACATTAAAGTCAACCAACCGACATATCCCTTAAGGAGCTTCCCGGCACCGGAAATAGACAAGACGAACAAAAAGTCATCTTCCTCTAGTTGGAAGTGCGTACGATGTGTATCCGTATTTTGTGATTTTTTTTGCGCCCTTCTGCTCGTTCGGCTTATCATCATCCCTTTAGAACTAACAAAGCATTGATGGGTAGTGTGGGAGGAGGTTAAATAAAACGAAAGAACAAGACGAAGGGAGTAAGTGGAATGCTTAATGTGGAATAAGATAAGGAAAAAAGTTATGGCCTTTCATTACTGGGGAGGGATGGTGTAGGTAATGCAAAGATTACGTGTGTAGCTCAGGGTTGATTGATGCATGATATTGATATGAAGAAGCGGAGAGCCGCAGACTGAGCCCTTTTAAGATTCTTTCCTCGAACAGCCAGTAAATAGTAAAAGTATCTTCTGCATGATGCCTTTGTCATTAGTGGATACTCGTACACGATAATAATAATTCGACAACTTTTGGTTTTAATTAAATCGTTTAACCGAGGGACATACTTGCCGAAACGTCCATAACATCTGCTCTGAAGGATCTACGAAAATAAAGATTCTAAGGAGTCCTGCGTCCCTTAGGTAAGCTAGATACCATGAGCAAGAGTCAATGGATAATTGGTGTAATGTGTGTGTGTGTGTGGAGGGCAATGATGTCAGATTTATGGGCTTCCTCCATCATCACGACGACAAACGAGGGTTATAGATGTTATGGAGATATTTTGAGGCCTCACTAAGTGTACCGCCACAAAAGCGCTCTTTATGGCGACTATTCGCCATCCATATGTGCTGTTTGCCTTCCCACATGTTAGGAGGGCACGCATATGTTAATGAGTACCGTTTTTCGTTAATCGTAAATATTCCGAACTTCAGACAACTCCTGCTTATTCGTAGCGGAAAATATATACCCAACCACCGGCACCATTACCAGCCGGATAGCCAAAATTGATTCGAGCTTAATGTGGAAGGTTAATTGGTTTAAGGATACGTTGATGATGCTTCGCCTGCCATAGTTACCCTCTGACACGAAGTTTATGTTGGAAGCGTGATGTGTAAAAGTTAAAGCTGGCACTGGTATCCGCAAAAAAAAAGTCAACTAAGGGTTGTTGAATGTTGAATGGGGTGGAGGAGCGCCTTAAGAACTTGTTGTCACGTCTAGTTCGTCTATTTTTCTTTTTTCGGTTTTCTTCGTCTTTTTGTTTTTTTGTTGTTAAGTGTTTGACTTGAGGAGGTTTGCTCCATTAAACTGCTGATGATAATATGACAATGACAGCGACGAGGAGGGTTAAAGTATTTTTGGTACTTTTAGCGGCAGTCGAAAATGACTTTTCAAAATGTCAATTCAGCTCCGATGCACATTTATAATTAATCAAATCTTGTTTCGGCTGCCTGACTGATGGTATGTCAGAGCAAACAATCACATTGTCGGTGTTAGCTGGTTGGCTGGTAGTTTGGGAGACTTTAAATATGTATACCTACGAACAGGATGTATCACAAATGGGTCCTTATGGAGAGACTTTGTATGTCCAGGGATTGTTGGTACGAGTAGTGTTTTATGGAAGCTATTATATGGGATGTGTAGACATCATGTTATTGTGACGTTACAATGGAAACTCATTAAGACGGTGTTGACATTTTCCCTAAGGCTTTAAATTCGCTTCTGTTGAACGTGAGTTAGTTGAAAAGTTTCATTTTTAAGGGGTGAGGGGAATCATGTTGAAAATAGTTAAAGTTTTAATGCTGTTTAGAGAGGTCACAATCAAGCGGTGGTACGTTTTCAGTATACGGAATCTATTCAATGCC
Organism: Volucella bombylans; assembly: GCA_949129095.1. Lineage (NCBI taxonomy): Eukaryota > Metazoa > Arthropoda > Insecta > Diptera > Syrphidae > Volucella > Volucella bombylans. Next base: position 197,156,889 of record OX422141.1, on the reverse strand, counting down.
TGTCAGGTCTTATCCGGAGTGCTGCTGGACTGCAGAAGACCTAAGATGAATAGTTAACTTTAAACTTGTTGCTTTCATCGAATGCATGCCCATTAGCAGTTGACGATATTTGTCAATATAACGGGTGACCAGATAGCTATGATAGTTTTTCCAATTGTTATGTTTCAGCAGCTGTCAAAGCTACCAATGACATCCAACTGTCAAAATATTCAGTAAGGTTTGCCATTTCATTCTGCATCATTTTGCGCTTGAGGAACGTGCAGAAATTATTGAAAAATATTCTCGAAATTCTGGCTCAGTTGTAAATACGCAACGTGAATTTCGTCGTGAGGTCGGTCGTCATCATCGCTTCAGTGTGCAGGCAATCCGTCGCACCGTGGAAAAGTTTGAGCGCGAGTACACTCTTTTGGGTCTTAAGCCACCAAGCAGACAGAGACTGGTGCGAAATGAAGAAAACATAGCCGCCGTAACGGCCAGTATCGAAGAAGGCAAAGAAATGTCGATTCGGCGCCGGTCAGCTGGGCATCGCTAGAGAGTCAACCCGGCTTATTTTGCGGTTGGATTTGGGCCTACATCCGTATAAGATTGTGCTGATGCAAGAATTTAAGCCAGGCGACCATAGACAATGCCGTGAGGTTACTAATTGGGCGCTGGAAATGTTGGCCGGAGATCCGGTTTTTGGCCAAAAAATCTTCTTGTCGGACGAGGCCCGTTTTTGGCTTAGCAAAGTTGCCGTTATTGGATCGAACACAATCCACAAGTGTTCGGCCAAGTATCAATGCATCTACAAAGATTGACTGCTTGGTGGCATCATCGGACCTTATTTCTTTCGAAATGAGGAAGGAGACACGGTTACCGTCAATAGCCTCTAGTATAGAGCGATGTTAACCGACTTTCTGTGTTATATCTGAGCTGGGGTTCCAACAAGACGGCGCTACGTGCCATACAAGCGACACAACGCGAGCGTTCATGAATTGGCCGCCACGATCATGCGATTTGACACCACTCGATTATTTTCTCTGGGGCTACGTCAAGTCCTTAGTCTACGCTAACAAGCCAACCTGCCGTAATAGTTAAAATGTAATCTCGAAGCTCCATCCATGTGCTAAAGAACGCAAACAAAATAAAACGAAAAAAATCAGCATCCACAAAGACATTGCGCTCAATGTACGACAGAGAAAGGCCAAGTTACTTCGTCTAATGAAATTTCTTCGCGTGAAAAGACGACAAACTGTACTTTGCACATAAGCTATTCACGTGGGACTTATCAAAAGGGCTAACATGTCGCATCGGGGATGGAACGAAGCTAATTCAAGAAATATTTGGAGAACCTTCCGCTGGTTTAAAAAAAAAAACAAAACATAAATAATGTGTATGAACTGTCAATGTCATCTGAAGCTGTCAGCCCCAGGAATCGGAGGGCGCTAAAGGTGGAATCACAAGGAAAGTTGTACGCAGTTCGTGTGTATACAAAAGTGGTTTATGAAGGAGATAGATTCGAGTATAAGACCTTTTTTAAGAACTACGAACTGCAATACATGCCTACGGTGAAACCGCACCTGTTTGGAAGGGCAAGTGGAGGAGAACATTTGGGCTATCGTTAGCAGTTCGAGGGTGTTGACATCGAATCCAAGAGAATAGAACAAGCGCAGGTGTTTGAACTGAAAGTGGATGCTACCACTTTCCGCATAGTGCCAATAAAGTGTTTTCCTATAGCGACTTGACAACTTTGAATTTAATTTGTGAACGCACTCTTTCACTAATCATCAAACTGTCACTGTAAATTTATTCAGTAAACTCAACATTTTCACCATGGTAAAGTGGGTGGCCGTGGTGTAGTGGTAGTAGCAAACGCTTCTCACTCGGAGGGTCCAGGTTCGAATCCTGCCCATGTCAAATCAGTTTTTCATTGTGTAATTGGAACTCTGACAAAAAAATTCTGCGTGTGAAGGCATAACACTGACACGTAGATTTGGCTGTTATAAGAGTTTCAAGCAATGAAAAAAATACTGGGAATTATATCTCGAATCACTCTGAGTGAAGAAAAACTCTCCGTGCTATTCGGACTCCCACCCCTGGAGAGCAAACATAGAAACCAAACACACCTGAGTTTCAAACCACTACAAAAACAATTTTCCTTTCTCCCCCTTCTGTCTTTCCGCCCGCGCCCTGGCAACAGTAAAAGGGTATCTAACCCCTTAGGTGCGCGTAAATTATAAAAAAAAACAAAAAAAACACGAACGAGCACCGTCTGGAAATTATAACAAGTTTCTACCGAAATTCGGAGTCGGTGACTGCAACTTTAAGAGCGTTAACTCCAATTTTCGGTCGTAATTCTCGCCTTAGTAGACAGGCAATAGCAAGTTTAATGCAAAAATTTGAGTCTACATATTCGTTGTGCGATGTTGCCATGTCAGTGAGACAACGGGTTTGTCGAAGTGTCGAAAATATCGCTGCCATTCAGGCGTCCATAGCAACCGATCCAGATCAGTCAATTCCACGGCGTTATCAAGAATTGGGCATCGCTCAGACCACATTATGGCGTATTTTGCGTAAGGATCGCGGTTTACACCCATACAAGATCAAGCTGCCTCAAGAATTGAAGCCGATGGACCAGTTGAAGCGACGTACGTTCTCCGATTGGGTTCTGGAGAATATGCGCCAAGATGATGAATTTCGTCGCAAAATCATCTTCAGTGACGATGCTCATTTTTGGCTCAATGGGTTCGTAAATAAGCAAAATATTCGTTATTGGTCGGGTGAAAATCCACATGTGCTTCATGAATCATGACTTCATCCACAAAAAATAACTGTTTGGTCCGGTTTGCATGCCGGCGGCGTTATGGGCCATATTTTTTCGTCGACGATAACGATCGTCACGCTACTGTGAATGGTCAGAGTTATTGCACCATGATCACCGATTATTTTTGGCCCGAATTGGAAGATATGGACTTGGACGACATGTGGTTTCAACAGGATGGTGCCACAAGCCACACAGCACATGCTACAATCGATTTATTGAAGACTAAGTATGGTGAGCGTATTATCTCAAGACATGGGCCGGTCGATTAGCGGCCTCGTTCGTGCGATTTAACGCCGCTTGACCTTTTTCTGTGGGGCTACGTTAAGTGATTGGTTTATGCCAACACGCCGACGACGTTGGAACAGCTCAGAGCCAACATTGAATGCGAAATAGCGGCCGTTTCGGCCGAAATGTGTGGCCGAATCGTTGAAAATTGGGTCCAACGAATCGACCGCTGCAAACTTGCTCGCGGTGGCCATATGAACGAAGTCGAGTTCCATTCATAAATGTTTTGATTGTACTTCAAGCCTATAATAAAGTTTTTGAAATATCTCAAATGGTTTGCGTTTTATTTTAAAAAAAAGTTGTCAAGTCCTTATTGGAAAACCCTATATATCTCTACGGTAGTCAATGGATGCGGGATTTAAGCAATCTTGGTGGCCTAGTGAATAATGTAGGATCAGCAGATCCAATGCTAATAAGAGATTTTACAGGGTATTTCAATTGAAGTGTAACCAACTTCGGTCTGATGTATATCTGGAACCTCAAATCGAAATGCCAAACGCTCCGCAGTGTTTATTTTTCCATCAAATGTCTGTCAAACGCAAGTAAATCCTTGAGATATAAACAACACCAACCTACGCTATGGACATGCGAATGAAACGTGATTCAATGATCGCACTTTATTTGGCAAAAAAATCGACTTCGGTGATAGTTCGTGAGTTGCGGCATCTAAACGTGAATCGTATCTTTGTGTACCGGACCATGAAACAATATCGGGCTACTTTCGTAATAAACAAAAAATCCGGTGCTAGGCGTCGACCGACTGAAACTTCAGCTGAGAACGTGAAGAATGTGAGAAGCAACTTAGAGCGAAATCCACGTCGCATCGGAAACGCAATGGCAAAAGAGTTAGGTGTGTCTGCCGCAAGCATGCATCGCAATATACGAAACAAGCTGGTGGTCAAGTCTTTCAAAATACAAAAGTTTCAAAGCCTTACAGTTGCTCAGAAAGCAATGCAGCTCCACAGAACGAAAGCTTTGAAGCAGCGGCTCGTTTGCGGCGACTTGAAAAATTGTTTGTTTACTGATGGGAAGGTGTTCACTGTGCAGCAATTCGTAAACAAACAAAACGATCGAGTTTGGTTGCCTGAACGCTCTGCTATGAATTTGGATCAATTGCGGGCATATCGTCGTCAAAAACCAGCGTCCGTGATGGTTTGAGTCGTAGTGACCGGGACTCGAAGCACTCTGAACGCCGGAGTTAATGAAGAAGTTGTGTTGGAAGAATGTTATAAAGTATGCGATTTTCCAGCAGGACTCTGCACCCAGTCACTATGTCAGGACAACTCAGGCTTTTCTTCGAGAAAATATTCCTAACTTCATTTCAACTGCAGATTGGCCTTCGTCCTCGCCCGACCTCAACCCGATGGACTTTGACATATGGGGCAGTTTGCTTTCCACATTTTTAGCAACAAAAAAATACGAAAACCTTGATACCTTACAACGTGCGCAAGTCCGCGAATGGAACAAAATTCCGCAGAGTGTCATTCGAGACTCATGGAATGCGTTCGCCTATGCTTTGAACTGCGGGATTTTAAATGGAAGCTGTGAAGGAGACCCTAGACTGCCTTACATCTACAAATTAGCGTTTTCACTTTAGTGACTTTCGCGGAAGGTATAAAAACGTTTTCAGACCATATGCCTTTAGAGGTCTTCTTCAAAGTTTCCGGCACCCTCAAGTACTCGTATATCCCAACTAAAACTTTTACAGAAGTTGGCACGGAAATGGTTTTGGGGAATCATATGAAGCAACCCTTAATAGAGAGCTCGTAAGCCATGAATATTTCACCGGATATCGAGTGTTGGAAAATTTGGCCATTGGCGCTCGTAACATGCTCGTCTGCCTCTGACAACAAATCCGCATCCAATGGTGTCGCAGTTTTTCATCCTCCTTTTATCCGACCCAACCCATCGCATTTCTGTAAGATCTGCTTTGCAGGAGTCCAGAGCCTCCGCTAGTTGTTCGGCTGCAGTGACCTATTAAGGGACCTAACATTCCACGTGCAGATCCAAAGTTCATTGTCCGTGTTTCATTTGCAGGGGTTGTCAACAGTAGATCCCTCCGTATTGCTTCGTAACTTAGCTGTTTCTTTCCTTGACCGCACAATTACCCCGGCGGCACAACCTCTAACCTGGAGGGCCAGTTTCATTATAGATATCCCTTGGACGAGGGGTCGATTAGATCGAAGCCAGTAACCCGTTCGCGGATGTAAATGCTGCCATTAGTCCATTAGGGGCTCATCCGCCAACATCTCTTTTCCAAGACCCTGAATTCGTCTCAGAAATCCTTCCGGCCTGAGCTCCACATATTCCGGGATTTTACTTCACAGTTTATTCCATCTGGCGAATTCATGTGGTGTACCGTTTATAGTGCTGGTATTTCTGTCTTCTGGTTAGCACTCGCGCTTATAAGTTTGGCAAGTCGAGTCCGAATGGACATCGACCAATACCCGGAGGTTAAATAAGCACAATTGATGTGAAGAAACAGTTGCACCACTGGGTATCGCCAGGTTGACACCTCTCAGTGTCTACATCACCCAACTACCTAGTGTTAATGCACATTGTTGTCAAATACACAGTTAGGAAATAAGAGGACTTGACGGCTGGGCATTTGAATGTTGTCTTGCAATCTCCGATTTTGGATCTTGCCAGCAGATTCTGTGGCAGGTCTTCTGCTTAAATATAGTGTCGGCAATAATAAGGTAAGTGCTGCAATCCATAAATCTTTTGACATTATCATTGACCCGTGACGCTGAATTACAACGTCGGTACTGATTATATGTAGTTTAGATCCCCAAAGAGCTAAATGCTTTACGTGTTCTACAACATTTCGATGAAGGGAACAAGAGGCTTTTCATACATTTTAACAGATTTTTGCTCACTATAGACGGCGATTGTGTGGAAGAGAGTTGTACACTGTGTTGCCGCCTGTAAATCTCAACGTTTACCTGAAGTGGTTAGGTACTGTTAGGAGCTGGTGGTAAGTTTAAAAGATTTGGAATGCTGCAAATACCGGCACTTTATCAGAATTAGGTTAGTCTTGTTTCGTCGTCTTCATAATCAAATCTCAAGATCCCATATCATCACTAATTTCAAAGAAACACAGACCAGGACACTAAATCAACTTTGCGTATATGTACATATCTCAATTAGGAGTACTTGTTCCATCCCCTGGGACTGTTGATATTCAATTCTCGGCATAAGGTATCAGGCTTCTTCCCCTAAATGACATATTGAATATTTTACATAAAACTCCTTTCTAACTACACATTCGCCACGGTAAACAAGCTGAAGATTAATTTATGTCAATCTCCCCAAATTATCTTTATTTTTATTTTTATTTTATATTCTTCCCCATGCACAGTTAGGGTGAGTTGGCTAGGGGAGTACTCTGGGGTTTGGAGCTCAAACAAAAATACGGAATAAATAAATAAATTCGAGTAAAAGAAATGAGATCCCATAAACGAGATCTCTCCATAAACAACGCAACTACTCGTACTACTCTGGTACGAGAAACAACATAACGTCAGTGGCAATGGAGAGTACATGTAAGGGTGAAATCCCCAGGAATACGAGGATGTGAGGATACCAGGATACAAGTAAACAAACAAACAAAAGACTCCGAAAAAATCACCCTTGTCGTGGTGTTGGTGCCTCACCACCATGGCGCATATGCTAATTTATTCCTCTGCAGCTCCTCATCTCCCCAGAATCTCACCGACACGTCCCAGCTCACGTTTTGCTGGGGAGTTTTTCAATTTAGAATTCAAATTTATTTCCATATGAGATCCGGAGGTGTTTTTTCGCTCTCTCTCTTGTTTTCTATCTGTTTTTCTGCTATTTTTTTCGCCTTTGTAGAGCTTTCCTCTTTGTTTATCCTTTTGCTAATATATTTTTAAAGAGTTCCAAAGGATATTAGGTCTGGCCACCTACACATACGCACAACCCACCCGTGCCGCCCAACCACACCTGAAGATTACGATTTATTTCGGATTTCATGAGTTTCATGTGAAAACGAATGCGAAAAGGGGTGAGAGTGGAAGGGAGAATGAGTGGCGAATAAAAAGGGAAAACAACAGCAATTATGAAAAAAAGGAGCAATAAATCCTTTGATCGACATTTTATGGCCTAGACAGTTTTTTCGAGTTTTTTTCTTGTAAGTACACCAGTATCGTCGTTGGTGTCATAAATTTGTCAAATAGAGTGTGAGCACGGCTATCCGTATACATGTACAACCACCCAACCACCCATGCCTCGTGATTCGGTGTACGATTAGTCGTCGACTGATCCTTTCAAGTTCATTGTGTCAGTCCACAGACAGACCGCCAACAGAATACAGAAGCACATTGCCCGCCAGCATTGCCGCAGGATAGCTAGAGAGTCGGCAATAAATGGAATGCAAAAGTGTCACCAGAAGAAAAAAGTAGCACTTCAGAGTGCAAAAACTGCATAAAATGAGTTGAAACGGAGTTTTGGCGTTGTTGTCCTGTGGCTATAGAGGACAGTTTGACATTAAGTTCTCCCAACCGTTGTCACCCTCCCAACCAATACTTGTACCGAGCCAGGGTAAACCCTGGTGCTCTCGAATGTACCCATACCTAGTTTTTGCTCTTCAAGGGCAAGCATGGGGGTTGCTTGCTGAAATGCTGGTGTAGTAGTGCTAGTGCTAGTACAGTTTATATGTATTATTTTTTTTTCGTGTGCCACTATTGCAACCCTTGTCAGTGTCGTCCAACATAGTCGGCATGCCATTGGCACTTTCATGGCAAATGGTTTATTATTATTTTTTTTTTTCATGTTTCATTGTCTGGTGCACACAAATAACCCGGAATTCGGCCCCCTCTCTATGGTAGTAGTCTGACATTTCCTCCTGCAATAAGTGCCCTTTGTTGTGTTTTTTTTTTTTGTCATCATTGGGGGTGCTAGACGTGTATTTGGGGTCCAACGTTCGACGCTAGAGAAGTGTTATTTTGCTCTCTTTTTCTACTATTCCTACTGCTGCCGCTGCCGACGTTGCCGTCGGCTACGGGTTACGGGTGACCGTTGGAGTATTTTCAGTTTTGTCGTCCCAAAAAGAGAGATGCGGCTAGGGGTGTCAAATATTTCCCAGTCAGGTGAAGTCACACACAGCAGAAACACAAACAACTTTGAAAATTTTTTTTTGTGATCCTTGACATCTTGGTGAATTTATTTTTTTCATTTTGGTTATATAGGCTGGAGGATAAATAAGAGCAGGAGTAGTATGTAGTAGTATGTATATACCAGAAGCGATTGTGGTGATTTATTTAAAAAAAAAAAATTATTCACGGGTGCATTACTTGTGGTTAACCCTAGTTGCTTGCAGTGCGTTATTTTTTTTCGACATCAAAGTGTCCCCATGTTATGAATTTAAAGGACACCATATAGAGCTGTATAGGACAGATAGCTAGCTGACGTTAAATGACAGATAAGGACTTATCGTGAACTCTTAGGGGAAGTTGCAAAAAACATTCACGTAGCTGTGCGGACGGTGTTACTTTATGTGATTTGGCATTGATTTTTCGTTACGATTCCTACATACATAGATTTAATACGAGTACTCGTACATACATACACATTACGAAGAATTCGGCTAAGTTACTTTAGGTCTTTCCTTGACTTATTGTACGATTGTACATTTTAATCCGGTCTCCTCTGTGCTGTGCTGTGCAGAGCTTATCAATTGTACTCAGCTAAATTTTAATGCATCTCGGATTCTAACTGAGTCGTTTTAAGGAAATGAGAGCTAAGGGTGTGCGTTTTTCTGCTAAAGAAAGTAAGTGGATTCCACTTGTGACTTCACTATCTTCATTTTCATTTTACATTCCGACGTCTACCCCGGTTTTTGACTGTTGCTGGGCAACCATCTGCTGTAAAAGGGTTGCATTCGCGTCGAAGTAACAATGTTGGTTTCTCCAGAATATAGTACTCAGCGGGATAGTCAAAGTTTTTATTCTGGACGCGATCTGGAACGTTGATAGGATCCCAGGTTGACCTTTTAGTTTAGTGCCACTGTCCGGACTACGTGAGCCCATTAATGAAGGCTTCTTCCATTAAAGAAATTGTCTAATTAAAAGTGAGGGTACAGCAAATACGGGTCTTCACGTAACCGTTTTCAGAACTTAACGCCGCTGAAGGTTGCTAAGATGACCTGTGACCTGTCATTAGGTCACCGGCAGGACCACCGGTAGTCCATACTAGGACTTAAAACTCGGACCCCCGGAACTGACTTTAAAGCGGTAGTAGTGGGAGCGTTATGGTGGCTGTGGTTTAAACCTGAAGCCGCAAGAAGGGTCTTCCACTTATGGTTGACCCGATGTAGAGTTGATAGAGCTAGAGGTAGTACTGGGCACCGTGACCCTAAGAACGGTAAGAGAATTCAGATCGGCATCGACCTATACCAATGGTATATTGGAACACGGGTTCCATTTTGGTATCAGGGTATCATGAGCGGTGGCAGGGCGTTTCCTTGCTCCCATGAATGTATGGGCATTCAGTGAAATTAAGTCCGGGAGGATTTCACTTAAAACAGAAGAGACTTTCTGTCCGGACTACGCTTCTAGATAAAGGAAGCTTTCAAGTTTCTTCAGTGGACTTCGGAAACACTCAATTTCTCATCATATTTGAAAATGCTTAGGACTTTTAAATTTATTGATTCTACCTACATACTTTACGTAGGTAAGAGTGGTCCTCAATGTGGTGCACTTGGATCAGTTATACCCCCATTGGGAGATCGTAGGTTGGCGATGCCCTAGCTAATTCCAATGGAACGGTGTCCAGTGTAAACTTAGAAATATCTCTTCTCCTGGGGTTGACCAGCTCTCCTGAGGTTCGTCAGGTTGTTGCCCAGAATTATATATGGGCATAAGCAAAACCCTTAAATTGATGTTTCACAGTTGTCAGAATTAGTCTACCTATGACTTGCTTTTCAGAGCGCTTGTCCAGCTGCTTACTATTTATTCCTAGGGATCCGTATCTTGCCCATTCATTTGCAACACAGCTCCTTGTGCAACCCGAGTGTCGCGGAACCCAGCAGATTTCAATCTTGCAGTGGACAGGCTAGCTAAACGCGTTCTCCAGCCACTCTCGAATTTATAGATCTGATCGTTGCTTGTCTTACCTGATCTTGCATGTGGGTTAACTGAAATATTTGTGTATGCAAAGGTCCTCTGAGAAGACCACTGCGCCGATGCCTTCGGCTGTCTTAGAGTCATCTGTGAAGAAGGAAATTGGTTTACAGTGGAAGACTTCCCTATTCAGTGTTTCTCAGCCTGAGGGCAAAGTTAAATTAAATCTGAATTTCGAATAAATCTATGAGTAACAGCTTTGCCCCATAAGTTTGGAATGCCGCCATTGGAGAGGTTCTTAATGTGATGCTTACGCTTTCAGATCGATCGTTGCGTTTTCTTAAACAGAAACTCTACACCAAAAGTGAGAATCGGTCTTACAATAGTGGTGTGAGCGCAACTTTGGTTTGCACCTCGCACAATGTATACCATGGTTTCCAAAGAAGATCCTCTCATATTCACTAACCTGGTACCTATGATAAAAAGTTACCCTCTCTTCGAAATAAAAGGAACAAACTCTGCCACAAATACCTTAGATTTGGTTTCATTACAGCCTCATTTCCGATGCCAGGCGATTCTTTAAATTCATTAACACCAAGCGAATGTCGGATAGCTACCAATCGTCCCTAAATTTTTTGGACAAATCCTACAATGATCCTCAACTAATTGCAAATATTGTTGCCAATTTCTGCGGCAATGCTTTCACTGGTCGCATACATGAACCTGGCTATCCTTACTACCTAAATAACGTTGGAACAAGTAAACAAAATCACTGAAGATCTCAAGGACGACTACTCTACTAGCTCCGATGGGTTGCCCTCCGTACTTCTAAAAAAAAAGGTGTCTCATCATTCTCTTCCAACTTTCGATATCCCAGGGAATTTTTCCCATAATCTGGAAGAAATCCTAGATACTTCCTCTTCATAGTTTTCTATGCAACTACGAAATTTCTAACTATCGACGCATTGCTAAGCTCTTCAGCAATCCTAAGCTGTTCGAGTGTATTATTTATGACTCAATTTTATTTCATTGCGAGTGTATCTTTTCCCGAAACCAGATCACTTTTTGAAACCTTACTCAAGTACCTTGTACGTACAAAATTGTGAAATTGAAGTTTCTCGTCAACCGCCGCTGATTTCAGTCAAGCTTTCGACAAAATCTATTATACAGTTTTATTATGTGGATTAAATCCTACTTAGAAGATCTAAAATATAATGTTTTATGTAGGCCCTGGATTTCTAACACCATTAAAGCATCTTCCGGAGTACCTCAAGGTACCCATATTGGTCCTTTGCTACTCATACTAACAATCAATGATGTTCAATCAATCTTCAAACATTTCTCAACTTATTCTGATTGTCTTTTAATTCAGAATGATTTTGACAGATTTTCTACTTTGTGCAATGTGAGTAAGTGCCGTGCAATAACCTACACCCGTAAGCGCTTCCCAACTTCTCCCCATATGTAGATATTTAATTTGTTATCAACCTGTCCCCTTAGTAACTGAATTGCGGCACCTAGGTGTTATTTGCGATGGAGAACTCAATTTTTGTTCTCATATTGACAGTATCATACTTAAATGATGGAAACTCCGCACTTGGTTTTATCAAGCGCTGGTCTAAGGAATTCGTCAACCCTTATGTTCCCAAATCTCTTTTTATAACCTTTGTTCGCCATCTTCTTGAATACGCTATCTATATTTGGTCATCTTACTACACCACCCATATTCTCTGGGTTGAAAACCTACAAGGCAGGTTTTTCCGATTCGCTTTACGGAGGCTCCCCTGAACTGATAACTTAAATTTAGCACCCTACACAGGTCAGCTAAAATTTATAAACTTACAGCCCCTTTCTGTACACCGGGAAGATGCTAAAATTCTCTTTGTCCATCAGATTTTTTTTAGCACCAATCTACGTATCTAAGGTCTGTACCATTCTTTCGACTCAATCCTGACCTAACAAATAGAACCAATGCCTAGGATGCTACGAGAAATTAACAGTGTCCAAAACCCTTTCGATTTCCACCTCAACAAAATTTCCTTCCTTTACTCTACCTTTGCCTCTCGATCCAATCTCCCAACCCTTTAGTTTTAAGAATAGCTAGTCTAAGCTAAGCTGGTAATAAGCTACAATAAATCTGTCCGGGTTGACCCGGGCCTAAAATCAAATCAAATCAAAAGGATAGCATGCATAAGAAGTACTGGAGTTTTGAGATCTAGATTTTAAGAGCTGCTTATAACTTTTTTAAACAACAACGACAGGAATTGAGCTCGAATCAATAATCAATATTCATTATAATGGCTCATGACGTTATTTTTTGAAAATGATTTTAGCGTCGATCATTTGGGGGTTTATCTCACTAATATTGCAAAAACGCAGAATAGTAGTTTTCAAAACCTAAATAGTTTGCAATTTATCGGCAACGACTTACCATTACCCCAAACCCTGGAGCAATTATTGAAGATTCACATTAGGAATAGATGCAGTAATGACTTTTTGACTGAGTCACATCATGTTTATATGAAAGGAAAATCTGTGGAAACCGCCCTGCACTAGTTTGCGATGGCGTGCCTTCGGCGATATTGAGGGAGCCTTCAATAACGTGGAGTGCACCGCCATTAAAAATGCTCTAGTAGACGATAACATAGAAATGGGCATTACAAACTGGGTTTGCAACATGCTTGGAAGCAGGAAAATAAACTGTTCCATTGGGCAATGCTCGGTCAGAATGTACGTAACCAGGGCAACCCCTCAGGGGGAAGTCATATCTCCACTCATGTGGGTGCTGCTTATCAATGACATCCTTAAAAAGGTTAGTACAATGGGTATAAATGCCACGGCATACGCAGATGACGTAGTCATAATAGTGCTGGGAAAACACTTAAATATTTTAGGCATTGGACACATTTTTCCAATCAAAAAACTTGCTGGGAACAGTGCGGCGATACAACTCACTAATCTGGGTTACTTCAAGAGTAGTGGTTTTGGATATGGAACAGTCCTAACGGAGCTACTTCCAGGCAATCCATTTCTAACGGATGAAATTCCTGCCTTGGTCGACTTCGACACCCCCTATGATATAATTTATCCAGAGAGGGAGGACAGAAAAAAAAAATGCAATAATTAGGCCAAATAAAATTGCAATTTTCGCAGATGGCTCAAAAACAGAGGAAGGAACAGATTCTGGTATCTTCTCAGAAGACCCAGAACTAAGAGTGTCTACAAGACTACCGGACGCAAGCAGTGTCTTCCAATCAGAGGTTCTGGCTGTCGTCAGGGCGACTGAGTTAATGCTATCTACATCCATAGCCAAGCCGCATTCAAGGCAATGGAATCAACCAACGTAAACTCTGATACAGTCAGGAGCTGTCGCACAGTGCTCAAGGAACTATGCGGTCAGAACCGGGTAAGACTGTGCTGGGTGCCGGGACAGTGCAGTATTAAACAAAATGAACAAGCGGACGAACTTGCAGGAAAAGGAGGGCTACTCGACAATAGTGAGGTTGCCAATATCAAACCAGTGAGGGGCACTATCGAGGAAAAAATCACAAAGACTGCCAAACTAAGGTGGCCAAGTCTTGAAGGACGTAGGGCATCCAAGGCTCTCTGGCCGCTTTTTGACGGCAAAATATCTAGCAAGTTATTAAAATTAAACAGGGATAAGCTTAGGATAGTAGGGATATTTTTAGGTAAATTCATTTTCGACAACCTATAGGAAATAGACGGCACGAACTTCAAAGGGCTTCTTAGCTTTTCCAGGGAAATTGGGTGTTTCACCAGGGAGATTGTTGAAGACAAATTCGACTAGTTCCACAGGGAGTGGATAAGCCCGTTTTGGTGTCTGTGTGATGGCATATCCATCATACCCCTGTTTGACCTAACCTAACCTACCATAACCCCACAAGAAGTAATCAAGATCACACAAATCACTTTTGTGAGTGTGCTTGAGACACATGAGTCTATTTTGGATTCGCTTCACTCCATTCAGCCATAAGTGAATCTTGTTACTAAACACGATTTTTCGGTAAAAATTGGGGCGACTTTGAGCTGCTCAAGGGCCCAATTCGCGAACTGCCGTCTCAAACTATGGTCTTGTACCTTCAGTTTCTGGTCCAACTACATCTGTTTGCATAGTAGTCCGCCACACTTTTCCTACTACAGTTTCTTCTGTACGCTCGTTACTTTGACGTGTTGTTGGCTTTGGACCATGTAGAGTGTATGTGGTGCGAATTTTGTACACAACACCACGAATAGCGATCTCAATTAGTCAATTATGAGGAGAAAACACATCCCATGGTCTTGATTTTGAAATAAGTTTCAGTGGTACGTCAAACGTTTTTCTGGCGTAAGTCCATTCATGATGATTTATCAAACAATACTGAACATAAATGTCAAGGTTGAAAGTTGGCCCTATTGGATGATGTATTAGCCGAAAAATAAATAAATCAAATCACTAAGGCACCTTGTACATACCAAGACCTAATTTATTTAAATTAGTTTCAGCATAGTCAGTGTCAATCGATATCATTGTCCCCTTTCGTGTTGTTTCTATTCAATGCTGCGTTACTAATATCTATCGTGACAACCAGATTTAGATAATGTACCTCATTCGATTTAATTCGACTTCTCCATCGGTTGGCCACCACGACCTTTTTGGCCCAGAAATAGAAGCACACTCTTTCCTAATTAGGCCTATCTAAACTACTTAGTATACATAATTAATTATAATTAATATGCACGACTCAATTAATGTGCACTTTTTACCTTTTGACTTGTGTCTAATAAAAATGTTGAACTCTTTTGGTCGCAAATGTGTAACTGCCACGAATAGACGTGTTTTTTTCTCTTCCTCCAGTTTAAGTAAGCAAAAACGGTGAGATAAAGAAATAAATAAATTTGAATTCGTGTATAGCCTGAGCGCTTGGTAACTTGAAGCGAGTTGAGGTAATACGAAGTTCGTAATACGACATTTGTTTCAACATAAAAAGTTCTTCCGGTTCGCAATCTATTTCTTGTTCGTATTCTCACCCTACTTTTCTATTGCATCATCTCAGCTCCTAATCTAAGTCCAGGAGGAACTTTAGCAAAATGCTTTTCATCAACACCCACTCAGTCCATGGAGTCATCTTCATCTGCAGAAAGACATCTGAATAGTGACCATGCACCTCTTATTGTCAAAACTTTAAAAGAATTCCACTCTAAGCAGGAAGATTTCATGCGACATGGCTTTGGACACGAGATCACCAAAATGCAGGATGACATTCTTCGCAAGTTGTATGAAATCATAAAAAGCGCTTTGAAGAACTTTGATTTTTTTTCGCTTTCCGGCCATGGCCATTAGATAAGTTATGTACTATGAGGATCGCAAGCGCGTGCTCTTACTCGTATTCACTAAAAACACCTCCCTACGATATTAATGCTTTTGTTACCGCAACTAAGTTTCGACATATCAAGAAGTTACTGCATGTTCCGCTTTTTAACACGGTTTCATTTCATCGCGCTACGTCCAAAGGTTTGGTCCTTTGGAGACGGCACAATAGGTTTCTCTATTCTAAAATTTGTAGGACTATGTTATGTCCGTTTAGTCGAATTTTGTGTTTTCTCACGAAGTTCTGTGTCTTATCTTCGACAGTAGGCATTCCAAGGTCCCGGTGTTAGTCGCCATTTCTTATGTATGGCGGGGCATTGACAATTTCTCTTGGCACTTTATATTCAAAAGCTTGTAAAATATTGGCGCTCGTTTTCTTGGTACAAGCTCAAATTGGTATACCATAGGTCCACACCGACTTCAGCACTTGCTTATAAAGGGGTTTCCAATAGGGACTTGACAACTTTGAATTTAATTTGTGAACGCACTCTTTCACTAGTCATCAAACTGTCACTGTCAATTTATTCAGTAAACTCAACATTTTCATTCACGAACGAGCAACGTATGCAAATTATAAAAATTTTCTACCGAAATTCGGAGTCGGTGACTGCAACTTTAAGAGCGTTAACTCCAATTTTCGGTCATAATTTTCGCCCTAGTAGACAGGCTATAACAAGTTTAGTGCAAAAATTTGAGTCTACATATTCGTTGTGTGATGTTGCCGTGTCAGTGAGACAATGGGTTGGTCTAAGTGTCGAAAATATCGCTGCCGTTCAGGCGTCCATAGCAAACGATTCAAATCAGTCAATTCCACGGCGTTCTCAAGAATTGGGCATCGCTCAGACCACATTATGGCGTATTTTGCGTAAGGATCTTGGTTTACACCCATACAAGATGGACCATTTGAAGCGACGTACGTTCTCCGATTGGGTTCTGGAGAAGATGCGCCAAGATGATGAATTTCATCGCAAAATCATCTTCAGTGACGAAGCTCATTTTTGGCTCAATGGGTTCGTCAATAAGCAAAATGTGCGTTATTGGTCGGGTGAAAATCCACATGTGCTTCATGGATCACCACTTCATCCACAAAAAATATTTGTTTGGAGCGGTTTGCATGCCGGCGGCGTTATTGGGCCATATTTTTTCATCGACGATAACGATCGTCACGCTACTGTGAATGGTCAGCGTTATCGCGCCATGATCACCGATTATTTTTGGTTCGAATTGGAAGATATGGACTTGGACGACATGTGGTTTCAACAGGATGATGTCACAAGCCACACAGCACACGCTACAGTCGACTTATTGAAGAGTAAGCATGGTGAGCGTGTTATCTCAAGAAATTGGCCGCCTCGTTCCGCTTGACTATTTTCTGTGGGGTTACGTTAAGTCATTGGTTTATGCCAACACGCCGACGACGTTGGAAGAGCTCAGAGCCAACATTGAAGGCAAAAATAGCGGGCGTTTCGGCCGAAATGTGTGGCCGAGTCGTTGAAAATTGGGTCCAACGAATCGACCACTGCAAACGTGCCCTCGGTGGCCATATGAACCAAGTCGAGTTCCATTCATAAATGTTTTGATTGTACTTCAAGCCGATAATAAAGTTTTTGAAATATCTCAAATGGTTTGCGTTTTATTTAAAAAAAAAAAGTTGTCAAGTCCTTATTGGAAATCCCTATATAAATAAGAGCAGCTTGTTTTCGATACTAAGCTTGGAATTGTTTCCTAAGTAACCAATACATTTCTCAGTATTTGTTTTCGAGTTTTATGCGTTTTATTTGACGTACGCCTTCCACTTTAACTTCGCGTCGAGTGTCATTCCAAGGTTTTTAGCTTCCTTTGTAAATGGAATACTAACCCAGTTTATGAGTATATGCAACCGACTCGTTTTTCTGTATTCGCTATTCGCAAAGCCTTTGTCATATATACTTTATCGAGGGCGCTTTGCAGTTTCACCGTTGTTTCTTCAATCGTTTTACCTACTGCTAGTATAACAGTGTCTGTCTATGTCTCCGGTATATTGCAGAGCAAGAAGAAGGCTTTCACTAAGACTAGCCGGAAATGGACCGATGCTGATGGCAAGAAGATCATCGAAAATGACTTTAGGAAGAACGTTCGTTACTGCAAAGTCATCCGTGTCATTGCTCACTCCTAGATCCGTTTGATCAAGCAACGCCAAAAGAAGGCCCATATCATGGAAATCCAACTGAACTGTTGTAGCATCGAAGACAAAGTCAAATGGGTTAAGGACTATTTGTAGCAATCTGTCCAAGTATCCAATGTCTTTTGTCAAGATGAAGTGATCGATTCCGTTGTCGTTACCAAGGTTAAAGTTTTCAAGGGTGTGAGCAGCTGTTGGTATACAAAGAAATTGCACCGCAAGACGCACAAAGATCTGCTTAAGATTGCTTGTATTGGAGCCTGGCATCCAAGTCCTGTGTCTTTCACTGTCGCACGAGCCGGTCAGAAGGGCTACCATCATCGTACTGAGATCAACAAGATGTTCTGCCGCAACGGAGCTGGAATCCACATTAAGGATGGCAAGGTCATCAAGGACAATGCGTCAACTGAATACGATTTAACTGACAAGAGCGTAACACCAATTGGTGTTATGGTGAAGTAAACAACGACTTTCTTATGCTTAAGAGCCGCTGTATTGGATCCAAGAAGCGCGTCATCACTCTGCGCAAATTTTTCTTAATACACACAAGCCGTGCTTCCTTGGAAGCAATCAAGCTAAATTTCATCGATACTTCCTCAAAAATGGGTCATGGTCGCTTCCACTCTGCCGCCGACAAATTGGCATTCATGGGACCACTCAAGAAGTATCGTATCAAGGAAGAACAAGCTGACACTACTGCTCCTACTGTTTAAATATGGTTTACAAGATCATTTTGTAACATTTGTCTATGTAAAGATGCCACAAGCTTTTGTCCACACTTTGTGTGTGCGTATAAAATAATTCAAGTAAAAATAAAAAAAATACAAAAGTGGGCCAACAACCCTTCCGTGCGGTACGCCAGCTAAGATCTCCTTGAATTGGTGATACTTCGTTTCCGAGTGTGACATGGAAAATTCTATTCTGGAGATACTCTGTCTGCATATTATACTGACAGTAGCTCAGTGGCTAGACCTGCCGTAATTTGAATTTTAAGCCTTCACACCGTATCTTATCAGAGGCTTGCGAAATATCAAGGAATATCCTTGAGCAAACCTTTTTTCCTTCCGAAGCTTTCTCAATTATGTCGGTGATTCTATGAACCTGGTCAATAATTGAACGTTTAGTCTGTTATTACATAGTCAATCTCTAGTCATAACTCTGTTCTCTATTCTACTTTGAACTTTCATTCTGTGAAGCTCGTGCAATTACACGTTGACTCTGTCAGAGCTGTCTAAACAAACATTTTTAATTTATCCTTTGACCAATAAATTTCTCGTCATTTTTTTGCCAACTGCTGAATCAAGAGTCATCTTGTAATACAGGACTTACTCCTGAACCAAAATTGGTAATTAAGGATACGAGTTTTTCCTTCAATAATTGGCAGTACACGTTTAAGGATTATCCTCTCAACGACTTTCGATAAAACTGGGGAAAGACCGATTGCAGGTCTATAAGACTTCTTGTTATTTGGAGGTTTTCCTGGTTTTAAGAGGAGGCTTTATGTCTTTTAGTACCTTTTAATGCTTTCCAAATCGAATAACTAGATGTGCAATCAATATGGCGGGGTGGATTCCATTAGTGACGGTAATGATGTTATATTGCGATATATGATTAGGGGTTTTTGTTGTCATAGGCAACTACTTAAAGTTTGCCATCTAAATGCACAAAGTTTGCAACCCAAAATAGATGAATTTAGAGAAATTTTTGTAAATTCCCAAGTCGATGCGATCTGTGTGTCGGAAACTTGGTTTTTCGCAGATGTAAAGGATGTAGTATATGCTTTGAGTGGTTACAAAATTTTTCGTTCTGATAGGAGTAATCGTATTGGCGGCGGTGTAGCGATTTATGTACGAGAAGGACTAACTTCTAAACTAAAATATCAGTCATTTTTTGAGAGCGCCATTCAGTATCTTTGCATAGATACAATGTGTATAGACCAGATAGGAATGTTAATTTAACACCTGTTTATGATTTCATGGAGGAAAGTTCAACTAGTGCCATTTATGTAATTGTCTGTGGTGACTGTAACAGTAACATTTTAGAGGAAAGTCACCTAATTGAAAACATGAATGCCTTGGGTCTACATCCAGTAAATACCCAGCTACCTACTCATTTCACAAGTACTTGCAGTTAGACCTTGTTAGATCTGTTTTTTGTCAATAGTACAGACAAAGTTGTTCTGTATGATCAAGTTTCAGCACCTGCATTTTCTAAACATAACCTCATTTTTCTCACCTTTGATTTTGACATAAACGGTTCTACAAGGTCATCCAGCTTTTCATTTAGAAATTTTCAAAATATTGACAGATCTGCCTTAGAACACCACATATACACCACCATGGCACCTCGTGTATAGTATGCCCTTACCCGAAGACCAAGTTAAGTTCATTCATAAAAATGTAAATCATCTTCTTGATACACACGTCCCAGTAACTACTGGAACGGTAAGAGAAAAGACAAGGACTTGGTTTACTAATGAGATCAGGGTGTTAATGATGCAACGTGATCAGGTTTACCGTCAATGGAAACGCTTTAGGATAAACGAGCTCCACCAAGTCTACAAACAACTAAGAAACAGCGTGGATCCCGAAATACGAGTAATGCTAAAACACGGTTTTATTCATATCGCCTAGCTACTAATTCTGATGGTCGAAAACTGTGGAGTAACCTCCGTGAATTAGGGATTGGTAAACAAAAACTTGAGTGTGCGAGTAATATCGATGGCAATGAACTTAAGATTCCTATCTATACCAAATCCTGTAACCTCAACAGAGGTTGAAGATCGTGCAAACAGTGCTCGTGTTATCCTAAGCGGTACATCATTTTCTTTCCAAAGAATAGGAAGCACGGATATTGTGGAAAGTTTTTTGTCTATTAAGTCAAATGCTGTTTGGGGTGGATGGAGTACATCCAATTTTTATTAAGGCCCTACTAGCATTACTCCTTCCATATATTACGCACGTGATCAACACCATTTTTACAACCGGCATGTGAGGATTTTAGACCTATATCTATTTTACTCTTCCTCTCTAAGGTTTGTGAAAGAGTTACGCATAATCAAATAAATACCTATATTAAACGCTATAATCTACTGGTTTCTGTTCACTCCGGATTCGTGCCAAGCATAGCTGTACAACTGAATTAATGAGCGTGGTAGAGGATATACAAGTAAGAGATAATCTGGATAAGGACCATGTCACCTTCTTGGCCCTTCTTGATTTCTCGAAAGCTTTTTGTATGGGTGACCACTCCACTCTTATTTATAAATTACATTACTTCTTTAATATGTCTTCTTCTGCTAGAAATTTACTCTTCCTTTGCAACGAGGCGTTCCCCAAGGGTCGATTATGGGACCTCTCCTGTTCTCAATGTATGTTAATGACATAGGATCTGTTATTATGAATTCGTCAAAGCACCTTTATGCGGACGATATTCAAATTTATAGAAGTTGTGCCCTTGGATTAATAGAAAGCTGCGCTAATGATATAAATGAAGATCTTCAACGAATTTCGAAATGGGCGTTGGAAAATAGCCTAGCACTTTTGTTAACAAAACTTAGCATATGGACATAATTTTTTATTTTTAATAAAAACTTAGTATCTAACTTAAGATAAACCTTAGCTTACCTAAACTAAATGTACAATACACACATAAACACACATAGACGTTATACACAATCATATACATATATCAGTAAACACCTTTGTATACACTGATATATGTATATGTTTCTTATATGCTAACCTAAACCTATGTAAGCCGGCCATCGCTGTTTACAGAGAAAACAGATTGGTCAGCTCTGCCTCATTAGTAAGGCTGGTCCGTAATTGGCGGAAACGACGACGAAACATCTTCTCCATCATTCAACCACCAGAAATGCTGGTGCTGCCGAAGACATCCCACTTATCGCGATTCCCCACCGCCCTACTGAACCTGAGCCGATCCACACTGCCGTGTGCAACGTCTCTGTCGTAGTTGAGTCGCCTGTCCCCAGCTGTCCGAGCGACATGGAAGATTAACGGCACCGCTGATCTATCCTGGATCAACCCTTTCTGATCTAGGTAGAGGAATGCTTCCGGTGGAACGAAGTCGTCAGAGCGCACACTCTCGTGGTAAAGGTAATTGGGGTAGTAAGCCCCAGATATCAGGTTATTCGTCGACGTCATTGCTCTTGCAAGCCCTAAGGCAAGCCCTCTCAAACACCCGAATCTTTTCCATTAAGCTTGCTCGTACATTGAACCACACGGGACACCCAAATACCAGCATGGGCCTGATAAGGGCCATGTAGCAGATTACCTTTACCCTCGCATCGAGTTGGCTGCTATAAAACAGTCTCTTTGTAAGGGCAAAAGCACCTTTAGCTCTGGCCAGAGCAGCATCTACATTTTTGCCAAAATACAGAAACTGATCTAGCCAGATTCCAAGGTATCTGACTACATTTCGACAGGCAAGAGGCTGTCCGTGTTGTCCAATAATCGAGAACTTTCTCCAATTTTTTCTGGTATCCCTTGAGGCTCTAGACAACAGCGTCCTAAAGAGAATGGTTTCCGACTTCTGAAAGTTGATTTTCAACTTCCAGTCATCACAAAATCGTCTTATCTTATCGAAGTCGCGCTGCAAGAGAGTATTAATGACCTCGATTTTTGGACCTGTTCTGTACGCTATCAAATCGTCTGCGTACGCAATAGTATGGGGAAGTGAACCTATCAAGTCGCTTGTAAAAATGTTGAATAGGATCGGCGAATTGACCGCGCCTTGCTGAAGACCATTTTCAATTTGAAATATTCCAACAGAAGTCACATCACCATTCTTCACGATGAACTGTCTGTTAGTTAGCATATTATAAAGAATGTACAAGAGTGGTTTACTGATCCCCAGCCTAGTCAGCTTATAGAAAAGACCCTCTAACCATACGGTGTCGAAGGCCTTCTCCAAGTCAACAAGGCAGGCACCAGTGCACTGTTTCTTGCCTTTGTTCCATTGGATATCGGACAACAGTTTAGACGCGGCATGTGAGATATCATGTCCCGCCTTAAAACCGAATTGATTATCCGGAACTATATGTTTGTCCTCAACCCACCTAGACAGAGCTCTATTTATTACCTTTTCAAAAACCTTACTGATATTCGGAAGGAGACTTATCGACCGGAAATTCGCCGGATTGGATATATCCTTTCCCTTTTTGGGGATAGGTTGAACCACCGCCGTTTTCCAATGCGCTGGATAATGTGCATTATTCATTGCATTATTAAACAGGGTGGTGTAAATGTCCACCGCTTCTAGAGGAAGATGTCGAAGCACGATGTTCGGAATACCATCGGTCCCCACCGATTTCTTAGCCCTGATTGTGTCGAAGATCTCATGGAGTCCTTCCTTCGAAATGAACGGGGGTAGGCCACCCTCTCTGGCAATGACGTTATTTGCCATATTTTCGTCGCTAAACCGGGTGAAACCAGAGCCCTCGGATCGCTAGTTCCCTATTTCATTTCGAATGCAGAAGTCGTGCACCAAGACGCGATTGTCCAGGTCGTAATTAGGGCCAATGTTATCAATGGCCTTGTATACTTCCTGGAAAGTCGCCCCTATGGCCTCAACCTTCTCCTGTGGATCTTCGATCACAAAAAAGTCGTCATCAGCGGCCTCATTCGGATCAATGCCTGCTATTGTCAGTAACCGTTCGTTGTCTGTTGTCCGGGCTATTTTAAGACACTGAAGGTCGTTTTGATTTTTTCTCCGAAATAGTTTATTTATTTGCGGGAACATATTCGGGTTGCTGGTGTTTACAGCCCGAACCTTGTTGTTCCAATACAAACTTACAGAAATTCTGTAATTCTCTTTTATTAGCGTTTGAATATTTTTAATCGACGACTTCAGTGTCCTAATCTCCGGGTCTTGTCTGTCAGTTAACTGTCTGTACAAGTTTTTGAGTCTTGTCAGAAGTCTACTTTTCTGTCGGTGCAGTGCGTCAATAGTAGGATTGCGGAACAGGTCTTCGTTAGTCGTACGTCGATACCGCGGTATTGTAGTGTCCATAGTTTGTTTAATTGTCTCGTCCATTTGTTTTAGGTAATTGTCGGTCTCCTCAATAGCCTAGCACTGAACGCAAGTAAATGTAAGTGTTTCGTTATTTCAAAAAAACGTTTAGACTTATCTTATTTTCCATCATGGTATTCAACAGAGTACTGACATGGAATAACCATATTAATGCTATAGTGGGTAAAGCGTATGCTTTGTGGATAGCCCAAAAGTTTACACCACTGAGAGCAAGACTTATGCTTGCCAAAGCTTTGGTTATTCCTGTATTAATTTATGGCTATGAAATCTTCTGTAATTGTGATACTGAAAGTAATAGAAAGCTTCAGTTAACAGCACTATACGTTATTTTTACGGTCTGAAAAGGTATGATCACATATCAAATTTGGCAAAAAACGTGTTGGATATATCTTTTCAGAACTATGTCAAATTTCGTACCCTCAATTCTCTTTTTAACGTAATAAAAACGAGACAACCTTCATATCTCTACAATAAAATCCAGTTTTCGTCATCCAATAGATCTGTTTGTTTAATTCTTCCACAGTTCTCTTGCCTAACATCTGAGAGACAATTTTTCATTGCTGCCATTCGCCTTTGGAATCACTTCCGCGCAACCTAAGAGAGCTGAATGACACACGCAGATTTAGGAGCGAGTTACAACTCTTTTTCTCGAATCAAAGCACTTAGTTTTTAACTTACCCATTACTTCCTTTTTTTTATCTCAAGCGATCTCAACTCAATTATATTTTCTTTTATTTACCTGAATTTTTAATTTTAAATTGTTTATAAAACTGTTAATTTTATTTAAGTTGTTATCTCTCACAATATTATAAGTGAATTCTTACTGTGATAGATGTTTATAATGATAAATAAATAAATAAAATAAAATATTTGTAATTTTTTTCCTAAAATCTTTAACAACTTTTAATTTTGTGCCCTATTTTGGAAACTATTGACTAGAGATGAAATGGCCTCAATTGTCAAATATGATGACAAAGTCAATCGTACGCGCATAAATTTGGGAGATGTTATGTTCAATAGGAGTCAAAACAAGGCAGCGGAAGACTTTTTTTAACACTAGTCCATATTTAGTGTCAATTTGACACACTTTTTTTTTCAAATAAGCAAAACCCCTAATAATTGTAGTGCTGTTGCCAAATGCTCGCGTCTCACCGGGCTACTTTCTCGTCTAGTTTCCGTAAAAAAAATTGTTGTCCCCAGAGGGCTCTGAAGGCTTGTAGAAGTGTTATTACACATCTGATGTTTGGTGTCAACTTGATATCGCCAGTGATGTGACACTGCGTCCACTACTTCTTATTATTCGATTGTGCAACCTTTTGCTGTGAATTATTTCAGATTTTTTTTTTTAAACAATTACTGCAAAGTGTCCGACGAATTCTCGGAAGATGATACAGATTATTCATCAAGCGAGACTGAAAATGATTCCGAAGATTATAACAGTGACAAGAGTGGTGCTGATTTTATCGGACAAGAAATACGTTTGGAAATCGCTGCTGAACCGGACAACGCTCTCAAGTCGAAAGACAAGAATTCAATTCAGTATGTGCGCGATCCAGTACCACCATGCCCATCAGTCTCGACAATAGATTTCGCTTCTCGTCAAGGTTTGAGTTTTTTGTTTAGGCGATATCATTTCAAATTTTTGCAGGGCCAAGATCATTTGCGAAATCTCGCATCAGCAGTCCAGTGACTGCGTTTTTGCTTTTTATCGAGCTAGTCGAGAATATTGTCGTACAAATGACCAATTTATACGGTGTTCACAAGCATGGCGTCACGTGGAAGCCGGTTGATGTGTCTGAAATGCGCGTCTTTTATGGACTTTTGTTGTTGGCTGGGGCATATCGGTCGGAAAACGAAGCATCTGGTGAGCTTTGGACTGCTAAGCATGTGCCACCAATTTTCGCAGCGACAATGTCACTTATTCGCTTTCGAGCCATTAGCCAATTGTTAATTGATGGTCGTGCGGGACGATATTAAACGCAAAAGATATGGAATTTTGTTCGGCTTGTTTAATATTCTGTTGATAATTAGATAATTAGAGAATAAATGTGTACATATAAATGTAAAAATACTTACAATTTTTGTGTCCCTTCAGCAAGTGCACGCGCCATCAAAATGAGAGCATTCCGATGCGATCGCCTCCTCTTGCAATTGAACGAAAAAATAAGTGTTTGGAAATTCAGAGATTTAACGAAAGAATGAGTGTTCGTAGAATGTGAGATCAGAGGGCGCTTTCGCAATGCTCTCCTTTGATGGGCGTTTACATCGTTTTTGTTTTTTTTTCTTTTGTTTTAATTCAATTTATTAATGCTTGTTTATAATAAAATTCAAATAATTCATGATATTTTTAATAGGAAAGTTATATTAATTGAACGGCAACATCCCACCCCCCGTGAATCTAGGGGGAAGATTCACTAACAATATCAAGTTTAGCTAATTTTGACGCTGGCCTCCTGATGGTGCCTGATAAAGTTTTAACTGCAGCAGACCGAACTTGACCATCAGGCGCAGGAAATACTTCTACCACCCTACCACGCTTCCACTCACCCCTGCTTTCATTGTCATCGCATATAATTACGCAATCACCCACCTGTATAGGCTTAGCTCTTTCATACCACTTTGTACGCCGTGTCAGCGTAGGAAGATATTCCAAAATCCACCTTTTCCAAAATGTTTGCTTCAACTGTTGTAATATGTGCCATTGCTTACGAAGACAAAGTTTTTCATCCACCGTTGGAGTTTGTATGTAGTTGGGACATCCAAGTAGGAAATGATTTGGTGTAAGCGGTTCAGCCTCATTACTTTCAAGCGGTAGGTGAGTAAGAGGACGCGAATTTACTAAATTTTCAGCTTCAATAAGAAGACTTTGTAAAGTTTCAAGCTGAGGAACCTTTTCCCTTAAGGTGAAATGCAAAACGCGCTTAACACATCTCACAAGGCGCTCCCACACTCCTCCTGCTGATGGGTTTCCTGCTGTGTTGAATAGCCACTCAATACGGCGCCGTGTACATTCCTTTTCCAACGATTCACTTATCACTACCCACTCTTCCTTACTGGCACCAACAAAATTTGTACCACAATCGCTCCGAAGTCGAATAGGAACGCCTCGTCGATTTATGAAGTTGCGCAAGCACATAATAGCTGCGTCGCTTGATAAATCCTTAGCCAACTCGAGGTGAATCGCTCGTACTGAAAGGCAAGTAAATATCGCTACCCATCTTTTCTCTCGTCGCCGTCCGATTGCGATCTGCAGAGGTCCGATATAATCTACTCCCGTATATGAGAATGGTCTAACGTATGGTATAAGTCTATCACAGGGTAGTTGACCCATTTGCGGCGGCTCCGGAATTGCTGACATATTTTTACAGAGTTGGCAAGATGACTTGGCGCTTCTAACGAGTCGACGAATGCTTGGAATCCAAAACTTAGAACGAATTGAACAAACAATAGCTTCTTGATTTTGGTGTTGATAGATTTCATGGTAGTATTGAACCAGTATTTTTGAAAATATGTGGTGATTTGGAAGAATTATAGGCCTCTTCGCATTGTAAGACAAGCAGTTAGCGTTGTCTATGCGCCCACCGAGTCGAATAACGTTGTCCTCATCGAGCACTGGCGATAGTTTAAATATTGAACTTTTTTTTGAGACCGGCTGTTTTGATAAAAGGAGACGTATTTCATTCGAGTATACAGTCCGCTGGACTAGACGGCACAGGAATATTTCAGATCGTTTTATTTCTTCGACGGTGAGAATTTTTGAAGTTGTCCCGTTGCATGCGTCGATATTTTTAAATACCCGTTTAAATTTATCAACTGCTCTTAGTACCCAACATCCAACCTTAAGCAACCGGTAGTAGCTCGAAAAATGTTCAAACGGTATAATTGACAAGTCGTTTTCAATCAGTAGTATAAAATGTTGACGCCTTTCTTCACTTTGTTCGTGGGCAGAAATGTCCTCTGTTAACACCGGCCAATATTCTTCAGAAGTTCTCAGAAACGATGGGCCTTTTATCCATTTTGACTCCTGAAGTACCCCTGATATTGTCTGCGGCCTTGTAGCTTCGTCGGCTGGGTTATTTTTGCCTGGAACCCATTTCCAATTGCTAACCGTTGAAACATCTAATATTTCCGCGATGCGGTGAGCCACGAACTGCTTATAGCATCGGCTGTCGGATCGGATCCAATGGATGACCGTCTTAGAATCGGACCACAACGTGACTCGACTTGGCTTGAAATCATGACTTCTTATTATGGCCTCCTTTAACCGTACCCCTAGAACAGCCGCCTGAAGTTCCAACCTGGGGATCGATAATGCTTTAAGCGGACTGCATCTTGTCTTTCCCATAATGAAACTCACGTTTATCTCGTTGTTAAGACTAACACGCCAATAGGCTGCGGCAGAGAAGGCTAGCTCGCTGGCGTCAACAAATATATGGAGTTGAATTTCAGAGTCTAAGTTGGTTATATCCGTATGATAACACCTCGGAATCTTTAAATGTTTCGCGTTGTCAAGCTGCTTGTACCATTTATACCATTTTATGTAAATATCTTCCGGTATTAATTCGTTCCATCCCACATTTACTTTCCACAACCTCTGCAATAAAAGTTTTGATAATATTGTAATATTTGCTAACATACCAAATGGGTCGAATATAGACATAGCTACGCTTAACACTTGACTTTTGGTTGGACGTAATAATCCATCTTGTACGATACGGGGTATTCTGGCAAAGTTCAGTTCAAAACAAAAGGTATCTGTGCTCGAGTTCCAGTACATTCCAAGGATTTTTTCTGTAGTTGAATCGCTTCGGCAAACGCTTGTCAGGTCTGTGTGACATGTCTCGGCAGAGGTGTTGTTCATTACTTGAAGGAACTTGTTTGAGTTTGACACAAAGTCTCTTATTTCGAATCCCGCTTGGCTATGAATCATTTTGACTGTTCTTGCAACTTCGATTGCCTCTTCAACCGTGTCAAAGCTGTCTACATAATCGTCTACGTAATGACAGTCGATAATCGCTTTAACAGCTCTCGGATAAACATCTTTGTATTGATTAGCATTTAAGTTCTTTATATACTGGGCTGAACACGGTGAGCTCTTTGATCCGAATATCATTGCCTTCATCACATAGGTATCTGGCGGCCGAGAACGATCTCCATCCCTCCATAAAAATCGTTGTGCATTCTGGTCTTCCTTCCTTATGTTCACGCGAAGAAACATTTCGCGAATGTCAGCACATATGCCTATTCTACCTCGGCGAAACCCAAATAATACTGTAAGTAATGACTTCGGTTGGTAACTAATAGGACCTTTCAGCAGTACTGAGTTCAATGACATTCCGTTTATTTCGGCAGCGGCATCGAAAACCAGACGCATCTTGTTGCCTTTATTGACATTACAAACCGCAAAATGTGGTAGGTACCAAGTAGATTCCGTGATCGCGATTTCCTCTTGTAATAACTTTCTAGCGTAATTCTTTTTTACATACTCTTCGATTTTAGATTTGTACCATTCCGCAAATTCAACATTTTTAAACATTTTGTTTTCTACAGACTCGAGGCGCTTTAGTGCCATACTGTAACTATCACTAAATTGTATTTTGTCGCTTTTCCATAAAAGACCTGTTTCATATTGATTTTTTACTTTCTTGGTGGTTGCCTTCAATATAAACTCTGCCCTTTTATCACTTTCAGAAATTACTTCCTTTTCCGGCTGTCTTTCTAAACTTTCTAACGTGAAATACTCTGCCACTTGCCTATGCAAATCATTTAAATCATTGTTCTCCGGAACGACACAGCTGACAATAATATCTGAATGACTATTTTCATTAGAACCGAACAGAGTCCAACCCAGTTTGGTGTTGTGAACCGCAAACCCTTTACCAACGTTTAAAATACTTATGGGTCTCACTAAATTTGTGTGCGGTATACCAATTAGAATCTGTGGTACAGCATCGACATAATCTTCCACAAGAATTTTGCCTAACTCAGCATATTCCCTCTGGAATTCCCTAAAACGTAAAGTCTGAGCTGGTAACATTAAATTTTTTGTAGTGCGAACGTCCTTCATCTGGTGCTTAACGGCATTATTATACACACCAGAAATTTCAATGTCAACATGTTGAGATATTTCCGTAGTCATTTTATCCGATATCCACCTCAACGACAGTAAATCTGATACACCCTTCACTCCAATGGATCTAGCTACCCTTTCTTCAATCAAAGATACCTTTGCCCCCTCATCTATAAATGCTGTGACGACACGAGAACCTAACGGTCCGCTTAACCTCACAGGAAGAAATTTGAAAAGAGTTTTTTTTGTTGTCTCTTTACAACCAATTGCGCTTACTACTGTATTTACGTATTCGTTTGTTTGCAAATGTTCATCTGTCATAGTGATACTACCTACTGTTGAAACGGCAGTTTGTTTTTTTAAATAATTCCCTTCCATGGATTTCTTTTCATTGGAGTCATGGAGCAAACGGTTGTGATTTTTACGACAGGCAGATATTCCGCACTCACGGCGATATGAGCATTTAGCTACTACATGACCGGGACGCAAACAACAAAAACATATGTGATTCGCTTTGACTAATTTCCACCGATCGTCAACGGAAAAATTTCTGAAAGTGGGACATTGGTAAAGATGATGATCCTTGTCACAAACGGCACAATTTGATTTTTTTTGTATATGTTCGGTAAGGGCGCATACCGTATTTACGTTTTTTAATCTTCTTTCGGCAGTAGAATTGTTCGATGTAATTTCGGTGGCAATGGCTACATACGTCGCTACTTGTTTCAGCCAGCTATTGAAATCGCGAATAGAAGGGTACTGTGGCAAAAGTGACACAGTGTGGCGTGCCCATTCTTCTCTTTTATTCAATGGCAGTTTCATTACCAGCTCATCGAGTAAGGTGGGATTAGTTAAATGTGACGATGCAGAGACATTTTCTAAAAAAACAGTCAAGTTGGATACCAAAACACTGAAATTAACGATCTCATTTATTTTAGAATCATTTATTGTTGGGAACGACCTAATCTTGGACAGTTGACTCCTTATTAATATTTCCGGACGACCGTAGTGAAATTCGAGGGTGCTAATTATCGCGCGTATACTATTAGGGTGAATTAAAAGCGCTTCGACCTTAAGTTTGGCATCCCCTTTTAGGGCACGTTGTAAACGCGAAAGATTTTCCAAATCGGTGTAGCCGTGAGCCGCTGAGGTCTCTTTAAACGCGACAATGAACATGGGCCATTCCTCTGGCTTTCCAGAGAATACAGGCAATTCTTGGCACTTTCGAATTGGTGGGTAGTGAGTCTGATACAGTGGGATCGACGGGCTAGTAGTGGCAGGCAATTGCATGGGCGGTATAGGCGCGGAAGCATATGGTTCGTATGTGTTTGTGATAGAAGTATTATTAAAATGATGGTACATACCTGGTAAATCTGTGCTTGCTTTTTGTGGTGCACATGTGGTCTTACATGGTGGTGGGACGTAAAGGTGCTGCGATGCGATTGACAATGGTGTGTTAAAGCTGGTGGTAGTGGTTGTTGGGCTTACGGATACGGCAACTTCTTTGTGCACAGATGTGGCGGCTGCTAACGAAACTGATGCGTAGACTTCGGTTGTGTTGGTGGATGCTGTGATTGAAGGGTTGATGACGTTAATTCTTTGCGAATCGCACTCGGAGGCGGCAGCGGCGGCGTATAAGGAAACTTGTTGCTGCAGGTTCTTCCGTTCTTCTTCTGCGGCGGCAAAAGAGGCCTTTAGCTCAGTAATTTGTCTGCTGAGCTCCTTCATTAAGACCACGTGTTCAGCCTCGATAATTCCACCCTGTGTAGGCGGTGGTGGCGGCGGCGGTGGTGGCACTGGAGAAATTGATGGCGACGTCGATGACATATCTTTTTTTCTGCTTCTTGTGATGCGGCCTTGCATCAAATCTTATTAATTTTTATTTATTTAATCCTGGCTGAATTTCGCTCCAAATGCTTTGCAAATGGACGACACAAAATGGCTGATATCAGAATTTTATAAAGGGCGGCTGATATAAAAAATTAATATTAAAGATGTTAATTGATGGTCGTGCGGGACGATATTAAACGCAAAAGATATGGAATTTTGTTCGGCTTGTTTAATATTCTGTTGATAATTAGATAATTAGAGAATAAATGTGTACATATAAATGTAAAAATACTTACAATTTTTGTGTCCCTTCAGCAAGTGCACGCGCCATCAAAATGAGAGCATTCCGATGCGATCGCCTCCTCTTGCAATTGAACGAAAAAATAAGTGTTTGGAAATTCAGAGATTTAACGAAAGAATGAGTGTTCGTAGAATGTGAGATCAGAGGGCGCTTTCGCAATGCTCTCCTTTGATGGGCGTTTACATCGTTTTTGTTTTTTTTTCTTTTGTTTTAATTCAATTTATTAATGCTTGTTTATAATAAAATTCAAATAATTCATGATATTTTTAATAGGAAAGTTATATTAATTGAACGGCAACACCAATCGATAGCCAATTTTCTTTTTTTTCCTTCTTATTTGTAGTTGAACTGTTATTGTATTGTTTTTATAATAAAAATAACAAAAATTTTAATTTTCCGCAACAAACCAATATATTACAGCTTTTTTTTGACTCTACAATCGGCTCTATAAAACCTTGTGTCACCAAAATTGACACCAAACATCAGATTAGCATCGCAAAACTAAATATAGATTAGTGTTAAAACCTCTCTATCTCGTTGGGGATGCATATCTGACCCCTCTCAACCCATACGATTTTTTTTTCATAACCAGGAAATCAACGTACCATACGGAGGGTAATTGTCAATTGTACGTACTAAAAAACATTTTGAAACTTAGTGTACAAACCTTTTTAATGTAACAGATTAAATACAATGATTATCCAAACAAAAAAAAAAAAACAATATTTTGTATGCATATTTTCCCAGCTTCAGCGAAACCTAAATTCCAATTTCATTACCGCCTTCACTATCGTGCTGCGTGCATTAAGATGAATCAGTCGCAATCGTATCATTGGAAAACAGAAACAGTGTCCGGCTAGAGTGTTAAATTTAAGATAACACTCATTGCTCATACTAAAAAAATTAAATTATAAGCTGACCAGACCACCAGTTTGCAAGACCCTAACAGAGTAAAGGGTCGTATCAGCAAAAACACACTTTTGGAAACAACCGTACAATCTCATAGCAAAAAATACAGTGCTCATATCCAGAAGTAAAACTAAAAATAAATGTTACTATATAACTTAACCTTCGTGACAGTGCTTTTGAATTTTCCTGCATAGATGATACTGAAATGGTTGCTTGTTTGTTGTCAGTCAAATCAAATGCTGAAGGTTTGATGAGATCCATCCCAAATTTGTGAAAATAATCCTGTCAATTCCATCTCTTCAACCTAATTATAACAACCGGCATTTACCCGTCTCAATGGAAACGTGCCAAAATAATTCCTATACAAAAGAGTTCCAATAGTAAGGAATATCGGCCGACATCCATACTGCCTTCCTTCCCTAAGATATTTGAGAGGGTACGATACTTCAAAGGCATATATTCCTTCCAAGAACTTGCTCTCTCCAATGCAATCTGGATTTAGGAAAGGCCATAGTTGTAGACGACAAAGGATCTTTTGTGGTATTTTTGGATCTCAAAAGCATTCGACACAGCTAACCACACTGCTGACATTGTTCGGTTTTTCGAACTCAGATACAAATACCATATCATCTTACCTAAAATTAAGAAAGCAAGCTATCTCAGTTGGCCAAAAATCGTCTGGTTTTATGTACAATGCAACAGGAGTTCCACAGGGCTCCATCGTGGGACCTATTCTATTCTCGTTGTATGTAAATGAGATTCGCACTTTCGTGACCTCATCTATTCAAATGTATGCTGATGACGTTCAACTCTATCGAAGTTTCCCTCTTGGTATAATAGGTGACTGCGCAAATGCTTTAAACCCTGATCTGGAGCGCATATCAAGTTGGTCAGCGTACTTTTTCTAAACCCACTCAAAACTAAATATATCTTCTTCTCAGCTCAACGGCTCAAAAATCAAGTATGTTGAAACTGCAAAAAATCTTGGAGTTGTTTGTAACAGAAAACTTAAGTGGAATAACCATGTTACGCCAGCTCTGGATGTCACACTACTTCACTCCCTCCAAAACTCACCTCTTACTAGCTAAAAAAAAACTCCTTGTACCAGTTCTCTGTTATGGGTGTGAAATATTCTGTTACTGTGAAGCTAGTAGTAAAAGAAAACTTAATGTCGTTTTCAACAATACGTTGTGCGTTACGTTTTCAATCTTCGATCGACAGAATATCTCATTATTCGAAATCGCTCTTTAACATGTCACTTGATACGTTATCGATACCTTATATTGCTTTCCAATGTGATTCCAACCAATCAGCCTTGTAACCTTTACCACGTCTGAAAGATCTCGACAAATCATTCACCCTCGTTATTCATGCCCAACATCTGCGTGACAATTTTTCATATTGTCTATTCGCCTGTTGAACTCCTTACCACGGCGTGTCCGAAGGTCTTTTTACATCAGCAGGTTTAGGAATGAACTTAAGTCCTTCTAATTTTGGTGGGGGCTAACGCCCCCATTTATTTGGCTTAATGCAAGCTTAAAAACTAGTACTGAAAAACTAAAAGAAAACTAGGACTATCACTAGGGCTTAAGGCTAGGGATGGTGAAGGAGATCGGATTTGAGGGAGAGAGTGCTGCGATTAAACTTGAAAACGGAAAGGTTGGAGTTTACCTTACGCAGCATACGGGAGATTGGTTCGTTAGTGCCATATGTCGTGCGATGGATTAGTAGGTAAAAGAGACGATGGCAACGTAGATTACGAGGGTTAGTGTAAAAGAAAATGGAGTTGTGAAGAGACGTGCAATCGACGGAGCCTGAGAGGAGTCGGCGAATGAACAAAATGTCTGCTGCGTCCCTTCGTTCCTCAAGGGTATTCAGGTTAATGAGTTTGAGACGCTCTCGATAGGGAGGTAAGATTAGAGGATCGTTCCAAGGTAGACCTCGAAGAGTAAATCGAAGAAAACGCCGCTGGATGCTCTCAATACGGGATAGATGAACTCGTTGAAAGGGACACCACACTTGGCTAGCGTACTCGAGAAGGGGGCGAACGTAAGTGATGTATAGTGATCTGGTCACGTACGGGTTGCAGAATTCTTTGGACCATCTTTTAACGAAGCCGGGTGATGAGTTTGCTTTAGAAATTATCTCATCAATATGCGAGCGGAAATTTAGCTCCCTATCACAAGGTCTCCAATAGACCCAAGGGATATAGGTTGGCCGTGGAAAAGGTAAATTCGGGGAGGAGACTTGTTGCACTTACATGAGAAGGTAATCGATTGACATTTGGTGGCATTGAGTTCTAACCAGTTCTTGATGCACCAGGTGGAAAAACTATTTAAATCTATTTGAAGGAGGCTGGAGTCATTTTGTGAGGAAATGGGTTTAAAAAATTTGGTATCGTCAGCATAGAGAGAAAGTGTTGAGTGTTAAATGAGCCTTTGAAGGTCTTTCATAGTTAGGATGAAGAGGAGTGGACCTAGGTGACTACCTTGAGGAACACCTGAAGTGGCCAAGAAAGGGGCCGATAGGGCAGTCCTGAAACGACACTATAAAAGCGAATGTAAGAAGATATCCATTTTAGCAATATGGGTTCAAAGCCCAAAACGGACAATTTGAACAGGAGTAGTTTGTCAGATATCTTGTCAAAAGCCTTACTGAAATTGGTTGTTATAACGTCAACTTCTTTACCACTTTCTAGGGTTGAGAGAACAGAGGGTATATGAGAAAAATTAGCTATGGGGCGGTAATTAGTGTCTTCGCTCTTTAATCCCTTTTTGTGTATCGGTGGTATGAGAGAAGACTTCCATATCTGTGGAAATTCACCTTTTGAGAGCAAGGGCGTGGGAAAGAGTTGAGGAACACTTTATAAGAAATATAGATGGAAGACCATCTGGACCGGGTAAGTATTCATCTTTAAGTTGTTGTAATTTATTTTCTATGACTGTATGATCAAAACTTTGAGAAATAGAGGGGCCAATGGTATTTGAAATAGGAGGGATCCGGTACGAAGGAATTATCGACAAAAGATTGCTTAAAAAAAGTAGCAAAAAAAGTTGGCTATGGTATGCGGATCAGATGACGATATATGTTCGTATGAGAGGGATGGAGGAAAACCGTCGTATTTTTTTTTGTAGTTAACGAATTGGTAGAAAGACTTAGGATCGTTTATAAGCCTTGGTTGCGCACTATCAAGTTATTGCTGGTAGAGAACGTTATAAAGCTCCGCGAATTGGAGGAATTACCAGAATTAGTTGGAATAGTCCGCAAAGGAATTGGATCGAAGGAAAACTGTCCATAATTTCTCTTGTTACGTAAAGAGCGAAGTTGACGATTATACCACGGGGGGCTCGTAGAAAGGTTTTGTTTTGCGCGAAAAGGGGACGTAGAAAGAAATAGAATTGAATAATTCTATGTAAAAGATAGAGAGAGCATCACTGAGGGACATATTGGCGAAATTAAAAGAACACTTACTAAGATATTCGTGAATTTTGCGGAAATTCGCTTTATGAAAGTCGTAGGAAGAGGCAGCTGCAGATTGGGAATGCTGGATAGGAGAGTGGTGGAAAAGAGAAAGAAGAAGTGGCGGGTGAAAGTTATCAATGGTCGATAGGGAAAGGGGACAGAGCGAGACAGACGAGTTTATGGGGTCAGTGGTGAAAATGAGGTCTAATTGCCTAAATATTATTTGGAGATCCCACTAACTTGGCATAAGCTAGAGTCTGTAAGCTTACCCAAGAAGATGCATTCTTTACTCGAGTTAGGGTTTGCGGTAAAAAAAGATTCATCCTCTGATTGAGTCCAGTGCAATTGAGGTAGATTGAAATCGTCGAATACGATGATATCATCGAGAGGATCAGATAAATTAATTATTTGATCAATTGCATCGATAGCGAGTTGGTAGCATTCGATTGGTTGGGCCGGTAGGATGTAAAAACACAAAACGTACAGGGACCTGCAGGGACCTGCAGGGGAGTGTTATCTTTATTGAAACGTAGCCAAGCTTAGATGAAGTAGAAACAGCTATTAGAGAAGAGGTTAGGTCATTTTGGACGGCCAGTACGACACCTCGACAAGGAGAATCATCATTTGGACGGGTAAGATCGTCGTCTCGGAAAACATTGAAACTAGGGGGGAATAATTCCTGATTCTTTATATCGGGAATTAGATTAGTTTCGGTCAGAGCGTAAACCTCAAATCGGAGAGCGTGAAACTGGCGCAAGACAGCACGGGTTTTAGATCGCAGTCGTCTTACGTTTTGATAGTAGAAGGTAAAAGGACGATTATTTCAAGAGCGCGTGGGAGTAGATGGTTGGAACACTGGCAATGGTAGCACGTTAGGTACGAAAAAATTTGTCGATGTCAGCTCTGCTCCGTTGAAGGTGTGAGATCCTTTTTGAGTGCACATAGTTACCGAAAGCAGCAAGGTCGTCTGAGACTTTTTGGGGAGACATATTGAAAATCTCGTGCAACTTGACATATAAGTTCCTCAGATTTTTCAGGTCAGTAGGGAGATCTTCCTGCTGTATGGAGACCATGACACTTGTTTTTGTTTTTCCCTCATAGCAAACTGAGTCGGATTTGTCATGCAGATACGCTAGAAGGAGACGTATATTCTCGTACGTCTTTTTTTCTCTAAGCCTAGGAAGTGCATAACGCGATTCTGTTGTGTCAAACGTTTGTTGAGTTATTTTAACTGTGGGGGGCAGAAGGGGTCAAGGGGGGCGAAGCAGCGATAACCTATTCCCGTGAACGTCTACCTCCCCCTCCAAGAAACTACTTCATGCAATGAGCCTATTCCTTCCACTATCTAAGTACAGGACCTAGGAATAATTTGTGACAGAGAATTGAATTTCGACTCACATATTGACAGCATTATAAATAAAGCTAACTCTGCACTTGGCTTTATCAAAAGCTGGTCAAAGAATCAAACATTACTTTTGTAAGGCCTCTTCTCGAATATTGCAGCCAAGTTTGGTCACCCTATAACACACAATCAAAGAATGGAAGTCCAACGCAGGTTTATTCGTTTCGCACTTCGCGGTCTCGACTGCTCGAGAATAACGCAAAATATTGCTTTGAACCCATATCTAGAATGTTGCGTATAACGAACAACTACGCCGAAGTCTTTGACCTAAATAGCAAAAAAGAAATAAAAAAGCACTGCTCAATATGCCACTCCCTTAACATCTCCACCGTCCACCATTTCTCCTCGCCCCATTAGGTTTACATCTTTGTTAGTTTTTAAGCCTAGCTTTAGGTTTTTGTTTGTCAATAAGCTTAATAAAGTCATCCGGGGTAGACCCGGGCCAATAATAATACCATAATAAAACTTCTGAAATGGGTGTTAGGATCTGTAATGAAGTAGATGAAGATCTTTCCCATAATTTTCCACGCAAACAACATCCAGTATACTGCGAACATCATCCAAAATAGAGAAAATAGCAAACTTGGGCCAGGTCGCAGGTCTATACCGATTGTAATATACAAGCTCCTCTCTTATCACTTGTCGGACATCTTTAAAGCTTTCCCCGAACAGACTGTTGTTCCAATTAAAAAATTAAGGTCAGCTACAGACATTGAAGATGTCTCAATTCTAACCATGAATCTAACTAAAAATAAATATCTATCAAGGTCAAACTACGGGGGTAACCCATTCCACACACATACATTTCGAGGCAATTGCAATCATATTGGATAGCTCGCACTCGTATTTCCATGTGACAATGGGTTTCTCAGCCCTGATCGTAATTAAGTGCGCAACATACAAATCCATTTTTCTAAATTGCGTTGTTACTAGATACTTTCGTACTCGCACGCTCATGTGCAGTTCCCCACCATCCACTCTGGCTAGTCATACCTCCAATTAATTCCAATTAAATGTATTTATTGTCTCAATGTTAAGTGATTTCAATTTAGAATGTCTTCCTACCCGAATGTGGTCTATCCCGTAAGTTCTTTGCTCATAATCATTTAAGATTCCCTAATGAAACGAAACGTATCTTCTAGGAATTAACCTCAATTATAAGGAAATAAAATTCTCTTAATTGTTGTCTATAGAGGCATGACATTCGACAGCGAGCTGGCGTGTAGCCTATCCGTACCATCCGCATGCCACACTGACAAGGACTTCTAGAATGTTTACGCAATATATAGTCAGAACGTGTGTACGATTCCCAGTCGAAACAACATAAACGGACGATGTTGTGACACTTTTTGCCAATTTCCATAATTCGGTGGGCAACTCCAAGGAGGTTGATGACTAAAAAATCGTGTACAAGGACAGGCACGAGAAACAAGAACTCCTACTGCTGTCACAGACAAAATAACCCAAAAAGAGACTCAACCTCTGAGCTAGAAACATAAAACAAAAAAAACACAAATCCAAGTATCCGTAAACAAGCAAACACTGGGGCAATTGTGTGGACTCGAAATTTTTATTCCATTTCCATTGGCAGTGGCTTTGTTGGACTTTTGGTTTAATTCCTTCCCCCCCGCTGCCAAAATGGAGTGCTGTCGGATAGAAGAACCGCCAAACTGACTGAATGTCGTCGTAATGGTTGACATAAAATCCATGGCGATTTGATGATGATCGGATACGTATTCGTACTCGTATACCCGAGTTTTTTTTTTTCGAATATTTACGAGTGCCATGGTTTGGTGGGTTCTTTTATATTTTTTTATTTTTTTTTTGTTCCTTCACCTCCTGTCCATCATCTTCATCCTGCGATTGTATTGTTTGTTATCGTTAATGGAGTTTTCTTTGGGCGTCCCTTTGATGTCTCGAGAAGTGCCTGTCAAGAGTTTTTTTTTCGTTTCTGTTTATTTCCTTTTCTATGAAGTGAGAAGAAGAATCGGGAAGAAATGAACCTCACAAGAATTTTACTTTCAAATCCAATCAAACGAAATCGTCTTCCAGCAAATTCGCAATCAGCCCCAGTCCAGTTCAGATACGGTACGGTAGATTTACCGACTGCCAAATAGCTAGACAACGTTTCCTATGGACATTACCCTAGTCGTTGCCTACCCGTATATGTGGCTCGTTTTTTTGTGTTCTCTTCTCCTTCTCGTTTGACTGTCAAATGTAAATAGAAACGAAGAAGGAAATAGAACCAAATTTGTAAACAACGGAAAAAATTCCATTCCACGACGATCGTCGTCTGCGTTGAGGTTTCTAATTCATAGATACGGACAAATAGATACGTATGTACGTTAGAAACCCAAGCCGCGTTGATGGTTGAGCATTAGAGTTAGATTCTTATACTTAGTCTTCCAATGTCAATGGAGACAACCGTCAATCAATTCAAAGATCACTGAACATGATTGTTGTGGATTTATGGGTGGTATCTGAAATAGGAGAGAAGAGCTGGATCGGGTTGATAGATTGGGACGGAACGCTATAGAGTTTGGTTAGGGCAACTTTGTTATTTTTGGAATTATGTACATAGTTATGAGCTGTGTGTGGCTTTGGTAGATGGTAAATATCGGGATGTAGGGTTCATATCGATCAGCGGAAGCTAATGCTAAATCGATTTGAAATTGTTGGAATTTCTTTCCAAAATCAAAGCTCTGTTCACGAGACCTATAGAGCACAATTTGAAATTTCCGGTAGACATTATCCGCCATATGAACGTGCTAGTTATCGAATCATTGAAAAATTGCGCACCCAATTCACGCTATTTGGATACTAATGCACCAACAAGCATGAGAATAGTGCCTTCGGAAGAAAATATGGCGGCTGTCGAAGCTTGTCTTTAAGAAGATCCCTCTTTAACAAGTTTTATGCGCTGTCTGACTCTGTATCCCTGTATCTGTACACTGAACTCGTTATTCCTGGAAAGACAACACCCGTCACAGTTGAGATCTTCGCTGTTGAAAACA
Organism: Volucella bombylans; assembly: GCA_949129095.1. NCBI lineage: Eukaryota > Metazoa > Arthropoda > Insecta > Diptera > Syrphidae > Volucella > Volucella bombylans. The sequence continues at coordinate 197,116,148 of OX422141.1, read as the reverse complement.
ACTTGACCCAGCTTGCAAATGAGTCCGCGCGAATACCACACGATAGCCATACTACCAACACCCTGGACTTGTTTTTAACTTTTCATCCTGATAAGTACACTGCTGATGTGCTTTCCTCCTGACACAGTGTCATATCAGCTAATTTCTCGTACACTGACCACACAGTTAGAGAAAAGATTCCTAAAAGAACCGTATGGCAGTACGATAGAGCGGACTTAACAGCTTTTTTAGGAATTGTAACGATGTGGATGCCGCTGATGGTAAGACCCCAAACACTATTCTCAAACCAAAAGAGAAGGCATGGTACGACTCGAGCTGCAAAGAGCCTGTCAAGGTTAAGGGAAAACCGAAAAAACTTCAAATGAGCCAACAATGACTGGAACGCCTGTCTCAAGCATGTGCAATTTCAATACGACCAAAACTGAAGGCAAGAAATACTTCAATGCCCCAAAGAAAGTAAAATTGCTTGGTCGTTCGACAAAAACATTAGGAATTCTGCCTCCTCCTCTATCTAAACATACACAAATCCGCTAGTCCAGATGTTATAACTCCCCTTATTCTGAACAGGTGTTCTTCCACGTTGGCAAAACCACGTAAGCTTAAGCTTTTTCATCCGTCTTACACGGTTTTCTTAGCAATAGATTCACTGGTGATTTGAAGTGTACATCTATCTGGCGAAAGCAACATAGTTGCACTTGATATTTCTAAGGCATTTGACAGAGTTTGGCATCAGCCTCTTTTGTTGAAAATGCGTGCATTTGGGATCGACGATTCTTTTATTCAATGGATTAGAAACAACCTTCCGGAACGTTAAATTCAAGTTGTCTTGGATCGTTTGAAGTATGATATTTATAAAATAAACGCTGGTGTGCCCCAGGGCTGTGTTCTGTTTCCGACACTCTTTAATTTTGATCAACGATCTCTTGTCTGCTACTTCTAATCCTACTTTGCTGATGACAGTACTATCTGCTTTTCATATTCGTTCCTGGATTCACGTCCCTGTTTTACGGCTATAGAACAGGATGGCGGGGTAGCAGCATAACCAATTGGGGAACTGCCAACAGAATTTTATTGAATTAAATGCTTCCAAAATACAATGCTGTCTGCTGTCATTAAAGCGAAGTTTAAGTACCCATCCATTATCCATGAATGGCACTGAAGTACATCGTCCAAACCGAAAAACTTCCCATTCTCCGTATGCGTGTCAGTGACAACTTGCGTGGGAATGACCACATATTCGATGTCGTCAAAAATGCTGCGAAATGTCTAGGTTTCGTCAAGCGATGTAAGAAATATTTCACTACCTCTGATCAAGCCTCAATATATAAGGCATTCATCCGCCGATACTATACAATACCGTGCGATACAACTGAAAGGTGATATTAAAATCAGTCAGTCATGGAACACCCTCGAGACGGAATATCTCCTAACTAACTGCCTCCGGTTAGCATTCCAAGACGGTTGAGCTTCCATTCTACTTGTGCGTGCCTCCTAAAGTGAGGTTTCCCTCTACTGCCCTGTCCCCTCATGATAGATTCGGTGGCTCTGCGGGCCGGACTATTGGTGTCCATTCGCTCTACATGTAACAGCCATCTCAATCGACCGATGCGCAGTCGATGTTGCTGTACAGCTAGTTGAGTTCGTCGTTGAATCTTCTCCTCCAAAGGCCATCAACGCAAACTAGATCGAATATCTTACGAAGAATTTTCCACTCGAAACGACCACTTTCGCTACAGATGCTTCTGCACCATAAACTGGGACTGGGATGATAAAGGTTTTATAGGGTCTCCTTAGTTTTCCAGTATAGAGCCTTACTACTCAATTGCATTCTTAGCCGATAGAAACAGCAATTGGCAAGAGTGATTCTTCTTTTTATTTCTGCTGAAGTGTTGTTGGCAGAATTTATAGCAGAGCCAAGGTGTTTACTGCCTCGAAAATTCTAGCTAGTCGTCGATGTCATGAGTCCCTTCTTGTTCACAGCATATACTTCGTTTTGCCCTCATATATCAATAAACCCATTTTGTCCCCTTCCGTTTCAGCGAACGCACGGGTCACAGCTCCCTGAGTTATGCCAATTATGTCAATATCATCGCCGTTTGCTAGTAGATTTTGAATGATTGCTCCAGTGTTTGCTTAATAGTTCCGCACAATTCTTTCAAGAATGATGTCACCTTGTCTAAAGCCTTTTCTTGACATCAAAGGTCTCGGTTAAGTCGTTACCGACCTTGACGAAGGAGCGTCATTCTGCACCGACGAGTTTAGCAAAAATTTCAAATCTTAAACATGGCTTTATATATAACGTCTCTAAAAATTCTGTCAAATTCGGCCTTAAGATCGATGAAAAGATCCTGGGTATCCATTTGGACTTTTTGAGTTTTTTCCAGGATCTGCCAGAGTGAGAAGATTTGGTCGATTGTCTACTTTCCTACTACTTTTGCAAATAAGATCTTGTATGCGATGTTGAGGATACTTAGATCCCTATATTGACGCAGTTGAGGGCGTCTCCTTTTTTGTGCATCGGGCAAACGGTGCTGAGATTTCATTCATCAGTCATATACTCTTCTGACTGGATCTGAGAAATGAGCTTGTATATGCTCTCCGCAAAACCATTTCCAGCAGCTTTGAAACCTCGGCCGGTAAGTCGTCAGGCCAAGCTGCTTTGTTGGATTCCAGCTTAGATATTGCTATCCTTCCTTCGTTTTCGTCAGGTGACCGCAAGTTTTGGCTACCGTCGTCTAAGTTGAATGGTCTACTTAGTCGTTATACAGTCTGCAGTAAAAGTTTTTCCATTGTACTACAAGGTTTCCTTCTTTTTCTCTACAGGCTTCTATACGGGTCTTCTTGGTTTGGCACATTGACAAAACTTCCGTAAGTTATTCCTGGAGTACAACCTCTCAGTATCTTCGATCATTCGCTTCTCGTGTTGTTTTTTCTGTTTCTGGAGATGATATTCCCGTCTCTTCTGCTCGCAGATCTTAGGATCTGGTCCCGCTTCTTGTTTAGCTGCATGTGCTTGCCGTCATTCTTCATTAAAACAGCTATTTCATTAGTTGGGATGGCACGTTGGCAGCATTGCCACTGATGTTCGGCGCTTGATGCTAACGACGTATGAGTTGTTGAAAGATTTCAGGATCAGCGTTCAACGACGATTATGGCGGTCTCTTCCAATTACAGCTTCTCACAGTAGTTCCTCTTTGTTGTGACGCTTGGGAAATCAGCATTCGCACCTTGGCTGCAACAACTATCTGAGCCAATGTTGGCTGCTCGGAACGTTCGGACGTCACGAATTCTGGTGTCATGCCTTACGTCTATTGCAAAGCGCTCAATTTGATTTAACGTTTGATAATCCGGAGACCGCCATGTCAGCTTGTGTTCATTGAGATGAGGGCTTGCTATAGTGACATACTTCGGACATTCTCATATGTCTTGTCGAGGAGCTTTTTTGGAGTGGTCGTCTTCGTTGGAGCATATTAGGATATTAGGCTTATGTTTGCAAATTTTCCCTGATGCGGATTGTCATAAGACGCTTGCTCACGTGTTGGGAGATCACTTCTTGCTCTAGTTTGCCCCACATGACAAATACGCATCGAGGTAAACGCTGTTTCTGTTTCATGTAGCAATCACCGTAGTATATATCACAATTTTTCAACCTCCTTATGCCCATCGCACTTCTTTCATGTCGGCGATATTTGCGTGATAGCACCCAAGGGCCTCTGTTAATTGTTCGGCTGCGCGTGGCCTGTTAAGGGTCCGAACATTCCACTTGTAGATCCGTTGGTCTTTGTCCTTTAAACGTTAGCTAAGCTCGTCAACAGTGAGGCCAGTTTTATCCGAGGCCATTATTTGGTTCGTCACATTTTTTAAATTTCTCTCGCTTAGGGTTGTGAGTCTTTTTCAGTTTTCACTCATGCAGTTAGCGGGAACCACCACTTTGAAGTAAGTTAAGCACTTCGCTACGAACTTGTTTGTTGCGCTACTGACCCAATCCAGGTTGTAGGACACTCATCAGTTTCCCGATCAATCACCACTCAGGTCGCCATATACCAAAATATCAATCCAACATAAACACCAAATTTATGTATGGTAAATAGGACCCTGCCCGCCGGTGCATTTTCAAAGCCCCCACAAACGTTGCAATCCTTTGTGTAGAACCGCGTAATAAGTTCAAAATAATTAGCTTTAACAATATGTCCACCACATATGGTGCTTTTGCATTTGAAGCCTCTCTATTTTCGTCATTACTCCTACAATATGGTATATTGTCATGCTGCAAATTCCAATTCACTTTGTTTGCCATTAGCAAATTTGTGGTGTTTTTTTCCTTAAACCCAACCCCATCGACAGTCCTAAATGAAAAGCCAATTTATTTAGTAAAATTTAATCATGCAAATAAACAAAATGGAAAAATAACAACCAAATGGATGTTATACTCGTAAATTGGTTTTTTGGTGTTTTTTTTTCTAACCGAGAAGATCCGTTTCGTAAACATGGCGAAATACTCGTATTCTAAATTTTCACTCATCCTTTTTGTTTTTGGTGAAATTGAATATAACATGAGCTCTGAATGGTAGCCAATCGGTGGCGAAGAAATCGACACCGAAAATAACGTCAAAACAAACAGACTTGAACAACATGGAATGAAGCTGCAGCATAAAACACCCACAAAACAAATTGGTTGCCATTTTTTGGTTGGAAAACACTCTACGAAAGTATCCTTTCGTGCATGGAATGTGTGTTTTTGGACGGGGAAAGCTGTGGTACCTATGACTGCGAGATTTGGTCGTAAAAGTTTTTCACATATTGTACCCCAAACGCAAAGTCGAATCTGGACCTCATACTGCTATTTTCGAGGTGTTTTTTTGGATGTTTATTTTTTATTTTTTTTTAAACGATTTACTTTTTCAAATAATCTAATCCCATTGTTCTGGCCTTACTCGTACTTATATGGAAAACAGAATACACCGTTGCCGCAGTCCGTAGTCCGTAGTCCGCAGTCCGAAATTGCCAAGAGTAACATATGAGCTAGTGTAGTCCATTTTGTGCTCCTTTATATAAACATACTCGTATGTATCCGTAGGAGGTGTACAGCATGGCGGCAATTGTCCTAATGGCGCATAGTTAACGGACTCATATCGCTTTAGCTTCATTTATCTGTGTGTGAGTACACAAAAATAATATTGTTAAGCCATTTAGCGGCGATACATAGTGAGGGGACTTAGGGTGACCGGCAAGAGTATCGTTTTCGAAAACGAGGTCCCTTTCCAAGGTGGGTGGCTTCATGAAAACAACAGTACCTACATACGTATATATATGTACTTATTCGTACACTCGCAAAGATGGAGAGCCCAAGTACGAGTACAGTTAACCGAGTGAACACCATTAAGGCAGAGAGACTGCTTGCCTACCCTATGATTGCACGGTTTGTTGTGTTTGTGTCGCTACTGGGTCCGTTGCCATTTTTATTTAAATTCTCTCGCATTATGTTTGCATGAACATGAATTGGAGTAGCGTATGAAAGGACACTAAGGACTCTTCTCTGCTGACGGTCTCTGTGGCGAGAATTTACTCCCAAAGAAAGCCAGCATAAAAAAAATAAAGTCTGGGAAATTAATGGAATTGTCTACACCCGTATGTAGGTATCCTTCTCTACCTATACTTTCATCATCAAGCTGGTGTGGGTGTAAGGATATCGGAATAAATATTAATATTGAATAAAATTGAGCATACAAAAAATATGAAGGGATTTACTTGAATTTTCCCTCTGTGTTTTGTTTCTGTATTTCGTTTTTTGCTTTTTTTATTATTTGGTCGTGGAATTACGCGGTTTATAGTTTATTTACGGCATTTGCGTACTCGTACCGCACACACACACGTACTCGTATACAGAATTATGAAATGGGAATCCACTGAAGTGATTAAAATGAAAATGCGTACCATGTACGGAAGTACAAACGAATGCTGGTCTGTAATGTGTATCTTGTGGTATTCCACGGGGATTTGTTTTTGGATAACCAGATTTTTGGATTGGAGTTTTGAGGTTGAAAAAGTGTAATTTTCGTTTTGTACACACTCATCGGATATGCTCGGAGTGGATTTCATTGTGAATTCCCTCAAGTGGGAAGTACTCGTGTTGTGCGTCAGTGAATGGAACCTTGTTGCTGGTATGCAGATACCAACATATTTATGTCTCTGGTTTTGTTTATTCACTTACAGAAATGTCAAGGGAATGAGACTATAATTTGTTGTGGTGTGGGTTCAGTGACGGAAGGAGTTAAACTGTCACTTTCATTTAGTTGATAAGGACACCATTGACAATCTATATTAAAATTTCTATCCTTCGAATACTATATTCTTTGGTTAATTCTAATTTTATTTGCTCTCTCTTTTCAGGTACGTACCTACATATGTATGCATATGCTTAAATGTAAGAAAACGTTGCACGTCCTAGCCTATTGAACAAAATTAATGTGTAAGTCCCTTGAGGCATCAACACAATCATTTGGTAGGTAATTTTCTTGTCAATAATTTTCGAAAATACATGAGTTTGTAGATATTTTTCTTATCAAGTAAATTACACATCAGACTTTCATCCTCTTCGACGTTTTCAAATGATTAACCGAATCTCGTAAGAGGAGTCCGGAATTCGAAGATCCTCTCCACCGGAATTTCGCAGTGAAAATGTAGTCGAGTTGCTTATTTTCTTACCATCTATGCTGCATTTATCCAATAAAACTCTCTCATTGCTGCGGTCTTTGGTTAACTGTTTCCAGTTTTGCACCTTTTTTCTTTATTGCGTTCTACCTTTGAGTAGAAATCGAGACCTCTTCCGGCCCGAGCGTTAACATTCATTCGGTCTACGTGTCCTGGGTCTTTTGTAGAGTCTTCTTAGTGTTTCTTGACGCACCCTTATTATTGTATTGCCGTTTTAGGCCAAGAAACTGCAATAAGCAATTGTTGCTCTTAGTTGGATATCTGGTAGCGGAGCCTAGGTAGACGAAACCTCTGACTACATCAAAGTTATAGTAATCCCCTCTGACATATTGTGAATGTTTGGTCGATTTTGGGTGGAGGAGACATGTCTCTACAATTGGCGAAGTGTAAAGAGCCTTCTTTATGTTGGATTCGGAATAATTTCCTTCGACCAAATCCCAGATGCTCTCTGTTGCGACGCGTCAGCCGCAATCGGAAACTTTTCTGTTAACTACTCTGGCAAGTGAAAGAAACTGCCTGTTTGCCAAGTTGTTGCAAAACCTTTATTCAATAGGTAGGTATATGTTAAATTACAGAGTTAAATTCACTTAGACAGCAACTTACTTAGTCTCCTTCTCCAGTTCAATTTAATTAAATTCAAAATTATCTTCAATTATCCAAACAGAATCTAACCTAATCAATAGGAATCAGCGAGGAAATCCATCTGTCAGTTAGCAACTCCATCTATCAGTCATTTGGTGAAGCTACTACTTTATGGTGCGTTAGCACTTTCGCCAACACTCCCCTGCGGCAGTTTCACCGGAGGACTGATATTTTCTGTGCCCTGGACGTCAAGGACCGCTAACTTAACTACAGGCCGTTCGTAGATCCATAGATCCATACATAGGCACTGCGAACTTGCCCATCTTGTGATCATTTGACCTCTATTACTCGGCCTTTGGGCCAGCAGTTTCTGGGATTATTTGGGTCTACGATTAGTACAATGTCGCCAACTTCCAAGGGTTTCACTGGTGTAAACCATTTTGTGCGCCTGGTAAGGGAGGGTAAGTGTTCTGCTACCCAACGTTTCCAGAAGCGGCCCGTAAACTGCTGTGACATAAGCCAATTGCTTCGGAGCACTCTAACGTCGTCGTTGAATTCCACTAGAGGTTTAAGTCCACTAGCCGAACCCAACAAAAAATGGTTGGGCGTGAGGGCCTCTGGGTTTTCCGCTTCAGGATTCCTTCTGCTTCAATAATCATACTTCGCGGTAGTTCGCCGTTTGGATGTGGTCGCATAAAGGACAGTTTTTATTGAGCGCACTAATCACTCCCAACTGCCGCCCATGTGTGGAGCGCCGGGTGGTATAAACTTCCACTTAGTGATTGTTGTGGTTACCGCTTCCACCAACTTGTCATTCTTGATCATTTTGGTTGCTTCTCGTAGCTACCTCTCTGCACCGTGAAAGTTGGTTCCATTTTCGCTATGGAACTCGATGGGGATGCCTCGTCTTGCCATAAAATTACCAAGACACAAGATGCACGAGTCAGTTGTCAAGGTATGAGCAACTGCTATGTGGACGGCTCTCGTGGTGAGACATGTAAAGGGAATCCCCAGCGTTTTTCCGTTCTTCAACCTACAACGACGGTCATCGGGCCGAAATAGACGACCCCAACGTATGAAAATGGTCGGCTGAACAAGGCGAATCGCGCAGGTGGAAGTTGAGTCATGATTGGTGAACGAGGTTGAGTACGAGCATTCTTAAATCTTTGACAGGACCTTTTGACCACTTTGAGGGCGGACCGCATTTGGGTAATGTAGAATTTTTGGCGTATAGCGTTCACAACTGTTTCATTGTTTTGGTGCTTGTAACGCTGATGGAAGTCTTTGATGATGTGCGATGCAATTGTATGTGAGTTGGGAAGAATGATAGGTAAACTCAAGTCTTCGCTAACTCCTTTTGCGAAACGGATCCTTCCATTGGCTCTAATTAGTCCGTTTTTATCCAGGAAGGGCCACAGACTAGAAAGTGTACTGGTCTTCTCGACCTGTCGATTCGCTTCTAGATCCGCCACTTCTTCCCCATATACGCTTTTTTGTGCCTCTCTTACCAGGGCATTTTCCGCCATCTAAAGTTCCTCGCGTGCCAATGTTTGAGTTCCTTTGTCCTTTTAGTGCTCATATTATACACGAACCGGAAGACGTACGCTGTGATTTTAAGCAACTTTGTCCAGCTGGACAATATCATCGTAGAGCCTACGATGCTCTCCTGCGACCAATCTTCCGGAGGAGATTTCAAGAATTCGGGTCCGTTGAACCATCGGCTTGAAGGTTTAAATTCGGGATGTCTTTGCCATTTTGTGGCGTCGTCAGCCACGTTGATTCTGGTAGAAGCTCCAGTATTTCGCTAACTCGGAAAGCTACGTACTGCCGATACCGTCGATGGTCGGATCGCAGCCAACACAAAACCGTTTTTGAGTCCGACCAAAAATACTGTTGGGTAAACCTAATGTCGTGCGACTTTGTGATGCTTTTAGCCAACATCGCTCCGAGAAGGGCCGCTTGCAGCTCATGGCGAGGAACTGATTGCGATTTAAGTGGCGCCATTCGTGTTTTCGCTCCTACAAGGCTGGTCTCTACTACCTTGCCGTTGAGATTCCTTACATATGCTACTGCGGCGAACCCGTTTTCGCTCGCGTCGACGAATACGTGGAGCTGTATTTCGGAACCCCAAGTTGACGTCACATAGCATCTCGGAATTTGCACCCATTTTCGCCATTTCGCATTTGCTTCGTCTTTGATTTCATCGTCCCACTCGATCTTGGAATGCCAGATCTCCTGAAGGAGAATCTTAATATACATCAGGAAGAAAGCTATCAGTCCCAATTTGTCGAAGATTGTCATCAGCACTCTCAAAACTTCGCGTTTAGTGGGGCGTCGTGATCCGCAAAGAATTTCTTCTTGTTTTAGGTTAGCGGTGATTTTAAAGGTAAAACAGTCTGAGTCCGTACACCACCACATTCCTAGCACCTTTTCTGTCCCGAGCTCGACATTGATGTTCATGTTGACCTTGTTCGTTGGTTCAGAGTTATGTGCCCTCAAGACGCTGGATGAATTGGAAACCCAGTTTCGGATATGGAAACCACCCTGCTGGTGTATGTGTCTAATCTACTGAGCTAATTGGATCGCATCCTCCTCCGAAAGTACGCTGTCCATCAGGTCGTCCACGTAATGGTTTTCCTTAATTGATTGGGCCGCTCTAGGGAATTCTGCAGCAAAGTGCTCAGCGTTAGTGTTTTTACACGGAGAACACGTAGTCCAGAAGGTCACAACCATCATAATGTAAGTGTCCGGAGTTCCTTCCTAGTTACAACCCCACAAGAATCGCTGATAGTGTTGGTCCTCTTTCCGAATAACAACCTGGTGGAACTTTTACATGATGTCGCCACAGATCGCTATTCTCTGTTGCCTGAACTTAGAGATCACCGACGTTATAGGCATAAGTTGGTCGGGGCCTTTGAGGAGCACTGAATTGAGCGACGTTCCATGAGTTTCAGCTGCTGCGTCCCAGACAATTCTGACCTACCCTGGCTTGTTGGGCTTTTCCACGGGAAAAGTACCTTCCACGGAAGGTACCACGACTAACTTCTGTGGTCGGATATTTCTTGGAGTGTGACCTTCCGCGCATAGCCTTTCAACTCTTAAATTTTTCTGTTTACTACTTCGCCCAAGCCTTTGTCACGTTCCATTCGCCTTTGCAGACATATCAGACGCTTCTTGACCGTCGGCAATTGTAGTTTACCGAATTTCCAAAGGAGGGTCGTCTCGAACCTTCCATCCTTTCGTACCGTTTGGCGGTTAAGCAGTTCTAAAGCTCGGCTGTCATCCTGGGACATCGTGATCCTGTACGTGTTCGATGCTCCAAAGTTGTCATCACAAATAAAGTTCGCCACTAGTCGATGCAGATCTAAATCGCTGCAGTCACAAATGTGAAAGCTGTGAAGATTACCATCGCTTCTGTGAATGCGGTCACTTTCGGTGCAACTACCATTTACCACCCATCCCAGGCGAGTTTTAGTCGCAACGGGTTCGACTGAGCGGGAGTCCAAGTAATTTCTCGTTGCTTTAAATATAATACCTTTCGGTTCGAAAGCCTTGTCATACTTAAGTTCAGGTATTGCTTTCTTTACTTCATTTTCTTCGGACACAAACTTTGGCTTTCCACAGTCAAGTTGAATGATTTGTTGGCCTGTGACATTTAGGTCATCTGCAGAAGAATTTTTTCTTCACATCCTTAGCGCAGACCGCGGCTCTCCAAATAGATTTCATTGCTCGTTCCTACAAGCCTCTGATCAGGTGTTGATGGCTAAACACCCTCTTTTTACTTGTTGGTGAAGCCTCCTTGTTCTTTAAGTACTCGTCCTTGTAGAACCTCCACCGCTGGCTTAGCTTGTTCTTGCTTTTTTTAAAAGGAGTAGCGTTGATAAAAACTGATTTAACATCGCTTTACAAATGTAGGTTGAGGACAGTTCCGCCTTGAGATTGCCAACTCATTCCACGCAACTACGACATATGTGTCGACTCTGCATTTATCCATATATTACGAATTTTTTCCGACTCCAAACGCCGAGAAGTCGATAGACATTTTCGGAGATTTTTCTGTTTTGCGGTGTTTGACCTGTGTATCGAACTCAGATTCTCTACTCTAGTGGTCGACGGATCTAACCCCTGCGAAAGCAACATTTTTTTGGTTCCAGTTTAAAAATAAAAAAACATGAAAATCTAAAAATCACATTGACAGCAGTCCAGCCGTGCAACATGTTCACTTGGTCAGATGTGTTCGCGGCTTCACGGCCATTACTTCTCATAACACACTGGAGCTATGCGTTTTCGTTACCGATACTCCTTTCAGGTCCACTATCTTCATGACCATATCGCTTTTGGATGTTAAATTGCAGTTGGCGCCTCCACAATCCTTGCAGGATCACTGTCTGCTCTATCAGAAGAGAAATTTAGCAGCTGCTGATTTTTTTATGTGACACTGCTTGACAGGCATTTCATTCCTCGAATTTTCTACATCCACTGCTAGCGGGTTTGAATACATAACTGTGGACGAACAGTGGATGTCTATGTTTGTTTATTTCACAATCGGAGGACAAACGTATGGCGGCAAGAAGGATAGAAATAAATCACAGTCCACGAGTATCAGCAAGCACTGGGACACTAACAGAAGAGTGTATTTTGATCAAAACTAAAACGGCACCAAACGTAGCACTAGATTTGAACTTAAAGCTCTGGGACATGTAAGAATTAAGGAGGTATGGTGAACTCCAAGGCACTAAAATCGTAGAATATTACATGAATCCTTTCTATGTACAGGCTCAAGATACAGCAAACCAGTGCTGCGAATACAAAAACATTCTCGGAAAACCCTAGATGGTTCCTTGCTCATATATTACCATCGAGATGATAATATTTTTCTTCCGAAAGGGGAAATCGTGAGTTTATATGGAGAGCGCAGCGCAGCGCATGTGCTTCTGTCGAGAACAATTAGTGTCTGATTTTTAGCGTAAACGATCTGTCGTGTAGACTTATGTTTATAGGATGCCCATACATCCATGGGAGCAAGGATACGCTTGATACCGATTCGAAACTGTGTTGCCGGCACAAGTTCCACCCTTGCTATGAGTCGAGGCCGACTTAAAACCCCTTGCTGCTCTTAAGGTCGCAGCACCCAGTACTTATACCAACTCTGTATTGGGCCGAAACTCTTCCCGCGATTTTGGGTTTAAACCACACCCACCATGACGCTCCCACAAGGGGGCCTACCTCTAACAAGTCAGGCCCGGACCGAGATCCGGGGTTCTCCTGACTCCCATGGTACCGTGATTTAAGTCCTGGTAGGGACTACCGGCGGTCCTGCCTCCAACAAGACCTATGACCGGCAACTTGTAACAGATCAAATCGTAGCAACCACTACTTTGCTCTGCCCCTGCTTTTTATTAGACGTCATTGATGGGCGAAGCCTTGATAATTGAGCGGGCGGAGAACATCTTCATTATCTTATGTATGAGCGTTGCGACAACAGAAAGTTGTCCTACGTTTTTGACATTCAAAATGGGGTGCATTTAATTACTGCCTTACTCACTGCATATCACTAGCGATGTTATCCGCCTTGTTCCGTCAGAAGACGATGCAATTCAATCCATGGTCTAATATCCCTGTTTAGATTGTGATGACAATATCTGTTTATTTGCTCCTTGGGTAATAGCCCGTCACGACATGGCTCAAAACTTAAGAGCCGAAGTAATCAGAGTGGGTCTAAAGTAAAGTCATCCAAAGTTAAGGGCCTTAGACTTTTAAGTTCTTTTACGGACCTTAACGCATCTGAAGTTGAGAAAGTTTTCAGATTCTCGTTATATCATCATTTTTTGAAATGAATAACCGGTCGTCATAATTTAAGGCATTTTGCGCGGTCCCTTCTTGCTAGCTCATTGCGATTGTGTGGTCATTAATCAAACAGGATCCATTGATTGTTGCAGAGACCTAGATAAAAAGCAACATTAACCACTTGTTCCACAAAGAGTGAAGGATTATTACCTGATATACCTCATCCAGTAGGGCAAAGTCCTTAGCCTCCTTTAAGTTTAGTTTCTTCATCCAATGAATTGTTTGTAGCACAGGAAAAACCTTCATCAGATCCTCACAATCACAAAAACATGTAAATGCTCATTGTAGTGGCCAAACGCTACTCGCTTGTGGTAAACCAATTTTCATAATTGCATGCATATCTCCTTTCATTGGTCTCAAATCAATTTTCGTTACGTTACCTCGTCGTAACAATATATCTAATGGTGATTACAAAATTTTCAATCTTATCGCCCACCCAAAAATGTATTCACAAATCGTTCTTTTATCCCTGGGCAACCGATGTCTAATGGTTTACCTTTACAACGCCGCACTTAATCCGCACGGAAATTTCTAAGAAAGGTGCAATCTCATTTCGACCATCTTATGAAGGATAAAACCTCTAAAAAGAAAACCAAGACAAAAATGAATGAAAATCTCCTTAAACCATCGAAAAAAAAGTTTATCGCCAACTGCTCGGTTACTTTATCAAATCGTTATAATCAGGAGGAGCCTTTAATGTTGGGGTTATGTTTCTATGCTCTAAACCTTCACACAGCCGCCAGCATGACTTTGTCTTTCCTGGGGGAAGTGTACGAGCAATATTCGTGTACAGTTTAGCCAGCACAACCAACACTGAAGCAACATGCAAATCTCTCACTAGGTAGAAACAGGGCTCAACCGGAAGGACTGAAAATCCTTCACTTTTGCACACTCCCAAGGTTTCCTTTTCAAGTATTCCTTCGATTTCTTTACAAGCTTCAGGTTCGCTTACCTTTTTGTGTTTTGTTTTTTCTTTGGAATTTCCCTCTCAACGCTCTTCTCTGTCATTTTGTACAACCACTCGCTGTAATTGAATGAAGCCAAGGTAAAACGACAAACAAAAGACAAAGGACTCGAAACGAGAAGAAGTAGAAACACCCATTTAAAGGGTTATGTTCTGGCGTGACAGTCAAATGAACAAAAGCCAAAAAGGAATCGGTAAAAGAGAATAAACGAAATCCCCTTTTCCGATTTGTATTTTAGAAATCGACGACAGGACATCATCACTACAAGGAAACCTTCTGGTTGGGCCTCTCGACAAGGAGCCAAGGAGTCAAGTAACATACGAACACAGTGTGTCCACATCGTTGAGTTGCGGAAAAATAAAACTTAACGACAACAAATGGCGGTAATTGAATTTCGTTTCACTTCTCACACTCACACATCTCTCGCACATGAGTTCCACTTTCACTTAAAAAAGGAATGGAAAACAGCGAAACTAACACACTCATACTGGGTCTTAAGGGTCGTCTGGGTTAATCACCGACGATTAATCAAACTTTACATTTGGCACAAGTAGCACAGTCGTATCCTGGTTCATCTAGTTCTCCTTGTGCCACTTGAATACCTTAAACGAAACTATCTACCATCGGACTGCCCACGCTGCCAGACGTGGCTTCGAAATGTGCGTGTACTTGGCAAATTCATCAGGACCCGTAATTAGATCGCAAATTTCGAATTCAACTGGGCAAACTGTAATGTGCTCTGCACTCCATTCAGAAATGTCGTGGTGTTGGTTACAAATTGGAACGTGCTCCTCCTTCTCCAATGGAAATTAAGGACCACCACCAAAGTTTTACTCGTATTTCCATTCACTGGCTTTTGGCATTCCTCCTCTGTTTTTTTTTTTTTTTTAACTCGTCTTCGCTTGGGCGCCAAATTCGTGGGAACCCTTTTACCCGAGAATACACTTAGACAAGAGTCCCACTTTTGGAAACTATCCTGCCAGTCAAATTGGTAATTACTCAGATCATTTGGAATTGATTGACTTTAATGAAATGAAAACTTAAGATACAGGCGAATTCGGGAGAATTAGTTGGGATTTACGGGAAGTAGGAGGAACTTTTTTTATACTGCTGATGACTAAGGCCATATCTATTTAATTTTACTGTGCTCGAGTTGATGAAGCAGTCAAAGGAATGACGGTTTCAACAGAGTTTTTCATCCTGGTGCTGATGGCTTCCTGGTACTTGTAGTCTTACTTGGAAAAGATACTTGTGATGTGTGGAATTTTTCTTTCATATAGACTAAGTGGAAACGGAATTTTAAAAGCAGATTAATTCAATGGAACTCTTGGATTTCAATGGCGAGGAGTACGGGACCAATTTGTGAAACGATGTTAGTTAATTGTTTTTCAGAGCATTCATAATTTGTACTGAGAAATGGGTGAACACTCTTTAACTATGGAAGATGTTCGTAAAAAGATGCGACTGTAGCTCCAGAATGAAGTGTTGAGATTTCAAGATTCTCAAAGTTGGACGAATTTAAGGCAAAACAGATGTTCCAATCACTCGTATAAGAACTCTTGGAACCCTGTCGAACGCTTACTCCAGATGAAGTGGCGGGATAATATGATTCCATTGTGATTCGTAAACGTTGTTTACGACTCCATAGAGCTTCCTTGCGTGCCACGAGATGTGAAAATATTGCCTCGTCGTCTGCATTGTCATTATACGCAACATCGGCTTCACTTATTCGTAATTGTTTCGAGTTTTCGTGACGCTTTTTGCCTTTATAGACCCTGTATACATATTTATTGAGCAAAATCTCCAGATATAGTGTTTCCTTTTTACTATTTCGGTGACTTCTTTCTGCGTCAAATCTGCTCTTTCCTGCTTTTTCACAGAAGTAGAGAAATTGTTCCTTGATCGCCTGATTTTTCATTTGCTAGCCAATGCCGTAATTTTTCCACGCAGAGCTGACCTCTTTTCTCATGCATGTTCATTTTCAATGAAATCGGTTTCGGATGGCTTTCCTCTGCTTTCTTTATAACAAATCTCAGCAGAGATTGGTGCTGACTTGATAGCGATTCTACCGACATCACCCTACAATGAGCTGGCTTCGATTAGATTTTATTGTAGTATCAAGTCTCCATTATTATCTGTCCTATCAAGAGATTGACTAGAAGATACTTCAGCACTTCTTCGGCTTACCTAGGAATTCCTGAAATCTATACACTTATCCATTTCAAAAAACGTTCCTTAGGCTCTATATTTCTTAATGCAACAGTATATCTGTAGGTGTTATTCGTCAAAGCCGGTCTGAATGCTTGGACTAAGGTAATCGTAGGTGTTTTTTACTCAAAGGAGGCAAGGCATCCTATATGCGTCCCATTTTAGGCTGTAATTTTTCCTCCTATAGATCCTCGAATTAAGCCTCGAACTCAACATAAAGTACAGTCTAAAGCGCAGGAGGTTGTCGATTTTTTTTATAATGAGCACGCGCTCAAGAGGTTTGTGTACCCTTAAAATGTTTGTACACAGCAAACAAATTTAGGAAGGAAGAAAAGAGAGGTACCCCGACGTACATTGTTTTTAAATGTTTGCAAGTTATAACGACCAGGAAATACAGTGATCGGCAGGGCATTCCATGAGCGAGTTGAACGGCTTAGGAACGAATCGCGATATTTTAGAGTACGTCCGAAAATGGGCTTGAGGAATGCTAGCATGTCTACCAAAAAGGAAAATATTTTGAGCCCGCACCGTAGTCCTTCTTAGTATGGTGGTGTATCTTAATTTCAAGGTAGATTTCATCAACGTTGACACCATCTTGTTCACCGAATACCTTCCATAAGTGGGCATGAATGACTCTGATTCTATTTTGATCTTTTTCATTCTTAACAGTAGACTTATAAATCCAACATTTGCCCGCTACTCTACAAACAAGAAACCACATAAAACCCCATTTTCAACAATTCTCATTTATAGCGTAGTCTTTTACTAGCCTGCAGACGGACTAACGTTAAAGCGCAACACTGCTTAAGCATCACTGAGGCGTTATTAGCATTTCAAACGGCAGCTCCCTATCTTTGCTTCATGTGCTAAATATAAAATTGTTCGCCATTTTGGAAAAGAGCTAAATGTAAGACATGCCAGTCTACTCATGCCTCTTCCAATCAACCGACTTCAATCACATGATTCCAGAAAGGAACGAGTGGAGGTAACGGAAAGTTTTCCTCAGTAAGTCTATTTCCATTTTTTACAGACTATTGCTGAGGACGTTTGCTTACGCAAGTCGTTCATCCTACCCGCATACTTCAAGTCATCAGGCCGCAACTTTTCTCAGCTTCAATTCAATACCAGCTTCACGTATTGTATTATGATCCACAGATCCACAAACTCAACAAGCAGTACACTGTTGGGTTCCGGGACACTCAAACTCGGACTCTTATCCCTAGAAGCAAAACGTAGGCAGCTTGACAACATCAGGACATCAATTTCCTACGCAAAACTAATAACGCACTTTTAAGCTCTCTCTAAGGTCAGTTAGATGTGAACGTATCGAGAAAACTCCGAGAATGTTAGACATACTATATGGGCCATATTCAATCTCTATCGATCAAGAGATCTGATCATCTTCAAGAGATGGGACAACTCCGAACTCACAAACATATCCACAGGACAATGTTCCATTGGCAGACACGCGGAACGTTAAAGTAACTTTCATACATCCCTTTCAACTGTTCTGCCTTGTCACGCATTAGAATGCATTTCCTAGGCAGTTACCACTTTCAAGATCTAAATAACCTCTGTTCTATGTGGATTGCCGATCTTCTATTCCAGGAAGTCAATTGCTGTCACTCTAACCTGAACTAACCTAACTTTGTCAAATCCAGCTCCTATAGCAGACCTTCGCACTGCCCGGCCGTAAAAAATAATCTGATTGTCTGATCTAACCGCAAATATCTACATTTTAATCAAATTTAGAAAGAGTACCTAGTTTATTCAGTTAATAAGGAATCACCTCTCAGTATAGAATAGGTCCAACCAGCTATCCAAAATCCAAAGAACTACACTGCCGTTCTCGACAGAGATTTCTTGCGGATTGCACATTCGTTCAGTAAGTAGGTACTAGTGGATGTTCCTTCTCTGTACAAACTCTTCCCTAATTTTTTTATACTAGGAACTGGGTAAAGGTTTTACATTTATAATTTGTTCGCAATAGAAACAGATATTTGAAAGACCTGTCGCTGTAAACCTAACCCTCAGTGTGATGATGGCAGCACTATTGAACGATGATGCCTACTACTAATTTGGTTTCTTTTAAAATTGGCTTGTAATTAGACGCTGTAAAATCAATTCAAAAGTAGGGGCCCGAAAGTGGAATGCTGTGGAACCTCATTTTTCCACGTATTTATCTAACTCAAAGAAAATTGTTTGATAGATTTCGTAGGTGGTCCACGTGTTTAATTGAATATAAGTGATATACGAGTACTCGATTATTCTCTTGACAGTTTCGAGTGTCAATTCGTCAGACAGAGTCTTAGCATGACGTTCAGCTCACTCTCTCTATCTCTCCGTATTCCTTTTTTAGACTTTTATAATTCTACGCTCACTGCTATGATAGAATTATAGTTGAAGTATCTGTATCCACCTAGCCGGATATCCAACAAGATACACTCCTCTTTAAAATGTCAAAATTGCTCGACCATACCGGTCTTTTGAAGAGAATCTTTAACACGAAATGATTAAATTCCATCGGATCAAGAGTCGTCTCTCCTTTTTTGAATCTGCAATAATTAATCGTTTCTGCTTTTACTCAACGTTCATGACTCTTATACTGCTGCTTATCTTTTGCAGGTAAAATGTGAAAAAAAATAAGGATAACACCACTCCTTACCAGATGCTCCATCTCATACCGCAGCTCTACCGATTTATTATTACTTCCACCGCAGACTGACATTTAATTTCCATCGCCGTAATAAAATTGCCTCTCTTCCCAGGATTTCAGGATTCTAGAACTTGAACAGTATAGAGATCTCTGGTACAAGGACACATTTCATATTACAAATTGAAAGCAAATATTTGAAATCAAAACAGGTTAGGTTGGGAGGAAGACTGTAATGCTCCTCCATATTCATATAAGAAAGTATAAGTAGGAGAAAATACAACAGAAGGACACCCTCACCTGTCGGCCATTTATCATCATCAGACATCATCATCTCATATTCTATCTTGTGGCAGGTAAAAAGGGGGTGGAAAAAATGTTTCAAATAAGGAAGCCAAGCAGACTCTAGTAGTTGGACTTGGACACATCTCGTTTCCTTATTCGTTTCTTGCTTTCGTTTGGTTTGCTTTGCTTTGCTTTGGATTTGTGCAACCTAAAGTAAATTTTCCCAATCCCTCTCCAAAGAGGGACTCCTAATGGTCTCCATTACGTCTGCCTCCAAGTATGCTTAGGTGTCACATCTGTATCGCTTGAATGTTTATTACAAAAAAAAAACAAAAGAGAGAAAAAAAAGAAACGAATCTAAGACGAAAAGGATGACAGCCAAGACGTGGAGGAACGTCACGAAAAAGGGAAACGGAAACGACGAAGGGTTGTGCAGATATAAATATTTTTTCAGGAGCAATTTCTTTTTGGCACACAGCTGGACGTCAAGTAAACATTAAATTTCCTTCTCCCCTTTTGTGCTTCTTCAGGAATTGCCTGTGCTTGGCTGTGTATCAATTGTATACACACACTCAAGTAAACATTTTATTTCTCGTCTTGTCCGTCGGTTGGTTGGATGATGGTACGCGTTTCCAATTAGGAGGAGGCACGTCAACATCCAAGTTGACGTCTTTGATGGGAAATTCAATTGTCAACCAGTTCCAGCTGTTGCCGCACAAAGGGAAAAGCATCACAAACTTGATATGCCTCTCAATCACAAGACACAAGATATTGTCTGTGTCTCGTTGAGCAGTCATCTTTCTTGTGTATCTATCGGACCAAGCTCCGTTGCTTGGTATAAGTATCATTGAGATAATTATTATCATCATCAGCACCAACAACAGCATCGACATTAGTATCAGTTTTGGAACGATGAGCCGCATCAATTGCGATTCGCTTAGGCGAATGTTTTAATTAATCTCGTCGAATGGCCACCGAACCGAGATGGATGGATACCGCACTGCTAATGCTACTATACTGTCGGTCTGGTGTTTTCTGCTGGAGACTAACAATACGAGTGTAGTCTGTAGGGGTAAAGTAAGGGCATGCATAAGCGTATACCACCGAGAACTGCATTGAATGTCGTCGTCGAAAGGTGTCAATCTAGAAACGGTAGCGAAATGAAATCCTAGTGGTTAGACCACATTTGCCCACAAAAGCCAAACCAGAAGACTAGATTTCAATTCAGTTTGAGTCGCTCACCTCCAGACCGCACTCATTTGTATGGATACATCTGAAGCTGAAGTGAACGTCTCTCGCCTTATTGATCGAAGGAATCCATCGTAAAAGGTAATAAAACACGTTCGGTAAGACGCAACTAGATGCGAGTGCGGAGTGAGAAATTAAATGAGAACAATCGGTAGGGTAACGATATGGTTGGCATTTTCCTCGATCGCAAAAAAAAAACAAAAAAATATTGCCGTCTTGGATGAAATGGGAAATAAAAGTTGTAAATATTTGTCTAAGACACATATGGCAGAGGTGGACTGGAATCGGACAGGCTTGCGACTTCAACGTTTGATGAAAAGTCACCATCGACAAACGTTGCTGTTTGTTTAAAATTCGGAGTATAAAGCAAGTGGAGACTTAACCACGGATTCTTTGAACTGTACCAGAATCTGCAAGTAGCTCGAAGACAACTATAGTAGCAAGTCTACTGCTAGCTTTGTATAAAATCGATCCTCAAAAACGTGCTCATCGATTGAGTCTTCAGCTTATGTTAGATTAGGTAGAAGTGATACACTAGGGCCTATTGAGGTACCACGCTACTCTGTACTCGTTTAACCAGTTGGAACTTCTAGTGATGAATAATTGACTTCTTTTGTCTGTCATGATAGAAGGCTCCCAGATGAAGGTTTCTTTTGAATTTAGTCCAAGTGATGGCACCCTTTCGTAGCGCTAATATTCCGCTGGTTAGGAGATACATAAAGCGTTGCAGATCCATCTTTGTCCAAATCTATTTAGTTGCTGGATATGTTGAACCGTTTGTCTGATATTACTTTTGATGGCATCTAACTTTGACATGAGTTTCAGTGAAGCGATTGTGGCATGTTTGGCGAGTTCATCCGCCTGTGCGATGAACGCAATCCGTTGTCACGTGAATGATGCCCGTGCTGCTTAAAATACGAGTACAATAATTTCGTCTATATGAGAAGCATCCTCGGAATCTTCTCAAACTGGTGGTGCATCATCACCGGCACCGGTAATGACTTTCTCTGTAGTCATTGGTTCGTCGTCGTCGATGCCAAGACCCATCTTGATAAAATCATGCGATAAATTCCTGTGGGCTGTCCAATGAGAAGCCAGATGATAGTAGAGAGGTCTCAAATTAAGGAACACTCCATAGTGGGATAGTGACTATCCCATAGTCACGCCGAGCTTGTGATTTCATCGTGACTCAACCAAACGACTCGAGACGATTTGATTGTCTAACATTGACTTCATCACTTTGCAGAAAGGTCTTCGAATATGACAAACTTTGCGATTCTTCTTTTCTTTTTCATCTTCCGGCAATTCAGTGCCTTCCTTGGTAGGAGACATCAATTGCTTGCCTTTGGATTCCTTGAGGTGTTGGATAACGTATTCATCGATTGCTTCAGATCGATTGCTTCAGTCATGTAAACGACCTCGCAGCCACGTTTCTTAACACGCTCCACGATGGCAGAATTGCTAACTTAATCGTTGAAGTCACCGATGAGGAAGTAGAATGTGTTTCATAATCAGTCAAGGAGGAAGCTTCTTCTCCTGAGGAAGAAGTCTGGTAACGTAACAAATCGGAGAGCTTGGTGTTGTTGTCCTAGTTCTTGGTTGTGGAATTTCTTATAGCTCTCCTTATCTTTAGTCAATTACTCGAACAATTCCAAGTATTTCTTGACCAAGTTCTTGGGAATAACCGTGAGTACCTTGTTTTGCTGCAACATTTTGCTATGTTGAGTTCCCGGCACCGATAAACGGCGATGCCCCGAACCAAACGATAACAAGTTCTGGCTGGGATCCCGCTATCCACCAGGTAGCGCTTTGACGGCAGCTAGACCTGGGCGAAGAAAAAACAAAGGGCGCCACGTGATTTTTCCCCCGGAATCACGAAACCTATCGAGAGAAAAAAAAAAGGAAAAACTTCCCCGAAAAAAATCGAACAAGAAAAAAAAAACAAAAAATTCCACGACGTTATAAAGCTCCGTTGGAGC
Source organism: Volucella bombylans (assembly GCA_949129095.1). NCBI lineage: Eukaryota > Metazoa > Arthropoda > Insecta > Diptera > Syrphidae > Volucella > Volucella bombylans. The sequence continues at coordinate 197,093,670 of OX422141.1, read as the reverse complement.
TCAACGATTTATTTATTTTTTTTGTTTGCGTAGCGGTACACTCGTCGATAGAGTGACCCGCTATTTTTACAATCCCGAACAAGAAAAAAAACGTTATCGCGACGCGTGTCGCGTCTGTTCTCGGGAATATTCGCACGCGCGGCCCACCTGAGTCTCAGCCCCACAATTAAGAAGAAAAAAACAAAACGACTTTCTATTTTTTTTTTTCCACTGCACTACAGTGCACTATACTTAGCTTTTGTTATGGCGGTGAGGTACCCCTTTCTAGCACCGTTCCTTAATCCCTTTGTGCCCCGCTACTCGAACCCGATTCCTCGTTTCTATCTTTGTCCTCCTTCTTCTGTTTCCCCTTTTTGGGTCTCTTTGAATTCCCTTTTTTTTGTTGTTTTTTTTTGAAGTAAAACTCGCGACTCTACTTTACTCGAATTTTTCTTTTTCAAACCAAAGGAAAAAAAATTGCTCTCGCACTTGTTAAATAATTTTTTTTTGTTGAGAAAACTGACCCTCGCTAATCGCTGGTCGTCACAAAAGTGAGTTCCAGGTCTTTTATGATCCACAACTCCCGCCAGACACACACACACACATTCACCCGCACATTCTGTCACACATTTATTCAGCACTAGTGGACCCAACGACGGAATTTCTAGCTACAGCACTAGCAAGCTTTGCTAGTGTGTGCCCCCGTGTCCGACTAGGCCTCTCACACATACCATTTTCCACATTCATACTAAACTCCTCAGTCTCGGAGTTCGCTCCCACTTCCAGTAATGACTGGGAACTCCACTGAGCGAGTTTATGGAAGCTGTGGATCCTAACTATGCCTAGCAATTCTCCTCTCTTAGGTTCTGCAACAAGAAATTGCGAAAAGAGTTTCTTTCTTTTCTGCTAACGGGGTAATTTTCCCCCATCGCATTACACTAAAAAAAATTTTTGTTAAAATCGAAACGATCGCGGAGGAGGAAGGAAATGCGATGGAACGGTAGATCCAGAAGGGATTGTATCTCGATCCAACCATCCGTTGGATCGCCGCCCCTCACAAAAGCCAAGTATAGTGCATGTGAAAATTATAATTTTTATATTTCTGACCGCGGATCCCTAAATACTCCGGTGGATCGGCGTTCAGATTTGGGGGGGTGGGGACTGACCTATAGCGTGTCACTCCTTACAATTATTTGTTTATTATTTTTTTGTAATTGGGCCCTTCTGCCCTCTGACCTCTCTGCCAGTTTCTACTTTTGTACCATCGTTGTTTGTGTGTTTGCTGGTTGTTGTCGGTTAGCGTTCTTTGTTGTTGGTTGATGTTCTTGGTTGTTGGTTGTTGTTGTATGTTTGTGTATTGTATATTAGTTTGTCTGTTCCCTCGGTCTAGGCGCTTTTCATACTTGGCCGTCCGCCTACACGCCTCTGCTGCTCCTTCGGGGTCGTCATCCCTTCAGCCATCGAACCTAACTTTTACAGCTGGTGCGTCGTTGGGGTGTGCCCGATTATACTGGCCGTCCGCCTGTACACCACTGTTGCTCCTTTGTTGCTCCCTCGTTATGGTGTCGCTATAAAAGAGATCGTCATCTCTTCACCAATCGATCAAGTGGCTTGGTGCTAGCTCCAGCTAGCTGCATCCACATCAGTTGTGAGAGGTGATGCCGGTATCCGCACCCACATCGGTAGCAGGATAGGGTGTTATTTAAGCCTCACGTTGTTGGCTTTCGTTGGAGTGTTGGTTCAATGGATCGTCTTCCCCCACCCGTCATCATCGTGTTGGGGTGTCTGGATTGAAAGGACCGTCCGTCCCCACCCGTCGGCGACTTTCAGACGTCCTGTCTGATGCTGCCCGTTGCGAGTCTCCCGTATATCTATGGGCTCCGACAACGGTGTTCCTGGTAGACCTCCTGTCGCACCCTGGGATTCCTCCCGTGAACCTATGTGGGTTGTTTTCCAAGGTCTGGGGTTGGTGGGCCACTGGCTGATGGGACCATGGCTGCCCTCCACCTCCGCCAGAGCTCGGTGTTCCCACTCAAAGAAAAGAGGGACCGAAGGGACTTACAAGGAAAGAGAGCCAAACTTGTTGCGGGAAAATTGACCGCAACAATTTCACGAGAGATGTTTAGATGCAAATCTTCGGAAACAACGACGCCCTTCGTGAAGTTCAAATAAGATGAAATAAGATCCTCGCAATTGTCTATGATGAACATGTCGAACGTATAACTTGTTCTTCTGTTTTTGACTATAGAAGAGATCAAATGGCGCTCCACAGGGCACGAAGAACAAAGCACGGACCTCGAATTGACCTTTAAAAGAGAAATGCTTCAAAACCAAATGAACTCTCCGTATTTCTTTTAGGAGATATCTTCGAATTTCTAGTCCAAATTGACTTGGTCTTGCCTTGTCTTGACTTGGACAGTTTTCTTCTTCTTCTTGTCCTTATCCTTGTCGGCATCCTCATCCTCACCTTCATCCTTATCTTCAAATTTTGGATCGTCTTCACTGCACAAGTTTTACCTGCCCGCAAAATCAATAGCCTAAGTCCTTTGCAAGACACGGTATCGTGTAGGCTATACTTACCAACTGTCCTACCAAAGATGTTCTCCTTTCCTGTATTTGCGTTAACCTTGCGCAGTACGATTTTAGCGTCATACTTTGGACAATATTCGCATGTGTTGTCGACGAGTTCGTGGAAAGATTCTTTGTTGGCGTCGTCCTTGTCGTCCGCAGGGGGCATATGCGCATATTAGGCTTATGTTAGGGAATATACCTTGATGCGGATTGTCTCAAGACGCTTGCTCACATGTCGGAAGCTCAAGACTTCTTGCCTAAGACTGCCGCATATGCCAAAACCGCATCCGAATAAGCGCTGTCCATCGCACTCTGGATGGTGGTGATATCTACATTTAGTCAAGGGTCTCTGTTAATTGTTCGGGTGCACATGACCTATTAAGGGTCCGCACAGTCCACGTGCATATGCGTTCGTCGTATTCCTTTAAACGTTTGCAATTGTCGTCAACTGTGAATCCGTTTTTATTAGTTGGTTCGTCACACATTTTTAATCTCTTCGGTATAGAGTTATGAGCCCTATGACCGCGTAGGCCAGTCTTATGCTACTAGCCGAGCATGCTCTTGCCATTTTACCCTGCATGAGTAAGAGTTCGGATATACCACTGTAAAGTACGACAAAAATGCACAAATTATTTTATTCAAAAGAGTAGATAGCCTTAGTTGATACTGGGAGATACAGAGGATGCAAATAGGAGTTAAGAACGACGGATTGTTCTTAAGTCAAACAGAAAAAAAAGCTCCACAAAGACAAAGCGTTGTATCTATGAGTATTGTTGACTCAGAACAGAGTTGATATCTTTCTTAAGTTGGCTTAAGGACTTCTCGAAAAGTTTGATTCAATAACTGGCAGTTTAACCACTTTAAAACAGAACTATTTGACAATTCGAGCTTCATAATTACATTATATAACTACGATCAAAATTACATTAAATGTGGCTTTCTATACCGCCAACCCACTTTTCTATGGAACTCTCAATTCTCTGAAACCATATGTACGAGTTGAAGTATGTTCTCGTGTTCCAAGCAATTTAACTTCGACTTGGGAAAAATACGGTGAAATTGCTTGCCGCAAGCACTATTTTGGAGGAGGAAATCGATTTAATCGCGAACAAAGCAAAGCAGCTGTAGATTGAAGACTGTATCCATAACTGGTTACATAACCACCTTTGGCAATAAGGCAACAACCTGACATGAAGGTACGAGTATACATATGTTCAGTGACTTCATAGAATCTATTCAAAGCCGAATCTTAGAGAACTTGTCACTGGTTATCAACGAAAATGACACATGACACGTGATTCTCGGAAAACACTTTAACTACGCTTACATACGTAAGTCAAATGCCTCTGTGTCTGCTTTCATCATCGTAAACTACCAAATCATGGTGTTCAAGTTTTCCATTTATGTCCTCGAAATCATGGAGCCGCTTAAAAATTTCGCCAATATCTATATTTTTACGACTTTTTGCTGCGTATCTTATGGATATTCCCTCTTCTAAAGATAGACAGACAATTTGCATTGATGGTCTCATAAAACCAATGGCTCTGGCATTTATTAAAAAACATTGTCGCCTCATATAGGTGACCTTAAAACCGAAAAAAAAAATAATAGAAACTCATCGCCTCCACTGAAGAGACGTCTTCGACTTGATTTAACGTCTTGAGGGCGTTGCTCATTTTCGCGTTCACAAATATGAAACTTAATTAAAATTTCCAGTCATCTTCCAGCTCCACCACACATGCATGCACACACATATAAATGTATGTGTATCTATGTATCTTTACATTACACCTCATCAGTGCGCAAACGGTGAGCTCACAGTTGATGGAGAGACGTGATCAGCATTTTCAAGTACCGGGAAACGCGAATCTACTATGAGATGAGCCCACTCAATCGATTACTTACGTTTCGTCAGGGCACCACCAATTCCTTCCTTTTGCCCCAAGAATACCCATACATTCGTACGCCATTTCTCATGACTGTTTTCGCCTCAAGAATTTACACAGGCATTCATAATAGCATTAGACAAGTCAATAGGATCGACAGTGGAGTAGCGGACGGAATGAGGGGGAACAGCGGTAAGGCAAAACTGCACTTCAACGTTCGAGGCAATTTCCGGTGGTAGGTTTTTTCTTATTCTTTTTTTTTGTTCAGAAATGATTTACAACTTGGGCTGTATGTGGGCGCATATAGTGGGTACTTTGGGTATACAAGCCTCCCACCAAAAACAACCCTTATGAGCCTGCAATGTGTATCAGAAAACGAATAGTTAGTGGTGTTGTACAGGTGAGGTAAGGGTTTTGCTTTGTTGCAGCTCATTTAATTTGTTTGCCCCTCACAATAGGGGGTGGTAGTTGGAACAAGGAAGGACATGCTCGTACACAAAAAAAAACAAAGTAACAAAATCGATGATCGATTAAAATTTTAAGCGAAAGAGCAAGTACAATATACAGAAACACAAATACAAGCTGGAGCAGGTCCTCGTAAAAAAAAATACTTGCTTGCCATTCAATCGGAAAATGCATTTGTAACGTCAATGTTATGTACGAGTATGTTATTTTGTATCTGGTGCTGGCATCGGCAGTGGCACCAATGGACAGCGATGGTAATCGAATAAAGTCTCTTTCGTTTTTGGCAAAGTACTCATACTATTACTGGTACAATGGTCGATTTGATTAAGAACCTTTCCGGATGGTAAATCAAACCATTTAGTGTAATAATTTGAAAAGGCGGTTTTGGTAGAAAAAAAAACAAATCAAAGGATGTACGGGTGATTAAACTATGTATTGTAAAAATTTAGGATTGCACTTTGGCGGTTATTGGGATTTTCAAAAGCTTTCCGTATTACTTTTCAAAGAGACAACATTCCAATACAAACGTGAGCAAACAATTTGAAAAATTTCACTTCCCGTATGGAGTGCCACAGGATGCCATACTAGGTCTGCAACTTATTTGTTTGGTTTCCACATGATTCATAAGATTTTCGTAGTTTTTTTCTTTTATAAAGTGATTCCTTTTACTTGTCTGTACCTAGTTGCCAATAGTTAACTACGAAAAGAGCTGAAAAAAAGAGTACTAGGTGGGGTGAAAAGTAACCTCCTTGGGAATGAAAACATTATTTTTTTCAAATGTTTTTTTATTTTATTCAATATAGTCCCCTTTTAGCTTGATACACTTATTCCAGCGATTTTCCAACTTCTTGATCCCGTTCAAAAAGTAATTTTCCGGAAGGTCTGCAAAATAATCCTCCGTGGCGTTGATGATTTCCTCGCGTGAGGAGCTGAATTTTTTATTGATGAGCCATCTTTTGAAGTTTGGGAAGAGACAACAGTCCGAGGGAGCCAAATCGGGCGAATACGGTGGATGCGACAGGAATTGGAGCCGTAAGTCATTGATTCGGAGCACTCGTGCCGGCTTCAGCCCATCTGGTGTGTAATAGTGGATCCAAGTTTCATCATCCGCGGTGAGCATCCGCGGCACCCAGCGGCAGGATAACTTTTTCATATGCAAAATATTGCCCAAAATATGGCGTGTGCTCTCAGTACTAATCTTTGTGGTATCTGCTAGCTCGCGCATCGTCACTTTCCGATCAGCCAACACTATTTCATGTATTTGTTTGACATTATCCTCTGTAACCGCATCGGAGGGCCTGCCGCTGCGGACTTGATCGGTAGTGGAGTTGCGGCCACCACGAAACTCTCGAAACCAATATTTGATGGTGTAATCTGACAGAGCATTAGCCCCATAATATTTATCCAACTTTTCTTTTGTTTCCTTCGCCGTTTTGCCTCTCAAAAAATCATGTTTTATGAGAACGAAAATCGTTTTTGTCCATTCTCCACATGATGCCAAACACGTCAACAAAACTAAAGACAGTATCGCCCTGAAATTTGGCATGTCTGCCTAAATATGAATGGATTACAAGGCACCATAACCTTTTTTGCAGTAGCAGCGCATTGTGGCGGTCAATGAGGTTACTTTTCACCCCACCTAGTACAAGTTGCCGGTCATAGGCCTTGTTGGCGGCTGAACCACCGGTAGTCGCTATCAGGACTTAAATCACGGTACCATGGGAGTCCACCACCGGATTCGGTGCAGGCCTGACTTGTTAGAGGTAGGCCCCCTTGTGGGAGCGTCATGTTGGCTGTGGTTTAAACCCAAAATCGCGAGAAGGGTCTTCCTATTGGTTTGACTGTGACCTTAAGAGCAAAAGGAGGTTTTAGGTCGGCCTCGACTCATACCAAGGGTGGAACTTGTGCCTCCAACACAGTTCCGAATTGGTAGCAATGGATTGACGGAGAGCGATGGCAAGGTGTATCCTTATGAGGATGTATGGGCATCCCGTAAATTTAGGTCTACACAACAGGCGTTTACGTTGAAAACCAAGAGACTATGTACTGACGTAAGAATTAAAGGCAAACGACCATAGACAAGGCCGTGAGTTTTCTAATTGGGCGCTGGAATTGTTGGCCGGAGATCCGGATTTTGGACAAAAAATCATCATACAAAATCTATGTATCCGCTACTGCTCCGCTTATGGGGTTGGCTAATGTCGCAGATCGCAGAACGCGTTGCGTTCGCAGGCGTTGTTGTGCATTTGCCATCTGAGTAATCCAGGAATTCTTTTTCCTACCTAGTTTTCTTTTAGTAGGAGCGACCGTAGTTGATATTGCCTTCTTAACGGGATTTTCCGGAGATCTTCTTTGAACGTGGCAATACCAGCTAATTCGACTCAAGTTGTTCGATTACCGAATTCTTTATGTGTATGACTTCCTCTAATGTGCATGGATCTAATGCAGTCGCGTTTCGTAACTCCAGTCGACATCCTTAACATTTTCATTTCTGCTGCCTTCATTTTATTTTTAAACGCTTCGTATATTGTCCAGCACTGCGAACCATATGTAAGAGCTGGTCGAACCATCGTGGTGTAAAGTTTTCCCTTCAATTTAAGTGGAAATTTTCGGTCACAGAAGATTCCCGAATTTTCTCGCCATTTCATCCACCCCACACTTACTCTGTGCCTTACGTCGTCGTCACATTTCGCTTCTACGTTAGCGATTGATCCTAAATACTTGAACCTAGTGGTTTTCGGAAGAACTATTCCGTCCAACATTATATCTGGAATAGGATTCACTGAAAATGGGCAGGTCAAATGTTCCGTCTTTGAGCGACTTATTTTAAACCCGTTTTTCTCTAGCGCGTCTTTTCATTTACTTAGGACGTTTTGTAAATCTACGACATTATCGCTTAGAATAACTGCGTCGTCGGCGAAGAGAATCGATGTTACATTTGCTTCGTGCATGCAATCTTTCAAAAGATAGTCTAGTACCACGTTAAAGAGGAAAGGGCTAAGAACGCTTCAATGATGCACTCCGACATTTCTCTCGTAAGTCCGGCGGTACATTTAACAGCAGTTTTGACGTTTCCATACACGTCTTGTATCATTCGTATATACGTTTCCGGTACCTTTTGAGACCTCAACGCGGTCCATATTTAATAATTTTTTTTCTGTTTTTAAAATTTACAATATTTTTAAGATCAGCAGGTAATTCATTTAATACTGTTGGAACGCTAAATTTGAGCTGCCTTTTACCATAGTTATTGTAGTTACAGGGCACTTGTAACATACCCATAGCACGTCTTCTGGTGTTGATTTCATGCTCGATTGTCCTTTGAAAGCGCATGTCACTATAGTATTCCAGTACCAAAGTCATCTTGAAGATATTTTGCACCTCAAGTACCTTAAATCTTCGTACCTTAAATTCTGCCTCAACGCAGAATTTTGGAGGCGTTACCCCAGGCCAGTATTCCATATTTTGGATTCAATCAAGGCGTAGTATATCAGCTCCAAAATTTGTGGTGTTGCATGATTTCTTAGATGCGCCAATGCAAATGAATCCTTCCTTAAATCAGAGCGTATCTTGTTAATTTGCTTGTCCCAAATGAAATGGCTATCAATAGTGACTCCTAGGTATTTATAGCTTTCTACGACGTCAATTAAGTATTTGCTTGATTTAGGGCAGGCATCATTTTGAAAAAATACTCGCTCCTGCGTAGCTTTATGATGTGGACTTCGGATGTGCATCATTTTTGTTTTCGCCGCGTTGATTACTAAGCCATTGTCGTGACACCATTTAACTGCATTATTAAACTCTACTTGCATTAGTCTTGTTGCCGTCTCTAGAGACCTATGGCGCACAACTATCGCGGTGTCATCTGCATAAGCAAATGGAATGCTATTTTTAAAAGTGCGAAGAAGTTCATTTGTGTACAAAATGAAAAGAATTGGACCCAGTTTCGACCCTTGAGGAACTCCATATTGTACATGCTTCTTTTCACTGTAAACGTCCTTGCATTTTACACAAAAGGTCCTGGTGAGTAGGTAATCCTTTATCCTCGTATACGAATCCGTTCAAGCGCTTCCAGTAACTTTGCATGGTTTAGTGTATCAAATGCTTTACTAAAATCCATAAACATGATTGGATCATTGACGCAATTCGCAAACTCTCCAAGCAATTGTCCAGTGCTTTTTTGCTTCTGGAAAGCAGACTGACTTTGGTGGATAAGGGAGTGGTTCTTAATAAAGCTAATTAGTCTACTTCTAATTACATCTTCTAGACACTTTTCCATGACTGGCAGTATGGATATCGGTCAATAATTGCCGATTTGACTTTTAACACCTCCTTTGTAAATAGGTCTAACCACAGCAGTTTCGATCTCTAGGCACACGATCGAATGCTTTTTCTAGATCAATAAATACCATGTGCAGATCTTTTGACGAATCCCGATGTTTTTCCATTAATATTCGCAAGCTTTGGATTGCGTCCATCGTCGATCTTCCTTCCACGAATCCACACTGGCTATCGTCGAGCTTTATGATTTTGCGAAGACGTTCGTTTAAAACTATTTCAACGATTTTCATCGTGTGTGACATCAGCTTGATTGAGCGGTAGTTGTTGCATTCTCGCGTGTCGCTTTTTCCTTTGTATAACGGAACCAAAAAGCTACTTCTCCATTGATTCGGCATAGTTTGTCCGCATTTTATTTTACTCAAGAGTTTCGACAGCCATTCACCGCCGATACATTCCATCTTCGACCAAAACTCTGATGGGATGTTGTCTGGTCCCGCCGCTTTCCCGCGTTTCATTTTTCCGATAGCTATACTTATCTCTTCTGTTGAAAAGTCAGCAACTTCTTCTTCGAATGGATCAGCTGCAGGGACGCGATCACGTCGAAACTGTTTGTTAAGCAGGTCCTTACAGTATTCAAGCCACCTATCACAGATGTCCTTTTCGTTTGTTAGTAAGTGCCCGTAGGAGTCTTTGATGTATTTTGGCGACGTTATTTTCATCGCATTTTTTCGCCTTTGCGCAGCGAGTTTAAAAATATTTGGCACTTTACTATTGTACGACATTTGAACTTCTTGAATAGCTTGTTTTCTATCTGCCAATCGTGAGGATATTTGTTCCAAGTCCTGGTAAAGGTTTTCCGCTGCTGCCGCTCGGGTTTGGGCCAGGACTCTCTTTGTAATGTTTTTAAGTCGCTCATATTCAAGTGCAAGTCGAGACTTTTCGATATCGTTGCTCCGATCACATTTTGTCCACGCTTGAAATGCTTGCTTCTTGTCGGTCACAAGTCGTTTGGTTTCGTCATTCCACCACCATGTTTCTTTCTCGATGTGATGATGTCCTGTTATCGTTCCTAGAAGAGACTTTGCGTGTGTCATGCATGCCTCGTGCATGCTGTTCCACATTTCTTGCGGGCTAAGTGAGTCTGCGATAACGTTTATATTAAGATGTACTTCTTTAGCGCGTGCAATAAATCTTGTGCCTCGTTCTTTCGATAAGTTATACCACCGGCTGCTATAGGTGATAAGATGTCGTTGATGTTTTATAAACGTCGTATTTAAAACAGTGAGACCGTGGGCTTTATGGATGTCTTCACCAGCAGAATTTCTGGTTCCAAAGCCTTTACCGCCATGGCAGTCCTCATAATCTACATTTGATTCTCCAACGTGGCCGTTTAAATCTCCGCCTACGAAAAGCATTTCCGCGATGGGCATATTTCTGAGTAAATTTCCGAAATATGACCAAAATTTATCCTTTTCCGATTGATCGCAACCGTTTTTGACGCGACAATAACTCCGACACCGTTTCGTCCATTGACCGTTCCATGCTAAAACATCTTAAATGACTTAGTTTTTAAATCAAGAAAATGCGCTTTATTTCCGGTATTACACCACTTGGTTTCCTGAACGCACATGACATGTAGAATTCTGCGACGCATTATTGCTTCCATCTCCAAGCTTTTTCAGTTCATCGATCCGACGTTCCAACTTGCAAACCGAAGTTTAGTAAAATTTAGAAACTTCATTTTGCCCGCCCCCGGAATCCGTCGGGCTCTGACACAAGCATTTCTGCTTGCCCTGGGATCACCCGAATGCGTGACAAGCGTGGTGCCCAGCGGGGTAATGCTACAACTTGCCATAATTTCCATGAAGTTTTTTGTACTTTCGTACGAGATTGATTTGACACACACGTATGCTCAATTGAAGTTAGTTGACTTTGCTTTTATCCCACCGGTAGTCGCTTGGGAACCCACTGATTGCATACGAACTTGTGGGAAAATTTTAAAGGTGTTAAAGTGTCACAGGCTCATTTTTGGTGTTATAGTTGTCTGATTGACTGATTCCTCATTTTAGTTGCCTTTTACGACAAGCAGGGAAGCACTGCAGCACTATTCTTTATCCGGTGCTGCACGGTCACGACTGAGACATATACTGATACAATTTATCAGGCATGGAGTTTGGACAAAAGCCTTATTTGATCCAACTCGACAATGGCTATCTCCACATTTTTGCTGTATTTAACTTTTCAAGAATTTGGGGGATAAGCGATCAGGAGATGCACTATGATCTTTCCAATTTGTAGTTTCTGGTAGCGATGTTGCTTCTTAAGACTAGCGTCTAAGAAGTTAACCTTTTCAATGTTTCCACTCGGAACGATCTCAATGTCTATAAGTTACCTCTAAAGCTATTCGAATTGGCAAAGGGATCGTAAAATGTCTTTGCCAATGTTAGGAACATAGCGGTTTATCTATTTCTTATTGCGGAAGTTCGAAGGACAAATATTTAAGAAAACATAAAACACTATGTAAGTATGTATGTTAGGTATGCAAATTAATGTGGAAACCAATTCTTATCTCCCTTTGATAGCATTGCCTACCTCCTATCAGCATGGAACAATACCGTCTTTCTGCTTTATGAACTTCACGCGACAATTTAGTCACCCTAAATACGTAGAACATCTGCGTGGAAATTCTGCGGAATTTATGGCCCAGAATGTGATACTTTTCGCACTTGAAATATAGGTACTCGTCATAAACCTTTTCATTTGGAATCGAAAAGTACGCGAGAAGCTACGAGATATGCTGCTTTGTGGCTCTGCATGTTTGCCGTGTACTCGTACTCAAACACTTTGTACAAAGATTCGTCAGTCAACCATCGATAAGAAGACAAATATGTACATATTTGTATCTACTCTTATGCGGACCTCAAACTCGTACCCCCGAAGCTACATAGTTCTAAATGATAAACAACAAAAAAAAAGAAACAAAATGTTACAAAATAAAGAAACACGCACACTCTTGGAATTCGAAACCGCATCTTTGCGGCATTTGCGAAAAGATACAAAAACAAAAACAAAAACAACAACGTACAACAAAAAAACCGATTTCCAAGGTTGCGGTGTCACTATGAGATTCCATTTATGACAGCTTGACGTCGTCTATGAAGCGAAAAAATGTGTCAGAGAATCAAAGTATGTATCTTAAGCCGCATACTCGCACTCTGGATTGGGTATTTTTCTTTCAGAAATTGGATATTCCTGATACCTTGGTCGGTCATGTCACCCTGTATGATTTTCTGTTTTTTGTTTTCCGTTGGTCGTCTGATTTTTCTGTCTCTACGTGTACGTAGACAATAAAGTTGCGTTGATTTCGATTCGACAAGGAATTGAGGGCTTGCGCTAGGGTTTGAATAGGCTTTGATTCCTTTTGTGCTGGCCAAAAGCGGATGTTGCGCGAAGGTAGGGTAGGTGCGTGTTGTTACTAAAATGTGAAAAGAAAAATCTCACCCCACCCTATCCTATTCATACCTGTAACTATTATAGGGTTAAACTGAAAGTGGATACTTTTTTTTGCAATCGCTGATGTAACCCAGATACTTGCTGGTTCTCGTTCTCGTATCCACCATACATTTTGAATCGTAAAAATCAAGGATGCATATATTCTCCTTGATCCGTTTCAACAGAGTCGGGGATATGGATACTTAAAGTATGTTTGCTACTTCATCATATTTGGCAGAGGTGGATCTCAGTGAGGGTGTGGGTGGGTAACGAACGGGATGGGGTTGAAATGGGCTCTTCACATGGATTGCGGAGGAAGATGGTTTAATAATGTTTTATATTTGGTTTGGATTTTTTTTTTTTTTGTTGGCCCCCCTTTTTACTACTTTCGCCATCGGAATAACAACATTGAAACTACACACCATATACTCGTACTCATACTAGTCGTAGTCCTATCGTACCGTATTCACTAGCTTTGGCACTCTGGGTCGTCGTCGTCGTCTCGCTGTATTTACTCTGAACATTTGAATCGGAAAGGGGATACGGTAAATATGCACACATAAGGAGTAGGAGTATAACATAAGGAGAACATAATCTTTTTTCCTTTTGGGATTATCTTTTAGCTAAAGTATGTTTAGTGAAGGAAGGATGCGGGCGGATGTGTGGGATATGGATTTGGTTATGGATACGACGAGTACAAATATGGATATGTAAAGAATGTTGCTATAAGCAATGTTGAAGCGGTAGTGGTAGCCAACAGCCACCAACTATGGTGCGGGTAGGATGTGGAGAAGGATGTTGTGGAAGTCCGTTTGGTTATTTGATTTGTTTTTGATTTATAGACTTCAAAGGATGTTGCAAAGTATCTCGTTTTTTTTCAATGGCTGGCTGACTGATGTGCCAGAGTAAGGGTATCTGAAGAGTTGTACTGCAGACATATTTGGATCAGATTTTTGAGCTCAACAGGAATGATAAGGTCAAGTAGTTCATAGATGCCCATGAATAGAGTATCCATGCCTATATACAGCTGAGTTCAGAAAGGGATTAGCATACGTAGTCGTACAATATGGATGGTTTTGAAAGTGAATTTCAATGGAAAGAAATTTTCCTAGATTATCTATTGAATATTGAATGAGTGTCAAGGTTGCAAGAAAGCTTAATTCGATTGGGACTTGTATTAAGAACTTTGTAGTGGTTAAGTTCCTTATGGGGTAATTCAGAGAATTATGTATGTTAGTCCTTGATCGGTTGAAATTGGTTTCTTTCTCGTTTGGTTTATGGCTATTTCCTGGTGGCTTTAGAATTACAGGTAGCTATGTCTTCTATCACATTTCACGTCTTAGAAGGAAGACCTATTTCAGGACAAAGGCATTCCCTTGAAACGGATTAGTGCTGTACTATCAGACTTGCGATTCTGAAAGGTGCCGAGATAATAAGAAGTAATTTGTATGTGTTGGGTGAATGCTGCTACGCCAAAATGTCAGGCAGATACGTTGGGATAGATGATACCTCGTGGAGCAGACTCAGTAAACGCGAAGTATGAAGAAGACGAACAAGAACTTCAGAACACTTGATGTATGATAATGCAGGTTACTCAATCTCGCTTCCCAACCCCTAATCTCTGTGACCAACGAAAATGTCATTTTTCCCTATATCTTACTATGAAATACGTAAAGTTTAGCATATACGGACCTGAGTATCAGTATTTCACTTTGCAGATCAGTTGTTTTACGTTTTACTGGAAGCTGTGCTACAGATTGACCAACAGCTAAACCAACAGCATTCTGCTTTTTGTGCACCGTCTACATCGGTGTGTTTTTTTTTAACACGGTCTGAAAGATTTTCCAGGTTCGAACTGAATTCCATAACATCATGGGAATGAAGCTCCTAAAGACTCTATCAAGGAGGAATTCTATGACCTCCTGGATAGAGTCCTTGAAGCTTGAATTAACATATGATGCCAAAATCGTACTTATGAACTTCAATACCAGACTTGGTAAAGAAAATATTTTCGGATGACAACATAAAATGGCGTCCGACTTATTAGCTCTGCCTCAGCCCAGAAAGCAAATTAGTAATCCCAGATGGTTGAACTGTGCTAATCACATCATAGTCGACAAGGAACTAACAAAGCATTCTGAATGCGCATACATTCAGACTAACAAACGTTGATTTTGGGCATAATCTCTACTACTAAGCAGTGAAAGAAGGCTGCGAATGACCCAACTTTTGACGCTTAAGCACATCTCAAATAGCCAGCGACTACAAATCAAACAGAGTGAAAGGCTTTTAAGTCTGTTATCACCCTTATCTGTAGAACAACGTCATAAAAGATGTACCCCAAGCTACAATAGACTAGCAGCAATCTACGAAAATACTCCAATGGTACGATGAAGGTTGCAAGTACTGGAAAACTGGGCACAATATGCACTCTTAAGCATAAGACCTAAACGATTTGGAGTTTTTTTTAAAGGAAAACCAGACAGCTGACTGCTGGCCTCAAAGGCCGGAACGAGCGTTTTCGGAAATAGCGAAGACATCCTAGTCGAATACCAGGATGTTGTAGTTGTACTTAAGCAGACATAGTGCCCACTTACAGTCAATAGAATATTAAGAAACTGAACAAAGACGATCCTATGTCTTGTAAGAACTAACAGTCATATTCCTGCTAGATCTTGCTTATAAGATCGTATCAAACGTAATGTGTGAATGCCTTAAGACACACTAATTGGCAAGTACCAGTACTAGTGTGTCTACCTGCTCTGCAGATTATCCTTAGACCAATTTTCAATATTGGAATACGCAGCCGGCGTCGATATCGGTCGCTTTGATGGGACCGTCATAGAGGTAATCACAATCGAAGAACATGCGGAGCAAGATTATCTAAGACAAAAAGTCACTATTGGCAGCAGTTACTTCGAGCTGGAGTGCACTTTGACTTTGCGAATAAGATTCGGCGAAGACTTACCTAGAAAACTGCTGCTACTTCGGTTTTGCAAAGCAGGTGAGTTCAAGGCTCCTTTCTCGGACGACGAAGTGCATACTCTTGGTTCCAAGTTGGGTCCTTTTCAAGAAAAAAAATTCTTCGTTTATGAGCTGAATGCGCTATATTACTCAAAATAATTCAACAAAAATGCTCAACTCAATCGGATCGTCGAAACCCAGACTCCAAGTTTGAAATAGCAAGGACCAGACCTCTATTTTAAGGACCAAACGATCGTAGACACCAAAGCGAGAAGAGAATGGAAGGGTGGCGTTTCTTAGCCGACGTATTGGAGCAGCAGGCATTCATAATTGTCATTCTGAACATGCGAATGAGTTTGGCAAAGTTGCCAAAACCAGATATGGCTTCTTAACGTTCGTCTTGTCTCTATATTCGGTAAAAAAGTGTGGAATATCAATGTATGCCAATTACTGGGGCATTTTGTCAGATCTACGATGGTTGAATATCAAGTCGATGATGGACTTGCGAGGCTTAAAACCACGTTGATAAGCCCGGTCAGTATTTAGACCGTTGAAAAAGTGCGACACTATTATTACGTTCCTATATTTATCCCTGCATTCTTGTGTTCGGATGTTTGTGGCATCATCTTTTCAGCTTTTGGATCTCCAGTATCACCTCTCCATAGTCTTGATTAATCGCATTTATAGCATTTTTTTTTCCTTCTCCAAAAGCCGGAGTCACCGCTCTCGTCCTTCTCTGCAACATCTCCTTATACGCCTCTTGTTCAGGTGTAAACTTTTGTGGAAACTATTTAACTAGGAGCTTTGCTGTGGTGGTCGGATAACACATGATATACATAGGTATACAGATTAAGTACAACATTTTTGATGTCGTGACCGACAGTGACAGAACTCACGTCCCTATCTGCACCTTTGAAGGGTTAATTTCCACTTTGTTTTGTGTACTCAGACCAACCTTCAACATTCTTAGTCTGCTACTGCATCCCTATGTAGGAGGCTCTCCGTGTGAAATACAAAACCTCTCATTACATCCATACCGGAACCATGGGTTGGGTATGGAATAAATTCATCTGTAGTTTCGGATGCTTAAGGGCTTTCACACCACCATATGACGAGCGATTGGAAAGACCGAAAAGTTGTCTTTGTATTAGGCATACCTACTCTCACCATCTAAACTTGTGCAATTTTGTAACTAAGATTTCGTCGCTACAGCCATAAAAGCTACGAAACCAACAGAGAATGGCACTTATTCGGGGTTGCCTCTGCTTATTTTCCCTATAATTAGTTATTGCCACCACCATTGAAGGCGGTAGCCAAACTCATTGTATACAGTGATTCCAGGAAGATGGGACTTATCACATTCTGCAAGGCTAATGCTCAGAATACATTTTGTCGCAGTAGCAATCATCTCCTGGATTTCATTCTATCATCTGACCCGGCTGTCAATAATGTTGGCTCTCAGCTAGACAGCAAGTAATCGAATTAACATTATCCAACAGGTATGCCAAGGAGATTACTGGTTTCAAACTATTGGAGATCTCCATTTTAGGCCATATGTACATCGAAATCAGAATCCGATACGAGGTCTCAACCTTGTTGAAGAAGAGGAATCCGGAAAAAACCAACTGGACAGGATTTAAGGAGTAGCTCGACGAGTCCAACAGGGAACACTGTTTCAAGATAAATCAAAAGCTTGAGGAAGCTGTTTAGAACCTGAACCAAGTGTGTGGAAATGGCTTGTTTAGCAAGTAAGCAATCCTGCAGATGGCTCTTTGTTTGGTGGAACGCAGATCTGCAGCGACTACGTATGGAACACAGAAAACTTTTAAACAGGTCACTTACGACTAATTTGGAGGAAGACTGTTAGTTTACTCTACAGCGAGGTAGCCCTAGACATGATCGACTAGAAATGTGCTTTCAGTCAATCCTCTCAAAACTGAGAGTGTTGCTTTTACCAGAAGGAGGAAGCTGTCTGGTCTTATCATTCAGTGCTTACAGGTATCACCAAAGAAGTTAAGTATCTGGGTAACAAACTTCTATGGAGCAGACACGTTACGACGAAAACCTCTATAGCGCTGTCGGTCTCGTGGAGCTGTCGGAAAAATACGGGGCCTTTCACCGAGAAGGGTCCTCTGGATCTACACGACTATGATAAAGCCACTTATATACTATGCATCGGCTGCCCGGTAGAATAAGCTCTCACGAAACTACGTCATTGCTGCTTTTACCAGACTTCTAAGAACGGACTTTCTCGGCTGCATGGGGGTCATTCCCTACCACGCTTATCTCCGGTCTAAACGTATTTATGAACCTCGCTTCCCTTGATATTCACATCACCAGCTGCAATCTCAAAGAGCCATCTTCCGTTTAAAAAAATTAGTCTTTGGTACAACACGCACTGGAGCTTTCATGATCCTGCACGCCGGCTGTATTTTGGCTCTAGCCTTATGGACATGCCAGAACTATGCTGCAGAAAAATACGAATTCAACTTTCAATATGCCCAAGAGTGGTTTTAACTAGAATCTGAGCCAGGAAAGTAGTGCAGTCGGGTTTTCACGGATGACTCCAAAATCGTTAGGAAAACTTGCGTCTGTCTTCCAAGCGGATGGCTACCAAACAAATTGTGAAGAACCGGTAGAGGGGTTGAGGCATTTTCATCTGTAGCGACAGCCAAGCTAGTTCGAGAATGCAACACATCACTGAACGCAGTTGGAAGGCTAAATTCAGTAAGTCTTGTCTGTGTGTCTAGTAACAATGGGATCGCGGGTAATGAAATTGCTAGTGAACTTCTCAGGCTCAGAGGAGAGTTTTTCAGAAACTCTCTACTCAGGTCTACCTGCGTCCTAAGTTAAAGCTTCCATTGACAGTTGGGTTTCATATGAGCACAACTGCAGATTGCATAACTTCTAAGTAGTGAGCGGCCTTCCTGCTGTCTATCAGCAGGAAAGACTGCAGGTTGATTACTTGTGTCGTGACGTGATACTACACTTTTGTTAAGCACTTAAATGTGCTGGACATAAGTAATACAAAATCCTGCGACGTTTGCTGAGAAAGTAATGACGATGCCGCGGAGCTATACCTCTGTGTATATCCGGCTTACGCTCGCATCAGGCTGCAGGTACTCGTTGACGTGGTGGGAGCTGGTTGTGTAGGCCCTTGATCACTGAAGCGCTTACTCATATTTCTTTTATTAAAATTAACTTACAAGGAGTACAATGGACTACGAGTAGATTAGTAAACGTTCTATGTATTACCTGCTTTCGTGATTGCCTTTCAACGTCCGATATACTCACAATGCTTCTTCGGTAACTGCATTTGTACATTGTCTACAACCAGTGATCTCCGTCATTGTTGGCTCTTTAGAACACACAGCATACAAGGGTTTCTGCTTCGCGTTGATTACAGTATGATGAGTCTGATTGAATGGTTTTTGATCAGAGAATTCGCAGGTCTTTTGATAAAGTCTGAGGTGTAGGACGCATGTGCTTACTAAGATGGCATTTCGCGCGCTCTTGATTAGCATGTGTAGCTTTCAGAAGTTTTGTCGCTATTGCTAGTGACTGTGTTCAGTAGATAACTAGCAGGTGTAGCCGCCAATTTAAAGGATCAGATCCTTTACGGGATATTGTCAGTAATCCATAGTGTGTCTGAATATAAGCGCTGTCATTAGTTCGCTGGGATTTCCGAAGGTCATTCGGGCTGAAAGCCGAAGAATGTCCATCGAGACACATACACTTAATTTTCCTTCTGGATCGTCGCAACCCAATCCTCATAGCTCTTGCAAAGATTCAACGATTCTCTTATCCGTTGTTGTTATTTCATTGTAGTCAATTCAATGGATCGAAGTGTTCAACTCTTTTGCTGTGCTTGTCAATCAATTCAACGATATGAATCGAAGAAAAGACGACGGGTTGCGGTTCTAGTTTGTCGTCGCTTGTTGACGCCTACGTTGACACGTTTTTCAACATCATAATTCGGCATCTTTCGCTTTCCAATCCACACAAACACTGCATTGCTTCTCGCTGTTAACCTTGTGGTCTAGTGCACGAACTTCGCGGTTTACAGAAATTTATGTATTTTGGTGCTGCAGTTCTACTAGTTATACTTGTCGAACCCTTAACCTACTCCACTTATCCACTTTTGTGTCTGTTTTTTTGTATAGGATTCGAAGACTCTATGACCTTTTCCGGATCAGGTCCTTGTCGTTGTGAACATCTTTATGTCTATGGTTAGGCTTTCACCTAAGCAGCATAGATCAGACGGAAAAAGGCTCAGAGGGTATTGTTATTTACCCTTGGCGCCTTTGCTTCGGTAGCTTCGACACATTCTTTATGATCTCTATGAAGTGAGGCATTGAAATAATAGACACCATTCACTGGGTGATAATTTTGACTGTGAAACGCTCTACAGTCATTTTGTTATTTTTTATGGACACCCTGCCTCGGCTGACACTATTCGAGTAGTACTCGGAGTTATTTCATGATATTATGCGTGTTGTGTGAGCCATTAAGTTCTTTGACTACTGCTTCAGAGAGGTTCAGTTATTTCTGACGTCACCACTTCTTGACAGTTAACGTCAAATCTCCAAAAGATCTATGTACCTATGAAGTAGTACCTATGAAAGACAGAATGCAGAGAGGGGGACCATTGTATGATTAAGCTGAAAGGCCGACGATAGCACCTTTAGGGACGCGAATTCATTCATGTTTGAATGAGCCATGTTGTATGGTTCACATAAGGTACGAATTCTAAAACATGCAACTGTCTATAGACACTTCTTAATAGTCAAACCACGAAAAACTCTAAATGGCTTGATCATACTTCCTTCCATCGCCATTAACAGCAACATGTTCATTCTCGAAATCTCCTCTCAATCGTAACTACGATAACATAAACATTAATTAGAAACTTCCAGTTTCACTTACAATAACTGCAAAAGTGTTTGCTGAAGAGCAATGTACTGAAGGACGAACGTCGTGCAACTTTAAAATCTCCTGCAAATGAAATGTATCTGCAAGGACACTGTATGAGCTTATGCACTTTATTCATTCATTTGCCATCGGTGTCAATGTCCCCACTATTATGGTGTGTGTCCGAATGATGCAACCAGCGGCTGTGTGTAGGTATGTACGAGTAGAGAGCATGGAGCTTGGAATCACAAAATACCCATCACATGCCATCACATTCACATTTAGAACCAGGACGCGATAGAGTATAGAGAATGAAATGAAACTGCAACCACTACCATTACCACTTGCACGACTAACCACTAGAACTACCACTACCACTATCACTACCACTACCACTACCATTCTTAAGTGAAACAGTTTCCTAGCACAAAGGATATGGACTCTTGAATAGAAGAGTTCTGGCATCCATAGAACCCTTTCCATGTATCTGGTCATTTCTTGTTATCTTCCTCCTTCGACTGGGTTTACCTAACCAGCAAGGGGAAGAGCCAGGGACATTTTTTGTGAATGGAAAATCATTCTCAAAAAAGAGAGAAGCACACCAAAAGACCAGGACTTAAACAGACCAAGCAACATAGTGCTCTTTGATATCTTTCTTATCATGTCCAGCAGACGAGACTTACTGTTCAATGTTCATGAATAGGGACTCGTTCAATGAATGCATAACTAGGGAGCAATCCCTTTTTTGCCTTCCTCTCTCTCACTCTCTCTCTTGTTCCTTTTACACATTTCTTTCAAATTCTTCTCCATCTTTTCGAATACGGGTACTGAGAAATTCTTCGTCTCAAACTATGTGAAAACTCGTTAAACTTTGCAGACGCGCGTGGCTGGCTGAATGGCTGGCCCAAAAGCATCATGACCACCAGCATTGTGATTATAATCGCGTATTCCTTTGTGTCCTTCGTGTCCTCTGTGCCTGTTCATAGTGGCAGCAATGCTTTCAAAGAATTGAATTCTCATCATCACCAGGACCACAACCATCATCAGGCAACCAATTCCAATTTGGATCATCCTCGTTGTCCTGGCAGAAGGGTGTAGAAAGAAATTAACTATTCATGTCAGGAGTGCTTTTCCGATGTTGTTAGCGGTGACTACAACTGGGTGTCGATGTTCAATTCGGAACAGGAATTCACATCATTTTGGATTAAACGTCTTTCTAAGCCAATGAATGGATGTTCATTATGATGGATGGCAATAGATAATCTGAATTTGAATTCACAGATGTCTGAGCGAATGGAATTTCTTGTTGGCCTGGATCGTAAGGAATAAAAGGAAAATTAAAAAAAAAATGGAAAACTTTTTGTGGGAGATATTCTTCACTATTTAAAAATGATAAAATTAATTTGGAATAACGAAAAGGGTGATGAAAAAGAGGAAAGGGAGAATATCATTCCATTCAGGGTCAAAGGGAGGAGCCCTGTGGTACCTCATTGTGGTGCGAACATCGACTTATCTGGTTGGTGTCACAGAATTATATTTTGCTATGAATACATTGGCGACTATTATCTCTCTCATCATTGTTGTGTCTCTCCCATCATTCATTTCTGTCTTACTACCTAAGGACATAAAATGGATCGACTCAGGTCATTGTAAATGTAATTAAAAAGATTCTAGAATCGCAACCATAGTTCAGATGAGAAATGGCAATATAATTCCTCTGGTTTAGGAAAGTCTGGCCAACAGAGCTCGTAGAACCACAATTCTGTTTTTCATCTGTTGCGCTTGGGTTAAAGTATCCGCCTCTTCCAAAGAAGACTCTGCTATCTTAGTAGTTGAAGTCACCTTCATTGCAGGTCATGTCATCGTCTGTTAAACGTTGAAAAGGCCAGCTATTGACTTTGAGCTTTATTTGTATAAATATAGCTGTCACGTTTGAGGGATCCTTGTTAAAAGAGCATACACATACAATACATCTCGAACTAGTTGGGTAATGAAGACTAAGCTCGATGTTTTCGGGATGGGACGCCGTGACATCGATCCTCGAAAGACCAGTCAATGAGATACAGCTGTGAATAACCTCAGCGCTTGGATTACCTAAGATTATGTGACAAATACATACACTGGCCTTGCCAACTTAGCTGTTTTTCTTGACATACACGTATATTGTATAATCAGGGAACACCTTTTGCGGTATAAATATTTCTAGAGCTGCCGTGGACGGTCTTCTATCACACACGTTACCTTTTCTTTTAAAAAGTTTAATATTTTGGTGAATAGAGATAAAAGATTTCCAGTAAATGTATCTGCTCGTGGAGATCAAAATAATCACTGAAACTAGCAGACTGGCCAATTTCCTGTAAAGGGGCAAGCCAGCCAGAGTGGATGCACTCAGAAGATCTGATGACACGTACAATGGGTCGAAAGGAGGATTCTGTCTCATGCTTGTGACACATTTCCCAAGTAACCTGATCAAAATCAGTCCACAATCAGTTTCTAGAACTGAAGCTGGATAGAACAAACCGCCGTAACTGGTATGTCACATCGGTTATGAAGAGGCCAGTAATCATACAAGTTGCCAGCTACGGAAAGGTGAAGATCAGCAACTCTGAAGAGAATATTCTCTGCTAATCTTTCACTGGCATACATACCGAACCTTTGGCGAAAAATATGGAAAAGGTAACCACACGCTTGTCAAGACCTTAAGACCAATTGGCCGGACTTCCTTTTTTGTAATTATATAATCGAGTGTTTGCAGCGTAGGCGAAGGAAACTTAGGGAGGAAGAAAACACAGATATTGATGTACGTTGGTCTTAAATGTTGGTAAATTGCAATGACTGAGCAATAGACAGCTCGGCAGTGCATTCCCTAAGCGAGTTGTACGTATTAGGAAAGAATCACGATATTTCAGATGATACTGATGAGCATTCTTAGTTACGGTTACGTGAGGCAGAAGATTTTACGTCTGTGTTCAAGGGTGTCAACTAACTGTGTAACGTTGGCATCACTTATGAGTTTTATCGCACGCTTTCTAATCTTATGCAGCAAGTGCAAAGAGGTCTCTGGGCCACATGACTGAATGTGGGCATTGTGCTCTGATTGAGGCCCGATCAGAGGAGAGAAAATATTTCTTACATCGCTTGAGGAAACCTAGACATTTCGCAGCATTTTTGGCGACATCGAATTTGTAGTCATTCCAACGCAAGTTGTCATTGACACATTTACCAAAAATGGACAGTTTTTCGGTTTCGGGGATGCAAGATTCATGGATAATGCTGCCATTTGGCTTTAATGGCAGCAGACAGCATTGTGTTTTGGAATCATTAAATTCCACTCTGTTGATAGTTCCCAAATGGTTATGCTCTTGATATCAGAACTTAACATACGCTGCCGTTCCCGTTCTACTGCCGAAAAGCAGGGACGTGAATCCAGGAACGAATATGAAAAGCAGAGAGTACTGTCGTCCACAAAGGTATATATTGAATAAGAGGTAGCAGGCTAGATATCATTATTGAAAATTAAAAGGAGTGTCGGGGAGAGAACGGAGCCCTGGGGCACACCAGCATTTATTTTGTGAATATCAAACTTGAAACCATCCAAGACAACTTTAATTGAACGTTCTGAAAGGTAGTTTCTAATCCATTTTCGACAAAAGAGCCTGGTGCCAAACTCTGTCAAATTTCTTAGAAAAATCACGTGCAACTATCTTGCCTTCGCCAGATTGATGTACGCTTTGATTCCACATGCCATCAAATCACCAGTGAACCTGTTGCTATGAAAACCGCACTGCCGGTTGCTGAGAAGTTTTCGTATTTCGAGATATTTCAGGAGCCGACGGACGGTTTATCATAGTTTCATTTATCTTGGAAAGAAGGGCCGTAAGTGCAATGGGTCTGAATGAGGAGAGAGGAGAGAAGATAATTGACCTTTTCTTAAAGGTATGGTTGCCCAGCCCTAATGCTAATTGATGAAAAAGCTTACACAGTGGTTTTGCCAGCGTGAATGAACACGTCTTCAAAATAATCGGAGATATACCATCTGGACTAGCGCATTTGTGGACTACACGAGTGCGAAAGTGGATGATTCGTCTCATAGAATATTAGACGCACTCAAGTGTAGGCATAGACAAAGCACAACTGTGCAGCAAGCTGGAATGTCATTATAAATCAACGTTGGGATGTAGGATGAGACAGAATTTCTGATGTTTTTGACGAACGGCAAACAAATTTTACTACCTTTGGAAGATTGTAGTATGTTTTGCCTCAGTTTTTGGTCGTATTGAAAGTTTGCACGCTTAAGAAAGACGTTCCAGTCGTTCCTGAATTTTTTAATTTTTTTTTCGGTTTTCTTCTGTTGAGTTGGTCTTGTAGGACCGAAAAAACAGTTCTCTCTGACACTCTTCATCCGATGAGGGATAAAATAGTGATAGTGTCTGTGATCATATCAGTTGGGTCGTAACGTGAAAACCCTCCCCGGCTTACGAAAAAAGGTGCTCAGAGTCATTCGGTACTAGATGCTAGCTAGCTAGAAACGTGTGGTGTCATTTTTAGTATAATGCCACTAACAGCACTTAAGGGTCTCATATCACACATAACCATGCATTGAAATCCTAGTGCTGTATGAAAATAGAGGAAATACGAGTACGTCTTAGTATAATCCGCAATGAACAATGATCCCTTGATGGATCTACTCAGAAGGTGGACGGAGCTCCTCGCGATTGTGCTAAACCATTATAATTGCAACAATCACGAATTGGAATGAGCCCTTCTAAGCAACACATTCCTGAACATCAACCGGTCCTCTAGTGCTAGGTTGACTTTAATGTCAGCCATCCGGAATTTTGTCAGCTCAGCTAGAACTAATGGAATAGCCGTTGAAGCTCTTCGCAGCAAAAGCATGGATAGATATAATTATCCATGCCTAAATGAGGATATTTTGACGTTCTACGGGTGCTGGCTTTCGGCGTATATTCATCCCATCGACTAATCGGAGGTTTCTGACAGTGTGAATTGTGAGCTACTAACGCGCAGGAGAGACAAGCCTCACAAGATTGTTGGTGTTATAAAAGCCTATGCGACAGTAAAAGGTGAAAATGTCACATTCGTAATTACGTTTACGTTACCAGTTAAGTGGGTTTGAGGCCAAAAGCCGCGTGCGACGTGTGTGTCGAACATGGCAATTGAGTTGCTAGTCCATAGCTATTCGATCGGGATGAAAGATTAGCAGCACCGCTATTTTGTCTCGGATCAGCTCTTTTTATCAAAATTCAGGATCGCCTCTGGGGGCACATAGCCGTTAAAGCGCATTGGGATAATTAGCCCAGGAGATTAGATTGTTCGTCGAGGTCATTGCTCTAGCAATGTGCCTTCGAATTAACTTATTGACAAAATTGTCCACTCGTATTAGGTTCGCCCTGTTGTATAAGACTTTGTTAGGACATAATTTTATGTAGTCCGACTCTCGTTCTTCTACGATCGAAGGCGAACCCTTAGGCAGGCCCTCTAAAACACCCGAATCTTTTCCATTAAACTTGCTCTCACGTTGAACCACTCGGGACACCCTTTATACCAGCCAGGGCCGGATGACTGCCGTTTAGCAGAGAACTTTCGCCCTTGCATCGAGTTGGCTGCTATAAAACAGTCTCTTTGTAAGAGCAAAAGCACCTTTGGTTGTGGGCAGAGCAGCATCCCAAGATATCTGACTTCATTTCGACAAGCAAGTCGCTGCCCGTGTTGTCTCACGATCGACAACTTTCGCCAATTCTTTCTGGCACCCGCAGAGGCCCCAGGCAAGGGCGTCCTAAAAGAATGGTTTCCTCTGTATGGTAATTTTCAACTTCCAGCCATTGCAATATCGCTTAACCTTATCGAAGTTGCGTTGCAACAGCGTATTAATGACCTCGATCCTTGGACCTGATCTGCACGCGATCAAGTCGTGTGCCTATGCCATGGCATGGTGACGGGATCGCCGATTTGACCGCATCTTGTTCCAGACCATTTTTAATGACAAATTTTCCAATAAAAGTCGCGTCGCCTTTCTTCACGGTGAACTGTCTGTGCCTACTGTGAGTATATCAGAGCGAATGTATAGCAGTGGTTTACTTATGCCCGAAGGCCTTCTCTATATCAATCAGTAAGACACCCGTGCATTGTTTCTTGTTTTTGTTCCACTGGATATTAGATACTAGGTCAGACGCGGCATACGAAATTCATGCCGAATTGATTATCAAGAATTATATTGTATTTTGGTCCTCAACCCACTTAGTCAGGACTTTTCATCACTTTTTCGAAAACGTTTCTGATATTCAGAAGGAGACTTATCGACCAAAGATTCACCGGATTGAACGTGTCTTTACTTCTTTTGGGAATAGGATGCAACCACCGCTGTCTTCCAATGCGGTGGATAATGGGCATTGTTCAAAGCAATATTAAACACCGTGGTGTATATGTCCACCGTTTCTATTGGGAGATGTCGAAGCTCTATGTTCTGTATCCCATTGGTTCCCTCTGATTTCTTACTTCTAAGTGATTCGAAGATCATTTGGAGTTCTTCCTTTGAAATGAAAGGGTGTAGCTCCATTTCGTTGACGATGACATTCTCAGATCTCCATATTATTTCGATGGTTCGAAAGGACCTGATTTTTCAGGTCGCGATTCGGGCCAACGAGATCATTCTCCTTGTACACTTCCTGGAAACATGCCCCAATGGTCTCTACCTACTCTTGCGGATCTTCGACCACAAAGAAGTTTTCATAATCGCCGGCTTCTTTTGGATCTATACCCTGCTGATGTAATTGTTCTTTTAACGTCGTTGGAACGATCTTTAGACATGGGAGGAGGTTTTGATCTTTCCTGCGAAATATTTTGTTTATTTGCAGGAACATGTTCGTGTTGCTGGACCGAATTTTATTGTTCCAATGCAAACTTACAGCGGCCCTGCAATTTTCTCTTATTAATATTTGGAGGTTTTTGATCGACGATTTCAGGTCATGACCTCGGGATTTTGTTTGGTAGTAAACTGTCGTACAAAGTTTTCCATCTCGACAGCAGTCTCTTTTGTGTCGGTGCAGTGCATCAATAGTTGCGTTGCGGAAGGTGTCTTCATTGTAAGTGTTGTACTGTCCGTTTTATGGTCTCGTCCATTTGTTTAATGACACTTTCCATTTGATAGATTCCTGTTGGACGGTGGTTTGGGCTAGTATAAGGAGAGCTCTTGTGTCTCTACGATGGGTCAGAAGGAAAGTGTAGACCCTTGGGTCTACAAGTGGATGGACGTTCACAGAAATTTTCCTATTTCGAACTACGTAGTTGCAAAGTTGTTTGAGGTGGAGGTGGAGTATTCCCTAACAACTGCCCACCTAAAGAGTTCCCAATTTGGGTAAATCATTTAAACATCGTTCTGGCACTGCATTGTGTATCTGTACATATTCACACTTCACACATTAAGTTAACAAAAGTATCTTTTGTTCCATTTTGCGTGAAATCTCTCACTCCGACCGAAAAGTCAAACAAAAAATCACTGCAAATACCCGAATGAATATTTCCATATCACTCAATATTTGCCCATCCTCTGTTCCGTTGTCATCTTCCAAATAAGCCAATTTCGTTTTCATTGATCTTAAAAGTAAACGAATTCACGAAAGTTTGATCCGAGCACATCCCACTGACTGCGAACGAATTAAGAAATATAAATTTCCATCCCTAAATGCCAGCACTTGACTTCCGTTCCGAGGTAACTTTTTTCTTTTTTTCCTGGAACCAACCTACCCACAGCATGACAACTTCCAGGCATCTCTGACAGAGATGGCGTGCCATTATCTTTTCCTATTTAAGCTAACGATGACACAAAAATTACAAACCATCGTGCTACGCCTAAACTCATTTCCACTTGCTTCCGTTCCAAGTGAAAAGCGAGCGAATGTTGGGGGGGGGGCTTATAGATTTTTTTTTGTTGGTATTTCACAGATGTGAAGAATCTGAATCCATGCTGCTGGACGGGTGAGGGAAATTTTCCTCTCAATGCGTGAATACAAGGCACATGTTTTTGTATGTACATACATACGAGCATGTGGGTCCTCATTCTAAGGCAGTCTCACATCCTTAAGGCGTATCTATGGGCGAATTTGAAGAAGAAAAATAAAGGTCCTACGCTCTGGATCTATATACAACTTGTGAGCCCATTAATGATGTATGACAAAGGAATATCTACGAAAAAAGGATTTCTTTTGCGAATCTAAGGATAACAGCAACAGCAACAACGGCAACAAATTAGATTTCCCAGCAAAAAATCACAAAGAACATCCCGAGTACTTATTTTCGTCTAATCCTTTCCGGGCATGGTGCCTTCGACGGAGTAAGAGTAAAGGCGTCGGGCAATTCTCGATCCCCATTTATCATTGCTCATGTCCTTGTATCCTTCTTATGCTCGTATCCTGTTAGCAAAATAATTTCTTCCAATTCCACAGAAAGAGGAAAAATCCAAAAGAATCCTGGCGTTGCTGCCGCCGCCAGTTTTTACTGCCTCGGTTGACTCTAACGTGCGTTTTGTTAAATGATCCCAAAAGCTGCAAATGCGACGAAACAATGACACAACAGTGAGTCAGTTGAAAACGCGTGGAGGCGTATGGCATAGCGTAATAACGAATGGCAAAAGGACGTATGGCATACGCCATGAGAAAGTTGAGGCACGTCGAGTGGTACACTCATATGTACTCCAAGAAAGATTCTGTATACGACTTGACGGGTAGTGAATGTGGTTTGGATGGGTGGCCCATTGTAAAACATGAGCTTCTGCGAAATTCCACTCTCTACTCATCTTACTGAGTACATAGCGCTTGTGTGAATTTGAATGGGCATGGAAAAAAAAACACAAGAAGAAACAGAAGCACAGGGAAACAATGAAAAATTTGAAAATGAAACTCATCAAGTTGTTGATACGACTGCGGGAATGACAACAAGGACACCAGCGTTTTGTGGTGGCGTCTTTTATGCTAGATATCAAGTCGGTGGTGGCGCAAAATTTATGAACCAACCTAATGCGGCCTTATACCCAAACAAATTTTATTGAGTGAGCTATTACTAACGTGGGTAGTAGCTTTCAACTGAACCAAGAGTTTGCATACTGAGAGACTTGAGAAATCTAAAATGAAAACATCACACCCCCAAATCCTTTCTCTGACGTAGATCTACGAATGTTTTCCTTTGGTTGGGCTACCATGACGTTGTTCAGATAAAATTCTTCACGTTAAGTTCTGCCATTGCTGTAAACAACTCCCTGCCAACTGAAAATTTGAAAAACATTTTCGAAAGCAAACATCTTGTCTTTGTTTGGAATCCTCTTGCGAATTGTTCACACCACAAATTCAGGGAAAAATGTAGAAGATTTCTGTACCAGTCTCTTGGTTTCAAGTCCCAAAACTTGCCCTTGTCTTTTAACCTTTAGAATTGATGTGCGTTCGCTTTGTTAACATAACCTGGAACCAGGAACCTTATATCTCCATTGATTGGGTGGTTCATCATATTATTTTATATTCAGCTATGCGCAATATGACACCGCACTATAGTAGATGCAATAGATGGGATAGAGATGCTCAAATAGGGAGTCCTTAAACATCGTCCTCATTAGTTCTATTTGAGAGACAGGAATGGGCATCCGGCAATCCACCATTCCCAATTACTTGAAGCCTGCGCAAACATACGACTAATTATTCCTTATCCTTCCTTATTAGCTTCAACGCTAAGGTGGGTAGCCTGACGGCCGGAAAATTCAGCCTAAACGACCAATCCTCTGACAAAGAAATCAAGCTAGTCGACTTTGCCACTGCAAGAAGCATGGTTGTTGTTAGCAGCAGATACCTACTATGTGTATTTAGATATGGATATTGCTGTCCCTGGAGGGGACATATTTACTTTGTTTTGATGGATGGAAGCGGCGCTTTCAGTTCAAGAAGCGCAAACATGGGTTTGGATTACTACGGTGTTGATGCCAAGTTCTTCACCCATTTGTGCACAACGGAATCTGATGCAGGACTCGTCGTTGACAGCCTATGCATACAATTACCGACAAAATGATTGACCCACATCACCATATTAATACGACAAAGAATGTCACGTAATCGACCTGTGAAAAATTGGGAATTTTGGTGGAAAATTAGCAAGGTATGCCGACTTGTAGAAGATGATCTAACTTACCTTGTAACTGATGATGGCGTTAATGCTTCCCCACACTACATAGATATCTTCAGGGCTATGACTCATTGACATAACTCTTCATATTGAAGGCTAGCAGCTTACACGGCGTACGCTCCTATGCAAAATATGGCCAGAAGAAATCATGATCAGCGACTGGATTTTTTACTGTATTCTGTCCAAACCACAAGAAAGGCAATCCCGCAAACTGCACCAATATACATAGATGTTCTCAGACAGCCACTACCTTCTGATTGATTTTAAAGTTGCTTTCAACAGTGCGATAAGAGATCACTTGTATGCCACTATGTCAAGCTCATTCGACTTTGCAAAATGACGCTAACTAGCACCATCATTCCTGCGAAAATCATTGAGGAGTTAGCCATTCAGACGAGATCTTAAAGAACGGGTGAGTCTAGTGGTGCATACTTGACGCGATGATAAGACGAAATGCCTGGTATCACTAAATGAAAACCGGCTTCTTGGACTGGGACACTTTCGATGTCCTCATACTATATTTCTCTTGTGCATCTCTACAGGTAGGGTTTGTGTCCGTGGCATGCTTTCTTACCTTTTGGTAAAACTTTTGAATCTCATTGCTCGAGTAGCATCTTTCAATTTCCTCGACCGTGGGCTTCATTTTCCTCCTTTTTCCTGGTAGAGCTCGTGAGTAGCTCTCATTTTATACATGAGTACCGTCGTCAAACCAGGAGTTTCGTTGTAGTGGCCGAGTGAAACCCAGTACATCAGAGGCGGCATCTCTGATGGTTTTTTGTCAATATTGCCACTGGTCTTCGATACCTGATGCTGTCGGCATAGGACCTCTTAAGAGATTAAGGGAAAATGAGAAGGAGGACGTCAAACTTCCTCCCATCTTTCCTTTGCGATGTTCGGGATATCCGCAACCGTACCTTGGTTATAACAAGGTAATGGTCCGAGTCGATGTTCGCCCTTCAGAACGTTCGGACATCCATAATACGGGAGGAGTGCCTTGCGTCGGTCACAATGTGGTCAATCTAGCTGACGGTTAATTGATCAGGAGTTCCGTAAGTCCCCTTATGAATATCGAGATGCGGGAACCGCGTGCTAGCTGCGACAATGTTTCGCCTTGCAGCAAAGTCGATTAGCCCGAATCCGTTGTAGTAACTGGTGTCGTGCAGGCTGTGGTTTTCGACAGTACTACAAAAATTGCCCCTTTTTCCTAGCCTAGAGGACAATATTAATATCATAGCTAGGGCACTGATAAAAAGTCCTGCAGAAGAGCTCGTAGAAGCTGCCTTTGGTGTCGTCATGTTGGCTAATGTTGGCAAATTTAGCGTTAATATGGCTTGTTACGAGGCGCTCGTTAACATGCCGGAAACTCTATACTTTTTGCCTAAGTCTGTCTCAAACAACAAATCCGCATCCAAATAGCCGCAGCTTTTGCCGTCGATAGCAATTGCCGTAGTAGATGTCGCAGTTTTTCGTCCTATTTTTATCAGGCAAAACTTCTCGGCGAATGATGCGTAGTTTTCTGGCTAGGTCGTTGTACAGTTCGTATAATTCGTCGCTGAATCTTCTCCTCCAAAGCACGTCAATGCCAATGGGACCGAATATTTTTTGAAGGATTTTCTCTCAAAACGAGTGAGGATATCTTCATCCGCTTTCGATAGAGTCCATGCTTGAGCGCCATAATGTAGGATTTTGATGGTTATACAATATATAGAGTCTCCTTAGTTTGGTGACTTACTATTCTCTTGCCTTCTTAAGCCAAAGCTAGAGCGTTTGGCAAAGGTTAGTTTTTGTTTTATTTCTACGGATGTATTGTTGGCAGAATGGATAGAAGACCCAAGGTAAACAAAGTCCCTTCCTAACTCAAAGTTATATCGGTCGACTGTGGCGTTCTACCTAATTTGCGTTGCTTTGCTTTGAACACGTGTACAACTTTAATTTTCGAAGAGCCAACTTTTCTAAATTAAACAATCTTCTTTCTAAAGCTAATTTTAATTTTCTCTTCAACTCTAGCATTCCCGTTGATGATGCACTTACCTCTTTTTACAATATCATCTTCGATTGTTTTTCCCAGTCTGTTCCTTTTGTACCGCAAAAAAATCCATCGTTATCCCCACCTTGGTATAACAAGGAACTCCGGTCAATACGAAATAAGAGAAATAAACTTTGGCACACCTATCTTCGTACACGTTCTGAAGCGGATTATAATAAATACCACCTTGCTTATACCCAATTTTCAGATCTATGTGAATCACTATATTCCAATTATTTAAGCCGCATGCATAATAGTCTTATTTCTGATCCCAAACGCTTTTTCCAGTTTATCAACTCTAAAAAAAAGTCGGACTGTTATGCCTCCACCATGAAGTTCAACAATTCATCGTCTGATGATCCGCAAAGAATAGCAAACTTCTTTGCCGAATTCTTTAGCCAATCGTTTGCTTGCCACATCCAAAACCCTGATCTATCTTATTTCTCATACTTGAACAGCTGCCCACAAACATCCTTTACTTCGGTGGATATCTCAATGGCATTAGTAGATGAAAAGATAGGTAATCTAAAAAGTGAATATTCCGCTGGACCTGATGGTGTACCCCCCATAGTTCTAAAAAAGTGCGCCGCCTACTTGGTAAAACCTCTCACTGCCTTGTTCAGACTTTCCTTATCTCAATGCGCCTTTCCCCATTCCTGGAAAAATTCATATATAATCCCTCTGCATAAAAAAGGCTATAAAGATGAAATCTTAAATTACAGACCTATTGCGAAGCTCTCCACAATACCCAAGCTCTTTGAGAGCATTATTTATGATGCTATGTCTTTTTATTGTAAACCAGTGATTTCAAGAAACCAACATGGATTTGTTAAGGGCAGGTCCACTACCGCTAATCTCATTGAATTTGTATCAAGTACTCTATGTGCATTAGAAGATGGCAAAGAAGTAGATGTAATAACCACCGACTTCAGCAAAGCTTTCGATAAAGTCTCGCATAAAGTAATTCTTTTAAAACTTTGCGCCCTTGGATTTCGATCAGATTTCGTTACGTGGATTTCCTCATACTTAGATGATAGACACTACAGTGTCCTGTTTAGGTCTACATTATCTAAACCTTTCAAAGCCACCTCGGGTGTTCCCCAAGGAAGTCATCTTGGTCCCTTGTTATTTATATTAACAATTAATGATGTTGATACCATCGTTAACAATTCTTTTATCTCCATCTATGCTGACGACATCAAAATCTTCCGTCACATATTGTCTCCCTCTGACTGTTCTCTGTTGCAAGATGATCTCAATCGATTTTCTACTTGGTGTCTTCATAATTTTCTTGAGTTAAATGTTAACAAATGTCAAGCTTTAACTTTCACTAGAAGACGTCATACAACTCTTTCTCGTGCATATTTCATCAATAACGAGCTTGTTCCTAATGTGACCGAAATGCGCGATTTAGGCATTATCTATGATAGAGAACTGAACTTTCGCTCTCACATAGATAGCATTATTAGTAAAGCCAATTCGACTCTTGGCTTCATTAGCGCTGGTCTAAGGAATTTGACGACCCATATGTGGCCAAAGCACTCTACACCACATTTGTTCGGCCCCTCCTCGAGTATGCAAGTCCAGTCTGGTCACCATATTATTCTGCGCAAATTGCACGTATTGAATCGGTACAGCGTAGGTTCCTTCGGTTCGCATTACGGGGACTTCCTTGGTCTGACCCATTCAATTTACCCCCCTATCATAATCGACTGAAACTTATTAACTTACAACCCCTCATTACGCGACGAGAAGTTTGTGATATAGTTTTTGTCCATCAGCTCTTAAATGGTAACATTGACTCTGAGGCTCTCCACGAACACATCTCCTTAAATGTTAATCCACGTAATCTAAGAACTGTACCTCTCTTCCGAGTTAATTCCCACCGAACTAATTACGGATACCATGAACCATTATCTCGAATCCTTCGCGAAGCGAACAAATTCCAGTCAATCTTTGACTATCACCTGAGCAAACACTCCCTTAAGATTGCCCTTTATTCCCTTCGCTCTCTACCCCCACTCCACAGGTCTAACAATTAAATTTTTAGTTTTATAAGTATAGTATTTAAGTTCAATGCTTGTATTAAGCACAATAAAGCTGTCCGGGGTTGACCCGGGCCTAAATTAAATTGTCCTTTCTTGTTGACAGGATATACTTGGTTTTGCACTCATTTACACTATTTTCATTTTGGCAGCTTTCGTTTCAATACTAGCGAATGCACCGCTGACAGCCCGTTGAGTTCTCCCAGTTAAGTTGATATCATCGGCGTACGCTAGTACTTTTGAGAGATTGTGCCTCCAGTGTTAGCTTGTGAGTTCGGCACAACTCTTTCAAGTATGTTGTTAAAGAAGTCACATGATAGGGCGTCACCTTGCCTAAAACCTTTTTTTTACATCAAAGGTCTTGGTTAAGTCGTACCTACCTTGAAGGAGCATCGAGCGTTCTCAATCGTCATTCTTCACAGACGGACGACTTTGGCAGGGATGCTTAAATTTAACATGGCTCGATGAAAAGATGTTGGGTATCGATTTGAACTTCTTGAGTTTTATCCAGGATCTGCCGGAGTGAGAAGATCTGGTCGATTGTGGACGTTGCTGCGATGAAACCACAGTGATAAGGGTCAATCAGATTGTTGACGAAGTTTTTCAGACGTTCCCACAATATGACGGAAAAGATCTTTTACCTCCATAGTGAGTGCAGTTGAGATGGCTTCCTTTTGTGTGGATCGATAGGCATGCACTCTTCTGACCGGATCTGAGAAATGAGTTGGTGTATTCTCTCCACAAAGGCATTTCCAGCAGCTTTGAGTACCTCGGCCGGTAATCCGTCAGGTCCAGCTGATTTGTTGGATTTTAGCTTAGATATTCCTATCCCTACTTCATTTTGGTCATGTGGGCGGAAGTTTTGGCTACCAGCGTCTATATTGAATGGTCTACTCTGCTTGACAGCGGGATGTTGGCCTTCTTCGTCGTTATTCAGTCTCCAGAAAAATTGTTTCCATATTCTCAGCACTGACTGTGACTCTAGTACATGGTTTCCTTCTTCATCTCTACAGGCTTTTCTTCCCTTGACACTTGACACTGAAACTTCCGTAAGTTATTCTTGAAGTACAACGTCTCACTATCTTCGATCGTGCGTTTCCCTTGCTTTTTTTCTTCACCTGGCCACTTTGTAAGTTTCTTGCTGCATGTGCTTACTGCTTTTCTTCGTCAAGCCAAGGACGTCTTGGTTTTGATCGGGTGAAATCCAGCACATCATTTGCGGCTTCTATTGGTGCACGTTGCCACTGGTCTTCGCACTAGGTCCTGCCAGCATAGGAGTTGTTGAGAGATTTCAGGATACGTTATATCTTCTCACAGCAATTCTTCTTTGTTGTGGCGCATGGGAAATCCGCATTAGCACCATGCCTGTAACAAGGTGGTGGTCCGAGTCAATGTTGGTGGCCCGAAACGTTCGGACGTCCAGAATACTAGAGACATGCGTTACGTCTACCACAAAATCATCAATTTGATTTAGCGTTGGAAGATCCGGAAACCGCCATGTCCCCTTTTGTATCTTGTGCTGAGGAAACCGTGTGCTTGCTATGATGATATTTCATCCCGCCGCATAGTCAATAAGCCTAAGTCCTACCAAAGATGTCCTCGTTTCGTATTCTAGCGTTAAAATCGTATTAATACTCCGGACATTGGCCATATGTCTTGTACAGGATCTCGTGGAAACATTCTTTGGTGTCGTCGTCCTTGTCTTCCATTGCAGCATGAGTGCATATTACTCTTATGTTAGCAAATTTTCCCTAATACGGATTGCCATAACACGCTTCCTCATGTGCCGGAAGCTCAAGACTTCTTGTCTCAGTCTGCCGCATATGACAAATATGCATCCGGATAAGCCTTATCCCATCCCATCGCACTTCTTATATCTGTCAAGGGCCTCTGCTAATTGTGTGGCTGCACGTGGAATGTTAAGGGTCCGACCATTCCACGTGATTGTCCGAATATCGTCAACAGCGATTCAATTTTTTTCCGAGGCCATTAGTTGGTTCGCCATATCTTTATAATCTCTTCCGTATAGGGAAGCCAGTATAATGCTACTGGGCGGACATGCCCTTGCCCTTTTAACTGGCATAAGTAAGCGTTCCAGATTTCTTCCCCACTGGATACGGCATAATTTGACGACCGCTTAAAAAAAGGTTCGTGTCGATTGGTCCAAAAAAATTTTGAAAAAACTCGATCGCAGTGCTTTAAAAGACGTCCATGAGATCGTGACAGGAATATGGCATATGCATACGAACCCGGATCTAAATGACAGTCGATTGTATGGTTCTTTCAAATCCGCCTGAAGAAGCTGTTGATGTGTTTTGGAGTTACCACGTTCGGAATGGAAAAAGTGCTGTGTTGATCTTCATGGAGAATATTTTGAAAAACAATAAAACCGTTTTCGGTGATAGATATTTGCTTTTACTTGTTTTTCTCAGAACTTAAGTAGCAGCCTTCGTATCTTCTCCCTCAATACATGACTTATCTAGAAGACGTAGACGTGTTTTGTTTAGACAATTACGGTGGCAAGGTTATGCTCTTCTGTTTCTACGTCCTTGTTGCACATCTCCTACAGTCATAAGGTGTTTTTTTTTTTTTTTGACTCTGCAGTGGCTCGTTAGGATACCGGTTGCTGCGTATATATAACCCCTAGAAAGCTGTAAGAGGTTTTTTGCTCGTTTGTGGGAAGAGGTTGGTAAAAAGTGTTTGCCTTGCCTGTTAACTTCAGTTGATTTCGGTAGATTTAGTCTACTACCTGCTTTGGGTATAAACTTAACCGCTACTTCCTTCCAAGTTTTTGGTATGTAAGCCCAGGCATGACTGGTTTTGAAAATATTTGTGTAATACCTTTTCTGAGGAGTGCTGGGAAGACTCTATCTTCACCAGGGACTTTGATTTGACATTTGATTTTGCTTTCATGAAAAATTTCTTTTGACCTCTTTGGCTGGTCTGTTAAGCATTCCTTGTGGTGGAAATTGGAAAATGGGTGTCGGCTAAGAGCTGGAGCGTCTGTAGACCGCTTTCCATATAGGTGAAATTCGGTTTTTAACATTGGTCCGATTTAATTTGTGTTCTCCGTTGATAGAATTCTGTGGGTACAAGCGCTGCTTCGAATGTTAGAGAGACTTTGTCAGAACTTTTCTCATGATTCTTTTTTAGATCTCTTCATTTCCCAGTTGCATTTAGTATGTGTTTTAAAGTACTCAGCCCATTCTCCATCGCGTTTCGCCTTTCTCTAGGCAAGTCTGATGTTTGGCAGATTTAATTACGGCGTTGAGACTTTCGCAGCCAAGTTCTAAGCTGTCAATGTCTCTTATTCTTTTATAGCAATTGACTGTGGATTCCATGAGTTCTGGGATATGCATCCCAATCATAGATCTTAGCTGTCTATAAGATTCGGAAATTTTGGAGCCCAAGAGGATGTCGAAACTGATAATCGGACAATCGGTCAATGAGGTCAAGGACTTCTTCCCTGTCTCTGTTAGGTATTTCCATAGTTTCGAATCTCAAGATTATTTTCGAAAATGTATTCTAGAAGAGACTAATCTCTTTTGCTGATATTTGAGCTGCCCTAGTTTGTATGATGGACGTTTGCATCACATCAAATTATTAGCTGAAGTCTTCTTCTGCCACAGTAGTCCGTGACTCCTTGCAATGGCAGAAAGTCCAGGCCGGAGGAGTCATCCGCTTGGTAGTTTCAGCATCGGTCTTACTGCATTCAGTGGGTAGCTCAACTATTGCTGCTGTCATGCATGAATTGGAAGAGGTATTATATTCTCATTTACGAGGGGCGTTCAATATATTCTCGGTATCGATATGAAGGGGAAAATGCAAAATCAATTTAAATTGTTTTTATTTTTCAATATAATCTCCCCTAACATCAATGCATTTGTTACATCTTGAGATAAGCTTTTTTAAACCCTCAAAAAAATAAATTTCCTCTTTCTCTGCAAAATACCCATTTATTGCCGAATTGAGTTCTTCATCATCCGAAAATCTATTCCCACGAAGACATTTTTTCAAATCCGGAAACAGGAAATAATCACTAGGGGCAAGGTCTGGACTATAGGGTGGCTGTTGGATTTCTTCGAAACCACAATCTCGCGCAGCAGCCTTAGAAACTCGCGCCGTGTGAACAGGAGCGTTGTCATGAAGAAGCAACACACCCGCTGCGAGTTTACCCCGTCTTTTCTTTTTAATTTCCTCCCGCAAATTATGCAAAGTGGAAGCGTAGGATGTGGCGTTGATGGTTTCACCTTTTTTTTTGTACTCAATGAGCAAGATTCCCTTTGAGTCCCAAAAAACTGTGGCCATGAGCTTCCCGGCAGACGGAGTGACTTTGAACTTCTTCGGGGGGTCTGTTCCTTTTTTATGCCACTGCATGGACTCTTATTTGCTTTCAGGGTCATAGTGGTGGACCCATGTTTCGTCCCCAGTAACAATTTGATCCATAACACCGTCCGCGTTCTCACTACACATCTCCAAAAGCTCTCTACAGCATGCGATTCTCATGCGATTTTTCTGAGGCACTGTGAGCATTCGTGGCACCCACCTTGCACTGACCTTTGAAAGGTTAAGATGGTCATGAAGAATGGTGTGAATGGTACCAATTGAAAGCTTGGTGATCTCTGCCATCATTTTCACCTTTATTCGGGCATCCTCAAGAACAAGTTTTTCGACTTCTTTGATGCTTTCTCCCGTACAAGCAGTAGCCGGGGCGCCGGAGCGTTGGTCGTCTTCAATGCTGTCTCCGCCTCTCTTGAACTCACTTGACCACTTTTGCACAGTTGATAATGAAGGTGCGGAGCCCTGGTAAACAGCCACCATCTCTTCATGAATAGTTTTTTGACTTTTTCCTTGCTTAGTGAGAAATTTAATTACAGCGCGATGCTCAATTTTCACCATCATCGTCGTCTCAGTTGCCATTATGATTCTGTTTAACTAGAGATAAAACGCGAATTAATAATCACATTTATATGAAATTTTATATGAATGCACTAAAATAATAGTATTACTTGATAAATAAGTCAATTTATATATACAACCACAGCTTCACCCCGATACCGAGAATATGTTGAACGCCCCTCGTAATACAGTGCAAGAGGTAGGTCTTTCTTCATTTATGGAATCATAGAGTAACCCACCTGAGAGGCCTCTTATCCGGTCCTTCTATGTGTGCTGCTCCTTCATATAGGCTACATCTGGGTGATCCTTACTAAATCTATAACCTAGTACCGCAGATACGGCTTTTGCTTGCTGTAGATTTACTTGGATGCACCTTAGTGAAATAGCAAAATCTATTGTAGGGATATGTAGCGATTTTAGACATTCCCTTTGCCATTACCGCTGAGCATGAAGTTGATCGTGAACAAATGCCAGTGAGCCGTGAATGCAGTGCCGGAAGTTGTCAGCGAATTATCCGACATTCGGCGAAATATCTGCGATCAAAATTTTTAAGTTAACAAACCAAGATGATGCTCTGTAAAACCAGAATCCTTTCAGTTTTCCCCTATGTCGCTGAGTGTCGCACGATAATTAGAAAGGCGAAGCTGATTTTGAGGTCCTTTGAAAGACAAATACTTTATCGAAGGTTTTATGTGCGAGAAGTATGCTAGGAGGAGAAGCTACAATCCTGAACACGTTGAGCTCTACTAAGGTGAGGGCATATGTAGTCCAAAAAGTGAAGATAACTTGGTGTGACAAACTGATGCTTTCAGGCTTACGCTTCGTTGTTATGCGTCATCATATGTGTGTTATGCCGTGTGGAAAGAAGGAGTCGCCTTATAAGCAAATATAAGCATAATTGAGTCAAGAGAACACTAGTCATCTGTTGAAGATACGAGTAACTTCTCAAATTGCTGCATCATAATTTCTTGAAGAACCTTCCCTAATACGAGTATCTCCAAAGGACTTCCGTCTATAGCAACAGCTATGCTGACGACTGAATTTACTAGGAATGATCAAATATTTTTGCTTAATTTCTCGTACACAAGGATTCTCACGGCTTGAAACTCCGAAACCCGAAAGACTGAAGTGAAGCTGCTAGTTCAAAAGCTAATCAAACAGCTTTTCATTACTTTCACCGGGAACAAGCAGATGTATAATACATGCAATCATGTCTAAAGCGGACTCATGTACTTCAAAACCCACATCTCAACCTGCAGCATCTACCAAAAACCATTACAACGTCTACAAGTACTCGTATATATGATATGACTATTGCAACTTAACGACCAAGTTTCACATGTGTACTTTTATTTAATGGCTAGTTCAGCCATTCAAGCGTTCTACTCCCCTACCTAATAGCCCTAATGAAATGCGTTTTTCAACACAATTTCCATAACTGCGAGTGCCTGTTTACCTTACGCCAGCTGCAATAACAACAACAAAAGCAACAACAAAAACATCAAAAACAGAACATAACTTTCAGCTTGAAGTCAATAAACAATTCACCAGTAAACAACATACAGATGAACTTTCCAGCACTTGTTCAGTATCCAATGCTCAATACTCAGTACCCAACACCTACTGCCACCACTGTTCCTAGGTGCTAAACTGCGGTTCATTTTCCAGTATCAAGTGCACAAATTAATGTGGAGGCGATAATGATCCCATATTGCCACTTCAACATTGACGCCGATGACCGGATCACCCTACCACTCCGGAATACGAGAAATTGCCCTCGCTTCAATGAACTCGTCTGCAATTCGTTTAGGTATACGAGTACTCCAAGTTCTAGCCAACTCAGATCGGCCAGTTACTAGCTATGTGGCTACAGCGATCCAATTCATTTGTTTGCCTAACAACATTATCCTTTCAGCGATGGTGGTGTATCTCAGAGGGAATGAGGGCCGAGTAGGTGCTATTAAATTGAAATTCACGTAAAATTTTCCACATCAGTACGCACACTAGTACGAGAATAATGGGCTTCGGTCATTCAAAGTTTGAGAGCAACAAAAAAAAAAAAAAAAAAAAAAAACACCGACAATCCAACCGAACGACGAGAAACTCATTAGGGCAGGAATCATGTATTGTATGATGGTGAACCATGGTCCAGGAATGTGCAGGAGTATAGCAATTTTCAACTTCAATTTGAAATAGGTGTACTCTTCATTTCTATGCGGTTTTTGTCCCTCCACCAGATACCACTACAATTCTCATCGGGCCCCCAACTGTCCACAGTCCACTGTCACAATCGTACAGTGGAATCTCCGGTGCTAGATGAAAACTTTATTACACCACTGGCATGGAGCAACCAGTCTGTGGATGGTCGACACGCATTCAATTGGCCGTCGCTTTGTTTTTGAAAAATGACTTTACCGCAATACGCCATTAGTAAAGGACTTCGCAGGACACACTGGTGGACTTCGAATATGTAGGTACTCCAGTTCGAATTCATCCTCATCATAGTTGCGCTTGGGGTATGGGTGATGATAGGTTTCGCATTCTCATTTGTGACCACCACATTGATTTCTGCGAGCAGGGAAAACTTGATTGCCATTAAAATCCTGCCCTGCCTCCACACCACAAACTGTCAGACTGGGAACTCTAGCCCACTGTAAGCGTAATTATTTCTGCTCCATTTATTGATAATCGATTTTTCTTAAATATCCTTGCCAGCAACATTGGCTTTTGCCTGTACATATCATATTATGTATGTACTTCTGTATACGAGTGTATACCTAGTACAGTAGTGGGAAACTGATGTGTCCATCGCATGCTTGGCACGTAAATAGAGAGAAGTGGAACTAGAGCTATTTTACCTTTGCTATTTGTCCTTCTTATCTGCGGGCGGACGATGTTGAACGAGGACGATGTAGAATATCCGAGTAGACCGTACCATGAATGAATGGTGGTGCATGCGACGGAGTCAAATTCAAAATAGTTATCGGACAAGACGTCAAACGAAATTATCCTTATTGTAACTGCTTGCCAGACCAGGCTGAGTGGGAATAGAAGAAGCACTGTGGGAACTAACCATCTGCATCCAGGAAGGACGGAGACTACAGACAGGATGCAGATACGGATACGTCAAAGGCAATATTGATTTTCCACTCATTGTGCGTAAGTGTTTGTATTGTTGTTTTGTGCAATATGTCTCCGATTTGGTTCTGTTCGTATGTTCTCTGATTTCTCGTTAGTCAATGTCCTGGTGCTTTTGCTGTTGGGGCTGCGCCAGGATCTGATTATATGATAAACTTTGAAATTGGAAATCCTTTAATTGAGTTTCCCATGACACTTGAAGGTGAGTATGGAAAATTAATGGAGAAGATTACATTGGTGCGGGTGCTAGGTAGAATCAAACGGACAAACAGAAAGAATAGATAGGAGACGCTTTCCTAGAGTCCTCTTGCAAATTTATGCACCCAAAAATCCAAGAAGTTCTTGACAATAGTCGTTCATTTGGGTGCGAACGTCTTTGGCATTAGTACTCATACTGATACCGGTCGATCAATAATACAAACTTTTCAGTG
Source organism: Volucella bombylans (assembly GCA_949129095.1). Taxonomy (NCBI): domain Eukaryota; kingdom Metazoa; phylum Arthropoda; class Insecta; order Diptera; family Syrphidae; genus Volucella; species Volucella bombylans. Next base: position 197,050,400 of record OX422141.1, on the reverse strand, counting down.
CGACATTGGAGGGGGCCACCATTGACAACTGAAGAGTATTCCTTCCTCTTGACAAGTATTAACTTTAATTGGAATATTGCTGAGTGTATTGGGGAGGAACTGAATGACCAAGCACAACGATCGGCCAATATTAGTTTTGAAGTTTTCAATTTCCGAAATAGAAGTACTCGTTGGAGATGATTTTTCATTTAGAGAAGTAAACTATGAGTGGGTAGGTCACTGATGCAACCCCTAGTTGTGATTAGACTCAGGAAAGTCGTTACCATAGTACCGAATAGTGGTGGAAATGCTGATATCCTCCAATAAAATACAAATGTCATAGGATAGTGGCATACTGTGTTGTAGGTGGCAGTTTTGTAAAACGTTTTTCGATGTACAAGAGAGTTTGGGGATGAAAATGCAAATATTTCATCTTGCCAGGACACCCTAACATGAAGAACAATGAATTCCGATGCTATCGAAGCTAATCAAATTTGAACCAGTGTTCTAAACCCCTGTAAAGTGAGGTTCCGGTTTACGAAGGGGAAATATCAAATAAATTGGTTGGAACCAAGCAGTATTTTGGGTTCTCCATTTCTTACCAATGGGGTTCTCCGTTTATTATTTTTGGCCTTGTTACTCCTAACATTGGTTTAAGGAAAATGTGACGAAGTCTCTGAATGTTCACTTAAAGGTATCCTAATGAGAGATACATCCGGAAGCAGTCGTATGAGTCTGCCTGCAACATGAAGAGTCATTCCGCTTACGGTTGTGCTCTTACAGGCCCAGGTGTGAATGGAAGCCTTAAAAGGAAGTCTCAAAGCGACTATGGGTCGTAAGAAGTCCACATTTGAGCCTTGCTCTGGAAGTTCATCATAAATCCCATTGATTGTATCATGGAACCAAAACTGGGCTCGGTAAATTCATTCTTCTGATCTCGTTCTTTCTTCAATAAAGGTAAAACTGGGTGAGTCTTCATATAAAAGCGTAAAACAGAAAATCTCAACGATGTTCCGTAGTTGCTCGGCATTGCATATCAACGATCAATCTAACCCTCCTAAAAAAACTCACAAATATCACCAAAATCCCCTTCATCTGAAATGAATGAAAATAGTACCACTGTGGGTATATTGCCGGTTGCAGAATTAAAGAAAATGTTCCAACGTTCTATGGGAGAATTATTGGACGTAAGACTGAAAGACATGGCGACTAAGGCCGACATGGAAGGAGTAAGCGCGGAAATTTCTACTTTGCAGTAAAGCAATAAAGAATTAGAAACCCAGCTTCAACAGATGGAGTCTTGCTCGAGAGACAAGTGGAGTTTCTTGAAAAAAAGCCAATGAGAAGAATCTGGTTATCCAATTGCAATCGGCAGATAATCCTCAAAATCCGGTTGAGAAAGCTAAAGCGATTTGCTTGGATGTTCTGCAAACGAATGACAGCTCTAAAATAACTGCAGCACGTCAAATAAGTTCTGGGAGTAAAACTGCTAATGTTATTGTAGAAATTGCTGTCCATGATGATCTTGTTGGTGTGCTTCGAGCTAAATCCAAATTGCATAACACTGATACTTCTATCCACAAGGATTACCCAGCGGCATCAAGAGAACGCAGAAGCTAAAAGCCGACATAATTTCACGAAACAAGGGCATAAAAGTTCAAATACGAGGCGAAACTCTTCAAATAAAAGAAAAAAAAATTTATATTGAAACTGACGTCTGATCCTGAGGATGGTTTTTTTGGTATAAGAATTTGCGGCCCGGGTCAACCCCGGACAGATTTATTAAGCTTATTGCAAGCATATAAATACTTAAAACTAACATTTTCACTTAAAAACTACAGGGTGGGAGCGGTTAAAGAAAGTTAGGACGTGAGGTATAGGTGAAAATAAGTATGTTCTTGAGGGAGAGTTTGCTGAGATGGCAGTCGAAGAGAGGCAGAATATCGTTAACTTCGCGAAGCATCCTAGACATTGGCTCCAGGTGTCCGTAATTCGTTCTGTGAAGATTGAGCCGGAAAACTGTCACAGACCTAAGATTGCGGGGATTGGTGTTAAAAGAAATAACTTGAAGTAAGGAAGGACAATCGATATTACCTACTAAAATTTGATGAATAAAGAGAATGTCGGCAACTTTTCGGTGTACAGAAAGGGGTTGTAAATTTATAAGTTTCAGCCGGTTAGTGTAAGGTGGTAAGTTTTGGTTATCATCACAGGGAAGACCACGTAAAGCAAACCGTAAAAACCTGCGTTGAACAGCTTCTATCCGGAGGATGTGAGTTCTGACCAAACTTGGCTGGCATATTCAAGAAGAGGCCTAACAAAGGTTATGTAAAGAGATTTGGTAACATAAGGATTGGAAAACCCCTTAGACCAGCGCTTGATAAAGCCAAGGGCAGAGTTGGCTTTTATTATTATCGCAGATAACACCTAAATCACGCAACTCATTCACTAAGGGAACAGGCAGATTAAAGATTAGATAGCAATGAGGTGAAGTAGTAAGGCGTTTACGGGTATAAGTTATAGTCTGACACTTATTGACGTTAAGCTCAAGAAAATTCTTCTGACACCAGGTACAAAACCTGTCTAGATCTTGCTGCAGAAGTAGGCTATCTGAGGAAGATGATATATATCTAAATATTTTCATATCATCTGCGTAAACAGATATGTATGAATTTTTAATGATACAAGCAACATCATTAATGGTCAGAATAAATAATAAGGGGCCAAGGTGGCTGCCTTGGGGTACACCAGAGGAGGCTTTAATTGGGTCAGAAACCATGGACCTAAATAGAACATAGTAAAGTCGTTCACTTAAATAGGATTGAACCCAAGTTCTAAAGTTTATTTGAAAACCAAGAGCCTTTAATTTTAGAAAGATTATATCATGAGAAATTCTATCAAAGGCTTTGCTGAAATCGGTGGCAATCACATCAACTTCATTTCCAGATTCCAGTGCACATAAAGTGCTTGATACGAATTCCGTTAAGTTGGTGGTCGTAGGTCTGCCTTTGAAAAATCCGTGCTGGTTTAGGGAAACAATAGATTAGCAATGGAAAAACATTATGTCATAGATAATGCTCTCAAAAAGCTTAGGTATGCAGGACAACTTAGCAATTGGCCAATAGTTGGAAATATCGTCTTTTCTACATTTTTTATGTAGGGGAATAATAAACGACCTTTTCCAGGGTGAGGGAAATAATCCCTGGGTGATAGAAAGCTGAAAGAGAACTGTAAGAGGTTGGGCTAGATGCATTTGACATTTCTTTAAAAATATAGGCGGAAGATCATCAGGGCCAGCAGAATAATCATCTTTGAGTTTTATTATTTTATCTCTAACTTGCTCTAAAGTTATAGACACCGATTCCAAAGTTGTTTGTGGGCAGCTGTTTAAGTAGGAAAAGTAAGAATGGTCTGGCTCTTGTTAATGGATGGCGAACGCTTGGCCAAAAAAGATTGCGAGGAGATTTGCAATAATTTGGGGATCGCCCGATGACCTATCAAGAAAATTTAGAGATGATGGATAGTTATCCGATTTGCTTTTAGTTTTGATGAACTGAAAGAATCGTTTGGGGTCGGAAATGAGTGTGTGGTCCATTCGGTTTAAGTAGTTGGTATAGAGAGTTTGGCAAAGTACAGAGAAATTTATATGGGCAGACTGGTAGTAGAAGAAATCGGTGTCGGAACGCGATTTTAAGTAAGAGTACCAGTGCTTATTTCTCTTGTTACGAAGAGATCGCAGCTCCTTACTATACCAGGGTGGTGACGATGAGGGATTCCTTTTGGGTAAAAAAGGCACAGATTGGGAGAGACATTTTAAAATTTCGGTATAAAAGGATGCAAGAGCATCGTTAACCGTAAGGTTAGGGTTATTGTAGAGAAAGTTAAAATTGACCATACTGAGGAGGTTGTTCAGTTTGGCGTAGTTAGAATATTCATAGGAAACGGGATTAAGACCATTGTCATATGTCAGCGTAAGAGAGAGGGGTGGGTCGTAACTATACAACTTAGAAAGCAGATGTTTACTTTCTAAAACGACGCAGTTATCTGTATCAGTGGCGAAGACTAGGTCGAGTTGTCTGCCGATGTTATTGGTGACACCACTTAATTGATATAGACTAGAGTCAGTTAGGCAGTCGATGAAAAGATTTTGTTTATCAGAGGTAGGATTTGTTGCAGTATAGTAGCACTGATCAGTCTGAGTCCATAGAAGCTTAGGTAGATTGAAATCACCTAAAAAAATAACAACGTCATTGGGATCAGCAGCATTAAAAATGCAGTCGATTGCATCAACAGCTAGCTGGTAACCTTGAATTGGCTGAGAGGGGCGAATATAGCAGCAACAAATATAGAGGTTGCGTTTGCAAATAGGAATTCTCGCAAACGAATTCAAAGAAAGCAGTGGACGATTTTTTAAAGGGGTTTAGACTCGAAACGAGAGTGTATGGCTAGAAGTACACCACGGCCATATAAATTCTCCTCTTTATCTAGACCATCGTCACGGTGTAAATCGCAGTCTTGGGAAAATAATTCATTATTTATAATATCAAGGGTGAGATTTTTTTCTGTATATAAGATATACAGCAGAAATCTTAGTTCGTAATCCTCTTACGTTTTGATAATACAGGAACAGATATTTGGGAGGCTTCGGCAAAGAATTGAGTGGTGTGTTAGGAGCGATGGTAGTTTTTGAAACTAGACCGTATTCTCTGGAGGTATAAGAAGGATCTACAGGGTATCTGTGTGAATTTCGGGTATTTGAATACCTAAATCTCAATTTAAATAATGCGACTTTTCGATTAGCTACTCCCAACGTACATTAACTGCAATAATTGGGACATTAATTTGGAAATATTTGAAGAACTTATAGCACGAGAAAGGAGCAGCAGTTTAATGGTGGTTGGTGACCTGAATGGAGGAATTGGAAATAAAGATGGAAACGAAAATCGAATGATGAATGATCACATTGTCGATTTCCAAGTTGAACATGTTCCGTTTTCGGACCACCTTCATATAGTTGTGACTTTTGGACTGATTGGCGTTGGAACAGGAAGAAAGCAGACCTATGATGCTATTGCCTAAACTTAAATGGAATCCGGTTAACGCGACAGAGTATCAAGAGAAACTGGACATATATCTTCGAGGCCAATACGTATGGAACTTAACCCATGAAAGCATCTTATTCGATCTCTTCCTCAAGGAACGCTAGGATAGACTGTACGGCTCCTTGGTTTGACCTCGAATGTCAAGAAGCCAGGCAGTTATCGTTTGCTTCGCTAAGAGCATATCGTAGTTCAAACGAGGGTTATTTCAGAAACCTTTATTTGCAAGCAAACAGAGAGTAGAAGGCATTGTTTACACGGAAAAATCAACATTTTTTGAAGCAGAATCGAAGCGACTAGCCCATTGCCAGAACGCGAGAGAATTTTGGAACTTGGTTAGGAAGCTGAATGGCAGGAACTTAAACATTCATCTTGGACTATGCTTTAATCTTCTGGCAACGCATTTTAAGAATTTATTGGCAATTGGTTCTGATGGGATCCCAGCCGAATTTTATAAATATAGCACCACAGAGTTCGTCGATAGACTTACGCTTATATACAATAATGTGTTGGAAACAGGACTGATACCGAAACAGAAAAAGGAAGTTTGTCGGAGCTATCTAATTATAGAGGCATATTCTTCTTAAATGCTTGCAACAAAATCTTCACGCTACTTCTACAGAGATCGGGATCAACTATAATAAGCTCTTGCAAGAGTACAAGACAGGTTTTAGACCCGGCTATTCAACGATTGACCATATCTTTGTCTTGAAAAGTGTTGCGGATTCATTTCTCAGCAAAAAGAAGAAGCTATATGCGTTTTTCGTTGCCTTCAAGTCAGCGTTTGATGAGGTTGATAGACAGGCCCTATTCTACAATCTCTAGTCGTATAACATTGGTATGTCAATAAAATTTGGCAGTGTCATGCAAAACTTATTTATTGACACAATAGCGGTAGTTTAGAACGGTGAAGGGGAGTCTGAGTGGTTTAAAACTGAATGAGGCGTCAGACAAGGTTGTACTATGAGCCCTAGCTTGTTTGCTTTGTTTATTGATGATCTCGTAAGCTGTTTACCGTGTGGCATCGATCGAATACGCGGGTCACGTCACATAATCAAGGCACTGCATCTTCGCAGACAACATCGTGCTCTTGGCGTCTTCTTCTGATTCATTGCAGCTAATGATCAACCGGATTCCTTTATATTGTGAGCTTTGGAATCTGGTAGTGAATTTGGAGAAATCAAAAATTCTGATTTTTAAGATTTCCTTAACAGAGAGAGCAGTATATTCCCAACTTAACCACAATTTAGAAGAAAGGAATTATGTTCGAGATGAAAATAGCGTCGATGAAATAGCAATGATGGTCAGGCTACGGTAAGAGCTGATACACCTAAACTTTATTCCTCACAGAGAAGATTTACCCATCTTGCGTGAAAGAGAATATATTATCCACTTCAAGGGTAAATGTCCTATTTTAAGAGAAATAAGAAGGAACACTTTGGGGTTCGGACGGAGAACGAAGTTAATCTCTTCTAACGAGAAGTGAAATCTAATGTTTTCATTCTAGATAAAGGCAACAGCGTCACATCCTAGATTGTGCTGATTTTAGAGCCATCCGTGAAGACCCTTCTTCGATATATTCCGTTCCTCACTCAAATTCTGGCCGAAACCATTCCTTTCCACAAGGAAAATGGTTTTCATATTTTCTCAGGGGTTCTGGTGTCATTGCATCATACGTCAAGCCCATAGGATCAGAGTCAAAGGACAGTCGACAAGCAAGGGTGTGTTGTACCTAGATCACTTCGTTTTAAATGATAAATTGCTTTGAGAACATAGACCATGATATGAGTATTCGTCCAGGGGTCTAGAGCAGATCCAACAGTGCTAGGTAACAGTTTTTGGAGTGAGGATAACAAATTCAGTTTTGAGAGGATTAATTCACAGTCCATTTCTAGTGCAATATTCATCGATCGCCTTCAGGGCTGAAAGTGCTTTATAATAAACGGTCTCAAGGTGTGAATCAACAGAAAGGACAGCCGCACCATTCGAATTTGCCTGAGCGAATAGGTTAAAGCTGTTGAGATCGTTAAGCAAGAAGTCGACAAATATGCACCACAACAGTGGAGACATGAATCCGCTCTTCGGGTAGCACTTTATCATGCGAGGAGCTGCTATTGTAGGTCCCTGTCTTTCGAAATGATCTATTAGTTTGGGATCGGATTGCATGGTGTTACCACGTGTTCAATTTGAGCGAAGGTAGTTATGCAAGTGTCAGAATTGTTTGGTTTGGTTTGCATACTGTTTTTCGTTTCAGACCACCAGCAGTCAAAGGAAATAGGCAAACTTGCTTCCCTACTTGATTACTTAACAGTCTTCCTAACATACAGCCGTCACATCAAGCTTATTTTGTTCCAGCCGGGGAGTTGAGATTCGAAAATACTAATACGAAGGGCTAAAGCTGCCACCAACAGCACGCAGAGGCTTAATTTTCTAAATTTCCTGGCATCCACATGGTGATAGCATCTTATCGGCGTTGCGTCACGCGTGTTACGCTCCAATGAAGCCCTCGTGTAAGGATGAAAACGGCAACTTCTACAATCAGCCAGCTAAGCGCCGTATTCAACGAAACGCCGAACCGTCATATATCGTCATTGTGATGGGGGATCTGAATGCAAAAGTAGGCAACGACAATGAAGGTTTCAGACATGTGATCGGGAAGTACGGCCTTGTCGACCGAAAAGACAATGCTGATATATTTGTTGATTTCTGCAACTCCAACACCTAGTCATAGGAGGCACTATCTGGGTTTCAGTTGATAAGCGGTCATCGGCCATTTGGCGATCAGTCGATGTTTCAAAAGTTGTCTTTTAGATGTCCGAAACAGACGAGGAGCCGACATGGAGTTGGCACCACTGGTAGCTACTGCACAGTTACATACTGCGTTTGCTCAAAAACTCCGCAATGTCACCAGAATGCCTTACCTAGGGAACATAGACCGCCTAAAGACCCCCTCAGTACGCCAACCACTAAGGGATTTGTTTTTCGCTAGGAGTGGAAGCAATCAGCAGCTCACTGCCGACAACCATCCAAGAACATTGGAACGATGTGAAAAATGTTTTCGCATCTAGAGCGGAAGCTTCTGGAGCCACAGAAGCAGAAGAAGCAGCGAGCATGTGTAATAGCAGAACCGTTTAGAGAATCACCAAAGAGCTGACCGGTGGTCATCGCTCTAGCCAACATCCGGTGAGAGGCTTAATTGGTTCCGTACCCGTTTCGGATGAGGAGCATCTCAAGCGATGGAAGGAGCATTTTGCTACGGTTCTTAACCATATATTCGCCAGCGATGTCCACTCAAATCAAACTGAACTGCTTGAAGCAAAAATTTCCCGAATTCGCACATTCACTCTCAGTAAAGTTGAGATCGCTACCGCGATCAACGCTCTGAAGAACAACAGCGTTAGGACTAAGTGGTATTTCCACAGCTTCTCTGAGCTGCTCCAACAATATCAGCAGAGCTTTTAAATCCTCTTGTTGAGAGAGCTTAGGATGCAGAAAGTTTCCCCCCGAAGAGTGGAAGAAGGGCTCTTTAAAAAAGGTAGACCAAATCAACACCCTGCGGATCATTATTTAACAGTGCGTTGAATATCGGTCATCACTTCACTTCCTGTTCATTGATTTTGAGAAGCCGTTCGACGGAATTCAGAGGAATTCGAGATCCAAAGTGGGGTCCGACAAGGTTGCGTTCTATCGCCGATACTTTTTTTTATTGGTGATTAGCGATTTGCTTCGCTCAGCCTTTTCTACTTGAAGCAAAGGAATTTGTTGGACTCTTACATCTCAACTCAAACATCTGGACTATGCTGGCGACGTCTGTTGACTCTCTCACAGTATTATGTATCTGCAACATATTACAGCAAAAGCGGAGAGAGAGCCAAATGTCCGCACCAACTCATCGACTTAAATTAGCATTGCTGGACAACCGGTGGAGAGAGTAGAGAGTTTCCAATATCTTGGGAACATTGTCTCTACAAAAGGTGGAATAGAATATTGCAAACCGAATCGGCAAAGCAAAGTCTGCCTTTGGAATGATGTCCATGATATGGCGAAGCAATGCAATCAGCACTTGGAAGGTGACCGCTACTATCACAAAAAAAATCTGCAGTGGATTGGTCATACACTTCGTAAAGGCGATTGTTCCATAGCAAACTATGCGATTCAAAGGAATCCATTATCACAAGATGGTAGAAGAACGGGTCGGTCGAAAAATACGTGGCGCAGAACACAGTTGAGGAAGAGTCACGTTAAGTAAGTAAGTAATATGACCACTCTGGTTTGTCATGTATTGATATGCAGACCGACATGCGTTCTTTTTAGTTCTAGTAGAAGGGGGTACACGTTATTGCCATGATTTTGTTCCGTCCGCTTTCAAAGTCTATCAGGCTGTGTCTATCATGCGGTTTATGTATGCCGCAGCGCTCGTTCTTCCCTATTTTGTCACTATGGTCATTCTCGGGATACTGCGCAAAGTTTCTTTTTAGAAATTCGCAAACGCCTTCCTTGGTAACATCGCCTTTTTTCTATATTGAGACATTCGCACATATAAGGCTGATGTTAGTAAATTTTGCCCTAATTGAGGCCTTTAGCCGTCATTCGTATATATAGCTTTTTCTTTAAATCTGATGCCAGTAACCAGACAAAGATTGTTGTAAAATGAAGAAAACATAGTCGCCGTTGTGGCCAGTATCGAAGAAGACCCAGAAATGTCGATTCGGCGATAGTCAGCTGAATTGTGTGTCGCCAGAGAGTGAACCCGGCACATTTTGTGGTTGGATTTCGGCATACATTCTGCTGACGCCAGAATTGAAGCCGGACTACCATAGACAATGCCGTTCGCTAATTGGGCGCTGGAAATGTATTTTGGGTTTGGAAATTTTTGGCTCAGCGGTTATGTCAACAAGCAAAATTGCCATTAATGGCGCATTTAAGGATGTAGCCGTAACGAATATTCGACGTTAGTTTGCTAAGTATCATATGGGCGATCTTAGCCTTGAAAACGAACCACATGGGAAACCAGAAACGGTAATTGGCGACAATGTCTTAAAAGATGCGGGACATTGCACATAACATATGAATATCTCCCATAACAATAGAATCTCGAAGTGGGTGCCCCATGCACTGAACGGGGACAAATCAGCAGTCAATTATGCGCTAAGCATTGTTACAATCGCCATAGTGGATGTCGGAGTTTCTGATCGTTTTCTTCTAATCGCATTTCTTGGATGGCGGTTCTTTGAGCCTTATAAGCCTCCAGTATGTCGACTTGGTGTTTTAGTCCTCACATCGTTATCCCAGTCATCTTTGCTGCATGGAGCTTCAACAATTGAGTCAATCTTACCAGAAGTTGTCTCCATAACAATTTTGTTTTTCTTTCGCATAAGCCAGTGAGCCCTAGGGCAATGGGTTGTTTGTGTTCCAATCTTGGCATTTATCTCTCACGGTTCGCCCTGATGTTTTTTCCCCAACGGCATCTTGTTATGACTATGATTACGGCCGATTAGGTCAAAGAGATATGCCGTATCTAAACCCATCGTTAGTCCATCAGTTTATAGTTATCCGATAGGCACCACGAGGAGGTTTTTGTGACGTTTATATCCATAGTATCCATAGTATGAATGTTCATGGTGCCTGTGTATTTTGAGGTTTTCTAGGTTTTGAGGCACAGTGCGACGTTACATTCGCCCCTCCTAAAGGCCCTAACTTGCTCATCTACATGCATTTAAAACTCCATCAGTTTCGTCGCATTGAATACACTCTAAACAGTGCTTCGGGCAGAGCCAAAGTGTAAATAGACACCAACGCTAAAGTATCAAAGTACCAAAGCGGTCCCTATCCTCTTCTCGGAATAAATTACCCAATAAAATTGTCCTACAACATTACTGTGAAATTTGTTTTCCATTCCTCTGTTGTAGGACTGTGTAAATCGACGCGCGATTTCACTCTTGCCACTTAAGTGTAAGTGTCCCCCCTTCCATTCCCAAATGTTTGCACGAATGAATTTTATTTTTAGAAAAAGATCTTCCTTTCCCTGTCCCCGGGGGTAATACTCGTAAAGAGCATTCTCATTGTCCAGCCTTAACCCTAGCAATCGCATTGTAAATGGTTGTCCACTTTAAAAGGCCGCCACAAACTACAACCGAATTTCAGTATAACGAGTATCTGTATCTATTGTATATGTGGACAGTTGAGTACAGTGGTACAGTCGTTCTATTAGTTAGCGCTGTAGATAAATTTCAATTAAAAAAATAATCCAATTTTGGAAAATTCGAAATTGTTTTGTATTTGGTGTTTTTATTTTTCGGTTCCGAATCGGTTTAATGCTTTTGCTGGATTCTAACATACTCGTAGTTTCGCCTGATATTGTTTTGAGTCAGCCGGCCGGTCGGTTCTACAATAGATACAGAGAGAAATCTCCGCACAACGAACATCTGCTGCGGCAGATACGAACGATGAGTACATTTTATTTGGGGCAGACGAGTGGTTGTTGGTACCTACTGGAGCTGATAGGAATATTTTTGTGGGCGTCTTGTTGGAACTGAAGACTCCCCAATGAATTAACTCGAAACGAAAATAGCCGATAATTACCAACTGTGCTGGAAAGATTTCGATTTCGATTTCTCTGTCTCAGGTTCTGCAAGATATTCGTATTTCATCGAGTTTCTATCCGAAATGGACCGGATCCGCTTTCTAGGGCACGCCAACTCGTTTGAGCGTATTAAAGCAGGCGCCCACGACATTAAAGTCAGCCGCTGCAACTGCCGCCTAGCCGTTTTAATAGTCGACGTCGTCGTCGCTCAGTCACATGCTGTGTGTGTCTGTTTTATTGGTTGACTTGGTTGCTCTGTGGTGTTTATTCACCTGAAAATGTATCTGAAAGATTGAATGTGAGACAAACTATCAAAGGGGAAAAGCATTCAGCCCACACAGAATGCAACCAAAAAACAACATTTAATTTGCAACATTGCCTTCCCCTCTAGGTACCATACAGTCTACAGAACACATAAAGATACACAGAGACTCCGATCAGACATATGTAGATACTTGTACCCTCCGTGTTTACATAAATTTATTACCAAAACTGTTAAATGATTTTTTTTTTTACTAACCGACACTTTTTGTTTCTTCTGTTTCAGAAAAAACCAGCAGAAACGGTGAGTATTCAAAAATAGTTGAACGGAATGCACTCGGACGTACACGTTTATGGGATAGTCTGGGATGGTCTGGTATCTGGGATATGAGACCTGAGACTGGCAATGGGAATCTGAAATCAGAAATCAGAAATCTGGGAGAATCTCCTCACACCTTGTGCGTTAGCTCTTTGAACTTCGAACAGGCGGCGGGTGATGGGGATTTTTATTACTTTTGAAACGCATACGAGTAGTGTTACGTTTTGTTTAGGTTTCGGCAAAAGGAAACATTTCATGATGTTGCTCCCTCTGCCGGTGATGGTGCATGGGGTGGGGTATGGTTAGGAAAATAGATAATCATGCGGATGATGTGCTTTCGAATGAAACTAATGTGTTCTAGCTGCGAGTTAATACGTCTGTTGATGGTAAAATTATGTTCGCGATAGAGAATGAGTCAATCGAATGGGATATTATGTATCTGAGTGTATCTACAACACCGACATCACGGGATTATGGGGCGGGATGGCAATACCTACTCGTACTATGTAGTGTAGTATGTCTGAGGTGGTGGTTTAGATGGCTTCCGGAAAATTGAGCAGCCATCAAAGTTGCACATCGTGCTTTGAATGGCATAATAAAGAAAACGGTGAAGGCAATACAGTATTTTCTAATCGCGTGTGTGCTAAGAGTATAAAGAAAAGGCGTCCCGGAAGGTGGTTTATGGTGTTGGGTAGGTGTAACCTAATTTGTTGCAGTTATTAAGCTGCTGGAGGGTTTAATAGATTCTGTTCTTTTTTTACGTTGTTGCTGCTCTGCTGCTTACTGTGTTGCGCAGTTTATTTGGAGTGATTCGAGTAAGAGGGTTATTAGGCTCTGCGTCGTTGATCTACTTGAAGGGAGTTTTTATTTTTGTAGATAAAGGTCTTGCTTTAGGTTGCATGGTGTAAATTTGAAATTACTCATTGAAAATGTTACTGCTGTACTCGTATAGTAAAAGTTATGATTTTTTGTAATGGAGAGAACCTATTAAACGCGTTATTATTGGCTCGTTGTTCGTGTGGTTAACAAGTTTAATAAATTTCGAAACAAGAGTTCATGATTAAAGGTACTGGAAGGCACCACCTTCAGATGGTGTAGAATCTTTAGAAATTTGGATTTGGCTGGCGCTCAACTCGAATGACCTTTTAGTCGAACTCTTCACTCATTTATCATATATTACGGGAGCGCTCGAAGGGTTTGTAGGTCTGCATATCCAAGTGGATCTAGTAACTCAAATTTCATGTAACAAGTCTACAAAATAATAGCGATTTTCGAGATGATTCCCTTCTTGCTTACGTAATTCTAAAGATTCAGCTACTGCTTCACTAAAACACCGGTTGGGTCCCTTCGGAACCCACTAGGTAAAGTTTGGAGCATGTAGGTTGTTGCGTGTAAGCGAACGCCTCATGGGAACTCACATTAAGGGCAAATTCACTAACATAAGTCTGGTTTGAGATCATGCTCCTATAGAGGATAAGGATGACAGCTTAAACACGAATTATGTGACCTCCAAGATCGAATGTACTCGTATGTGTGTGATCTAGGAAATCTTTACACTAGGTCATCAGTCAACAATGTAATCCCATTTTTAGAATTTGTTGCGGGGCGTAATCTCAACCTCCATAAGGTTATCCCCGAATTAATTACCCGTCAACGAGATTGATTATGCAGCATGAATCATTTACCCTGGACGAAGACAACATAGAATTCTGTTCACCTGACCTAAATGAAGTTAAGGGGCTACATACCTTCTCAACTTTAAAAAAATACATTTTTTTTTGTTAATATTATTCTTTATACTTTTAAGAATATTTTGCATTTTGAATTTTTGAAAAATTCGCATCCATTCGAAAGATATTCTAATAAATGTGAGCGCTCCCGAGCGGTCGAGCGCTAGACAGGTATACGGTAAACCTGCTTGGATATCGACAAAGAGAATTACAGCATGTTGAGGCACGCAAGAAACTGGCTGAGTGCCATTTTGAGAATGGCTCCACTATAACAGGCCTTCTCTGTCATAGCCCAATTGCCATCAATATATGCTCTGGCATGCTAGGCTCAATCAAAGAGTTAAAGTGCGTTAAGGCTGATTTTAAACCAAAAGAAAATAGTGCAGCCTTTATCTTTAAAGAGTGTGATGATGACAGTGTGAACCCAGAGACAGTACTATGGGATGAACCTTCAACGCTATCTTCAACGTTTGCCTTTTCCGCTTCGGCGTCGAATCGTGCGAACTATATGGCGTATAAACGTTCGAGATGTAAAAGTAGTCCAGGTACATGCTTCTTACTCCCAGATACTGAAGGTGTTTGGCTACCCCCTGATGGATGGACAGATACGGGAGCCCCATGTATTCTCCGCCCTCTTGACCCTTAGCAGCTGTCTAACGACTCAATTCAGGTAGAAAAATATTTTGTCGTTCATTCCACTGTGGTTTCTTAGAGAGTACAGTATTGAAATTGTGATCCTCGTGATATTTTAATACGGCAAAATGTTGAAATGGCGAAGTAGTGATCGGAAAGGTGCCCGAAGTCAGCGGAATATGCATCCGAAGAAAAAAAAACCTCCAATAAGACCAGATCGAATGGAAAGCGAAACAGCTTACAAGAGTGCAGCGCCGAAAAAAATCGGTGATAAAACTATTGAAGTGTCGTTCGATCCGACATTTTCGTATTGTATTCTGCAGTTTGCTACTGTTTTCCTCGGGATCGCCGAATGTGTTGTTTGTAGGAAATGCGGTGGTGATATTAAATTCTTGAAATCAAACATCCGTGGACTTGGATTTAAATTAAAGGTTTTTTGCACAAAATGTGACGAAAATATAAATTCAATACCTTCGACGCCGGTAGTAAATATGGCTTATGAAATTAATAGGCGCTTTACTTTTGCCATGCGTCTCCTTGGAAAAGGCCTAAGAGCGATGAAACTTTTCTGCGGCATCACGGATCTGCCATCATGTATCGCGCAAAAATCTTTCGATGCTGTTATGGACAATATTGAGGAAGCTTCGATAGCCGTTGCTGTTGCATCAATGAAAGCCGCTGCTCAAGAGGAACTGCAAAATAGTCGTCAATGTGAGAAATTGCAATTATCCAATAACGCAATCATTGTATCCGGAGACGGTACATGGATGAAGAGAGGATTTTCTTCGCTGTTTGGTGTTGCAACTATCATCGGGCATTTTACAGGAAAAGTTATTGACTATCTGGTGAAGTCTGCGTATTGCAAGGAATGTGAGAGCCATGAAAAAATAAAGGGATCAGCAGAATATGAAGCGTGGTTCAATAATCACGAAGAGAATTGCTCTTCAAATCATAATGGTAGCTCTGGTAAAATGGAATGTGATGCTGTTGTAGAAATCTTCAAGAGATCAGAAGAGCTACATGGTGTAGTATATGAGTATTACGTCGGAGATAGAGATTCAAAAACATTCTCAGCAATTCAGAAGTGTAAACCGTATGATGATCTAGAAGTGAAAAAAAAAGAATGCATTGGCCATGTGCAAAAACGCATGGGTACCAGACTTCGCCAAGTCGTAGCCGCCAATAAAAAACCAAAATCCGCAAACAAGGATCCTGAAGCATCCACCTCAAAGCACGAAAGTCTCAGTGGCCGTGGGAAATTGACTGTAAAATTAATAGATGAGCTGACAATTTATTATGGATTAGCTATCAGAAATAACATTGAATCTGTGGAAAATATGAAAAAAGCCATTTGGGCTACTTTCTATCATAAAATATCCACAGACGAAAAACCTGAGCACTCTTTCTGCCCTCCAGGCAACGATATTTGGTGTGATTGACAGAGGGCCTTAGCTGAAGGCTCATTAGATAGTTATTGTCATAAATCTCCGTTACCTGAGGTTGTTCAAAATGCTATCAGACCTATCTACGAAGTATTGAGTGACGATAATTTATTAGATAGATGCATGGGTGGACTTAGTCAAAACACTAATGAGAGCCTCAATGCGAAGATTTGGATAATTGCCCCTAAAACTTCAGCAATAAAATCGTCAACATAGCAAGTAGCATTGCAACGGCTACATTCAATGATGGGGCAGAATCATACCTGCGCATTTTAAAATTACTTGGGGTTACGATTGGCAACGAAGCTTATCGTTACAGCATTGATGAGGATGCTAATCGACTCAAACTTGCTCGGATCCAGACAATGGAGGTAACAAAAGATGCCAGAACATCCCGACGATTGAGTAAACGGGTAGAAACATCGAATACGACAGAGAAGGAAGGTTTCCAATATGCAGCTGGAATGGCAGATTAAGCGTAAGTTGATAAGAAAATTAAATTTCCCTGAAATTTCCACGCGCAAAACTTTAACCGTGTTTTTCTCGAAACACGTTTTTCCAACCTTGTCGCTGTGATATCTCGAACAGTTTTTAATATTTTTTGATGCTTCCTTTTTTAAAATGTTCAAAAAACAATTCTCTATAGTCTGTCGAGCCATTTTTTTCATTTTCCGTTAAATAATATTTTTTTCTAACGATAGAAGTACAACATTTTGGCGCAAAAACTCATGTTTTTGTAAAACCGCCATAATTTCTGTAAAAAAAAAATATAAAAAAAATGGCTCGACAGACTATAACGACAGTAT
The DNA here is from genome assembly GCA_949129095.1 of Volucella bombylans. Classification (NCBI taxonomy): domain Eukaryota; kingdom Metazoa; phylum Arthropoda; class Insecta; order Diptera; family Syrphidae; genus Volucella; species Volucella bombylans. The sequence goes on along the minus strand of OX422141.1, from coordinate 197,033,548 downwards.
TACTTTACAAGATGCATTTGATTTTTTTCAGATCCATTGAGTTCCGGTGAAGATATCACAGCGACAGTGAGACGCCGTTTCTTGGAGACCTAATTAAAAAAAAGGCACTATTAATAAAAAAAAACAAAAATCTATGGACTGTATTTTAGAGTTTAAGAATAAATAAACTATATGCACTTTACTTTTTTTATTTATCTTTATGGGAACCCTATTAAAAAAAATCCTGAAATTTCACTATTTTTCCTCGCTGAGAAGGTACTCGTATGTAACCCCTTAAGTTAGCAATATCGAGACTAAAGTCTAATAAAGTTACCGGCAGAGACAGTCAAGTGGAGATGACCTGTTTAGGGAACTTTCACCAGCTCATCTGGAAGAGGAAAGCATGCCCGAAGCATGAAATCTCAGCATCGTTTGTCCGATCGAATTGAAAGGAGATCCTTAAATTGTCTATAAAATCTTTTCTGCCTTATATCAGTGCGGTTTCAGACTAGGAAAGTCCACCAGTACACTAATTAAATATTCACGCAAAAGCAGATCTTGCAAAAGATCCGCGAATTTCAAATCGACGCTCACCATCTATTTGCCGATGAGCTGTACAACGTCATGTCTTGTTTTGACATCCCTGCCAAACTCATTAGGCTGTACAAGATGACTATGTAGAAATTTCTCTGCTCCATTAAGGTCGGTTATGAATTAGCCGAGGCCTTCACTGCCAAGAAAGGCTTTAAACGAGGCGAGGCGATGTCATGTCATGCCGTAGAACGAATCGTGCAAATTCAAAAGGCAATCCTTGATGTGAGTGGACAAACACCACCCAGCCATTAAGCTTTCGTGACAATTGAGCGTCAAAAATGGGTCGAACAGTAAACGTGGGCAAAACCAAGTACATGGTGTCATCAGAAAAGGACGCACACGACCGAGGGTTTGGCCAAAAGGCCACTATTGGCAATTATAACTTCGAGGTAGTTAAGGACTTCGTCTACCTTGGCTCCGCAGATACAAGAAGACACAACATCAACGCAGAAATCAGATGCAGACTATTTTTGCTTCTACTAGTGCTTCGTTGGATCAGAAAGCAATTGAGTAACAGAGCACTTTCTGGTAACACCAAACTGGTTTTATATACGACCCTCATCATCCCAGTCCTGCTCTATGAGGATGAAGAAGTTTTTTTTTGCTGTTTCCAGAGTGCGTGTATTTTTCCATCCCATTTGTATTGAGGAAGAATGGAGTAGGAGATTCAACCGCGAATTGTACAGCGCGTACAGTGACATTGGTCTAGTCAATCGTGTTTGGATCCAACGTCTCAGATGTCTGGGTCATGTTGACCAAAAGAGTTTTCGATTCTGGCACACGCAAGTGGAAGGAGACTTCAACTGGTTGATGCCCAGGTTCACGGACAGTAGCACATAATTTAAGTTTGTCCCAGGAGTTATGAAAGCGAATCCTTGTTTAAACAACAAAGATGTTGATGATGATATTTATAAAGTAAAATTGAAATTGATGACTCCATAAAATTGAAGTCATCAACAGGTGATCTCCATATTGGCTCTAACAAGTGTATCGATGCTTCTCTTAGCCAATCGTTTGCTACGCATGTTGGAGAACCTGATGTCAACTATTTTTCAGAAGCTGTGCCCAAACTTCACTTACCTCAGTTGATATAATATCGAACATGTAATGGAGTAAATAAATCTGCTCAAAGAGCAGTACTCTCCGGATCCTGACAGGCTGCTTGCCAACCCTCTATGACGCAAAGTGTTTTTCCTTTCTTTTGGAAAGATTGTACATAACCCCCCTGCATAAACAAAGGCCCTAAAAATGAAATCTCTAATGACCATCCCATCGTTAAACTCTCTTGTATACCCAAACTATTTGAGAGCATTAATTAGGAAATGATGTTCTTTCAGGGCAAATCTATCTGCCCTCATCAGCACGGTTTTCTAAATGGAAGGTCAACAGTTTCTAACTAAACAAAATTCGTTTCTACTACTATCTATGCACTGGAAAACGGCAACGAAATTGATGTAATTGCTACCCACATTAGCAAAGCCTTCGATAAAATTTCGACACTATATAATCCTTCTCAAGCTTGAAGCTCTCTGCTTCCAACCTGGGTTCATCTTGTGGATCAAATTTTATTTGACAAATCATCAATATAATGTCCTTTTTAGATCTTCTGTTTCTGATCCCATTGTAGCTACATCTGGTGTACCTCAAGGAAGTCATCTCGGCTCTCTGATATTTATGTTGGCAATCAATGATATAGATTTCATCATCAAAGAGAGATATAAAGATCTATACCCTCTCCAAGATGATGTAAATCGATTTTTAACCTGGTGCGAACAATATTTGTCAAATGTCAAACTATAATTTGTATATAATTTGTTTGTAAATTGAGAAGTAGTAGGTGTACTCTTCGTTCATCAACTACCTTAATGTTGTATAGACTGCCTTACCCTGCTCCAAATGATATCAATTGATACCAATCCTCGCAACCTTAGGTCTGCATTCATCTTACACATCAACTTTGACCGAAGCGACTACGGCCGTAACGAACCTTTGACCAGAATGCTACGAACTGCGAACAACTTGGTTAATGGGTTCGACTTTAACATCAGCTTCATGACCCCTTACCTTTCAGTTAGTTAAGCATTCAATAAACTGACCGGGTTTGACGTGGATCTCAATCAATCAATCCTGGAATCAGTCTCAATATTCTATCCACAGGTCATCGTTGGTGGTGATTTAGACAGTGATGATCTGGTTGAAAGGAATATCACTGATGGCGTGAGATCGTTTAATTTATTTCCAGCGAATACAACAAACGCTACACACTATACCAATGAGGCGAGTACTCTTATGTCTTTATTATGAGCGACCCCAACGATGTCCTTTTTTATGACCAGTTGCCCGTTCTCGGTTTTTCCATGCATGACTTGGTACTTTTAGCTTTTAATTTTTCATAGCATCGACTATAGGTAGCTGGAGCTAGATCCTCAACAAATTCAATGAGGTCGCGTGTATTTCATGTCACTTAGTTGTGAACAAATTGATTTTCTCAATCACCACATATGTCTGTATATCCCATATTTAATAACCATATTCAATGTGCCTAGTTTACTCATGAGATTAGGACCCTAATCGACCAGCGTAACCGAACATTTATCGAACCAAAATAAATCCGACTAAGAAAGGACGCCAGCTTTGTTTAAATCTCCGGGAGATTGGAATTGGAAAAACAATAATCAAACTGCAGAAGACGTAGAAATAAATGAACTAAGGAAACGTTTTATATTACTTCCTTTACCTACCTTGAATACGGTTCCCTTACCAACGTCTATTACCCATGAACGTCATAAGATTGATAGCTCCTTTGAATTTACTTGGTGTTGATAATACCGAAGTTATAGCGTCCCTTTAATCCATCAAATCTAATGCTATTCGTCAATATTATTCTCCAAGTCATTCTTCACTCATTAGTGCACGTCTTCAACTTTATCCTGACCACGGGTTGCTTCCTCTCGCAATGGAGAAAAACAAAAGTAGTAATGACTTTCGGCCCATTTCAATATTACCTTTTTTTGCTAAAGTATTTGAGAGCATACTGCAAAGACCAATCACTTTCATACCTACCTACTCTCACCTATAAAATCAGGGACCGTTAAAGTTGGTAATGCTATCAGAGAATCTCTGACTTTCCTAGTGCTCGTGGATTTTTCGAAGGCCTCCGGTACTATTGATTACACGAACCTCTTCAATAAATTATGAACTCAGTTTGGATGCTTAAACTCGACTGTGACTCTTATGTCGTCATATCTTAAGCGCAGAAAACAATCTGTCTAAATTGGACCTTACAGGTCCGACTTTCTTCACAACAGTAGAGGTGTTCTACAAGGCTCTATTTTGGGGCCTCTTCTATTTTATATGTATGCGAAATGTCTTCTTTTTTTTTTTAAATGCGCACTCAAGAGGTTGCGACTACTCTTAAAATGCCGGAGAACGTATTAAGTTTTTCGGAAAATTGGATAGAGTGAGAGAGAGAAAGATGTTTGGGGCTCAGTAGTTATTTCACTCCATTGGTTGCATCCAATATTTAATGGAGGGACTACATTATTAGTGTAAATTGACTTGTTGTTGTATTCTAGGCAACCATTCATCTCACGAGGTGTCACTTACCTGAATAAAAGAATCCCTTCCGATTAGGAAGCCAATAGACTATCACCGACATCAAACAGCCATCCAACATCTTCCACTCACTTGTTTGCCGATGATGTCCAACCGTATCGAAGTTGCCGATTAGGAAATGATCGAAGGCTCCCCATTAATATCGATGTTGAGAGAATAGCCGCATGACCTATGAAGAATGGCTTTTTCTAAACTCTTCTAATATGAAACGCATCGTTATCAGCAAGAATTCGGATTTTCTTGACATTGTGTAAAACGGCTTAAAAATTTACTACGTGGACACTGTAAGAAATCTGTGGAACAATGACATTAACACAGCTATACGCAAAGCATGTGGAATGTTACGATTTTTGGCTGCAATCGAATAAATGAGTTCTTTAGGAAATACAACGGACATTTTGATCTGTACAGCTTGTGTGCACCTTCCAAGTTACAGAAAATCTCCTATAAATCGCCACAAGCAACAAGTGTTGTCATGCACCAAAGTGGTGTTCGGATGCTGCAAACAAATGTTGTTAAATCTACCATTCTGGTGGCTAATCATCACCATCATCAAATCTACCGTCTTCAGATGGTCTCAAGCTTCAATGCAACACCAAGTTCATCGACCCAAACGAGACTCAGTGAATTTAGCCTTCCAACTGCGTTGAGTGAAGACTTGCATTCTCGAACTAGTTTGGAAGTCGTAAGAGTGTTTAACGCGGTTTTAAGTGCAGCTTAGTTGTCGCTACATATGCATAAGATTTCCCCCCTCCACCAATTCTTTATAATATAGTCCCTTGCCGTCAGGATTGAAGACACACTCAAGTTTTTCTAACGAGAAAGGAAATCTAACTTCCCCGTCCTCCAGAAAGACACAGCGGCACACACTAGATCGGTTTTGAAATCATCAGATCTGGATCAGATTTTGACCGAAGTCATTCTTCCCCAACAGGGGTTCTGGTGTCATTGCGTCAGATGGCTTTTTCATAAAGAGTCAAAAGATATCCGACGCACACCAGACAACCGACGCATACATAGGATATAATTGGCATTACCATAGCCATGTAGATCCAGGGACCCTTCTCAGTAACTAGTCCCATGTCTTGCCAGCAGCTCCTTTGCACTGCCAGGAGGCCGACAGCCCCTTAGAGGCTTTCGACATAATATGTTTAGTCCATAGAAGGTAGTCCAGGATGACACCCATATACTAAGCTTATTTTTTAGAATTGAATGGAGATGCCTTTAAGCAGTAGATGAGTCAGAACAATCGGGCTGCCTGCGCTTTAGAGCGCAGTCCCTGACACGATCCAACAGTCAGTATAGCTATATCATTCGCGTATGTGTGTGCATAGACGTCAGAACTATTGAGCGCTTTAAGCAGTATGTCGACCAACATGACAGTCGAGTGGAGACAGAACGCCGCCTTGCGGGCAAACCCTGTTTATCCCCGATCACATATCGGCCCCAGTCGCCATCCGAAATCAGTGTCCTATTCACCAGTATTGCTTTTATCCACAAAACTAGTAATTCGTCTACGCCTTCTGGCCGAGTTACACTTGTCATTAAAAGCTGTGACGTCGAAAGCACCCCCAGCGCGTATTCCTTCTAGTTGAACGCGTCTTCAATTCAGTCTAATATGTTGAATCTTAGATAGATGGAACTCGACCATTCTCTCCATGCTCTTCAACATGAATAATGTCAGACTTATAGCTCTGTAACTCTTGACCAGCGTGTAGTCCTCTGATCCGATTTTTGGCATAAAGTCTGCATAAAGTCATTTTTCGCTTGGGTTTCGGTATGTATGTCAGTGCCAGGGTAGCAGTGAAGATTCTCTTCAGAGTTACCTGCAGCTGCTCTCTAACTTTTTGTAACATAACCGGGTGTAGCATAGTCGGTACCAGGCGACTTGTAGCCATTAAAGGAAGCAGTAACATGTTTCATGACCTCATCCGTCGCCACAACTGATGAGATATACCAGCTTGTGTTATTCAGCTCACTAACAGCTTCGCTAATAGGAACTGGTTGTGAACTGGTTCTGATTACATCACCTAGGACGTGAGGCTCTAGCATGAGATGAAGAGTCTCTACTTACAACTCAGATGCCATCAGATTTTCTGAGTGATCCCAGTCTTGTTGATTTTCCCGTTTTAATTACGTTGACCAGCCTGTTGGTTGCTTGTTGCTTCTACAATATTTGCAATGACTCCAATCTTTCTCCAAATTAGTCTTGAGTGACCAGTTTAGAAGTTTTCTGGTTTCTTTACGAATACGCTGCAGATTTGCAGGATTGCTTTCAAGTTGGACATGCCAGTTCAAAACACTTTTTGAGTGTACCACTCAAGCTCTGAACAGCTTCATTTAGCTTTTGTTTTGTCCTGAGGTTAGTGGGAGCATTGTTTGACTGCTCGAGCTCCTCCTTAAATCGTGTCCAGTTGGTTTTCTATGGATGCCTCCTCTTATCAAGGTCAAGTCCTCGCTATCTATTCTGAATTCGATGTACCTATAGTCTGACATGGAAAAGATAACACGTACTTTTACACAGTCAATCTCGATATGTTGGCCAGTTTTTCATGTGCAATAGGGGCCTTTTTAGTGAACCAGGAGATTTCAGTAATGTTAGGAGGAATACAGCGATGATGGCTTATATCTGGTTGTAAGGAAGCCTTTCTGATTTATAGAGCTACTCGAACATTTCTGATCCTTTTTTTTGACATGGACTGTTTCGAACTGCCAATATTTTTGAAAAGTATTCACACTTCTTCAAAGGCAACAAGAACACCCAACATACGAGTATGTCGATTACTTATCTCAATAAACTTTTTTCAATACGAAAACCTAAAGTGACCGTCTGAGTCCGGTGGATTTTTTTTTCAAATATTTGTCTGTTTGTTGATCTCCGAACTGTGTTGCTTTTTGGTCAGATTACGTGAGCAACTCTCTCGACAAGTGCTTCTAACGATTTCAAAACTCAATCCAAACCTAGTTTCCTCGACTCTCATTCTCCATATAAAGGACGACATTCAGTCGAATTTTGCTTCCAACAGCTTTCAGAAAAGAGCCGAAAACTTGAGTAATTCCAAGTATTCCTCCTATTCGATTTTTTAGGGATGTCCACTTGAAAAACTAGGCCCATGTCCTTCTAGAAAATGTCGCATCAAGTGCGGAATTTTATTTGTTTATTTATTTTTTTTATAACGAGGTCACTGTGGACAACTTCGACCAACGCAAATACAGCAGCGAACGAATGATTGCCATGTTTGTAGACCAATTGACAATCAACATCGTCCAAAGCAATTTCGTAACTCTAGCCCCACTCTACCACTCTATCACTCTTCTGCCCCCGACTACTAGGAGTTCTCATCGTAGTAGTTCCACTTTATTCTCCATTCACTTTCTGTACTTCTTTCAACTTAAACAGGGAAGTAAAAGTGCGGGTGGATCGTAGGGTTGAAATGCCATCCAATCCATTTTCAAAAAAAAAAAACACAAAAATTACAAAAAGGCATCACCATCCATTCTTCCTTTGAGTGAAATTTGTTTTTTTTTTTCTTTTGCTTGCCCTTTTTGCTTTCTGGAAAACTCCTCTCAAAGAACTCGAAGTAGTGCAAAATGTGGGGGTTGAAGGGATAAGAAAAACTAAAAAACTAAGCAAGCACCGTACAAAAAAGAAAACGAAAAAAAAACAAACAAAATACCTTCGCATACAAAGGAATTTATTCACAGTCGTTATAACCTTAAAAAACCTGAGAACATTGCGTACTTCCTTTCGTTTTCTTTTTCTTTAATTTCCTTTTGTTTTGGAAAAATAAATTTCGATGCCGCCTTCGCCTTCACCTTTCACTTCATCCCTCACTTTATCTGCTCGTTTTTCGCAAACACTCACGGCCCCCGCCCCCTAAATCGACTGCAATATTTGCATTTTCTTTTTGTTTTGCTTCTTACAACTTACATTCCTCGCTCTACTTGCTGCTTTCTTTAGCATTTTCCGCTGGTAATTGGACAAGATTTTGTTGTTGCTATTATTATTATACGTAGCTCTCATCTCTATCTCTGTCTCTGGAGGGAAACGCTTAGGAGAACAATATCCTTGGGGCAGCTGACAACAAAAACAACTACACCTACCCTACACACTGCTTCAACTCGTGAAGTAGAGTGCTAGTGTTATTATGTCCACCGACATTAAATGGCAAACGGGAACGAAGAATTGCCGTACTCTCGAAAGGATAATGAGATCTTAGGGGTCTGTAAGAAGTTGTAAGCCCAGCAGAGACGACAGATAGGAATTGCAGACTTGCAGTACTGCAGCAGGGTATAGAATAGAAACTGCCAAGTGGCACGATAGGGTTTCACAGGTTTTCCCCTTCGAATGACTTTGGCATCCTCTATTCGTAACTATGTGCAGCTCGTTTGGAAATAATGAGGCAAGCCGCACGGCTTACATCGGGATCCATGGTTCGGATCGAGGACATGTTCGTAGTGAATAGGTTGAAAGCTAACAAACTACCATGTGCAACAAAGGCGACAACGTAGATATGAATTTTTCTAGGTTTTGCTCCTCTTCCTTTGGGGTTCTTTGTAATTTTTAGGGCATTGGGGCGGTTGACTCGGTGTTAAATTAATAGGACGTGGGAGAGTTTGTGGCAGTTGTTGTGATTCCTCTCTTCCTTTTTTCTCGGTTTCTTTTCATTTTCTCCGCAACTAGATACTCTCATTAGTGCACCCATTTCTAGGTGTAAATCTCATGCCAGACACCAGCAACTTATGGCCATAGTGAAATTGTGGATAAATTATATGTTGTGCAACCAAAATGGACGATAAAGTGAACTTTAATGAAAAATGTACGAGTAAGTTTCAGAGATTTCGGAATGAGAGAGAAAGCAAGGTGGTATAACGAAGTTCCAGATAAGATATAAGATGACAGGGAAAGTGGAAAGTGTTGTATTTCTTTGATGAGTGGTAGAGCATATAAAGTTCATCCTTTTAAAATTGACTCCATGCCCGGAAATTATCCAAAAAACTAGTGCTGCTGTGGACGAATTATCCTGGATGTAATTGAGATTACCATTCTCAGGAACAAAGCTTTAGAAATTATAGATGCAGGAGGGTGGTAGTTGGTATGTCTTATCATCGCTCCTTTTCTTGTATATTTTAACATAAACAGATGCTCTTATAATTGATGTGGGTGGTTGGTCTTATCTGATGATAGACAAAAACATCAACTTTCTTGTTGATATTACCACTGCTCCAGGCAATGTGATGCACCGCCGTTTACCAAACGTTGCCGATCATTTCTGCCTTCGAATACTGCCTTATTTTACAGGCTCATTGCTGTTAGAATCTATGAATACAGAGTGGGCTCCTTCATCATCTTTTAAACTCAGATAAGTACGAGTATATAGAATATTTGTGTCTATCTATAGGGTCATCCTACAAGTGGTGCCGTTTTAAGTCAATAGAAAATCGCATCATTTTTTGTGAAAAGTGGTACAATTTTTGATTTAGTCTAAAGTATAAACTCACGCACATAACACGGTATGGGGCAGTACCGACGTCAATGATAGGGGTGAGTCACTCTTTGACTATATTTTAAGAACTAACTTCTTAATGTGCTAGATATTACCCTTGTCTCCGACAGCATCACTCAAAGGCTAACGAATTGGATGGTATCGTCTGAACACTCCTTTTCAGACCACAGATAGATCCAATTCAGCCTGAGTGATGCTCCCCCAGGCAACCAGCTTTCCGGAATTACCGGAAAACTGATTGGCCAAAATACAGAGGAATACTGTCAGAAACGCTATCCTCTGAACTATCAAGTCCCCGCGTGACACCAATGAGCTTGACATGAAAGTCAAGGAATTTACTATAGCTCTCAATCAGGCTCTCAATATGGCCGCTTCCTGCCCTCTTATTCAACCCAGAGGCAAGAAAAAGCCACATTGATGGACATCGGCACTGGGACTGCTCAGAAACTCTTGTAGAAAACTTTTCAACGTAGCAAAAAGCACAATAAAAGTGACTGACTGGGACTCATATAAAGAATCCCTCAAATTATACAAAAAAGAACTGAGGAAGGCAAAGCGACAATTCTGTGACAAAATCACAGAAACCTCTGAGGCATCGCGGCTAAGAAAAATCCTCTCTACAAATCCTATCATGCCTAACTGTTTGAAAAAACCCGATGGCTCTTGGACAACCTCAAGTGATGAATCACTCAACCTGCTTCTGGATACCCACTTTTCAGGTAGCTCCCAACTCGCGGCCAGTAGCAGCCCAAACATGCAACTGCAACCGGGACCAAAATTCATGGTCTGATTACAAGAGACAAACTGCTCTGGGCGCTGCACAGCTTCAAACTATACGAGTCTGCTGGTCCGGACGATAAAATAACCTCCGAGCTACAGAGGTCCTCAGATATTATTCTGCCTGCGCTAGAAAACATTATGAGGAGCTATGAAAAAGCCGGAAAATGTTCTCATGTTGTCCCAAAGGACCTCAGACCTATAAGTCTATCATCTTTCCTTCTGAAAACTCTAGAACGACTGATTGATATCCATATTCGAGCTAAAGTTGACCCAAGACTTCTGTCAAGGGCTCAACATGCCTACTGTAAAGGAAAGTCGGTGGAAACGGTTTGCACTCTCTGACTAGCCACGTCGAACGATCCCCACAATATAAAGAGTACAGAATGGTTGCTTTCCTAGACATAGAGGGCGCCTTTAACAACGTCAACACATTCGCAATCACGACTGCGCTGTCAACTCTGTAGTAGACGGCTCACTTGGGGAGTTTATCGGTCTAATGCTAAAAAGCAGGATAATCAACTCCAAACTGGGTGAGGTACGTCGCAAGGTGGTGTCCTCTTTCCCCTTCTCTGGAACTTAGTAGTTAACGAACTACTGATATACTTGGAAGCTGGTGGTAGCAGAGTAATTGCCTATGCGGATGACGCTGCTATAGCCGTCTCAGGTAAGCATCTCAATACTATTAAAGAACTCCTTCAAGTACATCTCAATAGATTAACCCGCTATGCAGATCGCTGTGGATTGGGAATAAACGCCCATAAAACTGATCTCGTCCTCTTTTCTAGGAAATATAAAATTCCAATCATAGACCCTCCTTCAATAAACGGTACCAGTTTAGTATTTTCCGATAGAGCAAAGTATCTGGGTCTCATTTTTGACAGGAACTAAACTGGAAATCTAAGCTACAATAGCTTTATTCTCTTGCAAAAAAGCCATTGGGAATAAATGGGGCCTTCAACCTCGCATAACCCACTGGCTATACATCTCGGTCATAAGACCGATACTTACTTACGGGGTGGTTGTCTGGTGGACGGTCTTAGAAAATGCAGTCAAGTGCATTAAACGAAGCAGAGTCCAAAGAACAGCATGTATAGGCATAAGCAGAGCCTTGCGGTCTCTACACAGATGGATCTAAAACCGATAGCTTAGTTGGTGGCGGTGTTTTCTCAGATAAGCTAAATCTAAACCTCTCTTTCCGTCTTCCAAATCACTGTAGCGTTTTCCAGGCGGAAATTTTGGCGATTAAAGAAGCTCTGCCCTGGCTGAAGAAAAACGTGATATCTGCAAGGGATATCCGCATATATTCGGATAGTCAGGCCGCCATCAAGTCCTTGGACTCGGTCTCATTATATTCTAAAACCGCCCTTGAATGCCGATCATCTCTCATGGAGATGGCGAAGCAGTTCAACATTCACCTTTGTTGGGTGCCGGGCCATAGAGACATTCCAGGGAACTGCAGAGCCGATGAACCCGTCAAAACTGGAGCCACTCTACCTATTCTACCGGAAAAGTGTAGCACAGGTATACCAATCGCTACGTCCAAACTAGACCTTAGGTGGAATATTGGACCAACATGTCTTCATACAATGACTTAAACGATCGAAAGAATATAAACGTAAACAGTCTCCTACGCTTTATTATAAGCTCAAACTGGTTCCATTAGTAAGAGGATCATACATGCACGTGGCATCACAATGGGCCAATAGGCCTAAGTGGGTTGATATTTCTACTCTTACCTAACCTAACCTTAAGTACAAACTCTGGGGTTAGTAATGGTATACAACATCGGACAAATTCCTGCCTCGGTTTTGCCTATAACTAGTCATTCTCTTGATGAAATTTTTAATCGCATTTTTGCATAATTGCGGCGGTATTTCGCGAATGACAGCTCTGGTATCTTTCTTTAAAGCATGAATCGTTTAAGTAGTAGCCTCAAAGTTAAGTGTAAAGGTGTTAAATCGCACGCTCTCGGTGATCAATTGAAGGCTCTATTTCGAGAATTCGCACGCGCAGGAAAGGTGTAACGCAATAGAGCTATTGTTTCACCAGCTATATGGCAAAAGCCAGTCAACATCGTTCGCTAACGCAATCCATTCACTGAAACAGTTGCACCAACACCGAACCGAAATCAAACTGTCACTCGTTGTGAATGGAGAGGTTGGTTCACTATTTCTCTTGGGTTTTTGGAGCACCAGATGCGATAGTTTTTTTTTGTTTACGTAATACGTACCCAGACAAAGAGAAATGAGCCTCATCAGTCGGAATAATTTTGTGTAAAAAATCCTGATCTTTCCAGCACCCAATCATCGAAAGTACGGCATTGTGTGGTGCAAAGGGGTTGTCGATTGGCACAATTCTTGTATCGAAATGGACATACCTGCGCTTCAGTCACACTCTCTGCTATGGCAACGACATTTTCAACTGACTTTGCCGGATGTACACGACTTGGAGGAGTTTACACATTACTAACTTGTCCGAGACGTTGAAATTTGTCGAATAAATTCACGACAGCTGTGCACGAATGCGCTCGACAATGAGCGCAGTACGAACTTTACGAAATGTTTCCGCGATATTTTCACTGTTTCAACAAGTTGGGCGAGTGTATATCGATCCATATCTAATAATCTCCCTGTCATCCAAAAGTCATCGCAATGATAATTGAATGTTGACAGTTCGACAATGGCGCAAAATTTAAAACGACACCTCTTGCTGTATGACCCTCTATAAGAAAGGCGTAGAAATGCTAGAGCGGCGCAGCTGGAAGGATTGTATCACTCTAGAAGGATAGGTAGTATCGGGACTTTGCACCTGATATATATTTTTTTGGATTTGGAATGAATGCCTAATAATTGGAACCGCGCCACTATGTAGCCGATTTATGAAAGGATGAAAGGAATTTGCTGAAATACGCCAACTCTAGCAGCATTACCCAAAATCCCATCCTGCATGTTGTGTGACCGCCTAAAGTCTTTCCTCAAACACCTGATTGGCAGCTATGACTGCTATCTTGCGACAGGAAAATCCTGAATTGATCAAATATCCACACTCCTGCAAATCAAAGAAAAAGCCAAAACAATCTCAAACGATGTTCTCCATATTTTTGCTCCAAAACATGCGTTCTAAACGCGGAAAGTGCTTCTTCAGGCATTGAAAAACGTTGACCTCCCAATTTATCTTTGATGTGCGGGAATAAAGAAAAGTCATCGGGTGCCAAGTCAGGGCTGCACGCGGTCGACCCATCAATTCGATGTTTTGAGTGCTTAAAAAGCCACTTGCTTGCGTCGGTGTGTTAGAGATCGCATTGTCATGCTAGAGCATGATCCGTGTTTGGCGGCAAAGAAATTGTGGTGTACTCGTACATACCACTCCGAATTGAACACTCTACGTTGTTCTAATGGCACGGTGGCGACATGTCCAGTTTTTTCCGAAGAAACAGGCTCGTCTTGAAAGCTCCCTAAAGTCGGCTGCTGCATTTTTTCGCTGAGATAAATTTTTCAAGTCGCTGTCAAAAACGCAAATAGCACTCATATGGCAAAACGTTCTGAGCACGGGAACCATTAAAGACGTCAAACTTTATGATGCAGAAGTCAGATTTGACTTACTTAAGCTGTAGGTCAAACCATCACCACAACCTTCTTGAGGCGAAGATTTTACTCAAGCATGTTTTCTAGTGTTTCATTGCGCAGACCGATAAACATCATAGAGGATCCACTTTTCATCACTCGTAACGATTCTTTGCAAAAGTGGATTTCTTTCATTTCGAGTTAGCAGAGAAGAGGTAACTTCCAATCGACGCGTCTTATTTCGTTTCTTCGAATCGTCAATAACTGAATTTACTCACGTTTTCCACTTTCCGAATTGCTTTTAAATGCCGAGTAAATGATGAATATTTAACGCTCTCTGTGACGCTCACATCGATATCGGATGAATCATCCTTTTCGAAAATCCTTTTGATCATAAAGGAATTCGTTTGCTTTACCAAATTGTAGAGGAACAGATTCTTGACGAATTGTATATCAGATACCTGGGAAGGCTAGAAAATGTAGATCAGATAAAAACGCCCAGCCCGAACAGTTCTCAATTCCACCTTATAGAACCAAATCAGTGGAGACAGCGTACAGACCCATAAAGACACCTCAAACAAACCAACTTTGAAGTGCGACCAACTAGAGAAAAGAACAGAGAGCGAACAGTTCTCAATTCCACCTTATAGAACCAAATCAGTGGAGACAGCGTACAGACCCATAAAGACACCTCAAACAAACCAACTTTGAAGTGCGACCAACTAGAGAAAAGAACAGAGAGCATAGTCTATGTTTTGAGGCTCAAATGGGTATGCCCCGAAATATGTCAGAAGGGCAAATGCGGACGAAAATCAATGGCCAAATCACTCATTAAAATAATTGTGCAAGAAGTGATGAAAGAAAGGAAAATCAGCAGAGACAGCAGTTCATTCCCCTTGAAAAAAATTTAAAAATACTCTCTGTGAAGACATATATAGGGTTTTACAATAAGGACTTGACAACTTTTTTTTTTAATAAAACGCAAAACATTTGAGATATTTTAAAAACTTTATTATCGGCTTGAAGCACAATCAAAACATTTATAAATGGAACTCGACTTCGTTCATATGGCCACCGCGGGCACGTTTGCAGCGGTCGATTCGTTGGACCCAATTTTGAACGAATCGACCACAAATTTCGGCCGAAACGGCCGCTAGTTCGTGTACAATGTTGACTCTGAGCTCTTCCAACATCGTCGGCGTGTTGGCACAAACCAATGAATTAACGTAGCCCCACACAAAACAGTCAAGCAGCGTTAAATCGCACGAACGAGGCGGCCAATCGACTTGCTCATTTCTTGATTGTAGCGTGTGCTGTGTGGCTTGTGACATCATCCTGTTGAAACCACATGTCGTCCAAGTCCATATCTTCCAATTCGGGCCAAAAATAATCGGTGATCATGGCGCGATAACGCTGACCATTCACAGTAACGTGACGGACGTTACCGTCGACGAAAAAATATGGCCCAATAACGCCGCCGGGATGCAAACCGCACCAAACAGTTATCTTTTGGTGATGAAGTGGTGATTCATGAAGCACATGTGGATTTTCACCCGACCAATAAGGCATATTTTGCTTATTGACGAACCCATTGAGCCAACAATGAGCTTCGTCAATGAAGATGATTTTGCGATGAAATTCATCATCTTGGCGCACCTTCTCCAAAACCCAATCGGAGAACGTACGTCGCTTCAAATGGTCCATCGGCTTCAATTCTTGAGTCAGCTTGATCTTGAATGGGTGTAAACCAAGATCCTTACGCAAAATACGCCATAATGTGGTCTGAGCGATACCCAATTCTTGAGAACGCCGTGGAATTGACTGATTTGGATCGTTTGCTACGGACGCCTGAACGGCAGCGATATTTTCGACACTTCGACCAAACCATTGTCTCACTGACCCGGCAACATCACACAACGAATATGTAGACTCAAATTTTTGCATTAAACTTGTTATTGCCTGTCTACTAGGGCAAGAATTACGACCGAAAATTGGAGTTAACGCTCTTAAAGTTGCAGTCACCGACTCCGAATTTCGGTAGAAAATTTTTATAATTTGCAGACGTTGCTCGTTCTACACGAACGATCAAAATGTTGAGTTTACTGAATAAATTGACAGTGACAGTTTGATGATTAGTGAAAGAGTGCGTTCACAAATTAAATTCAAAGTTGTCAAGTCCCTATTGGAAAACCCATTGGAAGCTGTAGAGTCATAAATGCAAACTTTGTGTCTTTACTATGGGTCCCAATCCGTGTCCGAATTAGAAGACGCGAGATGTGGGGTACTAGCTTACGAAGACAACGTCACCCTATATGTGTTTTGTTAAAAGTCATCGCAATGATCGTTGAATGTTGACAATTGGCGCGAAATTTAAAATGTTGGGCGACTCTCTACATTGGTTAATCTGGTTAATCTACAGAATGGTGCCAAAAGTGAGCTCGTAAGAAATCGTGTGTTCAATTTCTGCACCCACCTTACAGATAGCGGTCGACAAAGCCATATATTTTGCTGCAGTTGATTGTCATTTCCTATTCCAACTTATAGCTCCGTTTTGTTGATCATCGCATCGCAATATCCAATTTGTATTTCCTGTTTTCGAATAACAAATTTTTAAACTCAATGTATACGTAAAATACGCAAAAATTCGTTTCACTATTTAAGTAAATTGTTAACTGCCATGTCTGGTCGAACACCATGTACCAAGTACAATATGGTTCCTACCTCCTCTTGATAAGGAATCCTTTCAAAACTATGCAAAAGGTTTGATGCTCCGGGTTTAGTTAGCCGTTGATTTGTATCGAATGGGGTTGATACGGATACTGAATTAAATTTATCCATATTCTGTCGATTGCGACCTCCGTAATTTCGTGTTTCCCCGAAATCGTTCATAACCAACTTTTGCTTTAACTGAGCTTTGGTTTCCAGCATTTTGTTGTCGGAAAAGTTGAAATAAATACATGGACCAAGTTTTGAGTGCTTCAGACACATCAGTGTATGGTCCAGCTTCGTGTTCCATTCACGACTGGCTTGTCACCATCAGTTTCAGCAGCAATGCTTTCCGGGTGCACCATATAAATATCCTCAGCAAGAACGCCGTAACTGCATCCATTTTCTCAATATCATATCATATCATATGCTATCTTATTGGAGTGTTTCTTATCACAGAGGAATATGTTTCCAGATAGTCAATTCCTGGTATTTGGAAGCAGCCCTTGACGACTATAAGGTATCTTATAGCACGAATGACACCGTTTTCACTTCGTTTGGTCTTAAAGATCCATCTACTCGTACAATTAATCGGCTTTATATTTTCAGACGTTGTCATTGATTTTGGAATCCTCGATGATCGACTAATTTCACTTTTGATTTGCGTACTAGATTCTGCTGGTAACTAACCTGATCACGAAGTGCGTCATTCGTAATCCCGAAAAGCCAATTTCGTTAGAGGTTTCGGCACCTTGGATGTGGACATAATTGGTTTTATCAATCAAAAGGATGGTCTTAGTTTTCGCTTCTATATCAAGTTTTATTTCTATTCCACTGGTAGGATATTTCCTTTGAACTGTATCCCACAGATCCTCACGCTGCAAACAGTTTTACACTGCAAATGCTCATGAGTTGTAATTGAAAAATTTGTTGTCGACGCCATCTCTAATATTTCCAAAGAACTTGCAACAAAATTAAAATTACTGAACTGTCAAAAAATTATATATTCAAACTTTCATGGGCCCATGACCTGTTGCTATCATGAAAACAAAACCGAATTAGAAGTAGTAATGTTGACAATGGGTTTATTTAGTAAAAGAGATATGCCGGAAGTAGGACTATGAACAGTGGGAAAATACTCGTAGTAATAGAAGATTTTATTTGACAAATCCTCATGAACGAACGCTTACGTATCACTTAAACATATTTCGGAAGTAGGTCTTTAATTGGCAAAACTTAGAGAAGGTAAAGTTTACATGATGATAAGCCAACAATTTACTTACTTACTTAAGTGGCGCTGCAGTTCGGGGTGAACATATGCCTCAAATAACAATACTTTCCAGTTAGCCCCGTTTTTAGTTATCTGCTATCAGTTGCGCACTCCAAGTCGGTTGAGGTCCCAGTCTACTTATTCGCGCCACCTAAAATGAGGTCTCCATCTAAAGAAGACTCTGCGGACCGGAGCATTGGACAAATGCGCAGTTATCTGATTAAGACTGTTATCGATCTGATCGCAACAGTTTGATCTTCGTCCGGCCACTATTTTGGAGAAAGATCTCGGTCTACGCCCGTATAAGATACAACTGGTGTATATACTAAGCCCATGAGACCGATTGAGACAAATCATGTGTAGTGACGAGGTCAATTTTGGCGCTATGGACTTGTGAACAAGCTAAATTTAAATTTTTTCCAATGAGACAAATCAGCCTGATCTTATTTTTTTCAAAAACAAAGCCGAAAATCTTGTTATAGTCAACGTGTTTCCTTCAGCATGGCGCTACGTGCGATTTACCAAATATCGATTACTTCTTGTGAAGCAGTGTAAAGTTTTTCGTATATGCTGATAAACTACAAACGCCCCAAATGGTGTTGGTACTAAAAACTAATTGGCTGCTTTGAGCAGTCTTCGCCGAAAACTAGTTTTGGGTGTTGCTCTGTTTCTTTCTGCTGCCCGAGGGTTTCTGGTTTCTGGTTTCTGGTTTCGTTTCTTTTATTTGATTTTTATCGTCTGCGAGGAGTCTAGAAACAACTTACCTTCTTTCGATATCTATCGATATGAAAAAAGGGTTCAATAGTCTTTTTGTATAGACTTCAGAGGGGGCCGATACCCATTGGTAGTGCCGTATTCTCGTCTGCTAAAACCACATCCACCGGTACAGTCCGATTTGTGCCGTAAGGCATTGTCGACTGTAAGGCTTAACTTACTCTAAACGATTCGATTATTATACCCGTTCGTTTTATATACATGTTTAGAGGGTATACTCAGGTTTAAGGTGGACGACTCTCTAAATTGATTCCGGAGGTTGATCCCCTCGGTTTCGTATACTGGACGATGACATTTTAACAGTATGGACAGTTTGAGATGTTTTCATGCTTGCGTTTAAATAGATACGATAGATATATAAACAGCCATGGCTGAGTCAGATATAAGCTTGTTTCGCCATGATTCCGTTTACCCGACTATTTTGAACTCGCTGGCTTTTGAGTTTTACCACTTCTACATGAAATACGTTGACAGCTAGCATTGAAAATACATCGAGTATAGCATCATGCGCAGCTATTTGAAAAACACTGGTTGCTTTTAGTTCGCTAGGGCAGTGGGCGGTTTGTACTCACCCTATGTAAGCGTTAACCTTTGTGGCGGTTGACCATATGCCCGTATCGTACATGAGTATGGAATTTGCAGCTCCATCTAAAGAGAATATTTAATTCAGTTTTGTGCATCCGATTATACTCATCAGCCTTCAAAGTGCATTGACAGTTTTTCATGATTTCTCCCATATCTGCTGTAGGTTGTGATTGACGCTTAGATGACCGTCAATAATAACTCCGAGATACTTGAGACTGTTGTCTCAACTCCAGCCGTTATTGCTTCGCGAAATTTACTACTCGTAATAGTCATCTCTTCAGTTGTATGGTCAGCGATTTTTATTTATTTATTTATTTATTTATGTCTATAAGTATTACAAACTCTCTTAGACTAACCTAAAATGTGAATGTACATCTAAATTTCTTAAAATCTAAATTTAAAATAACAAGATTTAACATTAGCATTAAATGATACAAAACATGAGTATAGATTTAAAAACATTTCTGTTTTGATTAAAATCGAAAACATTTGCATATTGATTGAATTTAACACACGCATTGGTTATAGGCTCGTTTTGGCCATAATTTGTTTTATGTCTTGAGATATACAAAAGAGCATTGCTTCTTGGTCTTATGGATCTAGAAGGTGCATTTATACTAAATAAGGCCAAAAGAGGTGAACAATCAATGTGATTTGTAATTACATCTCTTGCGAATACTACAGAATAGTAAGTTATTCTGCAAGAAATAGGCTTTAAACCAATAAGTAAACATCTATTATTATATGAAGGCAAAGAACCGGACCAATTTAAGTTACGAAGCGCGTATTTTGTAAAACGTTTCTGAACTTTTTCAATGCGATTAGAATCTTTTTTAAAAAGCGGAGACCAAACAACACACCAATACTCTAATATTGGACGAACTAAAACAACAAACAGAGCTTTCAGTGTATAGGGGTCCCGAAAATCACGGGTGTTTCTAAACAGGAAACCAGACATAGCATTAGCTCTTGAAATAATGTAATTAATGTGTAAATTAAAGGAAAGATGTGGATCTAAAATGACACCCAAATCCTTATGACTTACAACTCTTTGCAACAAAACATTAGACATCTTATAGTCAAATAATATAGGCATGACAGACCTTGAAAAGGACATGACTGAACATTTTTTAATATTTAAATCCAACGAGTTCATAGAACACCATACATTTAAATTATTTATGTCTTTTTGAAAATTTAAGCTATCAGCAAAAGATTTAACTGACATGAAGATCTTAACATCATCGGCGAACATAAGGCAATTTGAGAATTTTATTGCTGTTGGTAGGTCATTTATGAATATTAAGAACAGCAAAGGCCCAAGGTGACTGCCTTGCGGCACACCCGAATAGTTATGAATTTTGAAAGATATTTTAGACCCAATTTTGACAAATTGTAATCGAGAACATAAATAATTCCCCAGCCATTTAAGGATTGTTGAGTGAAAACCTAAAAAGGACAGTTTTTTTTAATAAAATTCGATGGCTTACCCTATCAAACGTCTTAGAGAAATCAGTGAAGACAACATCTGTTTGACATCTATTTTCCATATTTTTTAAACAAGTGCTTACAAACAGAGTTAAATTTGTCACAGTGGAACGCCCTTGAACAAAACCATGTTGGTAAACCGATATATGGTTTTTCAAGGCATTATACATTTTCTTTTTAACGATTGGTTCAAAAAACCTTGGAATCAGTTGCAATTTCGCAATGGGTCTATAATTTTGCACGTTCTGTTTTGGACCTGATTTGTAAATGGGAGTAATATAGGAGGTTTTCCAACATTCTAAAAACTCACCACTTCGAAGAGAAAGATTAAATATGTAAGATAGAGGTTTGGACAAATTACATGCACATTCTTTTAAAAACTTAGCAGGAATATTGTCTGGTCCCAAACTTAAATTAATATCTAAACAAGAAAGTTCGGTAAAAACCTCATCTTCAGATATTAACATCGAGTCTATATTAACTACTTCGGAATATGCAGGCAAAACATCACTGTTAGAGTCATCAACAACAAAGTTAGATTGGAAAAAAGTTGCAAACATGTTACAGATTTCGAATATATCGCTACTTACATTACCATTGTAATTCATATTAGTAGGAAATCCCACCGATTTTCGTTTTGAATTAAAAAATTTCCAAAAAGATCTTGAGTTTTTCTTGATCTTCGATTCCATAGACCATAAATACTGGTTATATAAAAACGTCTTTAAAAATTTATACTCCTTTAGCAAACGACAATAATTGCTTCGAAAACTTGAACCGGTCTTACTTCTTTTTTGGGCCTTTATTAAAGAATTTTTAAAACGTTGTATGCCTCTAGAAAACCATATCGGCTTGTTCAGTCTACGTCTTTTTGCCTTCTTAGGTATAAACCTATCAAACAGTTCTTGGACAGTGTTAATAAAAGAAGAAAAACATAGAGCTAAACTAGATTGGGACAAAATAGAATCCCAATCTATTTCATTAATATAATTGTTTATGCAAATGAAATCGGCTTTGTTAAAGTCGTATTTTACATCTATATAAGATAATGGATCAGATAAAGATTGAGTAACTGATAAATTTAATACAATTTTTAATGCTTTGTGGTGAATACTATTGTTTAGCAATGGGTTTTCATCTTCAAAAATTTCAACATCAAGCTCATTATTAATAAAAACTAAATCTAGAATCCTTCCTAATTCATTTACAACACTATTAACTTGAGTTAAATTAAAGGCAGAAAGAGTATCTGTTACAACAGCTTCAAAATCTTTTTTTACATTAATTGGAAATAAAACTTTATCATCTTGAGAAAAAACCCATTTAATATTACATAAATTAAAATCTCCTAAAATAAGGGCAAAACAATTTTCATCAAAGTTCGAAACAACACTCTTAATATTATTGATATGAGCATTATAAACATTAAATTCAGAACACGGTGGGATATAAGAAACGAAAACATAAATATTGATCTTTTTTAAAATGTTGTCATGAGAACTTGAAAAGATTACAACGCGAACACATATTTGTTCAATTAAACAGTCTAATAGTTCAATTTCATTGCTCTCGTAAATAGATTTAACTGCGACCAAAACACCACCTCCTCTATCGAGTCCAGTAAGTGTAGCATTACGGTCTGTTCTGAATGGAACATAGCTAGAATAGCAAATCTTCGTACAACCATGTTTCGGTGAGAGCAATTATGTCATGCGAGCAATCCAGAACAGATAAATAAAATTGCTTGGTTTTAGTACGCATACCACCCACATTCTGATAATAGAGAGACAGATCGTCTTGAGCAATAATACCAATATCTGGAGGAGAAGCAGGAGGAACATCAACAGGAACAACAGGAACAGGAGCAGCAACACCGTTGACATGCAAAACATATGAGTTGCATTTGATATCAAAGGCAACTTCAGCAGCGGCAAGATCATTAGTAGCGAAAACAGGTTTTGTTGTTGATACGGAATCAATAGCCATATTAGTAACAACAACAGCAGCAGCAAGCTCATCGGCAGCGTAAACAGTAGGAGCAGGAGGAACAGGTTTTGTTGTTGAATTTTTTATGCAGAGAGTGAAGGTGGTTTCATTCGCTGATCGTTTTTTGAATGCTGAGTAAATTCTCTTACCCTAACACCAGAAGGCCAAATGGAAGCCTGCATTATTTTGCAGCTTTAAAGTTAAGGAAAGAGAAATCAGACATGTCAGCGTCTTTTTTTACAAGCATAATGCATTTAATGCGATATTTTGAAATATCAATTATGCCAGCGATAAATGATGTTAAAGAATCCACTGTTGTATTAGTGCTAAGGTATGATATATGTAACCATTTGGATTTGGGGACAAATACACCTTCAAGCAATGTGGATTTATTATTTCCAACAACATTATTCCGAATAGGTCTATCATCTTGATGGCTTTGGGCCAACGCCGGGGTTGAGGGGATTTTGTTCTCGCTAGTCGGATTTTTCTCTTCATTTGATTTTGAAACGGTTGTCAGTTAAAGAGCGGCATATTATTGCAATAGTTTCGTTTCTTAAGAGTTGAACTTCTTCTGGCATTTTTGCTACAAATACCACGGCAATGTCATCAATAAATCCGGTAATCGACCCTTCGCATAGAATCTGTTGGCTTCAATATCATCATGTATAATGTTCCACAGTAGGGGATCAAACAACGAGCCTTGTGGCATACCGCCAGTAACTTTGTACGCTCTAACTCCATATTCAGAGTCATAGATGATAATTCTCTTCGGGAAATAGCTCGTTATTATTTTCCAAAGATAATCCGATAAAGACGTTCATAGAGCGTTCCCATTTCGTCGAATTAAACGCTTTTTCCGACCGCATCAACGAACAAATAAGATCATAAGACGAAGGATTGTGTTTTCTCCTTTCCCTTTAGCAATAGCAATAGCCCTTGGCGCTTTCAAGGTACAGGAAAAATGCCCTCTTGAACATATGGATTAAATATTTTGGCAAAGAAGTTCGGTCGTGCTTCATCTATGATATATATGATGATTCTCTTCGGGAAATAGCTCGTTATTACTAGCGATCTTAGCATTGATAAGCTTTACCTCATACATCGTGATTCAGTTGTTCGCAAATATCTTTAAAGCAGAGGCGTTTGTTAGACTTGTGCTTGCACTTGGTGATCATCGCCATCCCGAGTCCGGGAACATTGGTAAATACTTCTTGTTTGGTGGCATATCGATCTTAGTTCCGTGATTTCTGGGGTCCAGCAGTATATAGGAGGTCGGTGTTTTTCGTCCGTTTTCCAGCCTTGGGTTTTAAATGTTGTTTGAGTTGTTCGATGACAAGATATTTAAGATCTTTCCACTGATTTATTGCTAGATTGTCTGGTTAGTCTATTTGTCAGCTATGTATGAGTATATTACCTCTGACGTTTTTCTCATAGGCCATCTTGCCATCAGTATATCTTTCGGCAATCCGACGTCTTTGGACCCAACTAAAGTAATCAAATTTCTGCTAACCTTTGTTAGATTCGTGTAAGAGTCTGTCCACTACCCTGGGATCCATAGATGGCTAAGCATCTTCTTCATCATTTTTGGCAAGGTTTCATGTGGTCAAAGATACGATCTACAGGATTTCTCTTCCCTCCTTATATAGCAGAGACTTGTGATGGTAAGGTATTGTCTCTTGTGGCGTCAATAGATCTATTTCCTATTGTCCATTTTCCTTTCATCTTGCTTTCATCACTCTCGAAATACGCATGTCCATCGACACTTGATGCAAAACAAGCCGTTTTTACCGCGGATGAAGGCAGTTTATTTTATATTTTGCTGTTGAGTTAGTTTATAGCTTGAAACCCTTGCCAATCGTGCTAAAGTATTATAGCTTCTGCTACTCTATGTGTGATGTTTCAGTTATACCTTTGGCTTTCATAAAGGTAGGTGCAAAGACCCAACGACACCAAGAGTCGTTGGAAATATACATTACACGTACTTCGGCGTTCTGGTAATACACGCTGCCTAGATTTTTTATTGTTGCATCTCGTGAGAAGTGATTATGCCACCTTCGGTCAGATGAATGCTATTAAGGTGCAAAGTAAAAGGTACCAACACTTCAGTGTATTTGAACAGACAAACCATTTAACGAGGCAATGTCACTTACTTTTTGTGCCTTCCTCGTTTGATATTCTAATCGTTACTAAGGAGAGTTGAAATCCACACTTGTTAACGTTATAGGGAAACATTTGATAAAAATATATGAAAGTGCACTTATTAGAAAGACGCGTAAGTTCAGTCGCCTTTAGATTTAGCTTTAGCTTCAGCTTCTTTGCGAACAAAGAAGACTTGAAATTCATCCAGAGACTTGACCACTAATCATCCAAAAACTAATGACTACCCACCGAGTAAATACACTCACGACCAAGACACTTGAAAGGTCTCTGCCCAAACTAGGTAATCCATTGTCAAAACACTCCTGCAACATCCATAAATCCCATGTCATTCCAATTTTCGACGCAAACAACTTAAAAGATTATTCCGGAATTATTTATGCTAGTTCCCATTACCCAATTGGCAATTGGCATTACCTTCCAAAAAGAAAGAAAAAAAAAAAAAAACAGAAGAAACAAAAACTGAATCCTCTTATCGGTTTTTTAACAGAAAAAGAAAACTCTCCGTACGCCTGCGAGCGACATGAGTTCTCGTATATGTAAACACATCACTCATAAGGATCGAGGTTATTCCAGAGAATCGTTGCTCATTTCTCCAATAACTCTTGTTAATCTCCCACGAAATTACACTGCTGACATGAATATTTGCTGAAATATCAGTCATCCTTATCGTTCGACGCCGCCACCAAGCTCATCATCACCCACAAATTCCCTGCAACATGCAATCTATCCATACATTGCCATGAATCTTCCTGTTGCTCATTTAATCAATTGATGGCTTTCTCTGTGCCCTTACACACATTCATATAAATGCTGTTGTATAGGTAAGTAGATTGTATACTCGCGTATATGACTGTGCATTTGTATCTATCCCATCCATTTGCTGGGTCCCTCCCATCGGTTCAGCCTTTTACGGAACTTTTTGTTGGATGCCAATATTCAATCCTTTTAAGTGTCTTCGTTCGATTACACATGACGTGCTTACATGCTTTGAAACAATGAAAAAAGGATTACCGGAATCGTGAGTGGGGTGCCGGGGTATTGGAAGTAGGCCCAAACTGGGGCTTGAGGAAAAATTGCAAACGTTGCTACTATGTATGAGTACGAATACGAATAATCGGATGCGGATGGATATCCTTTGCAAACTTTAATTCCACTTTTTTGTTCGCTTCCTCCACATAGCTTTTTCTTCTTGTGTGTCGAAACAAAGTAAGAAGTTCATCTGAAGAAAAAAAAAATAAAATAAAAACTCCCATCCTTCCACCATCCCCCTTAGGGGGTAAATCTTCCCTGAGATTGATCCTCTTACTCATCTTCTGTGCGGGTATGAGTACATTTCGGCTTTGTTTTTCTTGCGGGCGCCAGATTCCGAACGCGTAGGCAAAACTTTTTTGAAACTCAATCCAAGTTTGTTTCTTCTCCTCTGTGCCTGTGTCTGTACGAGTATGTGGTGCTTAGAAAGCGATAAGGACTCATCATTAATGGGCACGCATTTACATCCGGAATTCCACTCATCAATAAAAATTTATTTGCGATAAGGATAATCGCCAGATAGAGGCAAATCAGTTTCTTCACCCTCAGTATCAGTTGTACAGTTGTAGCATCCGCATCAGAAAGAAACTACCAAACAGTAAATCCTGTTTGATGTTCGCTCCTTCTTTGCTATTTTATGTTTTTTTTTTTGTTGTTGTTTTATAGGAAATCTTCGCAGAAGAGATCAGATCAAGATGATGACTTAGTCGGAGTGAGGGAGTACTCGTAACAGAAAAAAAAATGTTCAAGTGCTTTTTCTGTAATCTGTTTCGATGCCCAAAAGGACATTTCCTCTCAAATGAGCAGAAATGAATAGTAGAAGAAGGAAAAAAAAAAAAAAAAACGTGATTAAGATGGAGAAGGTAGCGAGTGTAAATTTTTAAAAGGGACACCAAGTCCAAGCAAGTTCCAAAAGGAGCAATCTTTCATTAGGCGCCAAGGGAGAAAAAAACTCCTCCAGATAATAAATCTCTTCAAGGACACGACCAGCGAAAGATTACATTGGAAAGGGGAAAAACGAAATGGCAAAACGACATCATCTCCTTTATACTTTATGCATAGAGATCTGTTTCTATGCGACTTTTTCGTCTGCTAGCACCTTAAATTGATTTAAATCAATATTCATCGGCATTTGGGGTCTTTCCTTCCTTTTTCTCCTTTCATTTAGTTGTCGCTGCGTTTTGTCCTTGATACATCATCCTACTTCGTCTTCGAACCATTGGCCTTTAGAGCTCAATCTTGTGCAATTTTGAATGGAGCAATATTCTACATAGAAGGAGAAATTGAATTAATGAGTGCGATATTTTCATTTGGTCGTTTATTTTGTTCTAGGACTCTTCTTCGTTCCTATTCAAGTCTCCTTCCATCCCTCTGTAGGGCATTCGTTCGTTTTTGTAATTTAAAGTGTGATCTTTAAAGGAAATTTGCTGATGTCCTTTCTATTAGACGGAAATCCCTGCTACGTGATGTTATTTTCTTTAAACAAGCCTTATATGTGAATGGGCTCCCAACCAGTGCTGCCACTTTGAAGGGGTCTCTACACAGTTGAGACGAGTTTTTATCGCTTGTGTTTTTTTTAAAGAGAAATACGCGGACATTGATTGAAGGATAATTCTTCATGACTTACCATTATACGATGCTTCTCCTGTCTGTCCAATATTTTTTTATCATATTTTCGGGCGTCTTCAATAGTTTTCCGTATATTGTCTACCAAAGCTTCAATCCATATAAACAAGTGAAGGGGAGATCCACAAAATATCGTCGAGTTTCGTTAGATCCCAAAATCTTGGTGGCAAACTTACAGGTCCCAGTCTTGTAGTACGTTTTCGATAAATCGATCGTGTTGGTCGCACTATGAGCCATAGTCCATTTGATGTCAAATGAATTTGGAAACAAACTTACGGTCACCAATGAGCGCAACGCGAACTCCTGCTCCATTTTTTTAAGAAGTAAGGCTTGATGATAACACCAACATACAAACTGCTCGTACACTAAACAGTATCCTTTTAGCCTCACCGCCAAACGTAATTTTCGCATAAAATTCCGGGTCCTCTTGCAATTGGTTTTAAGCCAGTTCTGTGAAACTTAAGTTTAGTTTAGTTTTAAATGCATTTTTATTTTCTTAATCACTAACTCTTACATACTAACAAAAAAATGCTTAAATGCTAGCTTACAAATACTTAACAATCTTATACTAACTTACTGGCCCCACACAGGCACTCTAAGCTAATCTAAATTCTTATATCTATGTCTTTCGACCTCATTTACATTTTTTTATGGATACTTATTTTCTATACTTAAAGCTAAGAAAAAAAATTGTTAACAAAACTTAGCATATGGACTTTTTTTTTTTTTTTTTAATAAAAACTTAGTATCTAACTTAAAATAAACCTTAGCCTACCTAAACTAAATGTACAATACACACATAAACACATAGACGTTATACACAATCATATACATATAACAGTGTATACAAAGGTGTATATACACTGATATATGTATATATTTCTTAAATGCTAACCTAAACCTATGTAAGCTGGCCATCGCTATTTACTGAGCAAATAAATTGGTCAGCTCTGCCTCATTAGTGAGGCTGGTCTGTAATTGACGGAAACGACGACGAAACATCTTCTCCATCATTCAACCACCAGAAATGCTGGTGCTGCCGAACGACATCCCTCTTATCGCGATTCCCCACCGCCTTACTGAACCTGAGGCGATCCACACTGCCGTGTGCGACGTCTCTGTTTTAGTTGAGTCGCCTGTCCCCAGCTGTCCGAGCGACATGGAAGATTAACGGGACCGCTGATCTATCCTGGATCAACCCTATCTGATCAAGGTAGAGGAATGCTTCCGGTGGAACGAAGCCGGCAGAGCGCACACTCTCGTGGTAAAGGTAATTGGGGTAGTAAGCCCCAGATATCAGGTTATTCGTCGAGGTCATTGCTCTTGCAATGTGCCTTCGAGTCAGCTTAATTACGAAGTTGTCCACTCGTATTAGGTTCGCCCTGTTGTAAAGGACCTCATTAGGATAAAATTTCTTGTACTCCGATTCTGGTGTTCTGTACAAGCGAAGACAAGCCCTAAGGCAAGCCCTCTCAAACACCCGAATCTTTTCCATTAAGCTTGCTCGTACATTGAACCACACGGGACAACCAAATACCAGCATGGGCCTGATAAGGGCCATGTAGCAGATTACCTTTACCCTCGCATCGAGTTGGCTGCTATAAAACAGTCTCTTTGTAAGGGCAAACGCACCTTTGGCTCTAGCCAGAGCAGCATCTACATTTTTGCCAAAATACAGAAACTGATCTAGCCAGATTCCAAGGTATCTGACTACATTTCGACAGGCAAGAGGCTGTCCGCGTTGTCCAATGATTGAGAACTTTCGCCAATTTTTTCTGGTATCCCTAGAGGCTCTAGACAACGGCGTCCTAAAGAGAATGGTTTCCGACTTCTGAAAGTTGATTTTCAACTTCCAGTCATCGCAAAATCGTCTTATCTTATCGAAGTCACGCTGCAAGAGGGTGTTAATGACCTCGATTTTTGGACCTGTTCTGTACGCTATCAAATCGTCTGCGTACGCAATAGTATGGGGAAGTGAACCTATCAAGTCGCTTGTAAAAATGTTGAATAGGATCGGCGAATTGACCGCGCCTTGCTGAAGACCATTTTTAATTTGAAATATTCCAACAGAAGTCACATCACCATTCTTCACGATGAACTGTCTGTTAGTTAGCATATTATAAAGAATGTACAAGAGTGGTTTACTGATCCCCAACCGAGTCAGCTTATAGAAAAGACCCTCTAACCATACGGTATCGAAGGCCTTCTCCAAGTCAACAAGGCAGGCACCAGTACATTGCTTTTTGCCTTTGTTCCATTGGATATCGGACACCAGTTTAGACGCGGCATGTGAGATATCATGTCCCGCCTTAAAACCGAATTGATTATCCGGAACTATATGTTTGTCCTCAACCCACCTAGACAGAGCTCTATTGATTACCTTTTCAAAAACCTTACTGATATTCGGAAGGAGACTTATCGACCGGAGATTCGCCGGATTGGATATATCCTTTCCCTTTTTCGGGATAGGTTGAACCACCGCCGTTTTCCAATGCGCTGGATAATGTGCATTATTCATTGCATTATTAAACAGGGTGGTGTAAATGTCCACCGCTTCTAGAGGAAGATGTCGAAGCACGATGTTCGGAATACCATCGGTCCCCACTGATTTCTTAGCCCTGATTGTGTCGAAGATCTCACGGAGTTCTTCCTTCGAAATGAACGGGGGTAGGTCACCCTCTCTGGCAATGACATTATTTGCCATATTTTCGTCGCTGAACCGGGTGAAACCAGAGCCCTCGGATCGCCAGTTCCCTATTTCATTTCGAATGCGGAAGTCGTGCACCAAGACGCGATTGTCCAGGTCGTAATTAGGGCCAATGGTATCAGTGACCTTGTATACTTCCTGGAAAGTCGCCCCTATGGCCTCAACCTTCTCCTGTGGATCCTCGATCACAAAAAAGTCGTCATCATCAGCGGCCTCATTTGGATCAATACCTGCTATTGTCAGTAACCGTTCATTGTCTGTTGTCCGGCCTATTTTAAGACACTGAAAGTCGTTTTGATTTTTTCTTCGAAATAGTTTATTTATTTGCGGGAACATATTCGGGTTGCTGGTGTTTACAGCCCGAACCTTGTTGTTCCAGTACAAACTTACAGAAATTCTGTAATTTTCTTTTATTAGCGTTTGGATATTTTTAATCGACGACTTCAGTGTCCTAATCTCCGGGTCTTGTCGGTCAGTTAACTGTCTGTACAAGTTTTTGAGTCTTGTCAGAAGTCTACTCTTCTGTCGGTGCAGTGCGTCAATAGTAGGATTGCGGAACAGGTCTTCGTTAGTCGTACGTCGATACCGCGGTATTGTAGTGTCCATAGTTTGTTTAATTGTCTCGTCCATTTGTTTTAGGTAATTGTCGATCTCCTCGTTTGACAAATTCCTATTGGACGGTGGGTGGAGCGTGTTCGAGGAGAGCGCTCTAGTCAAGGTTGCGGAGAAGCGTGTCCATCGAGTCTTACTGTAGTTGTAAGTATATCTTTGGACAAACTCCTCCAATTCCGCAATTTCGTTGGGAACCGTAATTTCGGTGCTAAAACCGCAATGGTCGCTGTCATACACGAATGTGCGCAGACAGTTTAATGTTTGTAAATTCGTACCTGTCAGTCGTATACGTTCGTCGTACAGCAGTAGATCCAAATAAGACCCGCCTCTGGGAAACGACGGGTTATCCGTCGCTTTAAGACCGAGTCTGTACATGACATCGTGCTGACCCCACCAATCGAGTAGTAGGTTCCCTCTAGTATTTGGCAAATTATTTCCCCAATCTCTGTGTCTAGCGTTGAAATCCCCGCCGATTATAAAATAATTCTCCCCCGATTCCAGCCTCAGAAGTCGAAAAAGCGTGTCGAGCTCCGTAATGAATAAAGTGGATTGTGAAGCGTCAGGTGAATAAACAGAGGCCAAGTACAGCCGCTTTCCACTGCGGAGCGGGATGTAAACGACGACTGCCTCCAACACCCGGAACCTGCGCAACACGCCCTTGTACACTCTGTGAAATTTTATACCTTCTTTAATGAAGATCGCGACACCACCTCCACGTTTGGATCTGGGCCGGTTTCTTCTTCTAACGATATAATTATTGTACTCCAGTTTGTGCTTATCGGTTAGCTTAGTTTCGCTAGCGAAAAGCACATCAGGAGTTTGGTCTTGCAGCAATTTAAACATCGCGGCTCTTCGTTCGATCCTAATCAGTGAATTAACATTCACCGCAAGGACCTTCAAAGTTTGCTCCACCATGTGCGTACCCATTACGACATGTGTTGCGTTAGGCCCGGCAGCAGCGCGTAGATCTGGTCCACCCGCTTGGCCTGTTCTTGTACCTGCTGTTGCAGCTGAGCCATCTGTCCTTGGATTGCTAGTAAGATGGCCAGCATTCTGTGAAACTTAAACGCATGTCATGATTCAACGACGTCAATTCGTATGCCAATTGAAGCTTGTAAGTAATAAGCCTAAGATCCTTTGGCAAAATGTTCCAAATTGTCTATCCATCCAAAGACCAAGTACTGGATTCATTCTTATTGTTACCATTAGACAAGAATAAGACTAGGGTTCTAGGCAGGGTTCTTTCGAGATAAAGGTTCCGGATATTCATTCATTATGTCTTCTACTTACCTATGTGCAATAATGCCAACGGGCTTAGAGGCAGTGTCCGCAGAGTTTGGCATTAAGGACTAAAGAGAGAAGAAAAGTTACTTCAAAAAGACTGAGTAGTCACAACCGGCATATGGGTAATAATTAGGAGACCACATGGGCAATAGTGATGGATCTGATGACTTAGTGTGGTCCATCCTACAGCCTACTTGCCGCGTTTGCGAGCATTGAAGTTGCGTATAATCAATACACTCTTAGTCGAGTCGACCGTTGACTTGCCATATGATTCTGTGCTGTTAATTGAGTTCTCGTATCCATAGAAATGTTTATGTTCTATGTTTTTTTTAAACTCCTTAGTGGCTTTGAAATTCCATGAAAAGTTTTTGAATGTGAAGCCGAGTCGGCCACCGAGTCAACCGACGAGTCGCCTGCCGAATGGAAACAAATGTCAACAATTATATTGTGCGAATATTTTAAACTGATGTCGGTATCTGAGTTCACTTAAACTGAAGATGCTTGTAAGACTACATAGCAAGTGTTGATGGCAGAACTCTTTTGCTCCGGCGGTATGATCAGGGTGCATGCACCTTAAATGTGTAGTTGATATATTCGGTGCTTGTATCAATATGTCAATATATATTTGTACGATATTTAGTCACCTTACTTCGTCTGTATTTTTTGGACTGCATTAACGATTCCCTGGATGTTCAATGAATCATGTTTGGTCGAAATCCCTAGCCTTTTTACCACGTGTTCCGTAATGCGATTGACCTGCGAGCCTGCATCTAGAAGCTATCTGACCTCAATGGGATTTCCGTTGTTTGCTAGTAGTTTTACCCTTACCGTCCTCAAAGAGACGTAGCCTAGCTGTTGGTTTAAAGCTGATAGAGATACTGAAAGAACCTTCGTTTTGAGCGTAGATGACGTCTCAGGAACTTGACGGTCTTGTGTGGCGCGTCGAAATGGGCTAAAGTATTTTGCCTTTTCCAGAGATTGCTCATACAGTGTGTGGCTATTCTTGTCCAACTTCTTTATCAATAAATGCAGCAATAGCGGATCCCAATTCGATGTGTCAACGCCAAAATTCTCTAGCCCCATCAAACACTCCTGCGTAGTGTCATGTCATGGCTTGTCCGTAGTATGCGTTGATTAATCCTGCCACCAGTACTCTTCTAAGCTATCAAATAATATGCACTTGACACCGGAAAAGGTTCTCCCACTAGATTTGTCGTGAGGAACCACATCTTCTGACAATCTGCCATTGGTTGCTGATGCACAATTTGTACAAAGAGGTCGTGGAATTATTGCCATTTCAAGTAATCGCCGTTAAACTTTTCCAGAGTCAACTAAGGTAGCGATACCATGCTATTCGTTGCTACCATTAGTCTTTGGTCTGAACTGTCATGATGATCTTGTAACCTGGTCACTATCTCGATAGTAAGTTGCTCGATTTGACTTGCCAAATCAAAGTTTTGTTTTTCGTTATATCCATTGGCGACTGCGTTGTCGCTTAGTTCATAAAAATCATATGTGCTTGTTGAAGTTGGAACTCACCATGTTTAACAGCGTTCAGCTTGTACTCCCAGTACTGTTTTGATTGCTGTATTTCTGCTTTGGTTGCCTCGGTTGTAGCATGTGAAAGATTACGCACTGAGATAACCATACCTTGATGGCGTCATAATATTCTGGTCCACTGTTCTGAAACCTTGTTGGGACTTGCTGCTTGTTTGTCCTCTATTTTAGCTGTGGACATTTTTGACTCCATTGTTTGAGGACTGAACTTTTTCCTTGAAATGGGTCTTGAACTCCGCGTAGTTCTTGCGGACCGTATCGTACAAGATTTCAGTGAAATACTTGTGATCCCGGGGCAGTTTTGCCTGATCTTGCCATCTGTTTCTTCAATGATGTCTCAGGCTGCCTCTAATTGACGCCATCATCCTACGTAGTAGGTAACTTTCCTAGGTCTTTCTGGCCGCGGAATCCTTTTCGTAGTTGTCAATGAGTCGATAGAGCGCATAGATGTTGAGCTTTTGTTTCTCGGTCAGCTGGTCGATATTCATGATTTATGTGGGTTCCTCGGTCGTTTTGTCAAAACCGGATTGATGCGCAGCTCTTGACGGCGTTGGTACTAGTGTATAGCCCTAGTACACGCTGCTGTTGACGAAGTTTTAATCGCGACGCGTCGTAGATTTACCAGTGTTGAGCCCTAGCAACGTTCTACGAAGTAATGATCGCTCAAAGGTTTTCCTCTTACTCAAGGAAGCAAATATGAGGATCACGTCCGGGTCACCAAATGTTACCGGTGAGACTCATTTCCCAACAGTTGCACAACGAGTTTTAAATACCAATAGGCAATACTCCCCACATCAATTAGTCAAGGTACATGAACCTTGATTATTCTCGTTGAGGCAAAATAGTCTCACCGTTAACAGTAATGTATTGGAGAGGGTTTGTTTAAGATGAGCTTTGAGAAGGTTTAATGGAAAAGACAGCTGGGGTTATGGTACCGATATCATCGCATCACTGCCAACAGAAGCAAATTGAAGGCTCCTTGTGATTTTTGCGCCTTATATAGTCATTGGATGGTGCCATTCGCAAGCACAGTGTGTCAATTCGTCAAGGACTTATATAAAGCTCCCTGAGTTCTTGATGTTTCATTGATTTAATCCAATTGACTTAATACTCGTAATGAGCATGGCCTTTGACTCAAAACTCACCATAAAGCAACACATAGAAGCAGGAATTGTCTTCCGAAATGTGTCGTTGAGAGAATAAAAGGACCAAGTTTGAGATCAAAGGCCGAAGATTTACAGCCACTTCTGGAAAGGCCTCCGTGGTCTGTGGTTATAGACGAGGAAGTCAAACATCCCAGAAGTAGCCCTCATTCAAAATGAAAATACACAGGGCAACCAATGTCACAAATGGTAGAACCTGGTGCTTTTGTATGGTGTAAAAGCAATACAAAGAACAACAATCATGATTATATAAAATCTTCAAGGATTAGCATGTTCTGTCATCACAGGACCCATACAATTTAACCTATGACACCCCCAAAGGCTTTAATCAGGCTCACTGATAATCAAACCAAACCGTGAAGATGTCATATTTTTGTGGATAACAGGTCACAGGGGTATTGAAGGTTTGGAAGCGGCTGATAAGGTAACAAGAAAGGGCTCTAGAGAGAGGTAATCTCCCTAATTCTTCAGGTAAAAAAGGAGCAACAGCTCTATCATACTGGAGTAATGTCCAAGTCAAGCTAAAGGAACCAACTATCCTTTAGATGAACAAAAAATATCTGAATTATAAAAGGGAGGCTTTCCAAATTCCTTTTCAGACACTATGGTCTCAGATATTAGCCATAGAATGAGCCTGTCCTCCGAAATCGAGTGCCGATTGTGTTTAGAGGGTGACGAAATTACAGATCACATTCGGTGTGAATCTGGGTCTGCTCGGCTCTGAACAGAAGTGTGACCCCTGATGTCATTAGCTAATCCTTGGATTTTGACGTCTCTATGTAGCTGGCTTCTGCCACAAAGGGGCCTAGAAGTCACAGATCATTCCAGGAAATACATTCGAGTATTGTACATTCCGGTTGATTGGTAGATGGTTGATGTAAACAAAATCCATGTCCTAAAGCTACATAAAAAATATGTAAGTGCCTATTGTCACTGCTACAATAAAGGTTTTGGTATACTCTCCTCCTTTACATTCTAAATGAATCCAAGGAGTTTCTAAGCTGCGGATTAATGCTCTTTGGGTATGAATAGTTCATAAAAGCTACTGGATTTAGGTCTCTCCTTCTGTATTATCTAAAACGAAGTAGTAAGGCCTAAGACTGGCTTGAATTCGAGTGACATTGCCTGCTACAGGGAGCCTGAGTTTTCCGCGGAGATGCGCATACTGACACTGACTTTAAGGCAAACATTGTAGCGTGTATCCTTAGGAGAAGAGTTAAGGGTTGAACCTTGTCCATCTGTTGTAATGTATTTTCTTAACTTGTCGAGGGCCTTAGTCAAAATAAACTGGCAATGACCCTCTGTTTGGGCAACTTCAACTAGATATACTAGAGCGTATGTCCAAAGATTGGGAAAATTTCTCAAAGGCAAACAAGGGCCAACTCAAGAAACCCAATTTAGAAACCCGACTGGAAATGCTAAATGAGCAGATAGCCAAGGCAAACCACTATCACGAAGGGATCGTGGGAGAAGGAAAAGTGGAAGCCGAACTCAAAACGGAAAACTTCACGGATGTGTACGATAAAATACGGAAATTCTATGCGGAATACAAGGCTGATGTCCGAGACGCTCTGAACAAGCTTCTGCGGACCACCGTATCATCCATTGCGAGCAGTGAAACGTCCGACAAAAGTGAAAAGGACGCCACCTCAAGTAGTTTACGACTTCCAACAATCAATCTTCCCGCTTTCTCAGGTAGCTATACTACGTGGAGATCATTCCATGATCTTCTTGTAGCGCTAATCCATACAAACACCTCGTTGTCCGATGTCCAAAAACTCCACTATCTTAAGTCGAGCATCAGCGGTGAAGCAGACCGGTTGTTGCAGCACTTGGCCATCGACAAAGGGAACTATGCTCGTGCTTGGGATCTTCTGGTGGAGCGCTACGACCACAAACGAATGTTGGTCGAAATTCAACTAAGGTTGCTGTTCGACCAAAAGGCAATCAATACTGAGTCGGCGGCACAAGTAAAGCGCATTCTAGATACGTCGCAAGAGGTTATCCACTATTTGAGAAATTTGGGGTTACCGGTAGATCAATGGGACGCAATTTTAGTCTTTTTCGTCCTACAGAAAATGTCCGATGCGTCTAAACAGCTATGGGAACAAAAATTGGGAGTCAGTAAAGATCTGCCTCCATGGAAAGATTTTGCAGAGTTTCTTGAGTGTAGGTTTAGGACCCTAGATTCTGTTGAACAGAAATGTGGCGAGAAAAATTTTGGGAATAGGCCAGGGGTACAGAATGTTTTCTTTGCACAACAGGAACAGAGGCGGCGAAGTAGCTGTAAGTTGTGTAAGAAGGGACAACATGCGCTAAGGGAATGTCAAAAATCCCTTCAGATGACAATAGGTGAACGAAAGCAAATTATTCGGGATGTGAAAGTATGTGAGAACTGTCTTGCACACAGCCATTTCAAGAAAAGGTGTCCCAGTGCTAAGTCTTGTTATTTTTGTAGGCAGCGTCATCATACCCTTTTGCACGATAATTCTCACAGCTCTAGTATACGTTCATCATCCCCCTCCTCGCAACAACAATCTCTATCAAACAAAAGTAATCAGCAGCCTTTCACACAGAATGCGGGTAGTCAAACAGCATTCAACCCAAATTCAAGCGTCTTTCACCCACAGCAACACGATGACCCTTCATTAAGCTCTCAGGAAAGAAACTTTTTCGTCAACGCTAATGCACAAACATCGCTAGCTACATCAAGGATAAGGGTGATGACAGCTTTAGGAAGCAGCATCACGTTGAGAGCTTTGATCGACCCTGGATCAGAAGCTTCATTTATCACTGAATCGTCAGTGCAACTTGTAAACTTAAAGGCCAAGCGAACACCCTCTGTGATGCTGTCCTACTCAATGACTACTTTTCCTCAGAATGTGATTGGTGTCTGGGACACGGTAAAACCTCCTTGCACTGTACTCTTCAAAGTGATTTCTAATAAATCCACTTCTCGAAGGCACCACTAAATTTAGATTTTGATTTTCTGCGTTACGTCCTTTCAGAACCTGGAGATGATGTAAGAAAAATTTGAGCCCAAAAAGCAATTGCTTCATACATTTAATGGATAAGAAAGGATAAACGTTTTCACAAATTGTGGCCTGGTTGTCAGCGTTCTTCACGACCCTTCACGTTTAAAGGAAACTTTAAAACTTGCACACAGTTTTCAAAGTAACATATGCCCCACTCCGTTGAGGAGATCAAAAGATTTGACAATAATGTACCGAACAAGATAGTTTTTGAGTACAAAATCCAGATCTTAGACTACCAGAAGCGGTCGACCTTAGGTGGAATGGATAGATATTTCAAATGACAGACGACAGAAAGTTGGCTAGGCTACAGCGATTCGATGATTCGAAAAAGGATCCTTTGTGATGAAAGGAAGTAATTGAACTTTTGCCGTTGCCAATAAGTCCAAGAGCACCTTTAGTGATGGGATTTTAGAACCATTGAGGATAAGAAAGTATCAACGTATGAAGCCGCAAATACCCTCCTGTATGAAAGTTCGGACCTTTAGGTTAGGTTAGGTAATCAGGGATGTGCTAGTCCCTAAGGTCAGGGCAGTCCCACAGCATGTCTCTATTTCTTCTTCGTTACTACAGGTTCTACAATAACCTTGAGAGGAGGCTCCTATGCTGATGACCATCCTGCCGATGGTCAGTCAGGTCGCCTGTAGCGATACGGATGTTTATTTGTTGAGTCCGAAGAGTGTATGTGTTCTCTCTCTGTTTAGCTTTGACCAAAGGTATCGCTAGATGACACAGTCACTCCTGGAGTGGATCCTTCTATGGCTATAAGTTCCATTTGTTTACTCCTGTGTAGAGAGGCACACTCTCTTGCTAGTTCATCTGCTTTCTGATTCCCTTCACTTTTGTGTGTCCAGGTATCCAGCGGTGGGATTCGCAGACTCTACTTAGATTTTGACGACACTTTTGTATTTCTATAGATTTGGTGGTTTCGCTTACTAACGCTTTGATGGGGGTCGACTGTCCACAAAAATAGAGATCTCTGATGGATGAAGTTCCATGAGTAGTAGCATCTCACAGTAGACTCCAGCTCCAGCACCTTTCTCCAATTTGGAGCCGTCTGTGTAGAGGTGGAGTTTTCCAATGCTCATGGCAGTGTTAGGTAACCAGTCATGTCTGCTACGAAATGACGTGGAGTCCACGCTTGGCACAATGTATTGTAGTTACTACACTTTTTCAGTTTTTACGGTTCAAACTCCTGTATTTGTGTCCTAAATTGCAGTGGGTTCATGGGACTGATTTTGTTAGTCTGATCGAGCTTCCTGAAGCCGTCCATTTAAGCAAATCGTCTAAAGGAAGAAGGTAGAGCAGCATGAGGAGTAGGCCTGAATGATCCTATTGCTGCGACACGCGCTAGTCTTTAAACTTATGTGAGTCTTTTGAGACAGCCAACCTTTCCGCGGCTTTCTACCAAACCAGTGCACAATAGGTAAGAATTGAGTCTAGTTATGGACATGTATATCCAGTGTATTGTGCATGGTCTTAGTTCTCAGTGTTTACTGAAGCTTCTTTGGAATGTGTAGAATGCTTCTAGTGCTGTTTTGCTTGTTTCTTCGATATTACGCTTCCAACTGAGCTTAATGTCTATTGTGATTCCTAGGATGAAAGTTATATTTTCACACTGTTGTCTCTGGGAAGATTAAACTTTTCTAGGGTTCTCTTTACTGTGAACAACACTAGTTCGGTTTTTCATGGAATTATAACCGTTTTGTCCATTTTGCGAGTTTGTTCATGGCCGTCTCCATTAATTAGCTGATCGTTGGTTGATGTTTTCCTCCAACCAGAACGACTATGTCGGCGATGAAGACTACTGCCTCAACACGATTCTGTTCAAAATTTGTAAGGATGCCGCTTACAACAAAAAGTCACAGAAAAGGAGTAGTCACTCCTCCTCGTGGAGTTCTTCTTGCAACCGTATTCCTGGCTGTATTTGTCCCAAATTCTGAAATGATAATTCTACCCTTTAGCATGTTCTCTCTTAATCAATTGTGCTCTCACTGTTTCTACATAGAGCTTGTCCAAGGCCGTCCTTATAGATCCGGTTTTACCATTTTTCATTACTAAATGCTCTTTCGATATCTAGGAAGGCGGCTATAGTGTCTTTTCTATGGCAGCTAATATACAACCTCTTGTAGTGCCAGTTCTACTGGTTTTCCTTTAAGGTAATCGTGTTGAGAACCTTATACTGCAATGAACTACAAATGTATGGATGGACCATTGACTCCTTTTTGTTGTCGCGAAATAAGCAGTTATATGGTATGCACTTCTTCCCGGATTCTGCTCTTCCTTTTTCTAACGGATTGGTCCTTCTCACTTCAGATTAAAATGTTGTGGCTGCCCAGACACAATCTAATCCCGCCTACTTGCTGTGTTCTTCGGCTTGCCTTGTGCACAATGAGATGGAACCCATGAATTCAGAACAGCGGTAGAGCGAACGGCAAAATATTTAATTGCTCGCTGAAAGTGTGGTAACGTCAGAAAAATTAATTGCTTCTCCTGCTATTGATTAGTATTTGAACCCAAACCTTCTTGCGATGTAGTGGGCGAACTTCACCACTGTGCCATGCCACCACGAGACAGGTTGCAAGTATAATCTCTTATTATGGTTCATCATATACATATCTTCGAGCTCTAAAAATGTATATGTTACTTCTATTCAAAGAGGTTAGATTGTCTGACATTCATAACGTTTACTTTCCTGCTCAGCCTGACATTAGATAAAATGCTGCCAACGAAAACCTCTTCTCTGCCTGACTGAATGAATGAACTCCATAACTTCCTTTAGATTATAGTTTTACTTTGCTTTGATCAGTTTTGGTACATACATTAAAAGTGGCAACTCTGATGCCAACACTTTCATCTGATTCCAGCCGTTGTATTTGGTGTTCTTCAACCGGACATGACCGACATTTCTTAAGAAAAAAAGAAAGTACACCCTAATTCTCACTTCCATCCATACTAAATCCTCATCATTACCATCACCATCAGCAGCATCAGCATCAGCAGCAGTAGCAGTAGTATCACCATCAGGAACAGGAGAATCTTCATCTCCATCACCATGAACATCCTCATCTATTTTGCTGTGGTCCGGTCCATTCAATTTTCTTTCTTTTTTCATCTTCTCCAACTGTGATAGTATTTTATTGCCCTGACCACATACTGGTACTCTCTCACTCACTCGTATTCGGCAACCCGAATTCCTTTTCTTAGTCCTCTTTTAGTTTTTTCTACCGGTACAATGGCCTTCTCATTTAACGAACAAATGGAAATTTGGTCAAAGGATTACAAGCTAGAGCTGGAATTCATTCCCTTCATAGTTTTGGCCTGCCTTTCGTGGCTAGGTAGCCAATAATATCATCACGAAGAGGCTACCAAGGCAATTAGTCTCCTTAAAATGAACATCATCGTTATGTTTTGTGGCACATATACGTACGACCAGCACACATTATCAATGCAGGACATACTCGTCGAGCAAAAGGAAGAAAATGATTAGAAAAAATGTGGAAAAGAAAGCAATCTATTGGGAATACATAGATATTTAGAAAGTCAACGTAAAGACAGGACAGTGGAATGGAGGTGTATGTGGAGGTACACACATAGATGTGTAGAGGTTGTTGTCAAGGGAACGTGATGTGAATTTCTATACTCCCAGGAGCTGATCAAAGAATTTTTTCTCGTATCTTTTTTGATCTTTTCATGTCCTTTTTGGCTTGGGATTTCTTTTTTCTGGAGAATTGTAATACATTTTTCGGTTACCTATCGTGTTGCTGGCTACAGGAAGCAAGAAAAGAATGCAAATGGCCGGATGTCATATCTGTGTTTCTGTCGTAATTATAGAAATTGTGAATCTGTTGTAGCTATTACGATGATACGAGTGTATTTTGGTGAAAGGGAATTACATATTGTAACGGACAACGAAAGGAATTCATTTGAAGTTTGAGAAGGTGTCCTTAGAGACAGGCCGGACAGAAATAGGATTTGATAGGATAGACGTGGACGCTCTTTTCGTACTCGTTTAATGTTAGGCCTCTATTATGAAAAATTTGTCACAACACTTCGAGAACAAATCTGACATCAGACTGACATCATTTACCCGGCTTTGGTACCATAATAACTTCCTCAACCTTCCACATGCGCTCATACCTTAGCCTAAACGCTGCATTTATTATCTGTGCTATTTTTTTCATTACGTTTTTAGGCAGCTTTTTTTCAGAGTTTCACAAGTGATTGGATCAAATCGCGGCGCTTTTTCCTGCCATTTCAATGTTTGTTTGTGTTTGAACTGTTCACTGCTGTTTTCCACTGGTGGAGTGTACGCCGTTGGTCTTTTCATTTTGTTTTTTTGTAGCCTTCCGTAGTGAGTATTCTGTACTAACATCGTTCGTCAGATTTGTGCGGTATCTTTCCACTGACGCATTTTTGAATCCTATGATCTTTTTTCTGAGCTTATTGTTTGAACTATTAGGTATCCAACTTTTTGATGAAAATGATTCATCTTTTGAGGCTATGAGCGGAACTGGTGGGTGGAGTAGGGCTTCCCATTCGATCGTTTCCTGGTAGGTTTTAACGGATTTGGCAACGTGAGGCCGAGCGTTGTCATGCTGTAGAATCACTTTTTCGTGCCTCTACTCGTATTGTGGCCGTTTTTTAGTTGAAGTCGATACCGTTCCCCAGTGATGGTTTCATTGGGTTCCAACAGATCAACAACGACCTGGTCCCACCAAATACACAGCATAATTTTCGCAGCGTGAATATTCGGCCGAGCCGACGACGTACAAGCATAACTGGGCAGTCCCCATGACTTTCTTCTCTTTAAGTTGCTGTTATGAATCCATTTTTCATCAGTCTGAGGAAAACCCTTCCTTTTTTGCCGCTGGAGCAGTTGTTCACTGGCGAAAAAATGACGCTTGGCTTCATATCATAATGAATCCAAGTTCTTTGTTTTTGAATCATTCCCAACGCATGCAATTGCTTGGAAATGACTTGGCGGGTAACTCCAAACGCTGAAGCAAGCTCTTATTGCATTTATCACAGATCCTCATCGATCAATGCCCCCAACTCAGCGTCTTCGAGGTTCTTGACCTTCCTTCACGCAGACGGTCGTCAACATCGAAACCACCGTCGTTGAAGCAACACGGAACTAATCACAGCCCGTTGTTTCACCGAGAGCAGCATCTCCGTAAAATTTTTGGAGCTCTCGATGCGCTTTAACCGCCGTTTTCTTCAACACTTCCCGCAAATGAAGATTATTTGGCAAAAAATCAGACATTTTCACACAACCAAAAGTATATGACGCCAAAACAAAATCACAAATGTATCAAAACGGTTTGTTTACCGTATGTTTAAGCTTGGTTCATGGCGTTTTGGATATGTCAAATCGACCAGCACTTACGAGTACTGCTGGAGCCATCTATTGAGAACTGTTTCGGCGATTACTTCTTCATCGGTCTTAAATCTCTTTCTTTTGAGGTCTGCGAACAGGAAATAGTCGCTGGGGGCCAAATCTGGAGAATACGGTGGGTGGGGAAGCAATTCGTGACCGAATTCATTCAATTTTGCCATTGTTGCCATCGACTTGTGACACGGTGCATTGTCTTGATGAAACAGCACTTTCTTTTTCTTCAAATGCGGCCATTTTTCTGCGATTTCGTCCTTCAAACGCTCCAACAACGCAATGTGATAGTCGCTGTTGATACGGATGCCATAACCTTGCCAGCTGACTGTTGAGTTTTTGGTGTTTTTTTTTTACCGACGTGCCTCTGGTGTGAAGTGATGGAACCACATACCGACGCAAAAATTCGGCTTTATTGCGGTTG
The DNA here is from genome assembly GCA_949129095.1 of Volucella bombylans. Classification (NCBI taxonomy): domain Eukaryota; kingdom Metazoa; phylum Arthropoda; class Insecta; order Diptera; family Syrphidae; genus Volucella; species Volucella bombylans. The sequence continues at coordinate 196,989,715 of OX422141.1, read as the reverse complement.
AACAGCTTTAAACACTCCTCTGAGTCATCAACACGTTTTTGTTTTTGGTCGGCTGTGAGCAAACCCGGCACCCACTTTGAACAGAGCTTTCGCATGTCCAAATATTCGTGTATGATATATCCAACACGCTCTTTTGATATCTTCAGATCAAATTCACTTTACGGTCATTCGTAATCATTTTGTGGACTTTTTTGATGTTTTCATCTGAAACAGCCTCTTTTGGACGTCCACGGCGTGCATCATCTTCGGTGCTTGTATGACCCCTTTTAAATTTTTCAATCCACTTGCGAATGGTTCGTTAACTTGGTGCAGAGTCCGGGTAACACTTTTCAAGCCATTTCTTTGCATCGGCTGCATTTTTTCCCATCAAAAAGCAATGATAAATCAACACACTAAATTGCTTTGAATCCATTTATTTTCACAATAACAAAAGTTACTTCACTCACAACGCTATATCTCGAGAACTAATCGGCCGACAGCTGTCAAATTTATACACGCATCTTTTGAAGGTTGGTACTAACTGAAAATGGTATGGATTTAATTCAAGTGGTGCCCTCTCTTAGAAACGGCATGGACTTTTCAGCCCATGTGTTATATTTGTCAAACTTTCCAGTGTAAACTTTGAGCGGTTAAAAAAGACGCTTCTGATCTCCTAAAATCCAGGGCATATAGCTATAAAATTAAAAACATCTTCGCGAGCTCCAAGGTTACATAATGTGCAATATAAAGGAAGATCGGCTCTATGAGGCTAAAATCTAGCATCTCCCCCCTGGCCTTATTGTTGATATTTCCGAAGTGCTATATTCGTCGCGAAGATATAATTAAATTCTCTCTTAGTTAAGAGCGCAATAATACGGGATTAGTCCTTAAACTCCCCTCTCCTTTTTCCATCCAGTGTCCTTAATAAAGGGTACAAATTTTTTCGCCCATCATTCAAATTATCAAACAAAATATTAAGTTGCATGTATCTGCTTGCCAGAAGCTGCCACTTTTTGTAAGACAAAGGTTTTGAAGAGATAGCATGCGTTACGACAAAGTCTGGCAAACGGTTCGCTAGGTAAGATATTGTCCTATGCCACTGCATACGCAGATGATGTGGTCATAATAGTGCAGGGAAAATATTTAAATATTTTAAACGAAATTATGGAGCTGGCCCTGAAGAAGATCAGCACTCGCGCAAAAAGCTGTGGTCTCAATGCCAACCTTTCCTAAACGGAGCTGGTTCTTTTTACCATAAAGTACAAGATACCGCAATTCAAACTCCCAAAACTCAATGGAGTGGAACAGTCCCCTTCGGATAGCGCTAAGTATCTGGGTGTGATTCTGGAAAAAAAAACTGAATTGGAATCTTAAAGTAGCGGAAAGAACAAAAAAGGCATATAAAAAGAGCATTATCTGCAAAAAAACAGTAGGAAAAATTTGGTTCTTAAAACCTGCTATGGTGTACTGGCTGTAAGTGGGATTTCCCGTTGAATGGTAACTAGCATAGCCTTCTTTTATATTATCTTGCTCTTGTATTTGCTAATCGTGATCCCCAAACTTTGTTCTTTGCGTTGAAATCTCCGCCTATTATGAATTTATTTCCGAATTTACGGAAGAGGCTTTTAAAATCGTTTTGTTTCGGCCTGTAGTTTGGAGAACAATATGCCGAGGCTAGCGTTGCCTGGCCACTGCTTTGTTTTATATTTATGTGTATTTTCAAATGTGTCTCGGAGACTTGATATGTTCCAATTTTGTTCATATCGAGAGTCGTTTGCAATTCGTCTTTGCGGTTCTCGAGATCAAGGGTTGCATGTTTTTAGCCATTAGGATCTTTTTGGTACAGTTCTTTTGTTACTGCTTTGTCTTTCAAAGAAAGATGTTCTTTCAAGAATTTTCTTATTATTCTTTTCCATATCTTCTATTCTGTTAAGAATTCTTGGCATGATATCCTCAATGGCATTGCTGGAATGCTTGAGGTTTCTGGCTGGTTTGATAACGTTGCTCAAATAAACCTGTGCATATATTTTCTTTGAACCTGTTATAAGGCTGAAGTTCTTATTTTTGCTTGGGTGTACATTTTCTTTAGCTTTATCCAGTTTTTTTATTCTTTGGGGTCCTAAGTCTCTTTTGTTGCGGGTTTCTCTGATTTTATGTGCATCTTTTTGAACAGGTTTTTGCATTTTCTTCCGCTTCTATGCAGCTTCTGTAGTTGGCTGGGTCTCTATCGCTGCAGTTGTCGCATTTTAGGGTTGCCTTCTTTTACCAATTGGAGTCTTTTATACTTTCTTTTTGAATTCCGATTGTTTAGATAGTTAAAGCATTTGACACTAAGTTTATTTTTAAAACAAATTTTTCTCAAATAAAACTCTGGAGATCAAGGGCTTAAGTCTATTTTCCATCTTCTTGGCGGGCACGGTATAATAAAAATTAAAAAAGTGGTGCGACAGACCGTCAATGAATATGCTGTGAGAATTCAAAGAATCATTACACGTATAGACATCATCCCAAAACTCGAAAAGCAGATTGTTTTTCAGTTTCCTGAAATCAATTTTGATTACCTGTTTTGGAGATTTAAGGCTTTAGTCCCGTAATGCAGTAGTCAGTAATCATAAGATCAAGGCCACATTTCTCACAATATTTCGAAGTATTATTGCCGAACCGACCGTAAATGTGATTCAAATAACTCCCTGTAGGAGTACTCCGAGTAGGCTCGTTTATAAATCTATTTAAACCGTGTGATGATAGAATTGTAATGTACATTGTGTCTCCTAATTCGTCAAGGATAATTTGGGAAATGATTCTTGGGTATATTCTAATAAAAAACTAGTTCTACAGTAAGGGTCTAACCCCAATGTTGACATCATTTATCGAGGATTTTAAAAAAGTCTTAACTTTGGTGTACCCTGAGCCTGTTAATAATAATGGTAGAAACTTGGTTTAGGATTCTGTTTCTGTTTCTGTTTTTAGAAGAAAAACTAGCCTCTTTGTAACTGCAGAAAATGCCCCATAAACATAACGTCTTATAATTTTTTTTATATGAACATAACAATAGTAAAAAAAAAATCATTAACAAGTTTACAGAAAATCCATAGATTGTATGATACTTGGGACAGTCTGTATCAGGTAAGAAAAGAATTTTATGATTTTTTACCTACGTTTCTAACAACAATTGACAGCGGCGTTATTCCGCCAAGAGCGTGTCGAATGTTGTTCTCGAGCTCGTCCAAAGTGGTTGGCTTGTTAGCGTAGACTAAGAACTTGACGTAGTCCCAGAGAAAATAATCGAGTGGTGTCAAAACGCATGATCTCGGCGGCCAATTGATGAACGCTCACCGTGAGATGACCCAGTCGCAAATTTCTCCTTCACAACTTCGAGCGTTGCGTCGCTTGTATGCCATGCAGCGATTTCTTATTGGAACCACAGCTCGGATATATCGATGTTTGCGAGCGCTGACCACAGAAAATCGGTTATATACCTGAGACCATTGACGGTAACGGTGTCTCCTTCCTCATTTCGAAAGAAATAAGGTCCAATGATGCCGGCATGTCATAAACCGCTCCAAACAGTCAGTCTTTGGGGATGAATTGATTCTTGGCCGAACACTTATGGATTGTGTTCGCTTTAATAATCGGACATGTTGACATAGCCGCTGACCCGAAAATGGGCCTCGTGCGAGAAGATGATTTTTTGGCCAAAATCCGGATCTTCAGCCAACATTTTCAGCGCCCAGTTAGTGAACTCACGGTGTTATCTATGATCTTTCGGCTTCAATTCTTACGTCAACATCTGACGATTCCTAATTCGACTGATCGATGCCGAACCGACGTTTTTGGGTCTTCTTCGATACTGCCTGCTACGGGGGCTATGTTTTCGATCCAATCTCTGTCTGTTTAGTAGCGTTAGATACAAAAGATTGTACTCACCCTCAAACGCACGCCCACTGAAGCCATGATGAAGACCGACCTCACGATGAAATTCACGTTGCGTATTTGCAACTGAGCCGCAATTTCGATAAAATTTTTAATAATTTCCGCACGTTCAGCGTACTAATTGTGTTCAAAAAGTAAGGTGTCTTGAAATTTCGCGGGCAACGTACATTTGATTATCGATGTTTTTTTCTTGTTGGTACACATGCCCCGAACATATGTTCACAGTCTCAAGTATACAGCATATTTAGTTTATTTGTGACATATAGAAAGGTTAGACGTGTTTTGGTGTGCTCGGCGATTTTCATTTATTATAAAAAATGGAGCAAAGAATTTGCGTCAAATTTTGTGTGAAAAATGGAATCAAGTACTCTAAAACACTTGAAATGTTTACAGTGGAATGCGGTGATTCCGCTTTAAGTAAAAAAATGTTTAAATATGTTACAAACTCTTCCAAGATCGCTGAGAAGATGCCAATGACGAACTTCGCTCTGGACACCCCAGCACTTCAACAAAAGATGATAACGTCGAAGCTGTGAAGAAAATTTTTTTGGAAAATCGTCGAATTACAATAAGAGAAGTTGCTGAGGATGTTGGCATATCGGTCGGCTCGTGTCATGCAATTTCTTCGGACGTTTTGAGCATGAGACGTGTGTCCGCGAAGTTTGTTCCGGAACTTGTTAATTTTGATCAGAAGAACTGTCGCATGAGCATTGCTTAGGAGCTCTTGAATGACTTGCTCAAAAGGGTCGTAACTGGCAACCATATTCCCCAGGTTCGGCCATATGCGAGATTTTCCTGCTCCCAAAACTGAAGAGACCTATAAAAGGACAGAGATTTGCAACGATTGATTGAGGAAATAAAACGGCCGCTATTTCGCGTTCAATGTTGGCTCTGAGCTCTTCCAACGTCGTCGGCGTGTTGGCATAAACCAATGACTTAACGTAGCCCCACAGAAAATGGTCAAGCGGCGTTAAATCGCGCGAACGAGGCGGCCAATCGACTGGCCCATTTCTTGAGATAACACCCTCACCATACTTACTCTTCAATAAATCGATTGTAGCGTGTGCTGTGTGGCTTGTGGCACCATCCTGTTGAAACCACATGTCGTCCAAGTCCACATCTTCCGGCTAAAAATAATCGGTGATCATGGCGCGATAACGCTGACCATTCACAGTAACGTGACGATCGTTATCGTCGACGACAAAATATGTCCCAATAACGCCGCCGGCATGCAAACCGCACCAAACAGTTATTTTTTGTGGATGAAGTGGTGATTCATGAAGCACATGTGGATTTTCACCCGACCGGTAAGGCATATTTTGCTATTGAGCCAAAAATGAGCTTCGTCACTGAAGATGATTTTGCGATGAAATTCATGCTCTTGGCGCATCTTCTCCAGAACCAAATCGAAGAACGTACGTCGCTTCAAATGGTCCATCGGCTTCAATTCTTGAGTTAGCTTGATCTTGTATGGGTGTAAGCCAAGCTCATTATGCAAAATACGCCATAATGTGGTCTGAGCGATGCTCAATTCTTGGGAACACAGTGGAATTGACTGATTTGGATCGTTTGCTATGGACGCCTGAACGGCAGCGATATTTTCGACACTTCGACCAACCTGTTGTCTCACTGACACGGCAACATCACACAACGAATATGTAGACTCAAATTTTTGCACTAAACTTGTTATTGCCTGTCTACTGGGCGAGAATTACGACCGAAGATTGGAGTTAACATTCGTGTACTTTACCATGATGAAAGTGTTGAGTTTACTGAATAAATTGACAGTGACAGTTTGATGATTAGTGAAAGAGTGCGTTCACAAATTAAATTCAAAGTTGTCAAGTCCCTATTGGAAAGCCCTTTATTTGAGGGGGATTATTTTGAAGGGGACAAATATTTTTTTACAAAATTATAAAGTCGTCGTTTAATAAGAGTATCAGAGCTGAAGTTAAGCCTAGGTCATGGTGCATTTTCGCCGAAAATCATGACTTCAAATCGGATTTTGAGAATTGCAAGGGCAATATCTTACATAGACGATTTTACCCAATCCATGATCCAAGCGTCACGTTGTTATTTGCATTCCAAAATGAAGAAACCGCAAAATGCCTAAAGAGCAATAGATTCGGCTCTACCGCCGTAATACCGAAATAACTTTGTCGTGGAGTATGTCTATTGATGCCACACAAGACTTTTAGTTTTATGATCTCAATCAACACTCAAATTTAACATCCCTGAAGACAAAATTTGTAACTCTACCTCATCAGCCCGGAAACTTTTGTTCTCCTATCGAAATTCTTGTAGAGATGAATGCAATTTTGAAAGATAATTTGGTTTGTTCTCTTCCTAACTTCACTGTGCACACATGGATTTTAATATCACTTATCTTGAAATTAAATAGAAATCCAATGTTCCCGTCTTCCATTTTCAAAATGGGCTGACTCGCACGCCTGATTAATAAACAATTTAGTTAATCCTTTCAATTACAACCTAAGCCAATTCCATAGAAAGTTTAATTACTGCTTAAATCAATATGCGATTACGAGGAGTATCTTTGTGTCTATAGTTCCATTAAGTAATATCATCAACACAATTTTAAATTGAAAGACGGGATAGATACATAAATATTTCTACACCCCAGCATATCTAATTGCACGGTGAAACTTTGTTCTACTGGTGTCTTAGTTTAGGGGTGTGGATTTTTTGTTTTCTTTTTTTTTTTTGATAGGAAGCCATAATCACGTTCTTAGTCAACAGCAGAAAGCCATGACACCTTCGAGTACTTGACTTGTAAGTCCTTGCGCACGTCGTTATATCCTTGTTACCTGTCAACAATATTAAATTTCTCATTATGATCTCTTCCCGGAGTTCTACAATGTTTTCCTGTTTTGCTGTTTTTCTCATTTTCCTGTTTTCTTGTCTTTCTATGTTTCCCATGTATTTCATGTTTTCACCTTCATCTTTGTCGTTTTCTTGGCAAAGATGATTCAAGCCAGCTCCAGCATGTCCTCCGTCCTGCCATTGAAATTGATTAGTTGTTGTCACCACTTGATTACTTTGTCTGTGTTATTAGTTCGGTTGGAGAGGGTTCAAGTTGGAGAACCCACAAAATCTCATTAGTCACGTACCCAGACCGAGAGGAGAAGAGATATCTCTACACAATAACCAAAACCATTTGGAAATGAAACTCTAAATTGTATCTTCCTTCAATCTACCTGTCTGCTACTATCAACATCATTATCATCATCACCATCGTCGTCGTCACCATTTTGATTATGAGCAACGTCGTCGTCAGGGTTAGCGTCATCGACATCCTCATCGTCATCGTCATTGTGGTATCACAGTAAAATTCGAGTTGTAAAATTTAATTATAACAAAATAATTAAGCAATGGCAGCACTGGATGACAGAACTTCTACGAGTACTGTATCCTTAACCACTGCACCAAGAGAGTGTAACTTTGTAATATCAACTTCCAACACTTTCCCACATATCATCATAATTAGGACGAGGGGTATGCGACTATGAGCATCTCGATATGTCATTCCAAAATGGAGATCCTTGTCCCTGCAACCAGAAGTAAGAACAATCATAACACACAGAGAAACTTTTTGACATCGAACAGGAACAAAACTCTCCGACCGATAGGACTTTGATGTCGGGAATGAGAGGATAGATGTCGAATCCTAGATTCCTTTTGCATTTATGAGTTTCTCATTGAGGAACGGTGAACTGAACGCTGCCAAAAGGAAACTTTTCCCGAGAAACAAAGGATGATTTGTAGGAGTGCTCTTGTTGTCTTCCATGCCGTTGTTACTTGAAGCTGGATGGTTGCTTGGTTACTCTAAATGGAAATGATTCGTTTTTCCTTCCTCTGACAAAGAGTTGGTTGCAGCATCTAGAAAGCTTCTCATCATACGAGTAGCTCATCCCCATATACTCGTACTCATGTGATTGCCCGCCAAAAGCCAAAAGGATGAGTACAAAGGGTTGGGTGTTGGATTCATATGCATTTTAGTTTGAAATACTTTAGCAGGGAATAGGTTCTGGCCTAGGTTTGCTCGTTTTGTGTTCGAAATTAGCGACTTGTTGAGAAGAGGCAACGAAAAGCGTTGAAAGTTTTTCATTATTGCAGGAGCTCCACTGAACGCGTTCCTTGTGTTGCTATGTGCAATCTAATATAACTTTTTTGCTATTTTGTTGTGTTTACGGGGTTTTGTTTAAATTGAAAATGTATCAGGCTCCTTCAATATATAGCCCTAAAGACCACGAATGTGGAATGATATAAGGAATCAAGGATTAACTTGGCCTGCTTTACAAGAGTCCTGATATCCGACAAGCCCTCATATTTCACATATTCAAATGAAATCCTTTATTCTTTAGTAAGGATGTGATCGACAACTAGATATGTACCCGTAGGTAACAAACATTCAGGGAGTGAATTTCGTGAGGCCTTCGTGACTTTGTGACTTATGAAAACGAAGGTCTGTGTTGCAAGAGGTGTACAATGAAGGGTCTGTCTAAAAAGCAAATACTTTAAGAGCACAATCCTCCAAAATCCGCTGTTTATCTATCCAAAAAAGGTTTCAAAAAGATGACAAATGACCGGTTGAATACAGACCTACAATCACATGGCTTTTGACTGGAAACCTAGCGGTAGAGAGAGAGAGAGTTGAGCTCCAAAAAAGTTGTAAGTGGATGGCGTCGTGCGTCGTGCAGGTACTCGTATGTACAGGATGGTCCAATTAGAAGTTTCTTTTTAAAAATAAAATAAAATGAACACAAATCAATTATTTTCGGTATGTTATGTCTTTATTAGAAAGAGCGAACATTCCCATTAGTTACCGAATACGATTTCATTCATCTGGCTTCATAGGATGGCTTCGTAATAGCACATCCTGTTAACCCAATTTTCGAAAAACTTGTTGACTGTGCTTGGCTCTAACTCTACCTGACGATATTCGTTTCTGGATTATCCGCATGACATCGATTTTTAGGGGCACCCAACAAAAAAAAAATCTTACGATGTCAAATCGCAGCTCCAATGTCAATTAACATCGCCAATGCGACTGATAACATGATTACTGAACGTAGCTCTCAAAAGATTGATTGTTTGATGGGCTGTGTGGCATTGCGCGCCATCGCACTGAAACCGAAGATCGTCCAAGTCCATCTGTTCAGTTTCAGCCTACAAAAATTCGGTAATCATGGCTCTGTAGCGCTCACCATTGACTGAAATGGGGTTTCCTGGAGTATTTTCATAATAAAATGGGCCAATGATGGGAACTCTCCACAATCCGCACCAAACGGTCACTCTCTGCGGATACATTGGCTTCTCGACAATCACATAGCCGCCGAGATGAAAATGCGTCTCATCAGAAAAAATGATTTTTCGGCCAAATTCGACGTCCAGTTGGAGTAAGGCCCAAACTGAGAAACGATAGCGAAGCTGAGTCAATTGGACTTTGTAAGGGAATAATCCGAGATCTTTGTGCAAATTTCTCTTCAGCCTGGTGTGTGAAATGTTAAGTTGTTGAGATCGATGGAGAGTTGACGTTTTTGGCCACAGCAGCTACATTCTCGTCGGTACGTACTGAATGTCGTCCGCCAGCAAGCCAGTCTCACGAACTTTTTGCACAAATTTGCGTACGGCACTCACTTTTGAAAGAATTTTGCAATTTTTGCTAACGTTGTTCAAGCGTAAGGTAATTCATTTCGTTCTGCGGAGGTACGATACTGACTGACAGTCAAAATTTCGAGCGCGAAAGAGCTGTCGGTGTCAGCATAACTTATGATTCAAAAAGAAACTTGTATTTGTGTTTGGGTGAGGATTATTTTATCAGTTGGTGACAAGTACTTCATGCTACTGCTTACTCAGTTAAACGATAACGCGGTGCTTTCAAATTGTAACCCTTGCTCATCAATTTCCCAACGTGCAGCAGGTAGCATTACAGAGATCTTAACTGTGTTTAAGTCACTCAAGAAAAGCTGAATTCTTGGAAATAATATCGATTAAGTCTGGAGAAATGGAAGCAATTGATGGTTATCGAGCTCTCTTATAGGAAACGCCGATATGTAGGTGGTTTAAAACCTATCTATCATTCGGTAGCCTGGGTAGGTGGGTTATTTTCATTGTGACACCGCGCCTTTACGGTGACGATTTTTGATTTTGTATAGGGTATTTCGATGTTTCCCGATTCCATGTCGGAGATAGTACCTACCTCCAGAAAATTCCGTAAAAAAAAAAGAACACAAGTGTATATATGGTGATCCATCAAGTCACGGTATGTTTGGATAATACAAGCGAGTCGTACAAAGTTCACATGTTCGGACGCAAGGAATGCCACAAAATCAGCTGGGTAACACATTCGAACGGGCGTTATTGGAGAAACAGATCGATTATCCTTCGAGTTGCAAGCTGTTTTATGTACGAGCACCAGTAGACAGGGAGAATATGTGGGGATGACATGAAACCACAGTCCTATGGTAGCCACTGTCAAAATACAATACTAATGGTACTCAGGTACAACATCTACCACCAGAGCCTAAAGAAGCCTTGGTTGTGTCAACAACTAAGGCAATAGCCTGCAACGAATTCAACTGCTGAACTTTTTAATGTGATTGCTGTAAAGTACTGCAGCTCTAACTTCTTTTTTGAAATAATTAGACATTTACATTTGCTAGGATTAAGTGCCAGTCCATTTTCCAGCGACCAGTTTGAGATCCTTTGAAGATCTTCATTCATATCATTAGCACAGTCTTCAATAAGACCAAGGACCAAGGGCACAACTCTTATAAATTTGAATATTGTCTGCGTTTTGCTGACTTCAAAATTACCGTTTGTACTCGTATATCATTGATATACAGTGAGAACAAGAGAGGTCCCAAATTCGACCCCTGGGGAACGCCTCACGCCAAAGGAAGAAATTCTGATAGGACGCCCTCCAGAGACACCGCTTGTTTTCTTTCTTTTAGGTAAGATGAGAGTAAATTAACGGCAAACGGAGACATATTAAAACAATGACGTAACTTATGAATGAGAGTAGAACGGTTGACCATATCAAAGGCTTTGGAGAAATCTAGAAGGGTCAAGAAAGTAACGTGGTCTTTATCAAGTTTCTGTCTTATATCTTCCACCACACTCATCAAAGCAGTAGTACAGCTATGTTTGGCTCGAAATCCAGATTGAACTGAAACCAGTAGATTAGTACGTTTAAGACACTCATTCGTTCACATACTTTGGAAAGGAAAAGTAGAATTGATGTAGGTCTGAATTCATCACCTGATGAATGTTGGTATTATTTTAACCATTTTCCATTGTTGTGGAAAGCTGCCGGTCGCAAAAAATGGTGTTTCTGACGCGTAATATACGGAAGTAGTAATGGTAATATGGCTTTACTAAAAACTAGATAAACTCCATCGAGTCCTACCGCATTTGATTTTATGGACAAAAAACTCGATATCATCCAAGTTTTCTATTCTTGTAAAGAATGCTGAGACAGCAGGACTTCGGTAAATATAATCTTCATTTACTTCTGTGTAAAACTGTGTTTTTGCTATTCTTATTTCACGAACAACACTATTTCTTAAACACTTTTAAACGTGTCTACACGAAAGCGCTTCCAACAGTTCTGTCGGAGCTTTGATCGCATTCGCATTGATACGGAACATTTTCTGTTTCTCTAAGCGTTTCTTAAATCCCGTCAAAATAAGTAAACGCGCGAGATCGCCCAATTTTGGGGGCAGATTAATGTCCTCAGAAAAAAAACCTAAATCAGTGCCCAAAATAGTTTTGACCAGGAAAGACTCCAACTACTGGAGTCCACTGCAATGCTTGCCAGATAGCGATGTTGATAGTGATGATATTGTGTTACCAGCTAAAACTACAAAACTATTTATCGCTCCGATAAAACTGCTGCAAAAATCTAGTGACTTCGTTCATACTCTTATGAAAACTTTAAAGATAGGTGATTGAAACGAATTGAAAAGTGAAAAATCTTTCAAAGTTCTGCTATTTGGTTTAGGTGCATATGATATCAATGAACTAAAAAATGAATTAATACGACTTGGACTCAAATGCAAGGAAATCAAAATGATAACTAGAACATACGAACAATAGACTGACATCATTTATCTAGTTTTCCTGGAATGTGATTCAATCAAATTCAGTGAACTAAAAAAGAATATTCGCGCCATATCAATTGGAACTATCAGAGAAAACAAAAGAATAGACCAACACAATGTCGCAACTGTCAAATGTTTGGACACGGTGAACGTAACTGCCACATCAAAACATACTGCTCCACTTGCGCCAGTAATCACAAGACTACTGATTGTAAGAATTCGGGTATATACAAATGTGCGAACTGCAAAGGAAATCATAAGTCCACAGACAGTGCATGCGCTAGCAGAGTTAAGTACATGGAAATGCGGCAAAAAACTGCAACAAAAGTCAATTGCTTGGACGATCGAGATTTATTGTGTCTATTTTCCAGGAAAAATACTAGGAAACTTTGCTAGAGAGGGAAAAAAGCGTAGATTTAAAAATGAGCTTAGAAAATTTTTCAATATGAACTGCAAATTCTTGATAGGAGGTGATTTAAACTGCCGATACGGGGATTGGGTTTGTTTAAGAGCAAATTAATGGGGGAATGTACTGTCGTACCTCTCTATTATGTCACCAATATCTGAAATGTTTCCCACTAGTCCTACATTTGTACCAACCAGTTCTCGTAGTAGTCCCTCTGTAATAGATTTATTTGTAACAAATGGTTCTGGTCCTATCTCACAACCTGTTGTCTTCAATGATCTTAGTTCCGATCATAATCCAGTTCTCTGTAATCTTTGTTAGTCATGTCTTGAAAAAGTGCAATATTTTGCAGATATCAAATATGCGAATTGGGTAAAATTTCGTAAAGAACTAAAAGAAAAACTTCTCACTATGCCAACAGACATAGCAGCTTTAACAAACAAACGAGACATTGACAATATCCTTCAACAATTTACAGATCACATTAATACTTCAGAAAGTTCTAGTATCCCCCAAAATTGTCAAAAAGTAACTGCGATGAAATTACCGAGTCATATTCTAAATCTTATCAGAATTAGAAATACCCACAGGAGAAATTGCCAAAACTATCACCTACCAATTTCAAAAACTCTCATAGCATATTTCAATAGATTAATAAATACGAATATAAAGGCACATCAAAACTCAGAATGGAACAATAAGTTGAAATCCCTCGATAAAGCTGGAAAGCCATTCTGGAATTTAGTCAAAGTAATTAGAAATAAAAACAAGCAAATACCTTTTCTTAAATGCAGCACCAATGTCTTTGTTGCTGGCAACGAAAAGGCCAATGTATTTTCTCAAAAGTAAACGCTTGTAGAGAGCGCACTAAGTACTTTTAATGAAATTAATTGTAATACTCCTCCAAATGAATTTGTTACTGAGATGGACATCAAATATACTCGTATTATAAACCAATTGCAGGTAAGAAAAACGAGTGGTATTTACACAATCAAAAATCGTTACCTAAAAGAAATGCCTAAAATTGGAATAGAATTTCTTACATTTTTCATGAATGCCTGTCTTAAGTTGCAATACTTTCCAAATGCATGGAAACTAGCAAAGGTAGTCCCAATTCCAAATTGCTTAGCAATTTGAGTAAAATATTCGAAAAAATACTGAAAGATAAAATTGTCAAAGATATCGAAGAAGAAAAAATATACCCTGTTGAGCAGTTTGGTTTTAGGCGTAATCATGGTACCTCGCATCAGGCTCTCAGAATATGCAATCTGATAAAGAGTAATCCTGTAATAGGTAAATCAACTGGGATGATTTTGTCCGTTTGGCATGCTGGGCTTATCTACAAAATGATTAATAATAATTTTCCTTCATTTCTTTGTAGAACCGTTCAAAGTTTTGTGTCAAATCTTCGCCTTAAAGTATTTGTTAATAGTAATGCGTCTGATGTAGTCAGTTTTTGTGCAGGTGTGCCTCAAGGCTCAGTGCTTGGTCCTATCCTTTATAATTTGTTTACGTCAGATATTCCAAATCTTCCGCATTGTGAAATTGCTATTTATGCTAATGATATCGCTATACTTTCTTCGCATGAGTTCGGTCTCAACATTGAAATGAACTTAAAAAATGCGATTGAACGTGGAAAAAATCCAAGCTATCTTTTTCACCCGAAAAAGAAAGTCTTGTTTTCTTCCAGTCATTCAGTTAAGAATCAATGACCATATAACATGGATGCCATTTGTAAAGTACCTGGGTTTTTTTTCTTGATCAAAAATTGACATTTAAAAAACACGTTTTTGAAATAATTAACAAAGTAAATAAAACAATACAAATGTTATATCCCTTTATTAATAGAAAATCAAGACTTTTAAATGATAACAAAAGGATAATTTACAAAACGATTTTCCAACCTATATTATTGTACGGTTGTTTGGTGTGGGGTATTTGCACTAAGTGCTACATTAGAAAGCTTCAAATATCTCAAAATAAAGTTTTAAAGACGATGCTTAATCTCCCCTGGCATTACTCCACAACAGATTTACATAAAGAGCTAATGTTGAATTGATCTTTTCTAGAATATGCAAGCTAAGTGAATCGTTGTTATATTTGCGAAAATCCTCTTGTAAATGAACTCAATTAATCGTGACACAATCCTCTTTGTGTTTTTAAATATCGATATTTGTTTATTCCATTCATTTACATGTTTGTATTTTGCTTATTAAATATATTTAATTGATTGTAATATATATATATATATATCTATGTATGTGCATAACGTAATTTATAATTTATTTATTTATCCATTGTATACTATTTATTTATTGATATATAATGTCCTATTTATTTTGTTTCTTTACTATTTTGTTTATTTATTTATTTATATATTTTTCATTTACTTATTTATTTATTTATTTATCTATTTATTTTGTTAGTTTTTACATTTTATATATTTTTTATTTTTTTTTTGCTTTGATTTGAGGTTTTTTTTTCATGATTTTTCTCAATATTTATTAATTATTTTTTCCATATTGTTTATACGTTAAATAAGTTTATACATAATGGTACAGTTGAAAGACAAAAATATGTCGAATCTCTGAAAATTGTACAATGTAAATTGAGCGACCACATACTGTTATCTCATGAAACAATGAAAATTTTAATGATTTAAATGAAAGCGCTTCCATCGGTGGTAAGCCCGATCGTGTCGTTCCATTAAAAGACGATTTTCGTTCGTAAAGCAAGCCCTTGTTTTTTCCCTTTCTGTTCCAGTTCTTATTGGTACGTGGATATCAAAGAGATGATATACGAGTACGTTCGTTTGATTAAAATCAACTTGATCATCGGGAGAGGGCATACCGTAAATGAGATCTCCTGGAATGCAATGTATGTGGTGTTCAAGAGCAGTTCTGTCTACATTTTTAAAATAAAATGTTAGAAAGATGAGGTCATGCTTTGAAAATGCTGGTGCAGAAATCTGATCGTACAGGAGTATCTTATCAGTATTGTTTGCAAAGAACAAATCTAACAAGGTACTGAAGGAATTCTTGAAATGAGTAGGGACCTGGGTATTTACAGGATGTAGATCGAATGCGTTAATGTTTCCAACAAGATGACTTTCATCCAAAAGGTTACTATTAAAGTCACCACATAAAATAACATAACTTGCCCTAGTCGAACTTTCTTCCATTAAAACATATAAAGGGTTTAAATTGATATTCCTATTTGGTGTATACATACTACCCAATAGAATAGTATTTTCCACACACAAGAACAGCGCCGATAAAATGTGTGAGGTTTCACTACCGTTTTTGGTAGTGAGAACTCTAATGTTCGAGGTCTTTTCTCGAAAAGCGAAAAAAAAAAAACAATCGCTCCAGCTTTCCTGGAAATGAAGTGTTATGAAGTGCAGCAAGTGCCTGCTGTTGCCAACATAATAAGGAAAATATATTCTCCAGCATATAAACGTGCATCTCAAAGATTATTTCGAAGACGGGAAAACAGTTTTCTATTCCGGTTGCTTCATCTACGCCGTTTCTGATCACCATAAAGCAGAGTTTTATCTGTGTTCTCTGGAAAACCATGCAAAAGTGTTAGTAGAGAAGTTATTTCGTTTTGCCGATACTCCGTGATGCTCTATTAACTGGAAGACTTTGATGGGCTATGTACATCTTTATATCTGCACTGAGGGGACCTACCAAGCTTCTCCAAATTACAGCTGAAACAGAAATAAATTGCCAGAGAACAGAGAAATGATGGGCTTGGTAACTACTTCATCCTGCCAGTTGTAAAAGTAGAGCGTTTTTTAAGTATTTTAGATATAGCCAAGAAAATTTCTCGTAATTGTGGTTATCCAAGATACGAAATAGTTAAGCTTAAAAATAAGCTGCGGATGCTCCAGTTCATTATTGAGTTCTTGTTGCTGTAAAGAAAATGTATAGTACCGTCCAATCGCCGCCTATAAAACAAATTGCAAACTTTCATGGTGACGTTTAGTTCTAAAAGAAAACGGGCCAGGAGACATTTCAATCCGAAAAGAAATCTTGGGTATTTGGGAATAGCTGACGAAAGCAAACACCATGACGCAAGGCCATTGCGATGGTCCTCAGATTCGTATCACTAGCTTTTATCTCCTCGAAGTAGTCTTTTCATTAAATGCTGATCACCATCAACAAACGCATCTTTTTAGCAGCTTCTGGTCTTATCGTCTACATCGTGGTCACTTAATTCATATCCCTGCAAAATGAATCTTGCTAAGGAGATTCAAGACTGAAGAGATTCTTCCAAATGAATCTCTTTGGTGACTACAGTTAAGGTCACCTGCCTATGCTTGCATAGCCTCGCATTTTACATAGCTGCCTCCAGTTTCGCATTCCAAGTTGGTTGAGGTCCCCTCCTATTTGTGTGCGCCACCTGTACCTCGGGGGCGGTTTCGAAGACTTTTGGGACTGGAGCTCTCTACATGACTTAGTCACCACAGTCGTTGGACTTTCACTCTTCTGTCGATGGCGCTGTACAGCCCGTACAGTCTGGCGTTGCATCTCCTCCTCCACCACCGTCCTCTCAGAAAAACCAAGAGCACCCTCATCCATTTTTGATAAGCTACGCGTAAATGCCTCTGCGCCACAGAAAAGGACTGGAATTACTAAGGTCTTATGTAAAGGGTGATTCTTTTAGAGAGACTTTTTTCAAAAATATAAAAGACAGTCAAAAAATTCAGTTCTATCGGGTAATCTTTAACAATACTGCATAGCTACGGCTAACATGGTTCATTCTGAAGTTCCAATTTTCGATGACTCGAGTAATGTTTGCCTCCAATTCCTCAATCGTGGCCGGCTTATTCACGTAGACTTCGGACTTTATGTAGTCCTAAAGGAAAAAGTCCAGCGGTGTGATGTCACATGTCACAGGCGGCCAATTCACAGGTCCAAGGCGTGAAATTAACTGTTCCCGGAATCGTTCTCGGAATAACGCCATGGTTTCATGGACTGTATGCCAAGTGACGCCTTATTGTTGGAACCAACTGTCGTCGAGGCTTCAATTTCATGGCGCGATAACGGGTGCCATTCGCAATTGCGTTCCGGTTGGTCTCAGTTTTGAAGAAGTGGGGACCGATAATTCCACCAGTCCAAAAATCACACCAAACCATTGCTTTGTATGAATATGATGGCAGCTCTTGAACCTCTTCGGGTTGCTTTGCACTCCAAATATGGCTATTTCTCTTATTGACGTAACGAAATGGGCCTCATCGCTGACCAAAATTTTAGACGAAAACAGTGGATCTTCCTGAGGCTTTTCAAAAGCTCAACGACTGAAACAGTGTGGATTCGGAAGGTCGGTCGGCTGCAGTTCTTGCGTAACTTGAATTTTGTATCCTTAAACCAAGATCCTCACGTAAAATACGCCAAGTATTTGCATACGACAAGCCAAGCTGTAGAAAGGGGCACCGAAGCGATTTATCACGGTCATCGCGCATGCTCCCCTCTACTGCCGCTCTATTTTTTTCATTACGTGGTCAAACTTTTCGATGTTATAGCGAACTGTGCGTCCGGTAGGCTAATTATGTAGACCATAAGTTACTCTAAGCGCGCGACACATATTCCTCGTAAAACGCTAATTTTCATAATACAGCTGAGTAATTTGTAGACGCTGTGCCGGGCTAAGCCTTTCCATGATGAAA
This sequence comes from Volucella bombylans, assembly GCA_949129095.1. Lineage (NCBI taxonomy): Eukaryota > Metazoa > Arthropoda > Insecta > Diptera > Syrphidae > Volucella > Volucella bombylans. The sequence continues at coordinate 196,971,603 of OX422141.1, read as the reverse complement.
TGTCCATATCAATCTAACACAAGGCTTGCGTGACCTCTCATGAAATCCCCATTGGAAAAAGTACCTCTAAAACAATCACGCTTTATATACGGCCACTTTTGTTGTTCGAGAGACGGCTTGGCTAGTCAATTCCTTTCTTAGCCCAAAGAAGCAGCAATTGACAAGAGTTATTCTTCATTTGATCTCAGCGCAGGTGTTATTGCCTAGGTAGACAAAGTCCTTAACAACCTCACAGTTATATTTGTCGACGGTGACGTAACGCCACTGACATTACGCCGCTTTCTTCCGATTATGTCGATATCGTCGGCATGTGCGGGTAATTGGGCGGACCTTCTGAAAAATTGAGCCTCTTGTGTTGTCTCGTAAGTTTTGCACTATTCTTGCAAGAAGTCGCATGACAACGCATCGCCTTGTCTAAGTCCTTTTTTGACATCCGACCTTGATCTAGCAGCGTGCACTATCCATTCTCGTCTATAGCTCGTCTCTATAGATGCTGTCATACGCGGTTTTAAAATCGAGTAGGTGGTGGGTATCTTGTAAATATTTTGTCGATGGTTGACTTTCTTGGCCTGAAGCCACACTGACATGCGTTCACACATTACGGCAGATAGAATCTTGTAGGCGATGTTAAGAAAACTGATTCCTCTGTAGTTGGCGCAGTTCAGAGCATCTCCTTTCTTGAGGATCAGACAAACTATGCTGAGGTTCCATTCATCGGGCATATTTTCAGATGAGTTGGTGTATGCTTCTAGCAGCTTTATTGGACCTAAGCTTAGATATGGCTATCTTCAATTCATCCAGGTTGGGTGGACGGAATTATTGGTCTACATCGTCCAGGTTAAAAGTTTCATTCTGCCTGACAGCGGCATTTCGTTCGTTATCGTCGTTATACAATCTACAGAAATGCTCTTTCCAAATCCTCAGCATCGACTGCGACTCTACTACTACTATGTTCCGTTGTTCGTCTCTACAGGCTTCGTTTAAGGGTTTGTATCGGTGACATGTTGAGAAGCCGGTGGTCTTCTCTCCTCTTCTGCTCGTAGAGCTCGTGAGCAATACTAGTCCTTCCATGCTGCGCCACTTTGTATGCATCTTGATTAGCTGCACGTGCTTACCGGCACTAGTCGTCAAACCAGGGGCGCGTTGCGGTGGCCGAGTGAAACCCAGAACATCAGAGCCGGTATTCTGATGTATTTTTTGGCAATGTTGCCACTGGTCTTCCATAGTCTATTCTGGCGGCATAGGACTTCTTGAAAGTTGAAAGAAGACTGATCGGAAGAAAATTTGGCGGTCTCTTGCGATTATAACCGTCCGACGTCAAATTTCCTCAAAGTATCAGCTTGTAATGGTATCAAGGTAGTGGTCCGAGTCGATATTGCCCGTCAGAACGTTCGGACATTCATAATATTGGAGGAGCGCCTTGTGTTAATCGCAATTTGGCAAATCTGGTTGACGGTTGATTGATAGTGATTATGAATATCGATTAGTCTTCATCCATTATCGGAGGTGTTGTCGTGCAGGCTATACGTTCCAGCGGTGCTACTAAAGATGCTCACTCTTCCTAGCTTTGCACTAGAGTCGGTGATGACAATTTTAATGTCATATTGTAGTTAGGGCACTCCTCGAAAATCTTGTCCAAAAGCTTGTAAAAGCCACTTTTGGTGTCGCTTCATCTTTCTCCTGTGGGCGTGTATAAGGCAAATATTGCCAAGCTTAGCCCCAAATAGGCGCTGCTTTTGCCGCCGATAGCAATCGCCGTAGTAGATGTCACAATTTTTCATCCTTGTTTTGTCTGGCTTTAGCCATCGCACTTCTTGGACGGCGGTAACATCTGCTTAGCAGCAGTCCAGGGCCTCCGGTAATTATTCGGCTGCACATGCCTTATTAAGGGACATAACATTTCACGCTCAGATCTGAAGTTCGTTGTCCTTTTTCATTTGCAGGGGTTGTCAACAGTAGTCCCGTCCGTAGCCGAAGCTTATTGTCGCTTCGTAACTGTTTTTTCCATTGTCGGACAGTTACCCCGACGGCATAACCTCCAACCCGGAGAGCCAGTTCCATTGTAGATATCCCAAGGACGAGGAGTCGGTTAGATCGATGCTAATAACCCGCTCGGGGATGTGAAGGCTACCGTTGTTCCATTAAGGACTCATCTGCTACCATCTCTTTTCCAAGACCCTGCCTTAGTCTCAGAAGTACTTATCGGCCTGAGCTTCAAATATGTCGGAGTAGCCCTGATAAGGTCTTATTTGATTTAGGTTCTGGGATTTTACTTCACCGTTGATTCTATCTGGGGAATTCATCTGCTGCCCCGTTGCCCAGCACTCGCGCTCATGAGTTTGGCAAGTCGAGTCCGAACGGACATCGACCACTTAATGGTAAAAATCCATGTAATTTGGAATTGAAATTGAACTCTCTTTGCTAATGCCAATCTGACCGACCGAAAGTTTTTGAACCAGGTCACTACAGATTACATACATATGTAACGTGTTATATCTATTTATCTTAAATTTGCTAAACAAAGTCTTATCTAGTCCAAGAATCTATTGTCCATACAAATTAAATTAACAGCCAAGGGGATATGGCATCGGTACTATCTGTGATTGCTATTCCCATTTCACTCAATTGTCCTGGAGTCCTTTCTACCAATGTCAATCTTCTCGTCATATGCTTATGCATGTGAATGTATGGTGTGCTTATCTGGAATACAAATCGTAAACGCTAACCCACATTAAATTCTCGATTAACGATTTCTTACCTCAGAACTTAACCTCACTAATCGTCCGTTGTTAATTCTAGACCAGCAAACAGAGAGACAATCCCCAGATGGTGTTCACCATTTGGTGTTAAGTGCTCACTGTTCCACCTTCTAATTATCGCAATCAAATTCAAATGGCCGAGTCTTCACACCTGCCGCATCACTACTGCTGTTGCTGATGACAGCTAGGTGTACGAGTCGCCATTAGACAGCTTGTCATCGCTGTCGGCGGTGGGTGGCTTGTATTCGTATTCGTATTCAAACCTCTGACCGTACCTGTACTTGTACCAAAACCAGAATCAGAAGCAGAATCCGAAAAACCACCCTCTCCAAGTCAACGGCCATTGCCGGTTGGATGCCAGTTAATTGAATTGCCACTTTGGATGCGGTATTACTAATGGTGGATGACGTACTCGTAGACAACGCGGCGGTTTATTAGTGGTGATGACAGCTAAAATTGAGCGCGCGATTTGAATAGCAAGTGCAAGTACGAGTACTACTCACCGTAGCTGGTCCTCTTCTCCTCTACCTTCGTTCGTTCTATTCGTATCTTCAATCTATGGAAATCAGATAGATTTGTTTTTTCTCTTTTTTTTTCCAATTTTGTTTTCGCAGCTTTTACTACTCGTATTACTTTATTACTTTGCGCGCGGTAAATGACAGCTTCACTCGGATAGGTACGAGTGGTGTTGGGATGTACAAATTGACATTTGGCGGAAGTTCGTATGGATGTTTGCGCGCAATTTCAATCAGATTCGGAGTTGTTAAGTGCGCAATTAAAAATACGTTGACGTGTGCCCATCGATGGATGGTAAATTTATTTTTTCATGCCAAATTAAGGTGTCATTCGATGTTGGCACTTCGGAATAATGAAGCTTCTAATTGGTTTGCTGAAGTAATTTCTATCCTAGCCAGTCAAACGTGTCCATGTTTCATGGGGTTTCATGTTTTTGGTTAAAATTTCAAGTTTTCATTGCGAGGGATGAATTGTTTGTTTGTTATACGAACTTTAGGTTTGCAATGGAGGCTAAATTCTTGTGATATTGCAGGATACCTTCTAAGAAATATTGATTACAAAGTCATTCCCACCGAAAACCCGTACCGTTTATCAGAAAACATCAACAGATGCAAACCTTTAAAATATTCCACAGTACTTTATTAAGTCCAGGGTGAATCAAGGCCTCAATCAACATTGCTCTTCATTAAGCACAAACTTGCGTTAATTGGGTCCGCGTGCGGACACTAAGTTGGCTGAGGACCCTTTCCACTTGAGCGCATGGCATTGCCCCTTCGAAATGGATACAAGGCATTCCGGGCCGGAGTGGTGGTGTTCATTCGCTCAACATGTCCCAGTCATCGGAGCTGATAAATTCAATTTCTTCTAACCAGTTCAATGTCGTTGTATAGCCTGTATAGTTGTATCTTTCTCTTTTTTCCAAATTTCGGCAATACAGACCCGACAGAAAGTCACTGAAGAAGAACTTTTCGCTCGAAACAACGGAGGGCTTGTTTAAGATAGAGCCCATGCTTCCGCGCCATGAGAATAACTTATTTCCAATTGCACAAGTGATTCTCCACCGCAAAACGTTTTAGTTGCAGCTCGCTGATTTTAGTTTGGCACAATGACAGTCCGTGTATGCCAGCAGTCGTAGAGCCTTTTAGAGTCTGATATTGGTTTGTGAGTTTTGTGCAATTCTTTCAATATGCTGTTGAGTAAATCACATGGCATCGCGTCACCTTTTGGAAATCGTTTCTCGATAACAGATGTCTCGGTGGAACAAACGAGCAGGGCGCGTTCTCCGTAAATCTTCCTACACTTCCAGACGAGTTTATCATGGCTCTATACAACTTGTGTCTATAAATACTAATTCTTCTATAGTTGGCGCAGTTGAGAGGGGCGCCTTTCTTGAGGATGAGGCAAACTATGCTGAAATTCCATTCACCGGACAGGCTTCCATCCGAATTTTGCAGAGGAACATGTGCATGGTCCTTGCTAACTCAATGGGACAAAATTGTTTCCCATCACCATAAAAGTTAGTTGGTTCGCGACAGTGGAATGTTGATCGTACTCCTTCGACATTCCTATCGTTATTTCTATGCTCATACTTCTGTGTTTAACAAGTTATTTTCACATTTTATTAGAACTTCCGAACACCAATGCTTCAGACGCGCTATCCATCTACTTCTCTCCTTCTTTCTTTTTCTTTCTAAGAAGCCGATATTGCTTCCGTATCTCGTTTTGGTTGAAACCTAGCTCATTAGATGCAGCATTTTTTTCTAATGGGCTGCTGTCTATGTAACCACTGGTCTTCTGCGCTTCTTGCTGCCAGCCAAGGAGTTCTCAAAAAGTTTTGGGAGACACCATTAGAAAAGGCACGAGGAGTCTAGGAGGTTGTAGCCGCTGGTAGCTCTGCGACCAGGAAGTTGCCATTCACACCTTGGCTCTAACAAGTTAGTCGTCTAAGTCGATATCGGCTCCTCGAATAGTTCGGGGTATACAGAGTACTAGAGCTGCGACTTATTTCGGCAGCAATATGATCAATGTGGTTATTTACTTTTTTTTATCATGTGGCTGCCAGGTCCCTTTGCGGATGCTGAGATGTAGTGATGACGTTTCGAACCGTTTTGATGTCGATTAGTCTGAGTTCATTTTCGGAACTTGTATTGGTGTGAGTTGTGTTTACCAACTGTGTCGCCAAACATCAGGTCCTCTCTTCACCTTATGTAAAGTCACCAGGGACCGAATTAAAGCCGTGCTTAGGACATGGCTCAATATGCACAATACGTCTTATCGAGTAGTAAGTAGAAGGAAACTTTGGAAACATTTTTTTTTTTTTCTGTGGTAGCATGGGTGCATATCAGGCTCATGCTGGTGAACTTAGCCTTGATGCGGATGCCTGAAGCTCAAGACATTTTGCTTAGGTCTTCCTCTGCTATTCTCAGCAATGATGGCTTCTATGTCCAAGGATATGAAGACGAATACTATCCTAATCAGAGGTAAATTCGATGACACAATGTCGGATGGCTTTCAAAGGGCTCTGCAGGCCAGCAGGTCAATACATCCTAAACTACACAAAATACAGAGACTACCCTGTGTCTGTATAACTGGTACAATGAAAACCGCACCAACAGCTGCGCTTAAAGTTATCCTAAACATCCCACCACTTCATCTAGAACTCATGAAACAAGCAATGGTAAATGCCTACATGCTCATCACAGAAGTTGAACCAAATTTCAAACTAGTTCATACTGCAGTCCTTCATGAATTTAGGCAAAATGAACTACTTGGGATACACTTAACAGACAAATGTCTACCACGATATAACTTCCATCACAACTTTAAGGTAACATTTCCAGACCGCCTTAACTAGGAACAGAAAAAACCAACATTTGCCAAGGACTCACATGTATGGTACACAGACGGATCCAAAACAAATGAAGGAGTTGCAGGCAGAGCATACGGTCCTTACATGCGAGAATGGATACAAGCAGCTCAGTATTTCAGGCTGAAATCCATGCAATAAAGCTATGCATTCGAGAGAATCTAAACCTCTCCGACAGCAGAGCAGCCCTACTTGCAATTAACGCCTTTGAAATAAAGTCAAAACTGATCTGGGAGTGCCTTCAACTCCTACAACTACTGGCCACCACAAACAAAGTCCATCTGATTTGGGTGGCAATACATAGTGGATATGAAGGCAATGAAATGAAAGGAAGTATTAAAACCTGACTAGAGGAAAAGAAAACTTCATTTCTGGAGAGAATCCGAAGGAAACAGACAAGCCAAAAACTTTCTGTCAAGCTGTTACCACAAGAAAACAAAACAACTACTACAACTAAGTAGAAATCAGATTCGAGTAACCACAGGCTTTCTCACAGGACACTGTGGTGTGAAAAAACACCTGATGACCATGGGCCATAGCACAAGACAATGTATATGACTGCAATGGTTTAATCAAAACATGCCAACGTTACCTTGGTAAACTCCTCGAAGCGGCGGACATACATAGCTGGCATCTCATTTAAAGACGGCATCATGGATGAGCTCTAAATGGAGGACATCACAATATCCCCATCTGTGGCCGCAGTGATCTGGGATGCATTATACCACCTCCCACAACAATATAATTTTATCGAATCCTCTGCTACAGAGTCAATTTCCAAATAGGCGCTGCTTCTACTGTCTATAGCTATCACCATAGGAGATGTCACAGTTTTCCATCCTTCTGCTCATCCCATCGAATTTCTTGGATGGCTGTGAAATTTGTTTTGTGGCAGTTTTGTGTCTCCGCCAATTGTTCGGGGACTGTTAAAGGTCTGAACATTTTCATATGCTGGGGGTCGTCAACAGTAGATCTATCCATATATGAGGCTAATTGTTGCTTGAGAACATATAGTGTGTTACGTTCCACGTTTTAATGTGGCAATCGCTATGGCCAATACCAAAAAGATTCCGCAGGATAACCAATTGTTTCGTAACCAACGCCAAGGCGTGGCATTATTTTTGTGAAAATTAACCTCCCGTGATTGATTGGAATGGCTGCCTTCAATTCTTCTGATTATTACCCAAAATAATCTTTAATTATGGAATATCCACGAGAAAAGAACACTGCCAAGAACACGTAGTGTTATCCTGACAATCGTTCATAAACCTCCGTAGAGATCAGACGTAATTCGGCTTTTTTTAAAGTTTACAATGTGTTTGCTCTCAAGGGTTCGGGCACGCGACGTCGAACTGCGAAATGCAGTCTCGATGCGTATAGTGCGGAAAGAACTACAAATCTGAGGAATGCGCTCTGGGTAAGGACGGGCAATACGGTACAGCAAGCTAAGGTGGCTTCTCAGGCCTCTGCGCCCACAACACCGGAACCAGTACCTGACATGCTAGCTATCTTGCTCTCTATTGAGGGGCAGATGGCTCAGCTCCAACGTCATATAACTGAACAGACCGCGCGGGTGGATCAAATATACGCGCTGCTGCCTGGCCTAACGCAGCTTTTGTCGTAATGGGTATGTACGTGGTGGAGCAAATCCTGAAGGTCCTTGCAGTGAATATGAATTCACTGATCAGGTTCGAACGACGAGCCGCACTATTTAAGTTTCTTAAAGACGTTTTCGACTCACGAATACAACTAACGTGCACTAACCAACAAACTACAAACTGTCTACGCACTTTCGTGCATGACAATGACCATTGCGGTCTCAGCACCGAGATAACTGTTCCCAACGAAATTGCGGAATTGGATGAGTAAACTGAACTGAGTAGTATTATCCTGAAAAGACATTATCGTTGCTGTACAACTGGTCTCTCGATTCGGTCGCTAGTAAAGGGACTCCAATAGGGACTTGACAACTTTGAATTTAATTTGTGAACGCACTCTTTCACTAATCATCAAACTGTCGCTGTTAATTTATTCAGAAAACTCAACATTTTCATCATGGCAAAGTACACGAACGAGCAACGTCTGCAAATTATAAAAATTTTCTAACGAAATTCGGAGTCGGTGACTGCAACTTTAAGAGCGTTAACTCCAATTTTTGGTCGTAATTCTCGCCCTAGTAGACAGGCAATAACAAGTTTAGGGCGAAGTGTCGAAAATATCGCTGCCGTTCAGTAGTCAGTCCGTAGCAAACGATCCAAATCATTCAATTCCACGGCGTTCTCAAGAATTGGGTATCGCTCAGACCACATTATGGCGCATTTTGCGTAAGGATCTTGGTTTACACCCATACAAGATCAAGCTGACTCAAGAATCGAAGCCGATGGACCGATGGGTTCTGGAGAAGATGCGCCAAGATGATGAATTTCATCGCAAAATCATCTTCAGTGACGAAGCTCATTTTTGGCTCCATGGGTTCGTCAATAAGCAAAATATGCGTTATTGGTCGGGAGAAAATCCACATGTGCTTCATGAATCTCCACTTCGCCAACAAAAAATAACTGTTTGGTGCGGTTTGCATTCCGGCGGCGTTATTGGGCCATATTTTTTCGTCGACGATAACGATCGTCACGTTACTGTGAATGGTCAGCGTTATCGCGCCATGATCACCGATTATTTTTGGTCCGAATTGGAAGATATGGACTTGGACGACATGTGGTTTCAACAGGATGATGCCACAAGCCACACAGCACACGCTAAAATCGATTTATTGAAGAGTAAGTATGGTGAGCGTGTTATCTCAAGAAATGGGCCAGTCGATTGGCCGCCTCGTTCGTGCGATTTAACGCCGCTTGACTATTTTCTATGGGGCTACGTTAAGTCATTGATTTATGCCAACACGCCGATGACGTTGGAAGAGCTCATAGCCAACATTGAACGCGAAATAGCGGCCGTTTCGGCCGAAATGTGTGGCCGAGTCGTTGAAAATTGGGTCCAACGAATCGAACGGTGCAAACGTGCCCGTGGTGGCCATATGAACGAAGTCGAGTTCCATTCATAAATATTTTGATTGTACTTCAAGCCGATAATAAAGTTTTTGAAATATCTCAAATGGTTTGCGTTTTATTTAAAAAAAAAGTTGTCAAGTCTTTATTGGAAAACCCTATAGATAAAAGCAAAAATTATTTAAAAATACTTAAAGTCCTTAGTAACGTCCTTGTTACTGAAATCGTGCCCTCCAACTTATTATTTGTATCATAAGATATAGTATTGAATTCATGCAAATTGGAATATTTTGTTTTAAATATAAAAATTTTGGTTTTAGATTTTTTTAATTAAATTTAATTCGTAAATATTTTTTTAAATTCAAATTTTTCTTTTCTCATTGCAGGTATGTATCTACTCAACTATCAAATGGCAATCTGGTCAGCATGTGAAACAAGTTTAAGACATTTGTACGGTTTCGGTTTAGTAGAAGAATTTTGGTAAAAGGAACTTGGAGGAAACCTCATATACGAGGGCTGTATGATACGTACCTGTGTTAGGCAAGAAACGCATTTAAAAAAAAAATTTATTTACGAGGGCTGTATGATATGTACCCGTGTTTACCGACTGATGGCACCACTGATGGAAAATGTGTATGCCATCATATAGCGCCATTTTTACAACGATGACTGTCAAAATTTCAGACAGATATATCGAATAGTTTTGGCATCGTCAGTCAGTTAGTCATCGTGCTTATTTGCAATCATGGAGAAAGAGCAATATCGATCAGTGATTCGATTTCTTTTTTTTAATGGGAAGACGTGTGAGGAAATCAAAGTGAAGTTGCATGCCGTTTATAAAGACCATGCACCTTCGATGACTACCAGTAGATATTGGTTTAATGAATTCAAGCGTGGACGAACGTCCGTTTGAGGCGACTACGGAGGATATGGTTAATAAAATCCATGATATCGTGTTAGCAGATTGTCGGGTGAAGGTCAGAGAGATTGCTGACATTGTACACATCTCAATTGAACGCATACAAAATATCCTACACGAAAAATTGGTCATGTGAAAGCTATAGTCGAGATGGGTGCCGCGTTTGCTAACAGTTGAGCAAAACCGAAATCGCATGACAACTTCGGAGCACTGTTTGGATATGTTTAGCGCAATCCGAAAGGGTTTCTAAGGCGTTTCGTGACTGTTGACGAACTATAGATCCATCACAGTCAAAACAGTGGATTTCACCCAGCGAAACTGCTCCAAAGAAGGCGAAAACGGTTCCATTTCCACCTACTATTTGGACAAAGGCAGGAAGGCAGTACTATGCTGATTTATTGGACCGATTCAGTGCCTAATTAATAAAAAAAAAACGGCCCCACGTGGCAAAAAAAAAGTCCTTTTTCACCATGACAACGCGCCTGCTCACTTGTCCGCAATCGCCACAGCAAAACTGGTCGAATTACACTACGAATTGCTGCCTCACCCACCCTATTCTCCAGATTCGGCCCCATGTGATTTCTTTTTGTTTCCAAACATGAAAAAATGGCTTGGCGAAAAGCGATTCTCGTCAAACGAGGAAATCATCGCCGAAACAGAGGCCTATTTTGCGGAGTTTGACAAATCATATTGTTTGAATGGCTTGAAAAAGTTAGAATATCGCTGGACTAAATGTGTCAAGCTGAAAGGAGACTATATTGAGAATACCTACATAGGAGTACCTACTTTTTCGAAATAAATTCTGTTAGTCAATATTGTGGGACCCTTTTTCGAATAGGGCTGCTTATACCATCCGGCGCACCCTGATACTGGGTTATACCCGCTTCAGGTTAGGTAATAGGGGATGTGATAGTCGGTACGCGTACTTTGTGATTTGTGACTTTGTGATATTATTATTATTATGGTGAGTCCGTCCTAGTTTGTTTAACAGATTGAACGCCGGCCACTCTCCTGTGCGAGGAGTGGGAAGTGGCCATGTCTCGCTGTCAATATTTTAAAAGCTCAGTATGTATCCGGGTTCGCTTCTAGGCACTGCACTTGGGTATTTTAAGACTGCTTACATTGCTTTGGTTTTAGTGCGCGGGTGCGTATACCTGGCAGCCAACTTGTTAACAAGCCGAATGAGATCTATCAGCTTTGCTTTACTGACGTCCTTAAGTTTTCCAAAAAGTCTTCACCCCAGTTGTTTGGCATACCGTATTTGAAGGTATGTGACAGGCTCTATTTCTTCTTCGTTCCCACAGCTTTTGTAACAGTCTTGAGAAGGTGCTCCTATTTTGCTGGCCTTCCTGCCTATGAGGCAGTGACCAGTTAGGACACCAATAGCGATATGGATGTCTCATTTGTTGAGTTCGAGGAGGGTACGTGTTCTCCCGGTGTCTAGCTTTGGCCAAAAGGAGCATGAGATGACGCAGTCACTTCTGGATGTTCATGCTTTGTTGGATCGTTCTATGTTCTATTTTGCGTATCAGGATTTCAAGTGGTGTCTTTATCTTACTCCAGTGCAGAGAGGCACACTCCCTTGTTAGTTCATCCGGTTTCTTCCATCACTCGGTGGAATTTTTGTCTTATGGCGACTTGACTGTCCATAAAGATAGAGGGGATCACGTTCTGTGAGTAGTACAGGATGGACAGCTGTCCAAGTCTACGTTTGGCGCGATGTAGTCTCTACACTCCGTCAGTTTTGATGGTTCGTACTCCTGTATTATAGACTCGTGTCCGTTTTTAGTCGGATGGACTTCCAAAAGTCATGTATTTAAGGAATTCGTCTAAAAGAAGGAGGTTGAGCTTTATCTCTAGTGCAATTAAAGCTCCCCTGTCACTGCGACACACGATAGCCTTTGAACTTGTGTGTGTATTTCGAAATAACTAATCTTTTAAGCGACTTTCCACCAAACCAGTGCATCAGAAAAAATGGGTCTATGGACCTGTAAATCCAGGTCTTAGCCCCCAACGTTTACTAAAGGTTCTTTCGCATGTATAGAATGCTCCTAATGCTGTTTTGGTTGTTTCTTCGGTGTTACGCTTTCAACTGAGCTTACTTTCTAGTATGATTCGTAGGCATTTAGCGTCGGATGAATGTTGTATTTTACCACTGTTGCTTCTGGGAAGATTAAACTTTTCTATGTTTCATTTTCTTGTGAACAACATCAGTTGGGTTTTTTGATGGATTTATCCCCAAACCGTTTTGTGTTGTCCATTTTACGATGTGTTGAAGGCCGACGCCATTAGTTCCCTGATCGTTGGTATATGTTTTCCTCCAACCAAAATGACTATATCGTCGAAGTAGGCCACTGCCTTAACACTCTTCTGTTCGAAATTTGTGAGGATTTCGTTTTGGTTGTTTTGGTTGTTTTTTAACCAAACAGCCCCTCATATAAAACGAATATTTCAGTTCAACTGCTCTAGGGCCTGATTATTTCATTTAATTCAATTCAACTCGATTATATATCCGAAACTTACTAAAAGAAAAGCTCAGAAATGGTGCTCATAATGCTCTTATTCCACGCGTGTGCATTACTTATCAGAGATGTCCTGTTTAGTGCTTTAAATTGTGGTTACAACGCAATGTGCAAACTTACATAGTTGCCGCTACAGTCCGGTGTAGATCAGTGTCCACATACCAATATACCTCTCCAGCCAGCCCTGTTGTTTGCTAGCTGCTTCCAATTTAGCACGCCAAGTTCGTTGAGCTCTACATGTCCATCTACGCTACCGGTAGATTCCAACTCTTTTAACTAAGTACGAAAAAAAGTGTGAAAAAAACCGATGGCTCCTGGACAACCTCAACTGATGAATCACTCAACCTGCTTCTGGACACCCACTTTCCAGGTAGCTCCCAACTCGCGGCCAGTAGCAGCCCAAACAGGCCTACTGCAACCGGGACCAAAATTCATGGTCTGATTACAAGAGACAAACTGCTCTGGGCGCTGCACAACTTCAAACCATACGAGTCTGCTGGTCCGGACGATAAAATACCTGCCGAGCTACAGAGGTCCTCAGATATTATTCTGCCTGCGCTAGAAAACATTATGAGGAGCTATGAAAAAGCCGGAAAATGTTCTCATGTTGTCCCAAAGTCCCTCAGACCTATAAGTCTATCATCTTTCCTTCTGAAAACTCTAGAACGACTGATTGATATCCATATACGATCTAAAATTGATCCAAGACTTCTGTCAATGGCTCAACATGCCTACTGTAAAGGAAAGTCGGTGGAAACGGCTCTGAACTCACTGACTAGCCACATCGAACGATCCCCACAATATAAAGAGTACAGAATGGTTGCTTTCTTGCCTTTAACAACGTCAATACATCCGTAATCATAATTGCACTGTCAACTCTGCGGGTCGTCTACCTCACTTAGGGAGTTAATCGGTCTAATGCTAAAAAGCAGGATAATCAATTCCAAACTGGGTGAGACTTCTGCTAAAAGATATGTCAGCAGAGGTACTCCGCAAAGCGGTGTCCTCTCTCCCCTACTCTGGAACTTAGCAGTTAATGAACTACTGATATACCTATAAGCGGGTGGTAGCAGAGTGATTGCCTATGCGGATGACATTGCCATAGCCGTCTCAGGAAATCATCTCAATACCATTAAAGAACTCCTTCAAGTAAATCTCAATAGAATTAAACCGCTGGGCAGATCGCTGTGGATTGGGAATAACTTACTTACTTACTTACTTAACGGGCTCCCGACCCGTGGAGAATCTCTGCCTGAGACACTACAGCCTTCCATCCTGTACGATCCCGGGCACGCTGCTTCCAGTTATCCAGACCAAGCGCTCTGGCATCCGCGATAGCTTGGTCTTTGAAACGTAGGTTCGGTCTTCCTTGTCGTCTCGAAGCTGAGGTCTGAGATTCGAAGATTCTCTTAGCTGGAGCATTGTTGTCCATTCGCTCGATGTGGCCGATCCAATGTAGTCGACGTATTTTGGCTTTTTGGACAACATCCACATCTTAGTACAGCTCATAGAGTTCGCGGTTGTATTTCCTCCTCCATCCTCCAGTAGAACTGGAAGGATAAGGGTTTTGTAAAGCGTACATTTCGTCCTTCGAGTAAGGACTTTTGAACACAATTGCTTATGAACTTATAATGAGATGAACTCCTTAACTACCTCGAAATTGTTGCTATCAATAGTGACGCTTTGTCCTAGGCGGTGGACAGATGATTCTTTGTTTGTTGATAGCATGTACTTGGTGTTGTCCTCGTTTAGTTCCAGGCCAACGAATTTCGCCTGTTCTACAATCGCCGTGAAAGCCTCCATCACGGAACGCTGCGAGCGCCCGATGATATCAATATCGTCCGCATATCCCAGGAGCTGGACGGACTTGTTGAAGATAGTGCCTTCCGTGTTGACACCTGCCCTGCGCACTATCTACTCTAGGATGAGATTGAAGAAATCACATGATAGCGCATCACCTTGCCGTAATCCGGTGCATGTTTGAAATAGTTCGGATGAGCTACTTCCAAACTGCACGTTGCAGCGTGTGTTTTGTAGTGTCACGTGACACAACTGGATCAGTTTTGCCGTCATCCCGAATTCGTCCATCACCATATAAAGCTCCTGATGATAAATGCTATCATATGCGGCATTGAAGTCGATGAAAAGGTGGTGAGTCTCGACTTGAAATTCGTTGGTCTTTTCCAGGATTTGTCTCAGTGTGAAAATTTGGTGTATAGTCGATCCGCCGGGCCGGGAGCCACACTGGTACGTGCCGATTAGTGTGTTGCAGAACGGTTTGAGACGCTCACACAGTACGTTGGATAGAATCTTATATGCGACATTAAGCAGGGATATGCCTCTATAGTTCTGGCAAGTCATAGGATCGCCTTTTTTGTAGATGGGGCATATGGAGCTGATAGTCCAGTCGTCGGCCATGCTTTCTTCCACCCATACTTGGATGATGATTTGGTGCATGCGCCCTACCAAAACATCGCCACCGTATTTGAAGAGCTCGGCTGGTAAACTATCAGAGCCTGCAACTTTGGTGTTCTTAAGCTTTTTTATAGCTAAGCCAACTTCTTCTATACTGGGTGGTGGAACTGGTTCTTCATTGACTGAACGTTTGCGCTGCAGCATTTTCTTGTGTGCATCTTCTGTCACCTTTTTCCTGTAAACGCATTCATCATCATACCACGGGCTCTTTCTCTGGGGTGGTTGGTATCCTAAGGTGGTTTCGGCTACCTCCTTGATGATGTCGCGATACTGGCATCACTGGTGATTGGCGTCTGTGGTAGGTGAGTGCACAGTGGAGAGTTTCTCACTCAGGGGCTCTTTGTAGTCTCTGGGGCTACTCCAAGTGTGCTAAGGCGTCCAACGTTGAATATATTTTTCTGGGCGATTCGCAGCTTCTTCTCGCTGGACAGCCGAGCTCTGTATTTAGCCGCAATAAGAAAGTGGTCAGAGTCAACATTTGCCCCTCGGAATGTGCGCACGTCGAGGATGTTGGATACGTTATTCAAATTATAGATCCTCCTTCAATAAACGGTACTAATTTAGTATTTTCCGATACAGCAAAGTACCTGAGTCTCTAAACTGCAAACCTAAGCTACAATAGCTTTATTCTCTTGCAAAAAAGCGATTAGGAATAAATGGGGCCTTCAACCTCGCATAACCCACTGGCTATGCATCTCGGTCATAAGACCGGTCGGTCGTCTGGTGGACGCAGTCAACTGCATTAAACTAAGCTGAGTCCAAAGAACAGCATACATATGCATAAGCGAAGCCTTGCGATCTACCCCCTCTGCGGCATTAGACATTCTGTTTCATTTGACACCCCTCTATATGTTTAGCAGGCAAGTAGCCACGTCAACATTCTCAATACATTAGGAATCCTCACAGAGAACATCGATTACGCCATACCTGAACTTTGGTTTGACAAAAACTTCCATGTAAGCTTCCCCTCTAGATCACTCTGGGATGAAGATGCTTTCATGGAGGACAAGCCACTCCATCTCTACACAGATGGATCTAGAAGCGATAGTGGAGTTAGTGGCGGTGTTTTCTCAGATAAGCTAAATCTGAGCCCCTCTTTCCGTCTTCCAAATCACTGTAGCGTATTCCAGGCGGAAATTTTGGCGATTAAAGAAGCTCTGTCCTGGCTGAAGAAAAACGTGATATCTGCAAAGTATATCCGCATATTTTCGGATAGTCAGGCCGCCATCAAGTCCCTGGACTCGGTCTCATTATATTCTAAAACTGCCCTTGAATGCCGATCATCTCTCATGGAAATGGCAGAGCAGTTCAACATTCTCCTTTGTTGGGTGCCGGGCCACAGAGACATTCCAGAGAACTGCAGAGCCGATGAACTCGCCAAAATTGGAACCACTTTACCTATCCTACCGGACAAAGGTAGTATATGTATACCAATCGCTACGTGCAAACTAACACTAAAGCTGGATGCCAATAAAAGAATGTTGCACCATCATGTCTAGCGACCAAACAGATCTGGCCAAAGCTGGATCTGAATCGCTCTAAGAGTCTCATCCTTCTAAATAGGAAACATCTCTGCGCGATCATAGGTGTCATTACTGGATACTCTCTCATAGGCAAGCACGCAAGAAGGCTCGGTGCTTTTACAAATGATTTCTGTAGAAGCTGCAAGGCCGAGGAAGAGGAGGAGACAATCCTCCACCTACTCTGAACATGTCCGGCTCTCTCCTAGAGAAGAAACCTTCACTTAGGAGCTTTTTTCTACAATAACTTAAACGATCTAAAGAATATAGACGTAAACAGTCTCCTACGCTTCATCATTAGCTCAAAATGGTTCCATTAGTAAGAGCATCATAGATCCACGTGGCATCACAATGAGCCAATAGGCAGGCCTAAGTGGGTTCGGATTTCCAACAGCCACTCTTACCTACCTACCTAACTAAGTACGTGTATGGCCTGTAGAGTTCTTAGTTAAATCTCCTCCTCAACTCTCTGTCGATGCAGATATTCATAGCACCTGTCTCTTGAAACGATTTTGTCTGATTCTGCCCCTTCACTTGACTACACATGTGATTGACATACTCCCTCTATGTGATGTGGATCTGTTAGCTGCTGAAGATGTTGCTTAAAGAAGTCTTTTGTAATTCTGTTGCGGACTTTAAACCAGCGGACTGTCCATCGAGAGCAATCAGCGTTGCTGGCTTCGTTGTGTTTTGTAATTTTGGACACCTAGTGTTACTTGCCACCAGATAATGAGCAGGTTCACATTTAGTTCCGTACACACTCTTCAAGACTCTAGATAAGAATATATCCTGTGATTCTTGTTAGATTGTTGGAAGGTAGTTTCAATCCACAATACACGAGGATTCCTGTAAGGATGTGGCATAGGAATGTTAGGGCTGGTAAAGTAAGTAAACTGTAATGCTCTTGACTGAGATCGCTGTCCAGAAACACGAATTGACGAGATCAATTGGCGCAATGCTTTGCGTGCTGTAATCAAAGGTTGTTGACCCCTTGATTGACTTCCAAAAATACCAGCCAATCTTGGATTAAGTTAGTCCGCCTACAATGAAAGACTTTCATCCTGCTAATGATATTCTAATCTAGAAACAAAAATTTGTGATTCGAGCCGAATACCTTCAGGACAAACTGGAAACATGTGACCCTGCTAAAATGACAGGCCATTCAAGGTTCCTACAAAAAAAATCCACAAACATGTAATAAATTCAAATGTCACCTCACACAGCCTAATTCATTTTGATAAACTCAAGCATAACCCACTTCGGGCACATCAAAATGCATCCTTGTGAATCTGAATTCGAATCTGAGTCCAAATGTGACCCCCTCCGCCGCCGGTGATATATTACCATCTGGCCCACTCTTGGCTGTCATTTGTCAAATTTTGCCGCCGCCAGCGTCGCATTTATTCATCACCCATGAATGCCAGCCATACAAATGCTATGCCATGCCATGCCAACGAACAGAAGAGAACGGCAGCGACACAACTAAGCAACATCCGAGGGCCACACATAAATCCCGGGGAAAAAAAAATAAAAAAAATAGAAAATCAACAAAGCTCCTGAATGGGATGGTATGGTGCATGGTATTTCTGTTTGTATTCGAATGCCAAAGGAAGCGCCAACTTGCTTCTCACAAAATGTTGTAGACTCGCAACATTGGTTGGTATAACGCTTCCCCACAACAGTCGTTTGTTCTAGGCTTGTCACTGAAAAATTCGATTTTTCAAGTTTCACTTGAACGGAGTCTGTGCTGAACTGAGCGAACTCCTGCGACTCTACTCGTAACTACGACTCCTACGATATGTCCCCAAACACATTCAGTCGGGTCGAAAATGCTATCATCCTCAATTTCCAGTGCTACTCCCACTGTTAGCATTTAAGTTTCATTTTCGAACTCACTGTTACTGCCGTTGTTGATATGTTTTTTTGGATTTTTTTCTTTTGTCGCATGTCGTGTCCCCATCGCTGAAGCATATTCTGGTAAAAGGAGCAAAACAAGGATCCCAATCCAAACTTAGTTTTTTTTTTTTTTTAGAAAGCTCACACGACATAAATGAATAGGACCGGAGCTAAGGGTATAGATACGAGTACAGGCGCTGAATTTTTTTTCCGGTTCCGATGCGAATCCCCCTCTTTTTGTGCTATGCAGCAGCAGCAATTGTATTCTCAAAATTGGAGTCGGGATCTGCCAATCTAACCCCTTCTCAGTATCTGCAGTAGCAACTAATGCCCACCCCTCGTAGTGGTGTACAGAGTTTGTAGACTGTCATGTTCCGGGGTTGGACCCCTCTTACGGATATGTAGTTTCATATACTCGTATCGTTTCGTAGTAAAGCTAGGGGCAGATGGGCTGGCCTGAAACTGATTTTTTGAACTGCTGCTGGAACCCTTTCGATTAGGAACTCGCGGGTATTTCGCTTTGGTGCACTTCGACGATGTAATCGTGCACACAAACTGCTGGCAACTGCCAAAGCAACAAATACATATATCGCTCCTACAGCAGCGTTAAACCAACACAACAGTAGCAGCTGCCACATGCTTCCCTGACTAGAGCTTATCAAGTTGGAAAATTCAGTTAGGGAAAATGCCAAAGTTGTTTTTTTTTTTTCTTTTTACGCTCTGTTTTCCGTCCGCCATACATAATACGTCGGCTCTTTGTTTTCTGAGATTTGCTTGAGGTTATGCTCTTACCCATGGCGGTTTTTTCGTCTACTTTTATTCGGGGTTGGAGGTCTTATTTGCATATACCATTGGAGCAAGGGTCCTTTGATTACGCTCCCTCTTCCAAATTCAAGAATTGAAATTATTTCCTATGGATACATCGAAAGGAGTCTAATTAACAACTGCCACCAGTGGGCGTCATTCTCCGAGGATGATGTCTGGGTCGTCCCTCCGACCATTTCAACGGTCTTTAAAAGAGTCACTGGTGTGTCGTGTTGTGTACTTTATGCCATGTGCTGTGTGCCTTCTCCTCGGTGGAATGTGTGTTTTTGGTTTTGTTTGGCGGTACTGACAGATCCCTAATTGGAAACTAAATGAAAAGAAGAAAGTCTTTCTGAGCATATCTGTGTATTTCAGAGTCGGTTTGAGTCGTTTTCTTTTCGTTTGGGGCCCCCTCGTGCTTTGGGGCTAAGTGTCTTTGTTTCTTCGATTATTTTTCTGAATTTTCCATTTTTTTTTTTGTGGAACCGAAGTAGGGGAAACCTAATTCTGAATTTTGCAGGATACACCCCAGAGATGTGTAATCATTGCAAAGTCTTGAGGGATTTTCGTTTAATCTGACTTTGCAACAGGTTGTTTTGGGGTTTGTGGCAGTAAGACTGGAACTGTGACTGGGACTGGGACCACCGAATATAACGACCTCCGAGACTTTTACCAAAACATGTTCGCTGTTTGAACAGAGTGACTTCCACAAATCTGGTTGTTTTGACTCACCGAAAAACGGAGATACAATACGAGTGAGTACTCGTACTTGAGGAGAGTTGCGTGATAAATCGACAAACTGGTTGGATTCATTTTTCAAACGTTAATGGATGTACGACTACGACGAGTGGGGGTATCAGTTCATAGAGATGAGTTAGGTGTGCGAATCAGCAAATATCATCGAGATAAAGATTGATTGATCAGCAGTTGACATCACTTTTACTTTTGCGTGTTTTGTTTTCTTCTCTCTTTGATGGCAATATTGATGCGACTTACTTGACAAGTTGTACTCGTCGACTCCTTGTCGAAGTCGAAGGCAGACTGTCAGTTTGATTAAAGCTTTAAGAAATAGTCCTTGGAATGAAAATATGTTTTTGGCATAAGCAAAAAGGCCGAGACTGTCAAGGTACGAGTAGATTGGATAGTTGATGGATTCGTCTTTTTTTTCGAATTTAATTAAGGAACTAAGAACTTTTTTGAATCTTTGCTATGATATGCTGTTCGAACGGATCTAATGCATATATTCTCAGCTTGAGAAGGCAGATTTTGGATGTGGGAAGGGAGAACTAACAAATATGCATACTCTGCACGACATGGCCTGAAGCTTAACTGAATATTCTCAGGCAAGTTCCATTTTTTTCTGACTATGTGACCATGACAGCTGGGAATAACTATTGTTAGATGGAATAACTGGATCACCGATGCGGTAATTTGACTTAATTTCTCATTTAGTGGATCTCGTGCTGACTGCAGCCCATATGCTGCGTCATCTTGTTAGTGGAATTCGTTTACTTCGAAAGCGAATCATGAGCAATCTCCCGCCGAAAAATGTGTTATCTGCTTCCATAATATTACGTGATACCGCATCGCTCTTGTTGACATGTGCCGGTGCACAGCTTCCGGGTATCTTATCTTCCTTGCTGAGGTTCTAATGAGACTTTTGTGTATAGCATCGATTGAAATAAGAGTGATCACAAATATGATACACAATGCTCGTCCCAAGTACCAGAGGATCCAGTCGATATGGTGAGTTAATTGCCTGCTTTCTGCTGATATTAAATTTTGGTGGCGACCAGCTACTAGTATCATTAGGAAAGCGTAGATGTCCGGGGTTATTTTCTACATTTCCTCGATTAGAGAAATTGCTTGAAACAAATTACTGGACAATTACCAGATTAACCTTTGTTATTAGCGGGGTTAGGAAGTCGTTAAACACCAAATAAACTTCATTGGACCGTGATCTATAGATGACTTCAAGATCATTCTGCACATGATGAATCTTATCGTACTCTGTGTCGGCAATGCTTGAGTTGCAGGTTGTCAAAACTGGGTCGGATGTGAGAATTTTGAAGTGCTCAAAATGTAGACAGCTACCCAGCTCTGTGGCTTGAGATGTGTCGCGTCAACTGGGCAATTATTTCGGCGCTTAGTTACTCGATTAGGACAGAGTGGAACCACCGAAGACCATGCAAGGCGTGGCCGTCACCGAACTGGTCGTTCGGCCGAGAATATCGCGGCTGTGACTGCCGATATCGTTGCGAACGAAGAAACATCAACCAGATGACAGGCCGCGTAATTGGGTATCACCAGACGGACCCTACAGCGAATTTTAGTGAAAAACTTACACCTGTTCCCGTACAAAGTGCATCAGTTAATGCCACCTAACCGTCAGTCGCGTGTGTGTGAATTACTGTCAGGCCATCCTAAATCTCAACAACGAAGAAGACGATTTTGTGTCGAAAATCATTATGAGCGACGAGGCGCATTTCCACATAAGCGGTTACGTCAATAAGCAAAATCTTCGTTTCTGGGGCCCTGAAAATCCGCGTGTGATGCACGAAGAGCCATTACATCCACTCAAAGCCATTCTCTAGCAGAAGAGTATGGGAATCACTTGTTGGAAAGCTGATGATTTGTGTCTTTGCATTTGATATTTCTTCAGCGGTTAAAGGGCCAGTTTGATGTGCTTTCTTTTTTGTAACTCAACGGACTGCTAGTCTCCTCGAAGCAAATGTTTGAAGCAGGAGAACCTCTCGATGAAATTGTCTTCCTCTAGCTAACATTTCTGGTAACCTGGTTGATAGTGAACTCAATGTCCTTGAACGCCGTAAGCGGGAACTGGTCGCTTATTATCCAAGTTGGGCCTGTGAATCAGATTGTGCAGCCGGCGGATCTGGAGGATTTTCAGCAGATTTGACGTAGTGAAGCTCGCTGGGATTGATGTGATTTTAGTGAGATTTCTTCAAGCTCCATCTTAGGAAAATAGTTTGCTTTCTTTGTTTGCTCTTGTCTTAAGTGGAGTGATTCGAGCTCTGACTGCTGACCGGACGATGTAGTAAGCTGATCCATTGCCTTTTTTCTCTCTAATTTTTGCTCGGCTGTAAACTGCTATACCACCTTGATCAAAATGATCCCGCAATTTATTCAGAAATACAAGTTTATTCATCTAAATCTATTTTTTCCCTTCAAAGTAATCCCCATAGACTGCAACACACTTATGCCAGCGCATGGCCCAATCCTCGAAACATTTGTTATATTCGCTTTTCGGTATGTCCATCAGTGCTTCCTGCGATTTTTCTATTACTTCCTTTCGGCTGCTGAAACGCGTTCCCCGTAGTGGTTTTTTAACTCGATTGAACAGAAAGAAGTCACAGGGAGCCAAATCAGGTGAATTCGGTGGCTGTTGGATGGTATTTGTTGCATTTTTCGTCAACAAATTACGAATAATGATGACACTGTGCGACGGTGCGTTATCATGGTGCAAAATCCACGAGTTTTCTGCCCACAATTCTGGTCTCTTTAACGCCTCATAACGCCCAAATAATACTCTTTGTTTACTGTCTGGCCTTCTGGCAAAAATTCATGATGCACTACACCGTTGTAATCCATGAAAACCGTTAGTATTGCCTTCTTTTTTGACTGAAAACGACGTGGTTTTGTTGGTCTCGGCTCATTTGGTGAACGCCATTCACTTGCCTGATGTCTGGATTGCGTGTCGTACTCATAAACCCACGTCTCGTCTCCAGTAATGATCCTTTTGATGAGTGTGGGATCGGATTCAGCTTCGCAAAGCATCTCTTTAGTCAACACGGTCTCTTTTTTGCATGAAATTGAGGTCTTTTGGCACCAACTTTGCTGCTACACGACGGAAACCCAATTTGCTGTTATTGACCAACATTTCTTTTACTCCATCAATGTTGTCGTCGGTTTTCGATGTCGATGGTCTGCCACTGCGTTCATCATCTTCGATTGACTCACGACCACTTTTGCACCTGAACCGCTCGTGCCACTGGTAAACGACCGTTTTCTTTAGAGAATCGTCGCCGAAATACTTTTAAAACATTTCCAACGTTCGCGCACCATTAAATCCATTCTTTACGCAAAATTTAATACAAGTTCGTTGTTGCTTCCATTTCTAAAATTGTAAAAAATCGCCAACTCACACATGGATAGATGTACTCTTGGCTACGTAACTTTTGCAAATGTCCAGCTATGACGCTAAGATTTAGAGGGAATGTCAACAATGGATGTACCAACTTAACAAAACAAAAAACCGAATTCAAATTGCAACAATGGGAGCGCCACACGGTGGTTATCCCGGGAACATTTTGATCAAGATGGTAAGTCTCATCAACATCGAACACAAGACTTTATCTGCCATATTCGTATTGTGTGAACGTCTGAAACCCGACTTGGAGTGCGTTCTCTAAAGACCAGACTATTGGAGATCCTTGTTAGCTCGCCCCGAACTGTAGCCCCACCTATGTGGCTACAACTTTCCGGTTTCTAATGTAGCAGTTATCTTAGCTTGCCATGTAGCACACTCAACCCCGTATGTTACGGTGTTCAAGAAGTATTCACTCAGGGATTCACTTTTGTTTAGCGCCAGAGGGTTCTGAATTTCTCACGGTCTGACTCAGGTATTAGGAACTAGCGGAAGATGAATTCATATAGTCGATCCTGATGGATAATATCAAATAGGCGGGACTCGAGTTTCGATCCTGGATGGATGAGATGGTTTAGACAGACTCTTTTACTTGAGATTGCGTTGGTATGGAAAACATTCCTCAATTTGGTTGTAACAGCATCTCTACGAATGACACTAATATATGGAATATCGTACGCGTTTCCGGTCTCGTCTCGTTGTCGCATTGCAGGATCCGGGAACATACGATGAGCCGTGAGATAGTCTACCATAAAATTGTTTGACATCTTCATGTGTGTTTCGTCCCTCTCTCAGTGTCTTTCTTGTCGCTTCCTAGTGCAGGGTCGTTAGTTTTCCAAGGAATGAGTACGATATAATGACCATCATTGGTTTGGGAGTGTTCCTCGATGAACAACTTTTCGCAGTATGAACTACCGTCCTCACCAATGTTCTCTTTGCTGGCTGGCATATCCCAGAAATCTATTAAATTTGACTCAGTTCCGAGAGTGTTGTGAAGACAGTTTTATTTCAAATAATCTCCAGACCGGGTCTCCGGATACAATCTATCCGGTGAGTTGAATATTTTGTAGTAAGAGACCACCCTTCTTTTCTAGTCCCAGTCGTAACACTGTCGTGGATGCAGGTCCACCTAATAATAGGGATATGTGTGCAGGCTTATTAATATGTGGATCTGCAAGTGGCTTGTCATATGCGGACTTCCTTCCAAGCAATGTTCATGTTCATGGTAAGAAGGGATCCGGTAACACGTTTGTCTACAAGAGGATGATCGCGCTTGTGTTCGATGATAGCAATAGAATGGACTGTTCCAATCTCCCCCTCTAGCCCGAAAATTTTGACTAGGATAGGTTGTTGTGACATTTGTTGTTTTTGTACTTGATCTTTGGAGGTGTAATTCGCTTGGCTGCTCCTATCTAGTAAGTAGAGAATATGGATGTCTTCATTTGTATACAGCGTTGCGATAGCTGTCTATTATGAATTTTCGGTATCCAAGGTTGGCTTACAAAATATATCTCATTCACCCTGGAGTAAACAGTTATAAGCGGCCATGGTTTTCAGCAGATGTCTGAACATGGATCGAAGAGCGACCTGGAGTTGCTGTTCACTGTCCCATAAGACAGAGGAACTAGGGCGTAGTGTAAGACGTGATAAGCAAAATTATACGCACTAGCCACCAGACCAGAAGAAGCAGACAGTAAGTATGACAGTCGGAATGTCTAAAATATCACAAAGGAACTTACAGGTGGCCAAAGGTACAACTCTCATCTTGTAAAAGACTGTTGACTTCGGATAAGAAACAGCTAACCAGATGGATCATGAGCAAGATGGGAATACCAGAAAAATTCGTTACGATAAATAAGACTAAAATGGGAAATGTCATGTACTTGTGCACTTGTACATAACGATAAGGTGTCAGATGAATTCGAAGTCCGCAGCAGATTGCGATAAAACTGCATTCTTTCGCCATCGCTCTTTCTTGTTATAATCAGCGACGTGCTTCCTGCAGCACTATCGGAAGCAAATGTGGGACTGAGATGGGCAATGACATCTGGAAAACGCCGATGATGTCTGCCTGCTCTCATACAAGATAATGAACCTATACCAAGTGGCCCTTAATTTAGAAGTACCCAATCAGGCAGACTAATATGCCATCACGACCCCAGTGTTCGTCCTGGTGAGAACTTAAGTGCATTACAAAACTCAACACGACTGAGTGCAGGTTTTGTGGATGCTTGTGACCCACGATGGGTTCAAACAACCAAAAAAATTACATTCCTTTACTTGAATGTCTTTTTAGGGAATGTCTACCTGATGTCTTAGCGAGCTTGGCATATTATGGATGCCGGGTCGGCACTGCTCGTACTCTGATATTCCTCATTCGTATTTTGTCTGC
The DNA here is from genome assembly GCA_949129095.1 of Volucella bombylans. NCBI lineage: Eukaryota > Metazoa > Arthropoda > Insecta > Diptera > Syrphidae > Volucella > Volucella bombylans. The sequence continues at coordinate 196,945,767 of OX422141.1, read as the reverse complement.
CATGGCCCGGGCAATCTAGATGAGACGATAGCATTAACGGCATGTCTTGTTCATGCGAGTGCGGCCGCAGCTGAACTCTAATCTCTACTTGTGCTTTCTTCTCACTGGACAGGCAATTATGCATTCCTGGATAAAAGGGGCCTTAGACAGTGGGAGGGCTGCTCGTGTGGAGCTCCTTTTGAAAACATTCACATTCTGTGTGAATGTCCCTTGTATGACGATGTCAGGGATCTTCGTGCTATGGGCGTAGGTTTTGAAGACAGTGTTTGCGACGTTGGCAGCGTTCTAGCTGACAATGCACAAATAACAAAGATTCTATGTCTGATGCCTATGTTATACTCTAATGCTTAGTGAGCAGGGTTAAAGGCCAGTCCTGGGCAATAAGGTGCCCCACTGGAAGTAACTGCAAGGTCAGAAACCCCCGGAACCTCGATTCTGGGCTGACCTAGAAGTTGGCCGCCTTGTAGGGGTATCGCGGTGGCTGTTGGCTTATACCTAAAATCGCGGGGAAGGTACTCGTAGATCGACTGGAGCTCGTACACCTCACGGTTCATCATAGACTATGCTACGGCTTGTGTTCAACCATCCTTCGAGCATCCTTAAAGGATTTAACCATTTTCCACATGAATATTAGAAGTATGAGAACTAATTTTGATAGCTTTTGCTCATATTTGTACAATTGTTTTCCATGTAATAGTAATATAGCATGTAATAGTGTTAAGTGAAATTTGGATTTTTAAACATGACTTAAGCAATTTCTCGATTGAGGGTTATATTCCATACGGAAAGTGTAATGAAAAGTATCCAGCCGGTGGTGTAGTAGCTTTTGTCAAAGACGATTTAACGGTCGCGAAATTCTCTACGCCTGATCTAACTAGTGCAGATTCTCTAATCATAAAACTTCAACTTGATAATATTTCTTTGGATATTATATGCATGTACCGGCTACAGTTTGTCCACAGGGATATTTTTCTAAAAGAAATTGAAGACCTTCTTAGTGGGAGGAACAGTCACAATATTTGCTTTGTTGGTGATATTAATATTGACATATTGAACTTTCCTTCGAGTTGTGATAATTATATACTCCTTTTGTGTTCCTTGGGTTTTGAATCTCTCCTTAATGAGCCAACAAGAGCAGCTGATAGTTGCCAAACATGTATTGACCATATTTTTCTCCGCACGAAAAACAATATTCTAAATGTTCGTCCGTTTGTACTTGAATGGGATATAACCGATCACTATGCTACAGGTGTATCGCTCGTAAATCTCTTGGGAAAATCATTAAACACTGATGATGAACCAAAATCGAAAAAAGTGGGTGAGGTTTCACGTGTTGATTTTCGTAAGTTGAAGGAATATTTGTCACAGGAAACATGTCATAGTGTCTATAACAATAGTTGTTCTTCAGGGTCTTTTAGCGTATTTGTGAAGATTCTTTCTAACTATATGGCTCTGAGTAGGTGTTCAAATCCTAAACGTAGACCACAAAAAATTAAGCCATGGATGAGTGACCAACTTTGCGAAAAATTTAAAGAAAAAAACAAGTTTTATATTAAAAATAAAAATAAAATGCATATGTCTTCAATAAAAATAGTTTATCAAAGGATGCGGAAAGATATACTGCAGTACATAAATATCCAAAAAGAATCCTATTATATACATAAGTTTAACGAATGCAGATGTAATCCAAAACAGCAATGGAACATTGTTAATGATCTGCTTGGTAAAAATAATTCTGACAAAGCCATAAGATGTCTAAGATTTTCTAATAATACGACCACTACAAATGATGCAGAAATGGCTGACAATTTAAACTCGTTCTTCAGAAACATTGCCGAAAATTCCACACCAAATTCTTGCAATATTAATGCAATAAGCGCTTCGGAATATCTTCTAGACAATGAAGTCCTTTCAACATTCTTTTTCGGTACTGTATCTGAAGATGAAGTATCTCTTGTTGTATCCAACTTAAAGTTGAAAAATTCATGTGGGATTGATGGTATTAGTAGCTTAGTCGTAAAAAAATGAGTGACCACATCATTAAGCCGTTATCTTATTTAACTAATCTCAGTTTTGAAAGTGGTATATTCCCGGAGTGTCTCAAGACCTCTATAATAGTTCCAATCCACAAAAAGGGAGACAAATGTGATCGAAATAACTATAGACCTATCTCATTGTTGTCGGTTTTTTCAAAAATCTTGGAGAAAATAATTACAAATAGAATGCTTAAGTTCCTCAATAAATTTAAAATCTTGAACAAGAATCAATTTGGATTTGTCAGAGGCAAGTCTACTGAAGATGCCATATTGTCGCTCTTAGAAGATATTCACGATGGACTCGATAAGAGTAAAAAAACTGCTGCTCTTTTTCTTGATTTAACAAAGGCATTTGATCTAGTCAATCATCAGCTCTTAATAAAAATTCTTCATAGAATTGGATTCAGAAGCAATATTAATAAATGGTTCGTCTCGTACCTTGAAAATCGTAAACAGCTTGTGCGTGTAAACGCTACTCTAAGCACGTCTTTAGATAGCCCCGGGCTTGGCGTTCCCCAAGGATCGGTCCTTGGGCCCTTGCTCTTTATTATTTATATAAACTCGATTTTTAAATTAACACTAAAGGGAAGTATTAGAGCATTTGCTGATGATTTGGTTCCCTCCTAAGTCACTACTTGTGCGGACACCATAAAAACAGAAATGATAACTGATCTCTCCATACTAAAGAACTGGTTTACGCTCCACCAAATGGTTTTAAGCAGCAAATCCAAAGTAATGTCATTTTCTCTTTGTAATCAGTTGATCATCGAAGGAGTTTGTCTCCACGATTCTAACTGTAACAATGATAACTGCACAAATACTTGTATACAACTAGAATCTGTCTCAGAATTTAAGTATCTCGGTGTGACCATTGTTAGCAAACTGAATTGGAAAGCCCACATTTCCTATATTAAAAAATGTTTGAATATAGCTATGAGCAAGATTTTTCACCTACGTAAATTAGTGCCATCAAATCTACTGACCACTATTTACTATGCGCTTGTCAACTCTCGTTTACAATATGGTATTTCGTGTTGTGGCAACGCCTATGCTAAAAACCTACAACCTATTATCACCGTCCAAAAGAAGATAGTTCGAGTAATGATGTTTAAATCCAAATGGGAGCCATCATTTCATTGTTCCAATCTCTCAATATATTGCCACTCAGACACCTATTTGTTTATAAAGTGCTGAGAATGTTTTATTTGCGAGGCGGTTACTTGAACCGCAGAAGAGGTAATACCTTAACATATACTTTTAGGCGACCGTCTGCAGTCACAGTTCCAAGAGTGAACAAAGAGAACTACAGACGATTTGCAACCATTATAGCACCCTTCATATACAACAGACTTCCCCTAGATATGTGCAATATTGTCCAAAGCAAATTTAGATTCCTTAAGAACTTAAGAAACTGGCTACTTTCCAGATCAAGCGTAGAAGAATTAATGCAGGTCACTTCTTAATCTTTATATGTGTTTCATTACAATTCGTACGTATTCATCTTTTTGCCCCCAAATTTTTGCCTTTCTTCTCATACCGTTTACCTAACGAAAATTTCTTCTTTCTCTTGTCGCGGCTTTCATGAAATTGATTAATATATTCAATAAATAATACACTTACCACTGGTATTCCAAGTACCACCTAGTGTTCAAAAGACACCATTTCAATACGTTCATAAAGTATACGAGTATTAACTGCAAAATTCATGCTTAAAATTCTAGAAAACTATCTTAATACCTGTGAATGTACCTTTTAAATTATTGGTTCTAAGAATAATTAATTGTAAAATAATGAATTTGTAAATTTGAAATGGATTAAATAAATTATCTTATCTTATCTTATTTGATGGCTATAGAGCCAAGCGTTGATTGACGCTTTGTACTAATCCCGATATGAGCGTAGGCGCTTTGTGGAATAGGGCGTACGCGGCAGGTGTAGGACTGAGACTTTCTGTCATAGCCCAGATCTCATGATGATGCATGGAATTTTTCACAGATCCCGATTTAGCTTATGTCTGACACCAAGTGGGATTTATCTCTAAAACTGGCTGCCTTGGCAATCTAAAAGGATAGGAAATCCGTCTCCTTTCATCATTTATGAATAAACTTCAGATATACTTCTTTCATGGCATGGTCTTCTGTGGTTCTCTCGCCTTTTGCAGACGTTCTGTAGGTAGAAGCTGTCATCAGAAGATGGAATAGAACAGATTAAAACAATGGGGTCCTACTGAGAACAAAATATGGCTTATCCTCAAGTCTCCTAATTTGAAATGTTAGTCAGTACGGCTGCATCAAATGTTGCATTTTACCCAACTGTAGATTCGGCACTTTGTCTATAATGATCGACCTCGGGAGAGAACCCCCTAGAATTCCATAGTCATGCAGTATACTTTAAAATTGGGCTCGAGATACCCGATCGTTTGCCTTCTCCAAGTTCAAAATATATGTAGCTTTCGGAAGGTCATACCATTAGGCCTTCTACAATCATAAAGTGAATAGCTAATCAGCTGTGCTTCTGGATTAAATAAAAGTCGAATAGTGTGAAAATATCTTGAAGAATATGTCCTAGCAGCGACCTTTGTCTTTCGACTTATAAAAAGGACAATTCACCCTACCCTGTTGTATTCGCGAATACAAAAAGTTCATATTGGAAACGTCAGATAGTTCTGTAAGTTCAGGGATGCATCATAGTACTTTCCAAAAGTTCTTTGCCTCAGATTGCTAAATTTGGGAGACAATGAAAGTTTTCGTCCTCACAGACTCTACAGAGGTTGCAAGTTCATTGCACACTTCCTCAGAAGATTGTGAAAAGTGAAAATTACATTCAACCTGAATGGAGATCCGTTGGTACAGGTTGATTGCCTTTGAATACCATTTCTCTATGGCCAAACACCCAGCAGAGCTTAACATTATGTTGAGCACGAAGAGGCGTAAGTACTTTGTGGCCGTGCTAGTCAATCTTTTATTTTATTTCGACGATAGCGATGGCCTTTAAGTCAGCCTAGCTATGAATAAATATGACAAATTTTCCTGGCATTGATGCTAGCATAGCGGCCTTTGATGCGTCCAGTATCTCTGCTTTGGAGACACTACTGTGACCTGGAAGGCAAAGTGAATATCTTGCATTTACTCGTAGATGATCAGAGAAGCTTCTAGCGCCGCTCTCTATGTCCATCTTTGATCCATCCATTTGAATGCCATGCCTTTTTGTCGGGGAAGATGCTGAGGAGTAGGATTTCAAAAGCATTGTACGGTAATATGTCATCCGAATTTGCTCCATAAGTTTAAGATGTAGAGGTGATTCAAATTTAAGGCACTTTAAACGGCGGAATCTTACATGTAGGGATCTACAGGCAGCAGACCAAGGATAGTCTCTAGGTCTGCTTCTTCGGCCGTAGGACGTGCCAATGCCAATGGGATTCTCTGCACGTTTGTCATTGAATGAGGGATGCTAGTTTTATCACTGTATTCCCACTATACCGTTAAAATTCGTCTTCTAACCGCCGTTTTTAGGGGTTGAATCTTCACTCCCACTCTCGAATTCGCAGGTATAAGCTGTTCTTCGCACGTCCTTCATCATTGTAATTCCAGTTGAGCCTATTTATCAATTACGTAATGGAATGGGGGCCAAATTTTGTTTTTCGTATGCTAATCTCTGCGGAGCTGGGCTCATTCGCAGGGAGTTTGAAGGGGATTACACGAATTGTAGGGAGGAACGTACTATGAGAGCTGTATCGTCTACGAGTATTTATTCTTATTTTTCTGGAGCTTCGTTGTAAAGGGTGTCCCATTAGGGCAGCCTATTTTGAATTTTGCGCTATTTGTTGTGTGTTAGTCATACAGCATTGTCGTTTGACAGCTGTCATGTGGAGAATTGCACGGACGCACAAAGCATAGAAATTGTGAAAATCCACAACCGAGATGGTGAGATTTTTGCGGAGACGTTTCGAAAATATCACAATAGTGCACCTTCTTGTCGTACAGTGGTCCGATTAGTCGAGAAATTTCAGGAAATTGTGTCAGTTCAAACCGAGAACTGCAGGTCGGTCTAATGAAAGCAATGTAAACAGTTAATGAGCGTGTTGACCAGAACCTTCCACCTCGATTCGCCATCGATCTCAGCAATTGAGATTTTCGCGAAGCAGTTTACAGCGAATTTTGACTAAAGATTTGCATTTGTATGGTTACAAGATTAAGTTGACTCAACATTTGAAGCTGGCAGACCGCAACGCAGCGCCGAATGTTCGCAGAATGGATTTTACAGCGACAACAAGTGAAAGTTTCGAAAAAAGTGTCTTCTCCGATGAGGTGCATTGCGAACTTGATGGCTACAAATAGAATATTGTCGCATTTGGGGTGCTGATGATCCAAGAGTGATCCATTAACGTCCCATGACTCCACCAGTAACTACTGTTTGCTGCCCATTTTGGGTTGGCGCACAGATATAGTCACCGCCAACGGCGTTCGTTATTGTGACATGATAAACAACTTCTTCTGGCTGAAATGGAACTCGACGATATGTAGTTTCAATAGGATGGCGCAAGCTGCCACACATCGATTGAAATTTTAAGGGAGAGTAATCTCACATCTCGTCGATGTGAATTGGCCACGAAGATCATGCGATTTGACGCCATTGTATAGCTTTCTTTGGGGTTTTTTGAAAGGAAAGGTGTACACCAATAACCCAAGAACAACTCCTGAACTGAAAGACTGATGATTCGATGCCAAAATATAATAAAAATCGGCCATTTCTCGGATATTGTGTTCCATAAGAGGTTATGTTACTTTTCAAATAGACGCTGTGTTTTTTTTTTAAATTTCGAATAACCCTTTATTAGTTCGGATGGAATCGAGCACATCCGGTATTGCTAGTCTTCTATGTCTTTTCCTGGCATATAATGGGTTTTCTATAAGTTTTGGAAGTCTCTTTGTATTCTAGTAAACGCGTATTCACTATGATGATGTCTGCTTCAGATCCTTTTCTTGTTTTTGTTTGCTTGATTGTTCACTGTGAAATCGTTCACAACTGAGGCTTTTTGTCGCCTGAAATGTAGAGCCAGTTTACGCGACACAGCAATCGCTGGACAGATCCTTCCTTGTAAAGACGATTGTCACACTTCGGATGTTCATATATGACACATAAGCCCCATAACAGGCATTCTAATCGGCTCATATGCTCCTCCTTCATCGTTACTCTCGTAAAGTTAGGATTTATGACTAATCTTGGTCTCGGTTGTTGTCTGCAATTTATTAATAACGATGCAGGGGTATCTCCAGATTCCTTATTTCAGATCGTCATCGATGAGGACGTAGATTTTTAAACCAATTTCGGCCAGCTCTATTCTGTCCATTACACGCATATGTACTATCTGGGCCTGCATGAGATGAGAAGTTAGCAAACTCTGCTGAGAACTAAATCTCCTTGTATCTCGCACAGCTTGTAGGGTACTACTTTTGACGTATGTACGAACACAGAAGCAGTTTCACAGTACACCTATATTTCGCCTTAGGCTACAAATGGAATCATCCGAATGTACGTTGTACGAGTCCTAGGTTTGGATGAATAGCTCTTGGTAATTCCTTAATGACCACTAAAATCCTTGCGAAACCGATGAAGCGATGTAATAATTTAACCCAGGGCAACTTATTGAATTAAATTTGCATCTTGCCTATTGTCCATAGTTACAACAGTCCTCTCTTGGTAGGGGAGGTAGTTATTGTTAGTTTTTTTTTTTTTTTGCTAAGTATTACAATAACTTATTCCAAGATACAAGTGCATACTTACATTTATCCTTAGACAAACCACACAACACCAACAGCCTGAGGATTAATAGACTATTATGCCGGGTGATGATGATCCGCAACCCTTGTTGTCGTTATTGTAGTTGTTGCTTTGGAAAGTGCATACGAATACGAGTCATGTGATATGGATATGTGTTCCATCCCTCCTCTCCCTGATGAAGTTATCCTCGGCAACATGCAATGCTTGCTTGGGATGCAAGAAGTTTGCATATACAATAGGGTGTCCCAGGCTATAAGGGTTAAATTTTTTTTTTTAGATAGAGATACGCATACCTTTTTTTTTTTTTCTATTTGACCCAGATAAGTGAAATATCAAATATTATTGCGATCGGATGACGATAACCCGTGCCGACTTAACGCCAAAATCTAAACATAAAAATTAGTATGGAGCAATGGAGGGAAAAGCAAAACTCATTTATTTTTGAAATAAGGCATCCGGTATTGGACTTTATTATTATATTAATTGTTGAAAGTAGGTTAATTATTTATTAATTTTCTTTTTAATGTTTGTTTTTTACAGTCAGGATACTTTTGTCGATGTTCTTGTACGCAACGAAATAAAAATTGCTTTTGCTCCTCTTGAACAGTTAGCAGGCCGTGAAAATCTTGCATCAACTTGACTGCTCTTTCAGCAGAGTCATTAACTGCTTTCAGTTTTAATAGCTTGCTTTTAGCATGTTGGTACGAAGCATTTTTAAGCCACAAAGAGGGGCACTCGTGGAGAAAAGCACCATCAATTTTCAATCGACTAAATAAGGACTTGCTTTTGACTGAAACAAAGTCATCGATGTTTTTTTCTGAAAACAAAAAAAGGAGGATTATTGATATAATTTTTTAGTTATGTAAATAAAAAAGTTAAAAAAACAAACTTAATTTTCAAACTTACCATAAAGTCTGCCACAAAGTTCTTCTTTCGATGGAATGTAGCATTTACCATAGGCAGATGGATATTCTTTGGCTAAGTTAGCAACCATTTTGACTTTCGTTTCTTGGCTTACATCATCATCAAATAGAGACAAGATAGACACTTCGTCTGTCAAATACCACAAATGCAAGCAAAACTTCTGTAATGCTGCTTTCGAGATGCTTTCATCTATTGTTTCATAAGATTTTATAGCTTTCAGAAAACACAAATCCTGGTAAGGTGCTTTTACTGCTAAAATGCATTGCAACCAAGGCCTAACGTATATTGTCACGATGAACAGGCAGACGTCTAACAGAGCTTCTTTATCTTTGTTAGAAATTCTTAATTGATCACCAAGTAACGATATTTTTAATGAGTAAATCGCTCTCGCCATCCATCGAGCTTGGTGCATGGCACCTGGAGGCCGGATCTTAAATTTTTTTTCTGCATCGCCGCCAAGAAATATTATTGAAAGTTCGATTAACTCTCTGTAATCATCCCTAGTAATTTCTTTAGTTAATTCAATTTGGTAAAAATCGATAAGTCTGTTGATCTCAGAAACATTCAAACATGATAGCTTTTCTGTACAGCTCTGTATTTTCTCGGGATCGACATTCTTCCAGTTCTCTCGAAATTTCTTGAACATTGGAATGTCTGGGCTTGTGGTAACTTGGCAGATTTTTGCTTCAAACACGCTTTTTAGTACTAATTCGTAGACGTGATGGCGGCAAGCAAAAATAATCATTTCCCTGCCTAGTTTCTGTTCGAGAAGTACACAAGTACCATTGATTCGACCAGTATTTGAAGCAGTCGTATCACAACACAAAATCTGCACTTTATCCTCAAGATTCCAATCAATTATAGCATTCTAAAGTACCTGGGCCTGTTCCTTTCCTGTAGAGTTATCCAACTTTGGTACAGCGATAAGTTGTTCTTTATCGTCAAACGTTATAACTATCGGCAGACGTTCTTCCTTAGATTTGCGTGAATCTAAAGCCGGCAAAAGTTTACCATCCCAGTGGAGTGTTACAATATCCGGAACCTGGTTTTGAAAATTAACCTTTATGGCTTCCGCTCGCTCTTTTCGCTTTTCCGTACGAACCCTTTGAATAGTGGACTTGCTTATAGGAAATTCGTCTGTGTTATGTCCAAGAGCTTCAATAGTTGCTTCAATAATAAACACAGCATCTCTCACACTCAATTGACACCGATCTAATGCTGCCACTAATTTTGGAGTGATAAAATTCTTCCTCATAACAGTTTTATTTATACTGGATTCTGTTTTGGTTAGGTTTGGCAAAATTTCCTGTAAATCCATCAATTCTGAATTAGACGACAAACTTTCTTGTAGCGGGTCATAAGATGATGTTGAAGGAGCTAAGGATGAAAAATATTTAGCACGTCGTTTTTGCTCCTCGACGTTTCTAAGGTGCGCTCTTTCTTCTTTGTGTGTTTGTTTTTGGTCAACTCCGGCTAAATGACCAGGTCGGCCTGGTTCTCTTTGGCGCTGCAAAAAAATCCTATCTTCATCTATCTTTATTAATTGAAGTGCATCCGCATGTGCAATGTCAAACAAATTGTTTAAGTTTGTAACAAACTCATGTCGACGCTGCTCAAACACGTTTTTTGTTTTGTTTGCATTTTTTTGCAAATTTCTCCAAACTTGATACAATGTAATTAATTTTTTAACACAATTAGGTAGAGATCTTGTCGGGATACGGGCCTTTTCCCAATAAATAATGCACTCACGAATAGTAAGATTTGCGCTCTCATTGACACTTAAATTCACTTCACGAATATTATAGAACAAAACTGCCAGTACTTGCCCATTAGAGGGAAGTTTTGAACCAGTAATTTGATGTTTAACGTTCCCTATTAAAAATATCTCCTTTCTACAACTGCGTAACTCCACCGACATGTTAACAGAACGAGAACAATGTGTTTACTAATAAAATAAACATGCAATAACAAGTTATCGATATGTTATTACTCGCGTGCCATGCCTTGCAAGTACTGACATGTTTAGATGCAAGTCGGCACGGGTTCCTCTGGTTCAAAGTACATGAAACTTTATTTACTATTGTTTTGACAGTATTCGAATAAAATAAGAGGGTATGCGTTACAAAAATTTAAACTTGATTTTTTTGGGACACCCTAATATACAAGCAGACGAGCTTCTGCTTTTCTCTCCGGACGACATGCTTCAGCAGAATATTCTGATGGTCTGATGCTAGTTGTATAGCCCTTTAGGCAGGATCTCAAAGATATTCAAAGTAATACCCATCCGAATGACCGGAGGATACGAGGATAAGAGACCAAAATAATTTATTGTATCGAAATAGATGGAGGCTTTTATCCTGATGAAGGAAAGAGATTTCCTCATGCCCGACAAGTATATCTTGTGACGATTTAGTTGCTATTGTCTGAAAGTCTATCTAAATTTGAGATATGCCCATGGGACATGAGTATGTAGGAGTATGCAGGCAGGGGTTGGTTGTGGCCTAGTTGGTAGTTGGTTCTTTTCTGGAGGCCTGGAGGCTGTCTGGCCATCTCTAACCACTGAAAGTTGATGGGACTGTGCCGAATGATGGATGATTATTTTATCTGACATTCGTGGCCAAATGTGGTTTTGGGGGTTGAATTGGCTCCGATTGGAGTGGGTTGCGATGGAAGCTGTTGCATGTATTCGTGTTGGAATTTAATCATGAGATTAATGTTTGCTTTCAGGGAAAGTGTCAAATTTCATTTTTGATGAAAATATTGGCTCAGTAGATATTTTCAAAATTTGGTCATACAAGTAGGAAGTGGATGTGGATGAGGATGTGGAAGTGTGTCATCTTTAATACAGGATTGTGGGGGGTAGTTCCTTTGCAATAGAAAATGGTTGACATGGGTATACAATTTAATTGGAAATCGAAGGATTCAATTTGCGTGAGTGTGGGAAAGGAATTTTGGTCTGCACTTTAGTTTTTAAGGATCCCACATTCCCCAAAATATCAGTTCTCAGAGCCAATGAAGAAGAGAGATAGTCCGCGTTTTGCAAAGTTTTCAGCATACTCTGATATTGAATTAATATCGGCGCTGAAAGCCTTTCAAAGATGCACTCTTCTGATGATAATGCAATCTGCAACTCTGTGCTGATACTCAAATTGTTGACTTGCGTTCCGTTGCCGGTTTCGATGGAGCTAAATTGACCTGCAAGGTCTTTTGATTATTTGGTTACATGTTTGGATTTTTGGATAAGGATAAGGAGATCAGTAGGTCAAAGGACAAAATACGAAAAATTCATCTCAAAACGGCTAATGCAGTTTCTTATGGCCCTACCATTGCAGAGACATGTTCGTTTTGTTGGCTCCTCACCTCCTGGCCCACTAAACCTAACCTTCGCGAAGAATCATCGTCCATCTCGTTGTTGTCATATTATGCTCTCCTTTCGTTGATTGCCGTTCTTTGTTCCAAAACAGATGTCGTTTGAGTTGGTTGCTCTCCCTGCCTCTTTCTAGCTGTCAAAGTTGCTTCATGATAATTGCTGCCATCTGTTTCACAGCATGCCATATTGCGCTCGATGTTAACATATGGTTCACAATGTTCCCGGGAGTCGGTATTTCTCCAATTCTTTCCTCCAGATCTATATGTTTTATACGAATGCGTGGTGAATGTAAAAATACGTGTTCTGCATCCTCTCTGTCCTCTCCGCACATAGCAGATTCATCAAGCCCAAATCTGTTCAGATAAGCTCGGAAGCAGCCATGTCCGGTTAGGAGCTGACTGTGATAGAAATCCACTTCTATGTGGTGCTGGTCCGTCTATTTTTTTGACGGCTGATTCCATCTCTCTTGCCATGTTCTCATGTTTCCCAGTCTTCCTTCTAGATTGATATCTTTATCCAAATCTAGGGGTTCCTGGATTTCGGCATCATAGCTGCTTTGTAGTTCGATAGCCAAGATATCGGCTGGTAGCAGTCCCGTAATAAGTACAAAACACTCTCAGCGCACATAGACCGTTGATGGATTTAATCCTTCTAGCATAAGACTTACTTTTCACTGTTTTGTCGCATATTGGCGCCGCATACATTATTATGAACTGCACCACCCTTGACAACATTAGTCTCCTTTGTTCTCTAGGTTCTCCTGTATTCATCATTATTCTTGATAAGGCAGCACTCACCCGAGTAGATTCAAGGTGTTCCTTGTTACCGCTGCTAGGGTCGAGATACACCTAGGTATATAATCACCGGTTTTGACATTATATTTTGATTGCCTATACTGATGGTGATTGTCTCTCTTTTCTTGCGACTGCTTACTAGTGCTTCTGTTTTATGTTCGGTGAGCTCTAACCCGACTGCTTCCATCCACCGTTTCACTTTTCGGAAACATTCGTTCCCAAAGTCCTCTATTTTTCCCAGGTGTTTCGGCGCCACAAATGACTTTATACCCGTTTGGGATATCAAGCCTCAGAACGCTGTCATACTTAATGTTCCACAGGATGGGACCTAATACCAATCCCTGTGGCACTCCGTCAAATATTTGGTACCGCCTTACTCAATCGTTGGTGTCGAAGGGCAGGAACCGTTTCTCAAAATGACTTAGTATTTGAATTAGGAACTCTGCCACCATCAATGCTCTAAAGAAGTGCACTATACGTCCCCAGTTTGCGGATTTAAATGCATTTTTGACGTCCAGTGTTATTACAGGACCATATTTCCTTACACCTTCTCTCCGACTCATCCCCTGAATAGCTTCTTCCAAGATTGTAGTTACCCTCCATATACTCGTAGCATCCATTGTAAAACGAGCTGACTCTAGCATATGTCATTGAATGGAGTCAGACAGCGGATCGACCTCGTTAAAGATCGAATTGCTGTCCAGCTTGGGTCTCTGTAAATAAAGCAAGAGTGGATAATTTGCTAGTGGAGATGAGTTTTTTACCACATGAATTCTGGATTGGAACAGGGACTGCATTGTGGTGGGGAGGATCTATCTCTGTTTCACTAAGTGCCAAAACAGCTGGGCTGTATTTATAGACTTGAACGTACGCAGAAAGGTGATTACTTTTTAACCCGGGTGGACTACATCCACTCTGAATTCCCGAGTCATAATCACAAACACCGACGATGCTCAGCCAGGCTTCGAAGTGAAAATTCTGACGTTGGTTCATCGAATCAATATCGAAGAAGCAATGCGCACGGTGATTTGGGATGCAAATCGGCCTTGGTGTGCAAGTCAACCAAATTTAGTCACCTTGCTTCATTATCGCTTTAACCATGGAGAAGGTTCCAACTTAGGTAACCGCCTCAACCAAATTGTGAAAATTTTTTCCAATTTTCAGGACAACATTTCAGAACGTGCCGGTCTGTCCATGAGACATTTTCATGCTCTATCGCTCCTTCCATTCTTTGATTCCTTTTCTTGTTAATGTGAATTTTAAGCGTCGATTCCATTTACGGGTCATGATGCTTTGCCGCTGTCTCCTGTTAACTAACGTTCCCACTTAAAAGTTGATTAAACCGAATCCAAAAGCACAACGTTCAGTTTTCTACTGCTGTCATTATCCTTTTCATTGTTTGCTTGCGACCTCCTTTAAAGTCCTTGGACACTTTAATTTCAATGCACAACAGTGCTTGTCATTACCGTGATACTTTTCTCTACGTCGCGTCGTCCTAAAGGTACCATCATAACGCCCACATGCATCCCTTTTACAAATGTTATTATACATTAAAATCTCAAGGACAATAAAAGGTCCAGACAGCAAACTGTTCACGTAAAATGTGGGCATCCTCCTCTAATTGCAAGCCCATTAGCCTAAAGATTAACAGTTGTGAGCGCACCAACAACAGCATCAGCATATAAAGCACCACTGACACCACCACCGGCATCAACCAACAGAGGCAGAATTCAATTTCATCCCAGGACCTCACTCAACCGACAGTAACAAATGCTGTTGTCCTATGTCCCTGGTGATTGGTGCCTTGTGTCTGATGACTGGTCCTTGGTCCCAGGGCTGTGCACATCTGCATTTGATGTCCATTAAAATGATTTCGCCAAAAAAAGGATCTCTTCGCCGGACTCGTAAAAAAGGGAAAAATACTCCCCAAAACGGGAAAGAATAAATAAAACATGTTTGCCTGTCATTTGTTTTGCGCTGGACAGCACAACGTCAACATTCTCGGTTCACATTGTATCATCGTCGTCGTCACAATTCTCGTCATCATCGTCGTGGAAGTCGTAGTCATCCTCTCCCTAGGCACCCATTTCTACGCGTCAAACAAACAGAAAAAAAAAGGAGTAGATCTGCTATTCTGGCAAACTCCAGGCATCATTCCTGACAAAACTCCTTTTACTCGGAAGGGCTTCAGATTCGAGTCTCGTTTTCCAGCGGTCCAACCGGAACCATCCCAAGGCGGTTGGACTTTATTTCCTCCTAATGTCCGCGAAGGATAATTTATGTTTTGCACAAATTCATTTTACGACCTCCAAAAAAAAACGAAAAAGAATTACGACCTGGTTGGTCGGCGGACTCCTTGGATTGTTCCCATTGAGTGGGTGGCAGCATACCTCGCATGTAGATGTGGTCTAGTACATGGGGCTGAGGTCAAAACCAGCACCTCCACCAGAACTGGCTGATGAAGAGAATGCATAATGAATTACCAGATTCCCTGACATGTGATCTACAGAAGCAGTATAGTAGACCTTCAACTCCTAACTCCTTACTCAATGCATATATCAAAAACCAAGGTCTTCATCGTCGGATGGTGGTCGGATAGCACTACTCGTACAGTAGTACATACTGAAGAAGGAAGAGGAGCAGGTTCTTCTGAGCTAGCTGTGCCAGTAGTCAAGTTAAGTGGCTAACACTTGGCAGTTGGCACATGGAGCGTAGAGCACTGGTGGTAGTTTGCCTTGGTGTAGCGCAGTAATTAATAAATGTTGCGATGCAAGGTAACACTTTAAAAGATAATACGAATAGACACACAAACAGACAGTGAGAAAGCGAGACAGAAAAGATGAATGCGTCGAGAATCATTTTTCAAGTTTAACAAGTGGCAGACAGAATGTAATGTAAGCCAGGAGCATTATGGACAGCGAACATGAGTCTTGCAGGTGTTTGCTTCGTACTTTGTCCTGGGTAACCATTTGTTGAATTTGCCCCAAGCATCCAAGTCGGTAAGATGAATGGTTTTGCAAAATGGAGCTTTTTCGGTGAAGATACGACTAAGTACAGGGAAACAGTAATCGTATCTGATAGATTTCAGTTTGCTTTTGCATTTGAAAAGTGATGAAGAAGACCTTTTGAGAGTTGGATTCCACAGAGTGGGATAGGTTTTATATGGAAATCATCTGGCCGATGACATTAATCTTTGGTTTTTGACCTAGAAAAGACCAGAAGTTTTTAGAAAGACGCTTTGTCTGAACCAATTTTGGTTTTCGGGGTCCAATTAGTCAGGGTGGTAATTGGCCGGTGAAAATAGGTGTACCGGTCTTCAGAATTTGTCCGAAAGTCATCTGTTGCTGATTTATTTAAAGACCAACTTATCCAGCATGCTTCACCATAGATATTTTGATCATCTGCGTGTTCCAGGCTCCCAAAACAAGTGTGAAGACGTCACACGACACCGCTGCTTCTTGCCGAAATCAGATGTAGGTCGACAATAGTTCAGAGGATTTGTTTCCGATGCACGATGTATTGGTTGATTTCGTGCGTTCTGCAACTCCATCGGTTTTGATTTGGGAGTACCGTCGTCTTTTAAAGCTGCAACAAATACTGTCACATCCAGCTTTAAAACCGATGAAAAAGTGAGGAAGATTGAGGTGAAAATCATTGGTCCATTACTGCATATGACGCTGTGTGAAGATTTGCTTTGTTTTCGATGTGCTGCCCAAAAAAAAGCACTAGTAGGCCGATTTCTGTGGTTAAAAGGGGCCTAAGACGCTCTCAGATTACGCTAGATAAGATTTTGTAGGCGATTTTGAACAGAGAGAAGCTCCATCGGCCAAAGTTGGGTTTCCTTCGTACCCTATCACTGTTGTCAGCTGGATTTTGATAGTATAGGGTGCTTCGTTTGAGATAGTGCGGCATTGCTACTACATGTTGGGGATGTCTGTGGTTGGGAATAGCTTATTCAAGAGTGTTTCGCTTAAATACACTTGGTAATCTCTGTCTATTTCGGTTGCTGTTAAACCTATCTTTAAATAGCTCTGGATCGGTCTGATAACCAAGCTCTGAATCGGGTTGAAACTAGAAAATTTTCAAAGTCGATATTGGCGCATTCAGAAACCAGATCATTCGATTTGAGAAAGATAGACTTTCCGACCGCACTGCCGATTTTGTCACTGAAGTTCCTGGTTACGACTTTAATATCATACCTCGGACAGGGTTCGTAGAGTCTGTCTAAGAGCTCATGATAGAAATCCTTTTTGTTAGAGTCTTTAGCTTGTGCACATTTGTTGTTCGTGCACCCTTGGACATATTTTTGAGCCGATTTCTGACCTTTTGCGACAGCTCTAATAGATCTCGCGTTCCTATTTTTTTAAGAAATCATAACCCTGTGCGGCAGTAAGTCTTGAGCACTACGCCACGCATTGGGCTAGATGCGGCAGTATCAGCTCATGCCTTCTCAGAAGAAAAAGACCATGCAGCCAAAGAATTTTTTTTACGAGCTTCAAAAAGTCTGAGAAATACAGTCGAATAGTACTCTATACGATGCCAGGTAGCATATTTAAGCTAATTGCCCTTATTAAAGGGTGTCATAGCTCTATGACATGACGGTCAACAGATAGCAATCGACGCCAATCACTCCTCCAGAATTATATATGCATGAACGACCGTTCTAAGGACTCGGGTCATTACTCAGTTTCAGCCAGTTAAAGTCCATGAAGAAATCGGGAGAATATTTGGATCAGAAACCCAGATTATTTGATGAAGAGTGCTGGTAAGCGCATATTGCAAACTATAGAAGGGCAAGACCGGTTGCTTTTAAGTTATACGAGCAAAGGTGATAAAAGAAAGAACCTAGGATTCTGCGGAGTAAAAGGAATGAGCATGAGAACGAGAACGAGAATAGGAACAATATCCGGAAATTTTAACACCAAGTTACAAAGAACGTGTCGAGCTTAAGCAGAACCAGTTTGCTAGACCAGATTCTTGGTAGAGAGCATACACCCAAAGCTTTTCAAAATTTGGTTCCTTGATGAATAGAACCATAACGTTGTTGTTCCAGCCACTCTAAACTGCGCCAGATTTATAGGTATCATGTAAAAGATCTTCCGTGTCGAAAGCGCCTGAAATTTGTCTATGACCTGGGTGGCTCATATCGGTGAGGCTTTAGGTATGGTATGCCCAAATACACTGCGGCAGATCTTAAAGAAGTTCAGTTTGATTTGACATCATCTATAGTGATGAGTTATACAAAGTTGTCTCTCGTTTTGGTATCGCTGCCAAACTCGTGAGATTGTGTAGAGTGACGATGGAGAACCCTCGCTGATCCGTAATTCAAAAAGTGTACGAAGTTTGTTAGAAATGGGCTTCATTGCTCATTAGTCATTACCAAACGACAATAGTCAGGGTGCTACTCTACTCCGAATGGTTGTCTGTCGGCTTCGCCTTTTGCAAAAGCTAGACTTCATATGGGACCATGCGCAATGTGGTTACAATCCTCTGAATGGACCTTCACGACGGTCTGAATTTCGCCGAACACCTCCTTGTTAATGTTTCTGTACATACTGTTCACGTGGAATATGGTTTTATGCGCATGACGTGATCTTGCTCTACAAAATACGTTCCTAACTGACTCTTCTTGTCGGAAATATGCAAGCAGACGCCGATTTTCTGATGGTAGGTAGGTAGGTAGGACACGCGCTTTAAAATATCAGCTCCGTCAAAACAACTAGACCAAATAAAATCCAATGAATTTTTGTACCGTTCCTGGGTACAGGAAACTATCAACTTTCGCCACCTTCCGACAACCAAGGTTAGAGTTTCTTTTTTTGGAATAAGATTGCTTTAGAATAAGGCCTTTTTATTTACCAGCCTGTTTGGATTGGCTCAGCCAATAAGTTTCGGATCCATTGTACTCCTTGTAAATTCCTATTAACTCCTCAGTCTTTCGAAAAAAGACGAGTAAGCGCTTCAGTGATACAGTACCTACAGCACCAGCACCCACCACGTCAAAGTCGATTACCTATAGCTTGATGCGAACATAAGCAATATTCACAGAGGTAGTTCTCCGTGGTGTCGTCATCACTTTCGCAGCAAGCGTCGCATTTTGTATCGCTTATGCCCAGAATAAGTACTTTAAAAAGGTCTTAGAAAAAGTGTAGAGCCCCGTCAGGACGCCAGTAAGTAGCTTGCAGTCTTTCCTGCTGAAGGAGAGCCTCTGAGCCTGGCCTAAGAAGTTCATCGACCTATACGAGACTAAGTGAAGACTAAGCTTTGAAGTCATAAGAGACTTCAGCAAGGCTTTAAGTGCAGCTGGCTATCGCTGCGCAAATTCTGCGCCACTAGAGTGAACCAGACCAGAGTCATAAGACAGTCGACGCGAAAGGTCATCGAAGCTCCAGCACATGACCGCTTCTTTTTAAACTGTTGAAAGTGTAGCCCATGATATGAATATCAAGGAGAGGGAGGGAGCACTTTAGAACTGACAGCCGCTAGACATGATCCTACTTCATCCGCGTATGCTTATGCATAAACGTCAGAACTATTGAGCGCGTTGTCGTAGAGAGTCGACAAAAATGCACCATAGCAGTGGAGACAGAACGCCGCCTTGCGGGCAAAAGCACATTCTGTCCGGGCTTTTCAACATGAAGGAAGTCAGACTTATAGGTTCGAAGCTCTTGGCGAGCGATAAATACTACTGTCACTGTTCGCCAGGGTTTCGATATGTTTGCCAGCGCCAGGCTAGCAGTGAAGATTCTCTTCAGCAGATAGTCTATAGCTTTCTATGACATAGCTGGGTATATGCCATCGATGCCGGGCGACTTAAAGTCATCAAAGGAACCTCATCCGTTACCACAACCGACGAGATATTCCAGCTACGTCGTGTTGTGTTATTCAGCTCACTAGCAGCTTCGTTAGTAGGAAGTAGTTGTCAGCTGGTTGTGGGCTGGTTCTGATTATGCTACCTTCGAACGTAGAGTCTCTGTTTTCGACTTGGTGTAGGTGTCATCAGATTTTCTGAGTGATTCCAGCCTAGTTGATCTCCTATTTTTGGGGACTTTGACCACCCAACTGGTTTCACCGAGATTTTCGGTCTTTCCGCAAAAGCCTTTTTAAGAGGCAGTCTTTTTGCTTCTGTGTGTAAAGATTCCAGCCTTCCTCCAAGTTAGTCTTAAGTGACCTGTTTAGAAATTTTCTGGTTTCTTTACGTAGTTTCCTGGCAGATCTCCAGGGTTGCTTTCTAGCCGGACATGACACTTGGTGAGAGCGCTGTTCAGGTTATAAACAGCTTTCTCTTGCAAAAAAACATTGTGGGAATAGTCCAGTTATTGTAGATGTGCTGGCATTGCCGCTTGAATCACTTCAGATTATGTAAGACAAGGTACCTAGGCCCCTCGAAAGTGCTCTTAGTAATAACACTGATGAGCTCACAATCTACTGGTAATGGAAAGCAAATGAAGTGCCGAACCGTACTCAAGACATTCCTCTACGGTCATTCACAGTGTGTCAATATGATCAATACAACAGGAAGTTGAAAGCCTGCCTTTTTGTATAAATCTGAGTGTTTTTTCTTTAATTTGTTTGACCTTGCTAATCAATCCTTTGTTAAGCTCTGTTGAAAAGCCTCCAACATCTAATGTATATGTCGGAAGTTTCTTGTTGGAATTCTACATATGCAGATGACATCTACATCGCCCGCTTTAGATCTTGGTAATACACTAATGGCTCATCCTATTAAGAGATTGTTTGAAAATCCTGCGTCTTACAGTGCCTGCATCTTGTTGCTCCTTTCTACGGTATAGGGACAGGGAATTCTGTCTGCATATACTTACTACTCAGATGGCTGTGAGCTGATCTTTAAGTGGCTCACGCTCTTTGAATGTAGACCAATACACTGTAGATAACCTAATTTGGTCCCACCAACTCGATTGTGATTACTTGGATAGATCGGACAACATCACTCTCAAAGCGATATATTGCTCTAATTGTTGGCACAGCAGAAGGCATCGTGGGTTCTTTGTGTCACACCTGTATTTGCCTAGCATTTCAAGACGACTGAGTTGCTCGAGATCATAAGATATAAGTCACCCCCATTGTAAATGTCTGTTCCATGATTGTTTCGCGAATCTTAAGGAAAATTCCTTAAATTTTTTTCACCAACTAATTTTGTGTCATGTGTTGGCTGAAACAATTGGTACAGGATGACTATTATTTCAAAGGTCTTTGAACCTTTCGCCATCCATGCCACCGTTGCCTATTGGTGGTTACGTTGTGCTAAGATTTCCCATCAATATGACGATATCACATAAATATATCCCATACGTCATCATTCGAAAGATAATATGTCGAGCCATCACTATATCATGGTAATCCGCGCAGTTCAAACGACTTTGCACATGAGTTCTACGTCGCACTGTTAGATTGTCTTCCTGCTGGATGAATCGTATTTCGGTCACCTCCATGGGACTTGTGTCGCAGTTCGGAACAATTTCACTTTCTGGTGTTTCATTGCCAAGCCTCAGCACCAGCGCTTACTCCCGTTTTGTGTCGCAGAAGACCACCCGAGATAAACTCCCACTATAGGTGCTTAAGTTAGACTAACCAGCTACTGTCGGAATCAATCTCACTGAGACCTTTGATGTCGAAAAACGATGCACGTATGTCAGGCCAGTCAAAGCGGGGTCATGTGGCAACTTCTTCATCAGCAAACTTGAGAATATCGAATACTCTTGTGCCAACAAAGAGGCTTAATTTTGCAAGAGTCCATTCAACTACTTACTACGCTAATTGCATTGGCAAATGGGTTAAGCAATGAATGAGGTCGAAAGCGTAAAGCATACGAGTACATAGGAATACTTTCAAGAAGAATTTCTTACCTCAGATGGCTCACATAAGTCACCCTTAACCAGCTTGAAGTGTGGAACTGGCAATTGGCGACAGGGCACCCTTACCAAAGAAGGCGTTGTAGTACTAGTGTTATTGAAATTGGAATTGTTTGACGACACGCTGCTTTTTGTCTAGTGATTTTCCAAATCACATCCAGTATGGGACATAAAGGTTTTCTTTAGTTCATAGATTGCAGAAACTGCTCTCCGATTTTCCTTCGGTTCTATACGGCATGTAATGTAATCGGAGAAGCTCACCTCTAGCCTTGAAAATGGACGAGATTTTACTTAAACTGTGTTGGTCCCACGAATTTTTCTACCCGAGGCCGTATTCAAGACTCCGATATGTGTTCCTAGTCAGACTTTCCTGCGATAGATCGGTCCTCAGCAACAGCCTCTGAAAGGTCTCTTTCAAAGATCCTACATTGTAGTTTATGAGAGTAATATCGTGTCCGCTGCACAACATAAACCATTTGCTGAAGAAATTAAGTTTCCGTGGTAGTAAGTGCATTGCAACAATGTAACAATATACATTGGTGGTAGGCCGGTAGACTGAGAAATATCCCATACTTGAGCCGCATAACAGATTATATACATTGCTACCGCCTCATTGTACATTGAACATTGAACTAGTTCTTTTGACAAAGTATGCCTTTCCAGCTGCAAGTTACTGCCTCGTTGGCTTCTTTTATTTATCGTTGCCGTTCAGATGTTTGTTAGTTGAGGTGTTACAGTGACTCCGAGATATTTACTCGTATACTCCTTCATATTCTCTAGTTCTTCGTCTTGCCATTACCATTTTCTGTCCCTTGCATAGCGACCATTTCAAAATTCCATTATTTTGGACTTGACGGTATTAACTTTTACGAGTAGGTTCCACAAAGCGCAATATTGCTCTAATTAATCATAATTTTGCATCATCGTTGGTGTTTCCGACAGAATGACAATGTCATCAGGGTATAGGAGCAGCTTTAACTGATTCTCAACGAACTCGATACCATCGGGCAAAAAAGTCGGTAGATCATTCAGGAACAGCAAAAACAGAAGAGGACTCATGAACTACCTTGCTTGACAATCAGTTCAGCCTGACACCTAGACTACATGTCATACTGCCGTCGTATTATTTTCGTAAAGGCTTTGCATAACTTTGAGTAACTTTGTTGACAGTCCCAGCACCTTTTTGCCTGCAGAGTTAAATGGCGCCTTGATATCTACGAAAAACGCTCTTGTCCTTGTCCAGGTAAGCCCTGGTAATACTTGTCAGTGTAAAAATATTGTCAGCTTGGAACCCGCTAAGTAAGTCATTTGCCTGTAATCATTCTGTTAGACAGTCTAAAACAATTCCTCTGAACATTTTTATTACTTAACTCAGGAACGGTATTCCTCTGTAGAAGGGAACAATTGTATTTTTGTCTGAAGCTGGCTGGCACATCACCTAGGTCGAAAAAGAAATTATAGATCGGGAGTCCGTTGGTCGCATATTTGAAGAATTTCTAGGGGACACGATCTTTTCCTGGTGCTTTATATAAGGTGCAACGACGTAGTACGATTATCTTGTCCAACACATCGACTCTCTGGAAAGGATGTGCCTAATGTAATTAGTTCGTGCTACAGGAGGGGTGCAGCAATTATTCAGAATGATCAGCCTGTACAGATTGAGCCAATTCGAGCAAGTTTCCAACCCGAACGACTGTCCTTGATTCCTGCAAGCTGCATAGTCAGTGTTGAGAGTACCTTTTTTGCTGCTCCCTGCACATGGTTTTACATATACTCGTATGTTATGTTGGCCTGCTGGTACATGACTGTTGCACTTAATCGCTAGTAGGCGAACGTTAGTTGTTTCTTCTTACATCTTCTCCTAGCGTGAAAGGTCTTTAAGGCGTCAGATATACAGGAAACATAAACGTCCGCTCCACGTATGGAGTGGATTTCATTATCATGTACAGTCAAGCGCCCATGTCTTGAGATAACACGCTCACCATACTTACTCTTCAATAAATCGATTTTAGCGTGTGCTGTGTGGCTTGTGGCACCATCCTGTTGAAACCACATGTCGTCCAAGTCCATATCTTCCAATTCGGCCTAAAAATAATCGGTGATCATGGCGCGATAACGTGACGATCGTTATCGTCGACGAAAAAATATGGCGCAACAACGCCGCATGCAAACCGCACCAAACAGTTATTTTTTGTGGATGAAGTGGTGATTATTGAAGCACATGTGGACTTTAACCCGACCAATAACGCATACATATTTTGCTTATTGACGAACCCAGTGAGCCAAAAATGAGCTTCGTCACTGAAGATGATTTTGCGATGAAATTCATCATCTTGGCGCATCTTCTCCAGAACCCAATCGGAGAACGTACGTCGCTTCAAATAGTCCATCGGCTTCAATTCTTGAGTCAGCTTGATCTTGTATGGGTTTGAACCAAGATCCTTACGCAAAATACGCTATAATGTGGTCTGAGCGATGCCCAATTCTTGAAAACGCCGTGAAATTGACTGATTTGGATCGTTTGCTACGGACGCCTGAACGGCAGCGATATTTTCGACACTTCGACCAACCCGTTGTCTCACTGACACGGCAACATCACACAACGAATATGTAGACTCAAATTTTTGCATTAAACTTGTTATTGCCTGTCTACTAGGGCGAGAATTACGACCGAAAATTGGAGTTAACGCTCTTAAAGTTGCAGTCAGCGACTCCGAATTTCGGTAGAAAATCTTTATAATTTGCAGACATTGCTCGTTCGTGTACTTTACCGTGATGAAAATGTTGAGTTTACTGAATAAATTGACAGTGACAGTTTGATGATTAGTGAAAGAGTGCGTTCACAAATTAAATTCAAAGTTGTCAAGTCCCTATTGGAAAACCCTTTACGTATAAATGGCGTTTTTTTAGAAGTTTGATTTTTAAACTGGCAACACTCTTTCTACAGATTGTCAATTTGACAGTTGAAAGTTGACTTGTTGTTAGTACGTTTTGCCATTTTACGATGAATAGATTAACGCCAGAACAACGCTTGTAAATTGTGCAGACTTATTTTGAAAACCATGGTTCGTTTCGCCAAACTTGTGCTGCGCTACGTCCGTTTTACGGTCGACACAATCGTCCATTTGAGCAAGTTATTCGGAACACGATGAATCGCTTTCGCACCACGTACATTGTAGTGGATAATGTGTATCCTCAAAGACGGCAAACAGTGCGAACAAAAGAAGTTATTGCCGTTGTGGAACTCAGTGTTGAGGAGAATCCGAATGAGTCCATTCGCCATCGTGCACAGCAATTGGAGTTTTGCCCATCCACTTTGTGGAAGATTTTACGGAAAGATCTTGGCTTAAAAGCTTATAAGATCCAGCTTGTGCAAGAGTTGAAACCTCGTGAACATTATACGCGTTGTAGGTTCGGTGAATGGGCCGAAAACATGTTTCAGTTGATCCTCATTCTCAACGCAAAATTTTGTTCTCCGATAAGGCCTTTTTTTGGTCAAATGGATATGTAAACAAGCAAAATTGCCGAATTTGGAGTGGAGAAAACCCAGAAGCCTTTGTCGAGACGCCCTTGCAACCATTAAAACTCACTGTTTGGTTTGCTTTATGAGCTGGTGCATTCATCGTCCCATATTTCTTATTTCTTATTTCGTTACCGTCAATGGCACTATAGAAACATGATTTCTGGCTTCTTCGTTCCTCAGTTGAATGGTATTGACGTGACAGAACTCTGGTTGCAACAAGATGGCGCAACATGCCACATTGCCCGCCAAACCATCTATTAATTGTTGGAAACATTTGCTGAGCGCATAATTTCGCTTAATGGATCTGTGAACTGGCCTCCACGATCCTGTGATCTCACACCTTTAGACTACTTTCTTTGGGTGTATGTGAAGTCACTAGTCTATGCCGATTAACCAGAGACGTTGGACGATTTGGAAATGAACATTCGCCGTGCTATTGCTGATATACGGCCCCAGTTGCTCGATAAACTTGTCGAAAAGTGGACTTCACAATTGCGCTTTTTTCGAACTAGCTGTAGCGCGCATATGCCCGATATCATATAATGGCATACAATTATCTATTAAATAAAGCTAATTTTATGGACATTAACATTAGCTTCAAGTGTTTTATTTTATATTGAATTTGTATACCTAAAAAAAAAAACACCCTTTATAACTATTTAAAATACGTTTACGAATTTAGGATTTCGAGGATTGCAGTTATATCCGTTCTGCTTGGGGATTGTTTCAGGTTCCGCAAGTATTCCTACACACTTAACTCTCTGTCTTTCTGCAGGATGGATCGTTAACTTTGCGCATAATCTCTTGATATGGGGTATCTGCATGTATTTATTCATTCATTGGCGCCTTAATTCATACGTCAGCTTCAGTTGGCATTAAGAGGCATCGTTCCTGGATTTATTGCCATGGAAATTAATTTGGCTTTATTTTGAGCACCACGTGAATGTCAAAACTCCGCGGGCGCTGAATTTATGTCCCCAACTCGACGATGAGATCCAAATGAAATCAGGGAATGCGATGTTTTGAATATTTTTCGCTTTGGATATCACGAAATTTCAAATTCCACGTCTGGTAGCTTTTCAAAAGGCTTCCTACAAACATAGATACATCAGATTGTCTTGTGCATCAACAAAATCCTTAACATGGTTATAGTCATCAACATCATGATACTGATACTTCAGAAGTAAATTCCTAATGCAAGGTAAAGTTTCGGGTAATCATAAACTTTCAGTAGTGCTGATTCGGTTCATCAAAAGTCTGCAGCTATCTTTGCCACTTTTGGGCCAGTGTTTGATCGAGAAGTTTTAGATCATTTCTAGTTTAGCTACTTAAACCTCCTCCTGCCACTTGCACGTTTCTATCAATCATCTAGCCACCATCACCAAGACTTCGACTTCAGATCAAATTGCAAATAAATTTGTTCAACCTTGAGCCACTTTGTTAATGCATTTCCGGTCATAAAATCTCCTGTTTCTTTGACTGTGGGCCTCCTCCACTGTCAGAACTGTTATAAAACTTTAAATTTGAATCACGAGCATTAGATATTCCATTTCCAAGCAGTAAGCACCCAACCTCGCCTGCCGCTTGCAACTAGAGGCACTCTTAGGATTGGCGCCATCCATATACTACCACCATGTCTTCATCGTCTCTGGCGCACCCAAAAAAGTAATCAAAACTCTTCATCTTGATAAAGAGAATCTCGAAAGTAAATCAAATTTCCAGTCCACACCAGGACGAAAGGGTGGAAGGAAAGAAATAAGAGAAAAACAGGGAAAAAAAACTTCTAAGGACATGTGCCCGCTCACGTTTCGTTTAATTAAAGTAAATGCATTTCTATGGCGCATACTGTTGCCAGGAGGGGTTAAACGAGAAACAGAGGAATGGATACATGACGGGGGAATGAGTGGTGCTGGGAAAGTAAAAACTTTTCCAAAGTGATTGCGGTTATCCAGAAATGGAGTGAACTGCAACTCACCGACTGCAACTCTGGCTGGATGGAGGGAAGGCGAGGAAGTAAGAGAACTGACGACTGAAGGAGCGAATGAGCGTTGGCTACTTCTCAGTTTCAAGAAATTACTAATGGTGTGGTGGCCTAGTTCTTTTTTTTTTTTTCTCCTACTCCCTCCTCTTCTGGTTGCTACCCATTTCCTAGCGTATAGCCCTCATCAACCCTCGTGGAAGCCGAAGCATATCTAACAACTAATGCGGGTGAGTGAAGTTTACCTCTTCCCCTGCAGAAAAAACAATTCCTCTAAAGTGGTGGTTCGAAATTGCTCTCGATTTCCCTCCCCTGCCTTTCCTATCACTAGAGTTGGAGTTGTGTTCCTGTTAGCATCTGTAAAAGCAACCGTTCGTCTACATACTCGTATTTGTCGATGTCGATGTCATTGTCGGACTCGCAGTGACAAAGTGGGTGTTAGTGATGGTGAGGGTGGTGTTAACAAAAACAACCCTTTCTTTTGGTCCCTTTCGCTACGAGATTTCGATAGAAAACAACAGAGGACTTAAGGATCTTAGTGTGGAACTTTATGTTCTACTTTTTAGTTTTCCTTTCACGATTCTCCTTTATTTCTTTTTTGTTGTTTGGCTCTGAGTCTCTATTGCACTGTGTGTGTGTGTGTGCCTGTGTGTTTGTGTCTGTTAGTGTTTGTCAAAGTGTTTGCTAATAAAACAGGACGTTGACTTTGCTAAGAAGTCGAGAAAACAATTGGTTTTTGCTTTTAATTGGCAGTGATTTTCAATGAAAGCGTCATCCTGGATCCCGGTCCCGGTAGGTATGTGGACACAGAGAGATAAAACACCAAACTCCGAGTAGAAGGGTGTATTCATTGGTCTTGATTGGATGGGGTAGGTACTCGCGCTACCCATACAGAGACATAGACTTTTAATTGTGGCGACTTAATTAAGTTAGATTGACAATAATGTTCTATTTGGTGGTAAGATTGCGGTATTTAAAAAATTCTATTGACATTCGTTGGGAATTAGGTTGACAAGGGCTAAAGCATGAGACCCGCCGCGACGATCCGGATTCAGCGAGTCACCCGAACAAATTTGCGAACATTTTCGTAGCAAAAAATTAAATCAATTAAAACGTAGTTTCACCAAGAGAATGAAGTTGCTTTAATTGGTTCCTTAAATCAACCCCTTATTGGGCACTGAATGTACGAGTACTTGTATCCTTAGTTCTAGCAAAGGAGTCATTTGATAAGGGACCCAGAAATACTGGGTCGAGAGTGTGACTGTGCGAACTTTATTCAGATTTGTTAAGTTGCACTTTGGTATCAAGCTCTTCTGTTGCCACTTAAAACTAGCTTCTCCTTTGTTTGTTTTGCGTATGTTTGCGCAGTGTAAGATTTGTGATGTCAAAATAGCTTTTTAAGTGCCGATTTTACCTACACCAGCTCCAATAAAACAATCAATCCCTTCTTTGGTAGATGGACAATTGTCCTCTAGAAAAAGATGTGCTGCATCACCGAAATTTACGATCAGGGGAAAACCACAAGGCTGATCTAGCGATCGTGGACGACTTTGTCCATGAGTGAATTGAGAAGCTTGGGAACCAAGAATCTGCCCAGGCCGAGCCATGATACAAATCAATCATGAATTCGGATGCGGATTGATGCAGTTAACTAAGGCTTTGGACAATTTATTTTCCTTGGAAAAGCAGGGCTCCTCTTCGCTAAATAATGGACTAAAATATGAAAGTCAGAACGAATATTGCGACAGAGGATGAAAACTATGACAAAGCAAGGAGCTTCATTGTAATGGGAAACCTGAACATCCAGGGATGCACTGATACTAAAAGCTAACTTTGGTGACCAGATAGAGATGATAGTTTTTCATCATGCATCGTTTTACGCTTGCCGAATTTGAGGATGTTATTAAAAAATATCGAAATTCTGGCTCAGTTGTAAGTACGCAACCTGAATTTCGTCGTGAGGTCGGTCGTCATCATGGCTTCAGTGTACAGGCAATTCGTCGCATCGTGGCAAAGTTTGAGCGTGAGTAACTCTTTTGGATCTTAAGCCACCAACCAGATGGAGATTGGTGCGAAATGAAGAAAATATAGCCGCCGTAGCGGCCAGTATCGAGGAAGACCTAGAAATGTCGTTTCGGCGTCCATTAGCTGAATTGGGCATTGCCAGAGTCAATCCGGCTTATTTTGCCGTTGGATTTGAATCCACATCCGTATAAGACTGTGCTGACGTAAGAATTGAAGCGGGACGACCATCGACAACGACGTGAGTTCGATAATTAGGCGCTGGAAATGTTAGCTTCTGGAAATCTTCTCGGATGAGGCCCATTTTTGGCTCAGCGGCAATGTCAAAATTTCCATTATTGGAGCGAACACAAACCATCAAAGCATCAATTCATCCACATATATTGACTGCTGGAGGCGGTCTATGGCGTGGGGGCATCATCGGGCCTTATTTCTTTCGAAATGCGGAAGGAGACACCGTTACCGTCAATGGTCTCAGGTATAGAGCGATGTTAACTGACTTTCTGTGGTCAGAGTTCGAGCTATGGTTCCAAAAAGACGCCGCTAAATGCCAACGACGCAGTTTGTGAAGGAGAAATTTTGCGACTGGGTCATCTCACGGCGATCGTTCATCAATTAGCTGCCGCGGCTATGCCATTTGACACCACTTGATTATTTTCTCCGGGGCTACGTCACGTTCTTCGTCTACACTAACAAGCCAACCACTTTGAACGAGCTCGAGGCCAACATTCGACACGACATTGCCGGTATTACTCGGTTACTACGTATATGTGTAGTAACCGTAAGGCCAAAACTTGAGAGAACGTCTTTCGGAATAAGCTTAGTTCTTTCAATGATTTCATTACCAGGTTGCAAGTGAGTGTCGCTAGACGACACGCAAGGCAGAAATACAGACTTTTGTTGATCTCTGCAGATAAGAAGACCTGGTAAAGGTCTTCAAATAGCTTCATAGGAATGTCCTTACTTAACATATGGTATGAGCCTCACTTTTCTGTGTAAAGAATACGAATAATATGAGAATTGCAGAATAGGATGAGACTACGGCAATCCATTGGCAGAGACAGAAGAGGTTGTTAAAACTTTAAGAATGACCAAGGAACTGGAAGGGGCAAAAATCTGAGACAATTCCTTGTACATGTCAGATGAAAATCAACTAAAGATTAGGAGGAGCATTCGTCGCAGTAGTCAAATCGAAATAATTTGTTTGAGGCGACAAATGTTCGCATTGGCGAGTCAATTTCCTCCTAAAATAAGATCGCTTAATTTAAGGCAATCAAATCTAGTATGGCAGTACGGCAACGCAGAAAGGCCGAACCTCAATCATTGCAACAGAGACATAATCGCCAAGCTCTATGAGGAAGAAAACCTTTTGGAACGCGATAAATAGAGACGAATCGCACAATATTATGAAACGAATATAAAACAAGACTCTCTCAACGCCAAAAAGGAAGATCTCCTTCGTTTCGCATTACTTCGAAGGAATGCTATGAACCCTCACAACATTCCTTTCGGATAGGGATGTCAAAGCCCTGAACTGAAACCCATCCATAAAAACAAGCTTTACACTAAGGCACATCCACAATTCAATTGCCATCGCACCTCGTGGAAAGTGCTTTCACATCCATGAAACTCGCTTGACACTCGTTTGACAACTCGCTTCCCCCATTCTTTTTCTCAGCAACGTTGACCATGACTGGACGTGGCGTGGTGTGCGCGTAAAATGACAAGTTTAACTTAATCCGGGATTTTCTCAGTAATCCCAAGCTATTTGTTTATAAACATTACGTGAGTTAATAAATGAAAGAAGTAAGACTAAATTAGTGAAATCTTCCCAATGAACTACGAAGTCTAATGTCCGTTAACCTGGAATATGCTTCATCCTCCACACAAATAATCACATCATGTCCACCGCCAGAAGGTTTTCAATACTTTTAGAATGGCATCTAGACTGCACCTCCTGCATGGTTGCTTAAATTTACGGAATTCCATGCCATTCTACTGGTAGCTCTTTGTGGATTACATCAACACCACGACTGAGAATATGCTGACGTCTTTTCGTTGGAGCCACCTTTTCGAACTTCTGCTTTAAATGGATGCCAAATATACATTTCACAATCGCCTTGTTTATGAGAGCCCTACGGCAGAATAAGACATTGTTTTATAGGCACGCCATTCCTAAGACGAAAAGGTTACATCCCAAGTGTTCGTCGTGGAATGAAATCGAATTCCTCTTGCCAAAACGCCATGAAACTTTTGACAGAATATGTAAAAATTGTGGAGGAAAGCTAGTGAACATAACCCAGTTTGCGAATGCTGACTGCCGGCAATATATGATGGCGAGGCTAAACAGGAGTTGCCCGCAAGTCGGCGTCCTCTCTCCACTGCAATGGTGCATGGTTCACTGATTTACGCTCTGAATGGTTTTAACTTCTACACTCAGGCATATACGAATACAGATGATGTAGCTTTACGGCCTGTAGGAAGATGTCTAAATGCTCTCAGCTCTAGAAATTACCTTTCTGTGAATCCCCTCTAAACTAAGGTTGTTATCTTGACGACAAGGATGGAGCTGACTGGTTTGACTCCTCTAGGCGTCACTCTCTGTTTTTTCAACGAAGTAAAACAAACTTCCTTTGGGCCAAACATCTCACTTCAGGGTGCTGTCCGCTTTCTGTCAATATTAAGAAGCGACATGGGCTTGTCGCCGAGTAGGGTCGTTTGGATCTATGCTTCGGTTGCCTGGTGAACAAGCTCTCACGAAAATACGTCGGTGCTGCTTTTACCAAAATCCAAAGAAAGGTATTTGTCGGCAGCATGAAGGCTTTCCCTGGCACGTCTACCGCAATGTTGAATCTCGCTCCCTATGATGTTTATTAATATTCATATTACAGAAGCGGTTTGGGTGGGTTCAATCCGTCATTCAGCAAAGACACCAGAACACGGATTTCACCGAAAATACGAACTCGACCTTCCCTGTACTCAGGGTTAGAATCTGAATCAGTAGAGGAAGGTAGTTAGATCTTCCTTGGTGATTCAAAAATTGACTAAGAATGTGGCCCTAACGTCTTTCTAAAGTATGACAACCTTAGACTTCATTCCTCGTCTTAAACTTATCTGTCTTTCAAGTGGAGACAGAGGCAACCTTGATGCCCATGATCTATATTATGAAGAATTCAGACAAGGGGCAAAGTATCTGTATCTCCTGTGACAGCATTTAGGGTTTTGCTGAGTCCTCTCACCACTTCAAAACCGTTTGAGAATGCTTCTCTGAACGCAGTCGGAAGATTGTATTCTTCGAGTCTTGTTTGGTTCACGGGTTACAGTGGGATCGTTGGAAACAGAAAAGACTTTTATAGGATCTGAACCTGCTTTAAGACTACCTTAGCCCATTGGCAAAAGGAGTATTTGCCTTACGACCAGTCATGCACTCTATGATCTTATTTTTGCTGACATTCGAAAGGCTAAGGACGGGGACAAGACAAGAGCACTAGGTGTCAAAACTTACTGATTCTACTTCCTTAAACGAGCATTTACCAAAGAAGTTTGGGACAACATGAATGATGACTTTAGAGGAACGAAAGTTAATTAAATTCAATTAAAAACGTCCAGCTTTTGCTCGCATCAGGATCGTAAACTGTACTCCAAGTGGACGAATCTATCGATATTTACCTCGCTGTGCTATGTTCCTGACTTATTTCGTCCTCCAGCAATATTCTGGAAATAAGAAAATTAATTCTTCGCAGCTTCGTTGGAAAAAAGTGTAACCATTGCTAGAATTGGCCAGAATTCTTTCTTACATGATGCCTATATGTATCTGGAGTGATTCCTTAACTGGGTCCCAACATACTAAAGATAGCTTTCTAAATCAGAGTCGTCTTTCAGCTTTTCGATGCTGGTCGCATCTATGAACATTTTTCCTTCAGACCCTGAAATTCGAAATCCACTTGACCTTCCTTTTCTATCCATTCGCTCGATATTTCGGTGCCAATATTATATTTGTGGCTTAGCTCACGTTTTTTACAACTTAAAGCGTTCTCATTTGCGCCTTCACCTTTATTCGCCATCTTCGTACGTTAAACGTATGTAGTATGTGTTGTCTAGAATAGTTTCTGGGAGTAATTTCCAAATCATCCTCTCTCTACCTCATATCACGAAGGATTTGTAACTCATTTCAGTCTAAAAGGCAGCCGCCAGTCTACCTCCCTTTATTAAACAAACTCTAGCTTTCACGTGAGCCTTTCTTAATTTTGAGGACTATGTGGGATCTTTACTTTATTTTCTTCCCCGTACTCTAGTTAGTACTCTTCTCGCTCTTAAAGTTTTCGTTGAAATGTATTTTTGTTTGCATGCGTGATGAGGCAGGACAGAATCGACTTGATTGCGCCCATTTATGGCACATTGACTATCTTCTGGTGGCGAAGTTCAGTTCATAGGCACAACAAATCTGGTTGGTTTTAAGATCTTCCAGAAAATGTCACACTAGTTAGGTTGAGTTCGTCGGATACTACGGCAAAGGTCGTGGGTTCAATTCCTTGGCTATGCACCGAAAAACAGAAAAAAAAACGTATAAGTTTCTGACGTTAGTTTTTGAAAATGTTTGCCTATAAAAATACCTTCGGTCTCCAGCTCCGTGCACAAAAATTATAAGACCCACGAATGCAATGAGAAAATAGAAATTGGGTTTTCTGTTCTCCGATCCAATTAAGATCGGACTACCGTGCAGTCTTGCCTTTAAGGACCCAGAATTTATTCTTTTCTCTTCTATTCAGCATATGCATGAGTTGCGGAAAGCAGCGAGGTCATCTGCAACCGTTTGAGGAGGTGTGTCGAAGATTTCGTGGTACCTGTTGTAAAGCTTTCTGAGTCTAGTTATATCGGTAGGAAGGCCTTCCTGTTGGATGGAGATCATGACACTTGTTTTCGTTTGTCGTAAAGATATGCGAGAAAGAGACGTATATTTTCGTATATCTTTTTATCCCTTAGCCTAGAGAGAGCATAACGTGGTGTCTGTATTCTTTTAGATCAATTTAACGTTAGGCGGCGAAAGAGGATCAAAAGTAGGGACTAGAAGGCGAGCTGGAAGCGGGATTTAAGATATGCGAGCTAACAAAGTTTGGGTATTTGGCTCCTGTTGTAAGGTCGAAATTGGGAAAATTATCGGTGGGAGGAGGTGTGGGTGGTTGAGCAGTGTCGGTATTATTAGGGAAAGGCATGTGTGTTAGGGGTTGATTGCTGGGAGTTTTAGTTGCAGGTGTTAAGTCAAAAGAGACACGTTGACGTCGGGGCTTGGTTTGGGGTGGAATAGAGGGAGTTGGAGTATGGGTGGGATGTTTACAATTTGGAAAAATTTTAGTTTTAAAGCTCCAATTGGAGCTGGGTTTATTTTGAGAAGAGGAGGTGGGTCTTGGCAAATTGGGTTTACTTGCTACCTTGATAGATGGTTTAGGTAAGATGGGCTGCTTGACTTTTTCCTGCTTCTTGTTCGTATTTTCCAACCATTTGCAGACACGCATCTTTCCAAGGTTGATATTGTTGCTGGCTGGATTATGGAATAGCCATTCGTATTTGGCCGGCATATTGAGCTTGAAGCTGCGCTTACTTCTGTGGTGAGATGTTGGAATTAAATTACAGTGGCTAATGGTAATGCCATATTTCTTTACGAAGAAATTCGAGATCCAATCAGCATCAGCGTGTGGTGGGGCGCCTTTTATAAGAAGCGTAGTGACCAATTGATTTTTCGAAGCAAGATTATCAAGTCTTCGCTGCCATTCGGAAGGTGTCCAAGTTGAGTTGAAGTGATTGATAAGCCTCCGTGGGGCAGCGATTGGAGGTATTGACATAGATGTGTTCTTTATTATCAACTTGGAAGAAACTTCGCAAGAATCAGTAGGTTGAACCGTCCGCAGAAGACTTGTATGTGGAGGTGAGCGTGAATCCACTTCAGGTTCCATTAATTCAGCCATTAGCGATGTATTATAGGGAACATTCTGGTAAGGCTGCGGGAAGTTTAGTGGGTCAACGATTTTGCTGTTTATTGTTGCGATGTGATGTTCAATATCGAATAGGGATCGAGTCGCAGAAAGTTCATCACGTTCACTTTGTCGAAGATAACTTCGAGCATAGGATCGGATTCTTTAGGAGATGGTTGTTTGCGGGACGAGGACTGGAAATGAATGTCAATGTCGTCACGCAGAGAGCTTATCAACTCGCAAGTTTTTTGGTTGGATATAACTTGCGTAGAACAGATGGCTTTGATGTCACTCAACACTTTATCCAGGTGACGTAAGGGAGTTTCTTCATTCCTGGATCTCCCGGAGTCTAACTCGATTAGACCAGCAATTTGTTTATCCATATGCTTTACTTTGGATTTTATTAGTTCGGCTGAGGTCTGCACTGAGTTCCGTAACTCTTCAACACATTTAACACTGCTTTCTATGACCGAAATTTTGTCCGTGATCTTCTTCGCGAGTGCGTCTTGGTAGGAGTCATTGGAATCGTTTAGGCATTTTATTGCCAAAAGAACATGCGAGAGTGAGATACACTTGCACTCATCACAGAAGAAAAGGAGGTTATCAGAGAATTCCTTGATAAACACCGCATTTCTTTTGTTTAACCCGACACAAACGGCATGAAAGGCTTTTCCACAGTTGTCCTTGCAAGCTACCCAGTCAGCAGTGCAGTCATCGATTACACAATTGGCAATTCCGCAAGACATGTTTAAATTAGTTGTGTAGGTCAGTGAGGGTATAAATATTAGGTCGAATTATTGTTTTTTTTTTTTTTTTTTTTTGCACTGAAAAAATTGCGCAAAACAAATTGGAGAATTCAAGCACTGGGGTTAAGAACCGGAAAATGCAATTTGACGAAAATTAATTAAAGTGAGAACAAGAAAAACACGTCTGTCTGGTTTGAGTAAATGATGGCATGAATGGCATGAAACATTAAACATTTATCGCCGTATCATCTACTGTGAGTCTCGAGTTCGGTGAAGCCAAATTCCATCTATATGTCCGCTTTTGGTCTCTATTGCTCGTACATACAGCCAGCTTAGGTTAGGTTAGGCTAGGTTACACAGGGGTGCGATGGATATGCCATCACACAGACACTAGGCACCAAAACCGGCCCATCGCGGTCGCTGTGGCACCAATTGAATTTGTCTTCAAATGGCAAAAACCTAAACAATCGCCCTGGTGAAACTCCCAATTTTCTAGCAAAAGCAAAGAAGGCCTTTGAAGTTCGTGCCGTCTATTTTCGAAAAAGTGTTTCCCTAGAAATTTTCTTCGACTACGCGATATTGCCTCGCATTCACATAGTATGTGTGTTATGTCCTCAATAGCTTGTAGATCCCCGCAGAATCTGCAAATATCCGTATCTGAGAATTTGAGTCTCTTTGAGTGCTGCCGCAGGAGATGGTGCCAGCTTGTTATGATCTGGGCGTTTTTCTGACGTAAATGGCATGTAGTTCCAGTGTAGCTATCAGTTACCAAATCTACTGACCGTAAAATGTATTCCTAGTGGATTTGAAGTGCAAATTATTGGAGACCAAAACGCCCCGTGTTAGTTCTTAAATTTTCTCTTCCAATAACCCAATTACCATTGCCCCCTTTTCATGTAATTATCATCATTCGGCACAGGCAAACACGGAACACCTGACGGCTTGTCAAATCAAATAAACTCCAGCACAGTCCATCCGACCAAAATATGGCAAAACCTATCAAACCCTCCCCCAAAGCCAATGCCAACCATCCCGCTACACATTCTGTGGAAAGATGACATGCCCATCAAATATGTATATTTCCATCCACAGGCACGGTTTCCCAAAATAATTTGCACCGATTAAGCCTCCACGCACCCCTCACACAAAAAGACCACCCCGACCGTCCCAGTAGAATGTATGACACATGTCATATATCAACTTTGCAATTTAGCGAAACGATATTGTCACAATATGTCAACCACATACGCACTGCCTCCTTCACAATTCAAGTGTCCACTGTCCAATCCATCAAATGAAAAACGGTACGCCATTCATAATAAAACACACTTTCCAAAAATTCTCTCGTACATATAGTATTCTGGGGCAGAGAAATAAATTTCCATTCCACTGTGACTAGAGACACAAATGATGCGACAAGGATGGATAGCATCCTTAAATTTTATTATGCGCAGCAAATTTCAATAACACAAAAATGGAGCCGTCCAGCAGAGTATCCACCAGCCATCCTATCCACCCATCTATATCTCCTACCCACCCATCATCAGGTCCTGGCTTATATCACGAAAATCAACTGTACAACCATACAAGCGTACAACCGACATTTGGACATAGTCTCTGCTTGTAACATAATGTCCGGCATGCCAACTCTACCAGTTTTAGCAGCTACACCATCGTCGCGTCCATCCCTCGTCCTTAGATTGGACTACTGTTGCCTGGTCCAGCAGCCTGGCAGCTACATCCGAATACATTGTATAATAATTCTTAGTCAACATAACATCATGGGCGGCAATGTCCTCATCGGTATTGTCATCCTCATCGTCCTCCTGATTTTCCATTCTCCTTGTCGTTCTCGTTTTACACATCCTGCCCATCGTTGATGGTCCTTGCCAACCCACCTTCCTCTTGCTTCGGCCAACTATTAGTAACAAAAATATTTGACTTATTACGGCATCAAAAAAACAAACAAAAAAAGAAAACAAAACACACGGGTGGACGAGGAGGAATCCTTGTTATTCCTTAGGCAATTTCGAATCTGCCTACCATTAGACGACAGCAACCAACTTGACAACGCAACAGACTTCTTTCTCTCTACTCAACAAACTGGAAAAAGGATAGCTTCTAGGATATTACCTTAAAATTGGGAATGATGGTCGTTGAAAAAACAAAAACAAAATTTCACATCTCTGACCATTCTAGCTACTCGTATTTGCAAAAGCAAAGACATCGGAAGGACATGGATTTTTGTCTTCGAAAAAAAAAAAAAAATAAAAACATGATGCAGTTCTTCAGTGCTGTTTGGCTATGCCTACTAATGGAAACACACCTCAATGCGGAAACTGTCTAATGTGTCGCCTTACTGCAGCAAGCTTCGAATACGAGTACATGTCATCGATTGACTCCGACCGGTCGGCCTAAAGACCCAACTGAAGGCGCACTAAAAAACAGAGACAGAGTACGGAAAACATGAAATTCGATGACGCAATGGCCCATAAAAATGCTCCAATAGTAGGGCTGCTTGCATATTTGTACCGTGGCATGCACTCGTTTTTCATTGATTTAAGGCACGTCGGATGTCAGTTGTGATTTTTGAAACTTCTCAAGAGATTTCACCTCCTCGTTTTCTGCTTGCAAATTTAGCAAGCTTCTTTTAGTGATGGTGCAAACTAGCATCCTGAAACGGATGAGGACGACGGACTGTTGTTCAGGCTTTTCACTTGTTTTTGTCGATTTTCTATTTGTGTTGTCCGAAATGGTTGTAATCGATTTGGATTAAGAGTCAATGGAAGTAGGATCTCTGAAAGTGTGCACTGAATTCTCAAGTGTTTTATTAATGACTGAAAAAGGATCTGGCATCTGTGAAAGCATATCCCGAATGCAAATTCTTTGAATGAAGAGGAAAACTTGTGAAACAAATTACAAAGCTGACGTTACGGACTTCTGATGGGTTTGCCTGCAGTGTGTTGAAAAATTCAATTCAGAAAACTTCTGGTGTCTGCTGTTCTAGGAATTGGCTAAGAAATGTTAAATGTTTGCCGAATACGGTCCAAGAAACTCGGAAGGTATACTTGAAATTTTTTACGAATCAAATATTCCAATGTTGAAACTGGAGTCCGTCTGTTGTCTTGAATTTCTTGTGAAGATTAAGTAGTTCGAATTCCAGGCGGGGACTTCTCAGAATTCCAACATGATGTGATGGGTATAGACCCTGTACAAATGTTTGCTTATATCTTTATGAAGAAAGTTAAAAGATTTCACCGGAATGGATCAAGAAGTGATAGGTTAAATTGGCTCTTCGCCAGAGGTAAGAGAATAAATTGAATAAATGGAGACGTCTTAGTCTAGAATGGGTTTCAACTTCAAATAAATCCTGCAAATTCACCAAGATAGTGCCAGTTATCTCTCCATAAGGCTTCCTTCTTTGCTTATCCTTATGGCCCTACTCATGCCCATTGCTTGTCTGGAATAAGTCAGCCTTCGTATTTAGCTACTTTTCTTCGGTTCACAAGACAGGTTAAGAAATCCATCATTTGGTGTGAAACATTTTATCTGTAAAGTGCTGGTAATTACACTACGAGTATGTTTCAAGTCTATCATCCTTTGTGTTGACCGCTTGCCATATTTGTTGAGTTCTTTGACTCTGTACTTCCACTCTGAAACTTTCTGCCGAATGTCTGTTATTTTCCTAGTAAGACTCATTAGCTTATATCTAAACTAGAATCTATCCGTTACCGGCTGCTTACTGTTGGGTCTCCTATAGTTGGCAATAGTCTCCTCATCTCCCAACTTCTAGCTCAGAGAAGATTCTAGACTGCCGAATAGAGCCTGGTGACTTCTGCAGAGAAACAGCATCTATTTGGATGCCGATTTTGTAAACTGTAGTAAAAATCCTCATCAAGGCTTATAATTTGCCTGATGACATGGGCTCACTTCCAGTCGAGGAAATAGATAATGCACCAAGGAATGTTTGTACGAACCTTTCGACGAAACATACGAACACGGTCCTATGATTATTTTGGCGGATTTCAAAGCCAAAAAAAGAAAAAGAAGAAAACTTTGACAGTACAATCGGAAGGCACTACCTACATAGCCTCCACCACGTTTGTAAACGCACTGTGGCAGGCCAGCACATTACTAAAGCTAGCACACGATTTCTTCTGACACCACAACAACGGATAAGTACTGCCGCCCGATAGACGTGATTACTGAGAAAGTCTTCGAGCATGAGCATGATTTTTACTGATCGCCGAACATACTATTTTGAATGGCAATCAACAATTACTCTTGAAAACTGTTGGCCCGATGTGTCCCGATGTGTCCCGTAGTTGCTCACAGTGGACAACAAACGAATACGACTGCCAACTTCGAACCAATATTTGGAACCATTTAAGCGTCTTTAAGAGTCGTCACTGTTGATGAAACCTGAATCTGTTACACACGCCAGTGACCAAGCGACTAGGTGAATCTACTCCGAAGAAGGAAAAGACTGTCCCAACGATTTATTGGCATTCGGAGGAAAAGATCCTCATGGACTTTTTGAAAAAGGGCAGCGCTACATTGAAGTTTTGGACCTATAATAAATTGACAGAGAAACGGTCCATCCCGTTCGGCATGGCCAAATTGTATGAATTGTGGTACGATATGCTGCCGCATCCACCATACTCGCCCGACCTGATTCTATACGATTTACCTCGAGTGAGAATGTGATAGGCGAGACAGAAGCCTATTTTGATGGCTTAAAAAATTGCCAGTAAAACAGAGGTACTTATGGATCCACCTTCGTTTGTGCTGAATATCAGTGGAATCGGTATCAAGTCGTCGGCAGAATTGCCACAACTGATGTGTTAGCAAATGCATATAGCAAAACAAACCGAAAGGCGAGAGTGGGCCGTGGGATGTACTAGCAAAAGGATAGGGTAGACATCCTCTTCTGCAGTGATCGATGAAGGTGAGAAGTGCTATTCTAGACCTCTACGAACCCTTCTATTAGAAGCTTATATGAGTAAAGTACTTAGCGCAGCGTTAAGGTTGTCCTCGGTTGGGAAAGTGAGGAAAGGAGAGTATCTTTAATGGCAAGATGGAAAACATAGCCTGCACAACATCAACGTGGTGGGGCGAAATGTCATTGTAGTCGACACACGTTTTTTCACAACTCACAGACCTGGTAGTTAACTGAAAAACATAC
Organism: Volucella bombylans; assembly: GCA_949129095.1. NCBI lineage: Eukaryota > Metazoa > Arthropoda > Insecta > Diptera > Syrphidae > Volucella > Volucella bombylans. The sequence continues at coordinate 196,904,566 of OX422141.1, read as the reverse complement.
AAAATTCTAATGTTTTGGTGCAAACATGGACTCCGACAATATCGTAGACAAGAGCACCACTGACCTTGGACACCTCTACAACTATCAAAAAATGCTCGAGCGTTTTCTGACCGAGTCTTCTTTGCTGCTATCGTCAAACTCAGTAGACCAAGGGTAACATAGATCTGGCGTCTGATATGCTAGGTTCCGGTAAGCGCATGCAGCAAAACAACAGGCATGTAAGTTGACGTTGCAAAAAAGAACGAGAGCTCCTCACAATCAAATGACGCAAGTACCGATCAGGACCATGTAGGAGCAGAATGGCACGTTGTATTAAAGGAGTCATAGACGCTGGTGAAACTAAAAAAAATCATCTCTGCAGGCTAGTTAAGGTGGATCCAAATAACGTTTGCGTTGCTGACTTCGTCCACCAGATCAAGAAGGGTACTTCGTTCCGATATAATAACTAAGGACCAAGAAGGCTACAGAGGCAGACCGAATATCAGTGGTGTAGTGGTACTAGCAATCGCTTCTCACTCGGAGGGTCCAGGTTCGAATCCTGCCCATGGCAAGTCAGTTTTTCATTTGTGTAACTGGAACTCAGACAGAAAAATTCTGCGTGTGAAAGCATAACACTGACACGTAGATTTGGCTGTTGTAGAGTTTCAAGCAATGAAAAAAATACCGTGAATTATACCTCGAATCACTCTGAGTGAAGAAAAAACTCTCCGTCCTATTCGGACTCCCACCCCCTGGAGAGCGAATATCGAAACCAAACACACCTGAGTCTCAAACCACTTCAAAACAATTTTCCTTTTTTTCCTTCTATCTTACCGCCCGCGCCCTGGCAGCAGTAAAACGGTATCTAACCCCTTAGGCGCGCGTAAATTATATATAAAAAAAAAAATTCAAAGCAGCAGTGATTGAGTTGGTTAGGAACATACATGTACTAGAGCTCATCTTTAAAATTTTGCCGGATACAAGTATGTTGGTGGATGAAGTCTCAGATCCTTAAAAAGGGAGGCCCTCTAAATATGGAGGAATCAGTCTGCTATGTGAACGCTTGAAGCCTTTTATAAACAACCTGATTGATCCATAAGTCCACCATCGACCAGATATTCATATTATGGCAGATCTTGTCAAGAACTCACCAACTTCAAATCGATACCCATCGTCTGCTCGTTGATTTCAAGGACGCATGCGACAGTATTTGTAGAAACCAGCTATGCAGAGTGACATGCCTAAATGTGGCTTTTGATATCGAAAAATTATTTCGCCAAGGTGACGCGCTTTCATATGTGTTTCTTCGTACTCGTACTTGAAAAATTGGACGAAGCTCACTGCTCAAAATCAAAGGCAGAATATTCTAAACTCTGTAGAACTGCTATCGTACGCTGACGACAGTGCCTCTGAAGGAAGAAATCAGCGAATAGTCACTAAATCGTCTGCGTCTCTTGCCGCCATAACTGTTTTGCCAACAGCTGTCTCTTTGTATAGGGTTTTCCAATAAGGACTTGACAACTTTTTTTTAAAATAAAACGCAAACCATTTGAGATATTTCAAAAATTTTATTATCGGCTTGAAGTACAATCAAAACATTTATGAATGGAACTCGACTTCGTTCATATGGCCACCGCGGGCACGTTTGCAGCGGTCGATTCTTTGGACCCAATTTTCAACAACTTGGCCACACATTTCGGTGGAAGCGGCCCCTATTTCGCGTTCACTGTTGGCTCTGATCTCTTCCAACGTTGTCGGCGTGTTGGCATAAACCAATGACTTAACCTAGCCCCATAGAAAATAGTCAAGCGGCGTTAAATCGCACGAACGAGGCAGCCAATCGACTGGCCCCTTTCTTGAGATAACACGCTCGCCATACTTACTCTTCAATAAATCGATTGTAGCGTTTGCTGTGTGGCTTGTGGCATCATCCCCTTGAAACCACATGTCGTTCAAGTCCATATCTTCCAATTCAGGCCAAAAATAATCGGTGATCATGACGCGATAACGCTGACCATTCACAGTAACGTGGTGATCGTTATCGTCGACGAAAAAATATGGCCCAATAACGCCGCCGGCATGCAAACCGTACCAAACAGTTATTTTTTGTGGATGAAGTGGTGATTCATGAAGCACATGTGGATTTCCACCCGACCAATAACGCATATTTTGCTTATTGACGAACCCATTGAGCCAACAATGAGGTTCGTCACTGAAGATGATTTTGCGATGAAATTCATCATCTTGGCGCATCTTCCTTCTCCAGAACCCAATCGGAGAACGTACATCGCTTCAAATGTACCATCGGCTTCAATTCTTGAGTCAGCTTGATCTTGTATGGGTGTAAACCAAGATGTTTACGCAAAATACGCCATAATGTGGTCTGAGCAATGCCCAATTCTTGAGAACGCCGCGCCGTGGAATTGACTGATTTGGATCGTTTGCTACGGATGCCTGAACGGCAGCGATATTTTCGACTCTTCGACCAACCCGTTGTCTCACTGACACGGCACCATCTCAACAACGAATATGTAGACTCAAATTTTTCAACTAAACTTGTTGCCTGTCTACTAGGGCGAGAATTACGAGCGAAAATTGGAGTTAACGCTCTTAAAGTTGCAGTCACCGACTCCGAATTTCGGTAGAAATTTTTTATAATTTGCAGACGTTGCTGGTTCGTGTACTTTACCGTGATGAAAATGTTAAGTTTACTGAATAAATTGAAAGTGACAGTTTGATGATTAGTGAAAGAGTGCGTTCACAAATTAAATTCAAAGTTGTCAAGTCCCTATTGGAAAACACTTTACTAAGAAAACAGCTGAGTTGCAACACTTTACTCTCACGAACATTGAATAAAATCTATAAGGCCACACGTTTAAGCTCTAGGCTATGGCGCGGAAGCATGGACTTTATCTGAAGTGGACGAAAAGTTATTCGGTTCCTAAACGGAATTATGAGAATCAAATACTGGGTGGGCCATAATGTACGACTCTATAGACCCTTTGCTTTCGAATGTCGGTTTTGGCTCGTGCAGTATGCGCTGTTGCTACGTCCTACTCGAACCCCATGTCCTCCACTCCCAATTCTTCCAATTGAGGGATGAAAAATTCACCCTGCAGCGCTCACCATCCACAGTGATTATTTCACTCGCGCCGTTCTCAAGAAAAACTCATCCAACCTAAACAGCACACCATGCACTGACTTTGAGTGTATGTAATGGCTTTTCGTGCATTACTCGCTGATTTTCAGTGCCCCAGAATCGGATATCTTGTTTGTTCACGTGCCCACACACGTGAAAATGGGCCTCGTCACTCATAATTAAGTTGAGATTCAAAAGGGCATTAGACGCGATTCACGGTCAACACCCATCAGGTGATGGACTGTCTGCATTTTGTATGGAAACTTCTTGAAGTCTTTCATAAAAATGCGCCGCACAGACGTGCATGGAATTGCTAATTGCGTGGCACGTCGCGTCGTCTGCTCGATGTCGACTGAGTCTCTACGACATCGATATTTTCAGCCGAATGAGGCCTTCTGGCGCTTTTTCCGGTCCCGTGTTATTACAACCTCTAAGAGTCGTGCGGTCAGGAAAATGGGCACGAAATGCATGTTAGGATAAAATCAAAGACGAAGTGTTCATCAAATACATCGAACTATTACTCTGCGTTCTTCAGGAGTAACGCCACTAGTTCTCTTTGCTTCGCAAATGTCAAAACCGAATTGACATGACAACAGCATCATTGTCGTGGTGAGAAGCGCTGGAATTTCTTCAAATTCATTGCAGAGTGACAACACGGCTGTTGATGTGTCACCTGTTCGAGCAGCAGAAGTCGCCTTGATTCTTGAATCAGCCAGAAATTCAGTGCTAGCTTCAGGTCAAATGCTATCAGGGAAGTGCCGGGTTGAATGAGATTTTGCTAGGGGAGAACTAACTAATCCGTATGAATCTTTATGTTAGGGGTGATTCCAAAGTGAATTCTCTCGAACACTTAAAGTGTTCCATTGAGTATCTCACGCTCGCAGTCTAGTAGAAGGACGCCCATTGACCATCACTCACAGTTCAGACACAATAAAACAATTTAACATTTAACTTTCATGTAGTACCCTTGCGAACGTGTTTGGCTAAATAATTAAACAGCCGCACGTGTTGTGGTGCTATTCTGCAACACAACCGATAACCCTTTGCCTTTGAAGACCCCACATTTGTTAGAACACGACGACTTTAAGCAGCTTTAAATGCGTGAGTGAAGGCAGTAAGCTAAGGTCGAATTGTATGTATGGTGTACTCGTCGTACATGAGGGTTCTACACTTCATCGTGCTTGCTATTAATAATCATTGAACTCGCATTAATTGCTTTCAAGTGTTACAACATTTATACCTCTAGTGAAAGCGATTTTTTTGTTCCCACCCCGATGCTTCCAGGTATCCGTGTGTCCGCGTATCCGTGTGTAGTCGCATGATGTAACACGCGAATTATTACCACCATCACTAGAACACTGTAAAATTACTTGTTTAATTATTAAAAATCAATTTTCACAAAGGGGATATTAATTATTAATTGCTCTCATTTGTCAATCAAATTTCGCTGATATATCATATTGGCGGATGGTGTACCTGTACGTTTACACCTTTGCCCATCGTCCTCGTCGGGCCGCCGCTCCGCATTCAAAATGTGATTACATTTCTCCTATATGTATGCGGGAATATGTGATAATTTTTTAAAATCTCAAAACATTTTGTACAATTTTTTTTTGTTGAAAGGAACACCCGTGTGCAGAGTAATAAAAGTGCGCGTTAAAAAAATTGAAATTGTGAAAAATCCAATTAAGAGAGTTATTAATGCAAAATGACCGATGAATCCATGCCGTGAGGCGTCAGATATTTTCAGTAAATTTTTGTGATTTTCTTGTTTACATTTTGGAATGCTTGGCGTTTTTTTGAACAATTTTGTGTGTAATATTGTTTAAACAATTATTTAACACTGGCGACATTGTGGGCAAAAGTCGGATGCGCTCACGGATGGGGATGCTGGGGAAATTCGTTATGTCGGTTAAATGATGTTAATTTGTGGTGCAATAACACTTAGCTCGTGAAATTATATTTACGGTGTTTTACGTGGATAATGATGGTTGACAAGTGTTTCCTTGTCAGCTATTGTGCATGTTCATATTGAAAATCAGGAATAAGGCAACAAAGTCGATGTCGGTATAGAGCATTTGCAGATTCCTCCAAAGTTACGTTTTTTCTTAAATAATAGCATCTAATTCACCACATGGAAAATGTATCTATTCACAAGAATTTTGATGGGAGCTGACGCTTAAAAACTAAAAGAAAATGTCTAGGACTTATCACTAGGGCTTAAAGCTAGGGATGGTGATCGGATTTAAAGGAGAGAGTGTTGCGATTAAAATCGAAAACGGAAAGGTTGGCAGCATACGGGAGATTGGTTCGTTAGAGCCATATGTGGTGCGGTGGATTGGTAGATAAAAGAGACCGTGGCAACGTAGATTTCGAGAGTTAGTGTAATAGAAAATGGAGTTGTAAAGACGCATGCAATCGACGGAGCCTGAGAGGAGTCGGTGAACGAAAATAATGTCAGCGGCGTCCGTTCGTTCCTCAAGGGTATGAGTTTGAGACGTTCTCGATAGAGAGAGGGTCGTTCTAAGGTAGACCTTAATACAGGATACATGAACTCGTTTAAAGTGACACCACTGTTGGCAAGCGTACTCGAAAAGGGGGTAAACGTGAGTGATGTATAGTGGTCTGGTCACGTACGGGCTGCAGAATTCTTTGGACCATCTTTTAACGCAGCCAAGTGATGAGTTTGCTTTAGTAATTATCTCATCAATATGCGAGCGGAAATAAAGCTCCCTGTCGCATAATACGACCTTGATCCCGGAATTTATTCAGAAAATTAAAAATACAAGTTTATTCATCTAAATCTATATTGTCCCCTTCAAAGCAATCCCCATCGACTGCAACACACTTATGCCAGCGCTTGATCGAATCCTCGAAATATTTTTTATATTCGGTTTTCGGTATGTATATCAGTGCTTCCTGCGATTTTTCCATTACTTCCTTTCGGCTGCTGAAGCGCGTTCTCCGCAGTGGTTCAGGTCAATTCGGTGGCTGTTGGATGGTATTTGTTGCATTTTTCGTCAACAAATTACGAATAATGATGGCACTGTGCGACGGTGCGTTATCATGGTGCAAAATCCACGAGCTTTCTGCCCACAATTCTGGTCTCTTTAACGCCTCATAACGCCCAAATAATACACTTTGTTTACTGTCTGGCCTTCTGGCAAAAATTCATGATGCACTACACCGTTGTAATCCATGAAAACCGTGAGCATTGCCTTTTTTTTTGGCTGAAAACGACGTTTTTTTTTGTCTCGGCTCATTTGGTGAACGCCATTCACTTGCCCGATGTCTGGATTGCGTGTCGTACTCATAAACCCCCGTCTCGTTTCCAGTAATGATCCTTTTGATGAGTGTGGGATCGGATTCAGCCTCGCAAAGCATCTCTTTAGTCAACACGGTCTATTTTTTGCATGAAATTGAGGTCTTTTGGCACCAGCTTTGCTGCTACACGACGGAAACCCAAATCATTAACCAAAATGTCTTGGACGGATCCATAGGCAATGTTCAAGTCCTCCGCTATCTCTCTGATGGTTAACTTGCGGTTATTGACCAACATTTCTTTTACTCCATCAATGTTTTCGTCGGTTTTCAATATCGATGGTCTGCCACTGCGTTCATCATCTACGATTGACTCACAACCACTTTTGAACCGCTCGTGTCACTGGTAAACGACCGTTATCTTTAGAGAATCGTTGCCGTAACACTTTTCTAACATTTCCACCGTTCGCGCACCATTAAATCCGTTTCTTACGCAAAATGTTATACAAAGTTCGTTGTTGCAAATTTAAATCCATTTCTAAAATTGTAAAAAATCGGCAACACACACATGGCTACGTAACTTTTGCAAATGTCCAGCTATGACGCTAAGATTTAGAGGGAATGTCAAGAAGAGATTTACCAATTTAACAAAAAAGCAGAACTCAAATCGGAACAATGGGAGCGCAACACCGTGGGAACTTTTTGATCAAGGTGGTATGCCAAGGTCGCGGATAGACTCGGGGAGGTGACTTCTTGCACTTATGTACGTGAGAAGGTAATCGATTGACATTTGGTGACATTGCGTTCTATGCAGTTCTTGATGCACCAGGTACAAAAACCCTTTAGATCTGGTCTTTCCAATAGGGACTTGACAACTTTGAATTTAATTTGTGAACGCGCTCTTTCACTAATCATCAAACTGTCACTGTCAATTTATTCAGTAAAATCAACATTTTCATCATGGCAAAGTACACGAATGAGCAACGTCGGCGAATTATAAAAATTTTCTACCGAAGTTCGGAGTCGGTGACTGCAACTTTAAGAGCGTTAACTCCAATTTTCGGTTATAATTCTCGCCCTAGTAGACAGGCAACAAGTCTAGTTCAAAAATTTGAGTCTACATATTCTTTGTTATGATGGTGCGGTGTCAGTGAGACAACGGGTTGGTCGAAGTGTCGAAAATATCGCTGCCGTTCAGGCGTCCGTAGCAAACGATCCAAATCAGTCAATTTCACGGCGTTTTCAAGAATTGGGCATCGCTCAGACCACATTGTGGCGTATTTTGCGTAAGGATCTTGGTTTACACCCAATCAAGCTGACTCAAGAATTGAAGCCGATGGAACATTTGAAGCGACATACGTTCTCCGATTGGGTTCTGGAGAAGATGCGTCAAGATGATGAATTTCATCGTAAAATCATATTCAGTGACGAAGCTCATTTTGGGCTCATAATTGGGCAATATTTTTTCGTCGAAGTTAACGATCGTCACGTTGCTCTGAATGGTCAGTGTTATCGCGCCGTGATCACCGATTACTTTTGGCCCGAATTGGAAGATATGGACTTGGACGACATGTGGTTTCAACAGGATGATGGCACAAGCCACACAGCACACTACAATCGACTTATTGAAGAGTAAGTATGGTGAGTGTGTTATCTCAGGAAATGGGCCAGTCGATTGGCCGCCTCGTTCGTGCGATTTAACTCCGCTTGACTATTTTCATTGGTTTATGCCAACACGCCGACGACTTTGGAAGAGCTCAGAGCCAACATTGAACGCGAAATGGCGGCCGGTTCGGCCGAAATGTGTGGCCGAGTCGTTGAAAATTGGGTCCAACGAATCGACCTCTGCAAACGTGCCCGCTGTGGCCATATGAACGAAGTCCAATTCCATTCATAAATGTTTTGTTTGTACTTCAAGCCGATAATAAAGTTTTTGAAATATCGCAAATGGTTTGTGTTTTATTTTAAAAAAAAAGTTGTCAAGTCCTTTTTGGAAAACGCTATACAAATCGTCAGATTAGTCGAATCATGTTGGAGTGGTCATAGTGCTCTAGTGGTTAGGTGCTCCAGTCCTGTTTTAAAAGGATTTTCCAATCGAAAGGTGTCGCAAACATCTTACATTCATTCGGTTAGCCTCTTATTTTGAGATATCCCACTCTATTTCCCCAAACTTTTCGCAACATTCGTACCAACTGTGGTTGTCAAAACTTTGCACCCCTGGGTACATTGTCATATGACTTAGGTGGATATGTTGCATTCCATTCAAACTGAAAACTAGTTGTCACATCAACAGCATTTCCATTTGCCAGTTGTGCATTGTCTTTTCAAGTTTGCTATCAGAGCACCTGTTACCACGAGGACACAACAAGTGTCATCACTTTAAATCTCACTCAAGAGATGCGCACAGATAGTCTTTATCAATTTCTATAATCTCTAAGCATATCCTTATGGCACTATCCAATCCATGTCTGTCGCCCCTCTCTCAAAGTAATGTGGCAAATCTGTATAGAAGAAATGGGCGAGCACAGGTGCAGCATAATGCAACATCAAAGTGTGACACTTGAAAAGTTTCACGGTTAACACTCAGAGTCATCTGATAAAAAAGATTCAAGGGGTTGAGTCGTTTTTTCTTTGACCCTCTGCCCCCTCAAACATAGTCACGTTCTGTTTCTGTGTCTCCTCCATGTGCTTGAGAGAACCCTCATTTTTTGTTTTCCCCTCCCCGTCTTCTACTTTTGATACCTTGGTTTGATGTTTTATCCCAGAGAATAGAACACCTGATCCTTACGTGGCGCCCCTAATAGAACATAAGGAAGAAGGAAAAAAAAAAGGATTTGCTGCTTTCCGTACCCTTCGAACGTTTGGGGGATGCAATTAAATGTTCAAAGGATTACACTAATCCAACTTGTTTCGCAAACTTTAATCTCATAAATTACCCTCAAGAACTCTGGTTCTGCTTCTATATACTCGTACCCTACACAGTATGACGGGGTATGACTATGAACGCTTCCATCTCGGAAAACTGCTGCAAATGGGTTCAAGATGGAGGAAAGTTAAAAACAAGAAGCAAAATTACCTATATACACAATTTTCCACTTCACGCTCTAACGACTTTGGCTAATATTAACTTCAGTGTAGCCCCTTCCACATGTACGACTACTCATACTCACACTCCAACGAATACATCAACAAACATGGATTGTATCCTCCTTTGCATCAACAACACGAATAGGTGAATACTCGTACAATGGATATCGATTCCAAGGACATAGCCGGTCTTGTACTCAAGTATTCATACGTGCATTTTATATCCCTAATCTTCCTTTAATACACCTTGTACTTGAGTGTTGTTGGCCTTATTGCCATAACGGTAATCCATTTCATAGGTGTAACGAGATTCAATTCGGCACTAGGACCAAGTGTTCTTGCCAGGATACAGTTGCACTTGTTCAGGTCCTCAGGAAAAGTCTTATCCGCTGCCATTTTAAAAGTCCCACCAATCTTCGATGTAATTAGATTAAAGTGTGCACTAAGTAAACGGGACCTTGCGCGCACGTGCACTCCTGCAAGGATCATCGCTTAGTTTGCATGCAAATAGCTTCGCCTATTGCTGCTGTTGAGAGCCGCATATTTATTGCGTTTTTAGCTCGTTGATATTGTCACCTCAATTTGTGAGAGCACTATTTATATTTACAGTGTCACGGTGCCTTTGAGCCATCCTGTGTACAACAGAAACGCCTCCTTTTGCTGGAACACAGGGTGGTGTGCGTTGCAATATTTCAAAGCCACACAAAATGGCGATGTGAATGCTCCTAAAGTGTGCATATGAGCATCAGATTTGAAAATTCAATTGAAGTCTTGAAGTAATGTATTGTATCACCACCTGGAGGGGGCTAAGGCATTGTTGTGGAAGGAGCTCTGAAGGAGTCTCTTTCTCTGGTACTTTGTTGCCATGATGAGGTTTTTCCTTTGCATTCTCCTTTTTTTTAGATGGGTGGTTGGTCGTTGACTTCTTCGTTCGTTGTTCGTCGGTATTTGGTTCCTTTCAGAGGGCGCTGTGCTGTTCGTCCTTTTATAACTTGAGGCGTGAACAATCCACCATCGTCGTCGTTCATCGTTGTCGTAATTCAATATCTTTTGCTGTGAAGCGTGGAGCGTTGCGATTTTTATTTTTTTTATTTTTTTATTTTCTTCATTTCCAAGCTATTTTTCCGTCAGTTGCATGCAGAGCAGTTGATGAATGCCGGTGCTGATTGTGCATGTGTAAGATCTCGTTGGGTATAAATGCATCCCTTAGGGGACGGGCGCACTTAGAGGGGGAGGAACGGTTGGATGGATGGTGTACGAGTACGTATTCTGTGGTGCAACCGAAAATCAAATAAGTTAAATTGAAATCGTGAGATGGGGTTTCGCTCGTATTTTTACATTTTTTTTCCACTTCTATAGTTTTCCAGGAGTTTCGGTTTGGTTTCGTTGAGTTTGGCTTGAGTTGGCGATGGTGCACGACGTAGGAAGCGCAAGTAAAAGCCGAAGGACTCTTCCTTGGGGATCCTTTTATTGTGATTTTACGACTGCGAAATTGAAATTTATTCTTTTTGATTTTATTTCTCTCTTTTATGTGCTGTGGAAGAGGCTCTAATTTGATCTCTTTTTTTCTCCTTTTTTTTCGTTTCAGGTAAGTGGAAGATGCAGTGAGAGGGGGAGGTAAAGAATGAGTTTGTGGGTAAGCAAAAATAATAGATAATAGTGATTGCAATTGGAGGTTTATTAAATGAAACCCGAGATGTGTTCGAACGGGTAATTCGCTGCCGTGATGCTGAGTGAGTTGATTTATTGTCGTTTATCTAGAGAGGTACTAAAGTCTTGAATTGATAAGCCTTTACGACGCTAAAATTATGAGTGAGGTATCCTACCTTTTTGTAAAATCCAATTGAACTTGGTACCATTCCAGGATTCAGTTGTGTGTGAAGTCTAGTACTCGATAGTGGCTCATAGATCTTTGCGAGCAAATTACTTTAAAACGTAAAGGGAAAGTCTTATAAAATCGTTACAGCAGGGTTTGAAATCACCGTTTTGTCCCCATTATATGAGTAGTTAGGACTTTTTTCCTCGAACATGAATAACATTTTCAAACTTGCGCCAAAATTTCACGCAGATGAACAAGATCTGATGAATCCATGGTCCATCCAGTCAATGCAGACAAATTCCCCATTTCTTACTGCCCATACAGCATACATAACGTCCTTTGCCTTCTTCGAATGCATTCCAAAACATAGTAAGACACATGGTTGGGTGGCAGTGAGCGACAATTCAATTATCGACACCAAGAACGCCTATATAATACGAATCATTGATTCAACACGCAAAGCATTAGTCTTAAAGTGAGTCCCTCTTAAGAGGCAGGAAATATACTAAACTCATGCAAGTCAGTCAGTATACGTTAATTACTAAAACAGTGCAGCACTTAATCAAGTACTTCAGCGGTTAACACCAAGCTAAGATGGATTACGATTTACGCTGGAATAATGCAAGATTCTGAGTAATTTCGGTTTTGGGCTAATCACAAGCAAGTGAGCTTACAAAATTTTTCGTGAAAAACCAGAGAAAACTTAAACAAGGAAAAGGGGCCGGTTCTGGGCGCTAGATTTGTGAAAGTGTTTTCAAAACATCATAAACCCAGAGGAAGATTTCTATTCACGCAGAATGGAGTGGAATGCAATCCACGAAGGGGACTTCTTGAGTGTCCGGGAGTGTGCAGATGTGGACTTTCGTTGTCTGAAATCGCCAATCAGGTTGTTGGCGAAGAGTTTCAGACCTCCACACAGTACGCCAGATAAGACCTTGTATGCGATACGATGAGGAGACTTATGCCTCTACAGTTGACGCGGACTTGTTGATCTGACACACAATACTGTGGATAGAGCCAATATTCGCAGGCTAAAAATTAATCACTTTTCTGCGTACGTCTACGTTTGTAAATACAGACCAGCTGTTTTGGCACTTAGTGAAACACAGTCAGATCCGTGATCATACCTCTCTGATCACTCTGATCGGGCACTAGTTCGCGCCATTATTCTTCTCTATACGAGGTCTCGCCATTTTCGTGCGTAGTTATGTAGCTTTCCAAACTCCACAAAAAGTAGTTCCTGTTACAATCCGGATTTCAGATTCATGTGGTTAGAATTCCATCTCCGTAAGCAAATTATCCACTACTGCTTTATTTACAGAAGCTGGACAGCAATTCGACTTTTAACGAGTTTGATGCTCTGTCTGACTGCATACAAAGAATTGTATCCCTGTATCCCTGTATCGTTATTGGGGGCGATTTCAATATACACAATTCTGGGTTGCTTCGACATTCTGGAGAGACAACACCCGAAGGACGGTGTGTTGAGATCTTCGCTGCGGAAAGAAACCTAACGCAGCTTGTAATTGAGCTCACGCGAATACCAGACGTTGATAGTCATACCGCCAACACCCTGAACTTGTTTTTAACTTCTCACCCTGATAAGTACACCATTGATGTGCTCTCCCCTCTAGGCTCGTCGGACCATTGTGTCATATCAGCTAATTTCTCGTACACCGACCACACAGTTAGAGAAAAAATTCCTAAAAGAACCGTATGGCAATACAAGAATGCCAATTGGGGCGAACTTAACACCCTCTTTAGAGATTTGAACTGGTCGTTATGTTTCCTCGATAACGACGTTAATGCCGCTGCTCTTATGATCGCCGACATTGTTCTTTTTGGAATGAGATCCTTTATCCCTCATCGGATGAAGAGTATCCAACCAAAATAAAAGGCGTGGTGGTGTCAGCTGTGAAGAAGCTGTCAGAGTTTGAGAAATGTCATTCAAGACCAATCCGATAGAGCAAAACTGAAAAAAGTTCAAAAGCGCCAGGAGGGACAGCAATATCTAACATCTTTCCTAAGCGTGTACAATTTCAATATGACCAAAAACTGAGGCAAAGAATACAGCAATGTCCCAAAGGCAGTAAAAATTTCCGGTCGTTCGTCAAAAATATTAGAACTTCTGCCTCCTTCTCCATCCAAACTCTGATTTACAATGACATTCCAGCTGTCAGCTCTTTGGATAAGGCCAATCTGCTTGCTGCACACTTTGCGGCCAGCTCAACGCTTCCAGATTGTGCATTGTCTCCGCCTATAGTTGAGTGCGTCGAATCTTCGATTGGGATGAATCCACTTTCGCACTCGTGTTCTTAAAGATTTCTTAAAGATCTTAACATTCACAAATCCGCTGATCCAGATGGTACTCGTATTTCTCCCCGTCTTCTTAAGAAGTGTTCTTTCTCGCTGGCAAAATCACTGCGTAAGCTTTTTAAATCAATCCTACTCTTTAGGACTCTTTCCGAGCAGATGGGAAACAGCTCGTCCCTAAAAAAGAGCGAATATTCTTCTCTCTCCTCCTACAGACCAAAGTCATAGAAACGCTGATAAACCGTCAGCTCATGAAATATCTCGAAACACGAAAAGAGACAAATGCGCTGGTGATCGGTAGGATGTCTCACCGGCAAGTGGAACCAAAACATACACCAATCTGTCGAAGGATAGTTAGTTGCACTTGATATTTCTAAATCATTTGACAGAGTTTGGCATCAGGGTCTTTTGCCGAAAATGCGTGCATTTGGGATCGACGACTCTCTTCTTCAATGAATTGGAAACTACCTTTCCGAACGTTCAATTCAAGTTTTCCTGGACGGTGTGATACTCACAAAATAAATTCTGGTATACCCCAGGGCTCCATTCTGTCTCCGACACTATTTTTAGATTTCATCAATGATCTCTTGTCTGCCACTTCTAATCCTCGTGACGATAGGACTCTCTGCTTTTCATGTTCATTACCGGACTCGCATCCCTGCTATTAGGCTGTAGAACGGGAACGGCAGCGTGTGTTTAGCTCAGCAAATTCCGATATTAACCGCACAACCAATTCGGGAACTATTAACAAAGTGGAGTTTAATTCTTCCAAAACATAATCCTGTCTGCTGTCGTTAAAGTGAAATTTTAGCACACAGGTGTTGTCCAAGAATGGCACTTGCATCGTCCAAACCGATAAACTTTCCATTCTCGGTATGTGTGTCAATGACAACTTACGTTGGAATGACCACATATTCGGTTTCGTCTAGGTTTCCTCAAGCGATGTAAGAAATACTTTACACCCTCGGATCTGGCCTCAATATATAAGGCATTCATCCGCCCAAAATTGGAGTACAATGCCCACATCTGGTCGGGTGCGCCCAAAGCATCACTACACCTTCTAGATAGTATTCAAAACCGTGCGATAAGACTCATAGGTGATGCTGATATCACAACCTGGAACACCAACCAAATGTCTCCTGTCTCACCTTGTTCTATCGCTATTTTTACCACCAGTGCTCTACAGAAATCGCCACTAGCATTCTGCCCCTTCAAACCTTCAACCGTAACACCCGTCTGGCTATGAATGCTCAATACCTTCAAGCCCACTTTAGGATCTTGATTCGTTTCTAAGCCGAACAACTCGCTTATGGAATGTTCTGCCGGGTTCTCTATTCCCTAGTCATTATGACCTTCAAACATTTAAAACCAACCATCGGTACCTCTCTTTCATAATAATCGCCGAAACAGAAGATGGTCATGAAAGGATGACGTTTTGGTAAGTTGGAGGCTTTGAAGCATTCGGAAAGTAGATATCTCGACGGTCTTCGAGAGAGCACATGGTACTCTATTGAAATTTGAGAAAAGGGCATGGCTTAACTCGTTTTTTCGTGGCTCAGCTTTCTTTCCAAGTAACTGTGTAATAAGACAAAAAAAAAAACTCAAAGAACTCAGTCATCTCTGTAGTAATCGGTGGAATGAAAAGTGTCTGTCTGCGTTAACCAAAGAATATTCCATTTCATCCTTGGGCTAAAAAGTTCTCCTTGTCAAGTCACCTATATTCGGCATATATGCTTCTGCTTTGTACCATAACCTCTTCAAGCTAATTTGTTGTCCTGATTAAGCAATGTCAAATGGTGTATTGCTGGTTTAGTTAAGCCCATAAGTCGAACAATTCTTTATAATTTCCTAACACTGCCGCAATATGCTGTTTTTCGTGACTTTTATTTTGCTGGATACCTGGTCACCTGGTCACCAAAGGCACATTGATCGCGATCAATGGCTTTTCGCTATGAACGTCTGATAAATATTTCTGAATATCGACGTTTATAAGTAGAACATTCCAGCCCTAGCAGAATCTAATACACTGAAGGAGTGCCTTCCGCCGATTTTGAATTGATCGGTGCATCGCGGATGCTTATTTGTTAGCCTGTCGACATTCAACAGAAATGTCTATCAATATTTTTCATTCTGATCTTTGTGCAAGCTTGATGCGAACCCTGATGCAGGGCGATCCGATCCCTACACTAAATCGCAAAGTATTAGTGTTGCTCTTAAGTGTATAAGAGAAGGCAGATGTTATGACATTGTGAAGCTGATCGACACTTCCTTTTAAGTCAAGGTCTTCCTCCCATTCAACCAAAAATCTTCACTTACAAGTGTGGGTTCATCCAACTCAAAAGAACGTTTACGTATTTCAGTCAATTTCTGCCAGTTGCAGCCCTTCATAGTCGCACTCAAAACCAGATAAAATCTCGAGTGGAACATCAAATTCATGTCCTCCCCCATCTGATTCTGAGGTCGTCTCTCTGAGGTCGTGCTCTATCTTTTAGTGCCGAGTATTGTCCAAATGACTTCTGTGTCTAACTGACTAACACTCCACGAAAAATAAAAATGCAACTTTAAATGGCAAATCAAGGATATTCCACTGCACTCAATTTATTTATACGTCAAACAATTAAACGGATGAAATATTCAAAGTGTTGAACGTATCAGTATCAGGGGTACGGGACAGCAGCAGAGTTTTGTTTAGAATAAAACACACCCCAGTGGCCAGTACGTCTACCACCACCACTATTAGAGGAATAAACTCCTGGAGGAATAGACCCATTGTGCTGAACCAGTTGCTGGATATACATACAAAAGAGCTATGCATACTCATGCCACTATCTCTATCGGGCTCCTGTGGATATGCTGTGCATGTCTAGAACTTTTAATTATCCTTCGGTGAATTGTTTGTGTCAACACTTAATTGGCTTTTGAGCTAAACAAGGGGTTGGGGTGGGGGATGGTCCATCGTTGATGGGCGAGCCGAGTACCATGAGAATTATGATTCCATGGCATGTGTGTTCGCACACACTCCTGAGGCATTAAAGTGTTGCGAGTTGGTTTTCGGAATTAAATCCAACGGTAAGTGTTTTTAATTAGATGTGCATCGTTGTGAAATATTTTGCTTACAAGCTGCAAGTTTTCTTGGCAAGTTGTTTTACAGAATTAATAGTTTTTGTCCTTAAGGTGATTTGCACAGTTCAAACCAGTTGTAGTGTAACATACCGAAAGCGTACTTCCTTTTGGGCGATATGATGAACCTTATACAATCCTTTGGTTGCATTTGTTTGCCTTCAGACTGGCTATTTGATCTGGGAGTTGAGCATCTGTCCTGTAGATATCCTGTGGATTATTTACAAAACATTTGTACCAACTGCCTGTTGGATTGAAAACTTCTCTTAAACTTCTTGTGATGACCACACGTGGTGTTCAAATGAACATGTCTAACGAATTGAAAATCTAGCTTAAATGGGATTCTCGACACTCGAGTCTGTGTGTACCATATTGGGTCAACGATGCAACCATCTATCCTCCTTACCAAGGATTCCCTGTAATATTCAAATTTCCAATAGTACTCGTACTATATATTGGAACAAAACAGTGCGAATGGAAGGAGTAAGCCACTACAATAAGCGCCTGAAGGAAACATCTGTAGTACGACGATCCCTGGTTGAAGGGTGGGACCTACTCTTGTGAATAGTTTGGAATAAAAGCCACGATCGGGGTAGATGAAGGAGGATGACAGACAAAAGGATATGCCACGTCTTCTCCATCATAAGCAATCATCATCATCAGTGTGCACATTCGTGGCGACGTTTCGTCCTCCTTATCGTATGCCATCATCATTGTTCTTAGCGTCATTCAACCAAGCAGCCAGTCAGCCAACATTTGTAGTTCATTCCACCAGGACCAGTAGCAGTAGTAGCAGGAGCAGGAGAAGTGACAGCAGTAGCTGGGAGAAGTACATAGCAGGAATGTCCCCTTTGCATTTAATGTGATTCAATGGATCGTCTGTTCGTCTCTTGAATTCGTTTCGATTAAGAGATTTTCATCTCTGTGTCTGTCTCTGTTTCTGTTTCTGGTAGCCATCCAGCCACACATAGTATTCATACTCATAGTGGCATCATCATCTGTTACATGACAGTCGACACATACCCCACAATCCAGCCAAATCCAACCAACTAACCGACCAGTCGACCAGCCAACCGACGAAACCAACCAAAGGATTTACTTGAATGGTCCATTCAAAAGCTAATGCGTCTCATTGCGCCCCGTCTCAAACTACTGTTTCCCTGTCCGTGTACGGGAGTTAACAGGAGAGTTGGAATCAACGAGGCGAGCAATCGGATTTAGAGTTGGTCTTTCCACCTAAGCCCGTCATCGTTTGGCCAATTTTGTGGCGAATGTTGGATGGTAATAATAAAGTCATCGCCAGCAGGAGCCCCTACGAGTCCCCCAGTGATATCCTTTCGCTCTGATGTAAGCTATCAATATTTATCCGTGTATTGAAACGGTCGGTACCTTGGATTATTTCCTCTTCTTTTTCTCAGTTTCGTCTCCTGCACCTCGGTTAGAGTGAAAGCCTGACTGACACTCAAAAGCTAGCTATTCTACATCCCATCCCGAGACTAACTAATGGAAGATTGGATCAAGAGGATTTTTCCAAGTCGTTTCACATCCGCACATCCGCACCTCTTCACCTCCCCACATCACACATGGCGAAACACACATGCTGTGTGCAGAGGGATGTGAGGCTGCTTTTAAGCATAAATGAATATTTCTGGGTGGCCTGGAGAAGATTGTCGAAGACTGCTCGCGTAGAGGTTAAGCTTTTTATTTAATGGCCTCCATGGATGGTGGGTAGTTTTCCACATTTCCACTTCCGTTTCTGATTACTGGCATTTGGGAGGGTTTCGTCTGATTTGGACATGTAAGAGGGATAAAGCCTAATGATGGAGGAGGTGGTGATGGTGGTGATGGTGGTGGTGGTGGTTGGAATTTAAGTTGATTTAGAATGCAGAAGAAGGATATCCTAATGCTCGCGTTATCTAAAGGGAGATGATGTAGTTGATGAGAAGATAAACACAGAAGCACTTTTGTTGTTGTTTTGGTCTTGGCGAAATGGTTCCCGGATTTGGGTTTCATTATAATTTTGTAAAAGAACCCAGCATCCCTTTAGACAAAGTCATCATCGGATCAAATTTCAACATTAGGAGTTGGGTTGTTCGTAAATTGTGGTGCTTAAGATTGAGTCATCTTATTTGGCTTTTAAGGGTTTGAAGAGATTCGTCCAGGAGTTCCATTATCCATGGATACAGGGCACCCATTGTGGTGGCAATTTAAAGTTATATACGCGGGCTTGAGCTGGAGTAATCTCCACCAACGATACGATTACTGGTGTAGAATGTTGGATTAATAATTAAATTGTTAATTTTTGGAACATAATATAGTATACCACGAAACAAGTTGAGGAATAGTAGAAGCAGCCATAGCATGTAAGATTTAGACGTTGACAAGGGCTATCGCTGTTTTTATGCGGAACATGAGGAACTCAAGAAATCTTTTGACTGCCTGATTTTGTCTTTAATTTGTGTGGAGTATCGCTTACGACAGTTCAATACCTCACAACTTACGGTCAGGTTAGCTACGACCAGTAAATTGTGGTATCTACCTTCGGGTGGGGGCTACAAATTCAAGTGCAATAGATCGAATCGAACCGAAACTTTGCAACTTTTTGAGTCAATGTGTCAAATCAAATTCTTATCCAAAGCTGTGGCCACTGTGGTGGTCCCGTATTCAATTGCTTTTTCGGTCTCACTTTCGTTGTTCAAGGTAAGGTGATGCCACGTAGATCTGATCGACCGAAGCCCTTTTGGAGTGATGGAGGATAATCCGGAGAAACTGTAGCAGCATTACTAAAATCAATCAGAAAAGTCATCACCACGGTGTCATTTGAGTCCTCTGATTCAGAAAATGTGCCCAAAAGCTCATCTACACCCTCTGATAGTAAAGAACCTCTTTTTGATTCGTCGTCGGTTTCCCTTTCCGACAGTTTATCAGAAGTGGAGACAATCGGCTTGGTTGTCACATCGGAAAGATTGGAGTTCGCTATCCATTTTAGGAAAGGTGATCGACGCTCCAGAATCTGAGACTGTATTTCCTGTTTGGAGCTCGTTTATCAACATCCAGCTCATACTTTTTGTAAACCCTCTGGGTTATAGACTTAATCCGAACCGAATTATGCCTTTAGTCTGCACCAGAGGATTAAGGAATTCCTTATTGATCACAATTGACGCGTATCTATAAGGTCCCTTTAGTTCCCCAGTTTCGCGACTTTCCAGGCATGAGTCGAAAGGGTCAAATTAATGTGCCTACTGACCTCGACCACAGTGATCGTTACTGCATCTCTTAGAACTTCGCTAAAGAGATGTGTCGTTGGTAGGCCCTGGCGGGGTTTTAACGCTTTTAATTTTGAGCCTTTGGGAGTCGGCGCGCGGAGGTGTCTCTTTCAACGGTTTCTGAACAATGGGTAATCCGTCTTTTAGGATGTTGTTGACGTACTTTATCTTGTTCCTTATGTCCGCAGTTCTCTCGAAGGATCCGTGTTTTTTGATATTGCGTGTAGCATTCATTTTTCTGAGCTTCTGACTTCTTTTTTGAGAAAAGAAATTTAGTTAAATTTAGAAAAGAGTCTTACCAGTCTTACCACTCCCTGAGAGTTTGGGGTTTGCCGTTAGAAGGCGCGCTATGGTCTGCCACAGATATGCCTTTGCTCGGCATTCCAGGAGCCTTGCCGGTACTGTTCAGTAGTAAAAGGGTACTCGCTTCGAATTTTGATTCCATAAAGGATCCCACGAGTAGCGGAGAAATAGAGGTCCTTCTGTACAGAGCTCCGCTGTCGCCAGGTATCCGGATACCCCGTTCACGACAGAGCTATTTTTAAAAATACTGGTTCCTCCGCCAGGCTGATTTTCGACTCGGGTAATACCATGATCCAGCTCATGGGAAAAAGGAGTGGGACGGAGGATATCCACGGATATCCGCATCCGTATCTTAGCTGCTCGGATCGTTCGGATACTGAAAACACTGGAGGAGTGCCTTGTGTCGTTATCATTATAATCTGTTGTGTTAATGGTTTTCGGATCAGGCATCAGCCAGGTTCCTTCATGGATATCAAGGTGTGAAAATCGTGTGCTACGAGTAGTTACATTATGTCCCGCCGCGAAATCGATAACTTGATGTCGTGACTTATTATTACCTTGACTAGCTTAGCACATATTTAGGGCATTGCTCGTTGGTTTTGTCGAGCAGCTTACATTTTTTAATAAAACTGATAAACCAGCAAAAAAAAATTTTAATTATAAAAACAAAATCAGGTAATCTATTGTTAGTTGCACACGAAAGACACAAATACTTAATCTGAATTCTTAAAAGCAGGAACATGAACATGAAAATAGGTACACGGCATACACGACACACGCCTTGAAGTATGACCCACTGCAATAGCTATTCGTATGTAGATCTACGAGAGCTGCTTAACGTTGTCTGAATTGAAGTAGAGGACGGTTAGGGTAATGTCATCTCGGTAAAGACGTACCACATCTTGTGGCAGAGACAAATAGTACGAGATATTTGAATGCTCAATGCCGTATTCTGTGCCGCCAAGAGCGTTTCTGATCAAATGTGTTGCAGAGTTTTGATCCAGCGGCTTGCGTTTACGTCCAGCTTTTCGTTGTGCCAGAGTCTCGGCGATTTGTTCCAATTGCACATCGCCCTCGGGTAGTTTGAGAGGCTCCAAAATCTTCTTCGACATTATATGCTCGCCTACTATAGTGACAACCTGTTTGGGTGACAAAAAGTCCCACAGTCCATCGCTGGCTATCACCAGAAATTTGTCAGCCGGTATAAGCTCGTGATGTACAATATCAGGTATTGCAGTTAGGTAAGGTGGGGTGTAGTAGTTTGGTGGCATGTACATCTCTCCGAAATATGCCACAACATACTTCTCCATGATTTCGTTACTCCACTTGTAACGAAAGTCTCCGAAAGCACGAAGTGGCGCTAATTGACCCAACAATCGTTCGTTTCGAATCACTTATTCGGCTTCGGATGCAGGATGTTCCGCTAAGATTCGCTTCACCTCTTTCAAATTGTCTGTGTTGTGTTCGTAAAGGAGTTTCTTCGACAGCCACTGGCCAGTGTCATTTTGATACCCAATTACGGCAGCACAGTCTCCAGTGCTGGCCATGTGGACATCACGGCCTTCTATGTGAGCTACACATGCAACTGCACCAGACATAGCCACTGCCATGGTGGTCTGTATGTTTGTGTACTTCAATGCCTCGTCGGACATGTCAGCATCCAGGTGCATGCATGCACTCTCTATCGCCTCACTAAGGGTAATTCCCTTATTCGCAATCTTATCTATATATCGAGCAAAACTTTTCTCGTAGATGTGTTGAATTTCCTTGACAAAGTCTACTTTATCGTTATGACACTTGAGAAACGACTGACTCGTACATCCCTTGGCTATCTCCTCGCGTAACATTGCGCGATCTATAACGCTGGCTGAAATGTACCTCAGCAACCTCTTCGAGATTACTTGAGAACATGCTGGTCCGGCATGTCCGTCGAAAATCCCACAAATGAACGAGTTTTTATGAATAAAACTTGCCTCCGTTCGGGAATCTTCGACTGGTTGATTGGACGCCAATTGATTTGACTCGTATCCCATGAGGGGACTGTCGCCATCGGCGAACGTGTGCGAATATTCATTCTCACGCAGAATTATATTGACATCATATGGCGATAACAATGATGCCAATTACAGATGGAACTTCTGGTAAGGCCGTCCATAACCTCTGTCGGTTAAAATTCAAGAAGTTCAAGAGTTGTTTCCTAAGCCAGACTAGTCCATTGTACTCCTTGTTCTTTTTAATGAGTAAGCGTTTCTGTGATAAAGTTCCAGTACCAGCACCCACCACGTCAACGACGAGTACCTCATGCAGCCTGATGCGACCGTAAGCCGGATATTCGCAAAAGTAGTTCTGCACGGTGTCGTCATCACTGGATGTTGTATCACTTATGTCCAGCACATTGAAGTGCTTAGCAGTGTTCCGTTACGACGACGCCAGTAAGCAACCTGCGGTCTGAAGGACAGTCGGAAGGCCGCTGACTTCTTAGAGTTGTTGGAAAGCATTCGTGGAGAGTTTTTTTTTGTTTTTTTCTTTTCTGCCTAGGGGATGGTGGAAAGCTAATAGGGACGAGGAGCAGTCCCGGTCTGCTTCGAGTAATGTGCGACTCTCACCCACTAAAAGCTACTTAAAACCTTTCATCTTGACACCATCCTCTCTGGAACCGCTTTCGCTTTGTGGCCCTTTGGGGCCGGATTTTTCATATTTATTTTCTTATGCGTGTCTAGGCTATTTTGTCGGTGAGGCTTTCATCAGTCTGTTAAAGGTACATTTGTGTTGTGCTCTCTCTTTTTTGTCCTGAGTGTGAGGAACAAATTAGCCTTCAGTCTCAAAAGATCCTCAGACCCTCGTCAGCATCTTTTCGATCATGTTTTCTAGGCTTATTATGTCAATGCTGCTTTCCAGCTCCCGGCGTTGAGTTTCCCTGGAGAGTCCTCTTGCTGGCAAGATGTTGAAATATCCGTTTCCGGTGAGAAACTGGGTGACATAGTAGTTTTCTTCACGGTGTTTCTGTCCATTCCATTTACGACTGGATGAGCGCCCTTGTCACTACCGTTTCGTGAGCTCTTTGTCTCCTCGATTTCCGCTTCTACTCCAATTTCACATATACTTGGTTTCTTGGTCACTCCTGCGACTGCAACGACAGATGGTTCCGACACACTTCGGTACGAGCGTACCACACATAGAGTTCCGTTCCTCTGCACTGCTGCCATCTGATTCCTGTTCTTTTCTTGTCGGAGTGCGTCGGTCCAGATCACACAGCCATATAGAAGAAAGGCTTGTGATTGAAATTGGTAGCCTTCGTTTCGTGGCCATAGGACCTACGTATGCCTTCATACGCCTTCGATGATCGTTCAGATACAGACTATCTGTTGCCAGAAGGTGAGTTTCATATTTGTAGTCAGTCCCAAATATTTCACTGTTTCCTTGCACTGCTTCGAGATGGAGTATCTCGTTTTTTTTTTTTTTTTTTTGTAGCAAGGCTAAGACCGTGTTCATCCATTCATGAGTTCATCCGTCTCATAACCTGGCTCCGCTTCATTTGGCCGTAATCTACATATCGTCTACATACCCTACCAGGAAGGCATCTGCAGGCATCTCCATGCTAAGTATGCCATCGTATGAGATGTTCCAGAGATCAGCTCCCAGGATCAATCTCTGTGCTCTTTGCTGCTCTGGAGGTGATTTCTTTCTTCGAGTGCCTCCATGGTATCTATGGACTTTAAGGTAGTTCTTCAGTATCCACAAAAGGTAAACTGAAATGTTGAAAGTACGTTCAAGCGCATTCGGTATATCGCTCTACCTGGTTCAATTGAAGGCGTTTCGCACATCCATAGTTGCCAACAGTACGATCTTCGTTGAATAGTTGTTGCCCTGGTTTGGGAGGCCGTTCGAAGTGTGGTCCTTTCTGAAGCCATACTCTCTCCTGGACAAGTCACCTGATATTTGTACTACATCTATTCTGCGTGTAAAGTGATCTGTACGTAGATGGGAAATTCCTGTCTCCTTTGCCTTAGCTGATCAACACCAAGCTTTGCATCTTCCAACTCTTAAGAAAGACGCCTTCCTCAAGGCAGCTGTTGTACATGTCCAGCAGTAGATGTGGACATGTTTGGCCAATCGCTTTCAGTACTTCCGTTCGGTCCGGGGGCTTTTCGCTTTTCACCACTGGACTCAACTATTCTTCGCTGAAAACAGGATTTTCCTATCGTTAGGCCAGAGTCGTGTCGGGAGCCGGAGAGGGTGAGTTGGGAAATGCGTGTCCACTGTACGCTCCATATTTTCTTCCCCTTAGGGTTGACGACCTTTTAGCCTAGTCCATAGGGTCACTATTGACGTCGCGGCAAAGATCATTATCCCACTTCTGTTTTTTTCTCGTACTGATGGCCCTCTTAAGCTCGGATCTTTCGGTTCTGAACGGTTCCATAGGCTAAACGTGGATTCTCCGTCCCATGGTGAATGTGCGTCTCAGCTATCTCAGGTATCTTCTCCGAAGGGTGTCTATCTCCTCCTTCCACCAGTGCCATGTGACCATGTTTCTGTTGTAGCTTTTCACTCGGGGCATCGAAATATCACATGCAAGCCGTATGAGTTGCATCGTTCCTCCAGCACCCAGTACAGCATCTTTTCTTTCTTTGATCACAGACGTGAGGAGCACTTCGTTGAGTATATGAGCGTTCCACCTCGGAGCTCGTGTTGGATTGAAATTTAGAAACTCGTTGGTCCCCTCGTAGATCGAAGATTATGTATTGGTAGCCGCTGCCCGTACACTCTTCGATGACTCTTCAGTTCTGTAATCTTGCAGATGCCGATTCCGTCGCGAATGTGACCTCCAGAATGGTTCCTTCTTATCCAGTTCGTGGGTAAACCTTCCTAATGAGTCTGTGGTTGGCATTCCCCACTCCTGGGCTCTGTTATTATCGAGGTCTCCCCTTCGATTTCAGCTAAGAAGTCCTCCAAGTCTTCAATTTTTTCTGGAACTCATCTATTCCTTCGTTTGCTGTGAGGTAGATGCTCATTACCGTGAGTTCATCCCTTTTCTTCCAGACAAAGAAGTCCTAAGAGGGTTCAGCAAGGCTCTAAGCGCAGCTTGGATATTGCTACAGATGCAAATGCTTTGCCCTACAAAGGGACTGTTTTGCAACAGGCGACGCGATGCGAAGGTGCCCGCATGCTTCAACAAGAGAGCAAGCTTATTCGCGTTTTAGAAAGGACTTGGTTGAGGGCTTCTTATCGCTTATATTCTTATGCTATTCTGATTAAGTTTTGTGTAACGCGATCATGGAACACAATACTCGGAATCCTTTTTCGAAAAACTCGTGTGACGACTGATCATGAGGAAAATATTTAGAAATGTTGGGGCTTCTTCAGGATGCATTGTTGCAATAAGTTGCATCCTCTTTCAAGATAGTAGTAAAATAAGACCACTGTCAAAGTGATTCAGGGTGCATTGAATGCCTTTGAACCCCGAGGCAGCCACATTAAATCAGGAAATCTATGGCAAAGAAAACTGTTTCACTTTTCAGCTTACCCTTGTGCAGCTGCCTCAACTAATTAAAATGTTTTGATCAACTAAGCTTTCCGTATGACAAATCCACAATTCTCTCTTGATTGTTCCTTTTGATGTCAACAACTGAAGAGTTAATTAGATAAATTCAGTTTCGGTCTTTAAGTTGTGGACTCATTGCAACCCAAAACTCCTTTGATCCATTTGCCAACCCTAAAGACTGCATTCATTATCGAAATATTCCTTTAAAGATGACTTCTTCTCCTTGTTCTATTTGTGCTCCCTCTTTGATTTCATCTGCTTTACGCACTTTCATTCGTTTAATAACCAAATAATCCTGAACTCCTTAAATATAATGCGCCTCCCCCTGTACCTTAACATTTTACCAAACTACCATTATGGGAAAGTGCACTTAAATAACTTTTCCCAGATACTCGTACTCCCTTCTACTAACTTTACATAAAAAATAGAGAGGGGGATACTCGGAACTCGTATTCCTAAATTATGATATTTTCGAAACTTTGTGCTATCCTTACCCAAACCATACCGAAACAGAAATCCCTGTCAGGATACAAAGAGGTAATCCCCTTTTGAGAGGGATAATTAAAAAAATGTTAATTACATGCAACGGTCCTGCGATTATCCCTGGCGAGGGATAAAAAATATCTCTGTACGAGTATCTCATGGTTTTAAGCTAATTAAACGGTGAATCAGACCGCAACAGCGCTGAGTAAGGGGTTTTGTCCCACCCAATCTTCTCTAAGGACATATGGAAAACTGCAAACAACATGTTTTTGTCCACCGAAGCAACATGGAATCCAATAAAAATTCCAATGAAATCGACGGTCGGTGACCGGCTGTCATTTATAATATGATGCACCGGGACAGAGGACAGTGGATAGGATGAAAAAAAACAAAAAAACAAAAAATGTAATTCTCCTTGTCCTGCAAGTTGTTGTTGCGAATATCATTGCCTTGCTGCTGCTGTTAGCCCATGGCGTCTTCAAAAGTCGCATATATATGGTATACGAGTACATGCATGGGAATCGAAGTTGCTATCGAGGACGAGAAATGAAATAAACAATAGTGGCAAGTTGGACCAGGTGAAGCAGAGATTTTTATTCGCTCCAGAAGCAAAGCAAACTAGCCAGTCAGCCAGTTGTATTTTTCATCATTTTACGATGCCAATTCGGTTTTGGGTGTTGGGAAGGAGTCAAGGATTGTTTCCTTTTTAGAGATAAAACGGCGCCAGCAACATCACGTTTCTGTGGCCAGGATTTTAACGATTCGCCTCAGGATAAGGAGCGCACCATTTGTCGAATATGACTTTGCTCCATGCTCCATACCCATTCATGGTTGTGTTGGTTTTTGTTTGCCCGGCAGCTTTGGCTACTATTTCCAGTGTACTGTTGCCCTCCGAATGAGTCAGCCTTCTTGTCGTTGCTATTATCGGTGCTGGTGAGATAGTGGGTGAGATAGTTATCTGTGTGGCGTAAGCCAATATCCTCGCTGTGGATGCTTCATTTTTGCCTTGCTTGTGTTTTCGACGATTCATCTGAAGGAGGAGTAGAGGACCTTGATATTTATTATATCATCCATGCAACTGTGTATGGATACACTCGTATGTATGATATGTTCTATTCGTATTTGCAACAAGTCCTATGTAGGTATATCTCTTGCCGATCTTGCTGTTTTGCTGGGCTTTAACCCGCCCTGAGGTCATTGCAATGCAAGTGTAACGGCCTTTATTAAAAATTAATAACTCGAGTCTTTTATCCTTTCTCATTTCCTCCTGTAAATGCAACTACATGGCTGGAGGGCATCCATCGTTTTGTGCATTCAGTTTATTAAAATGTGTGTGGAGGTTGGGTTGGGGTGGTACATGGGAACTAAAATCAACATCAACAAGTCGTCGTTGTCGTCATCGTCGTGTATGCCAGGCTAAAAGTTGAACGCCATCAGGCATCAACACAAACGGCAATGAGTCTAGACGAGGATGAGTCCTTTAGTGTTCCTCCTTTTGATGGGGTTGCCCTGGTTATTTTTCTTATTCTTGTCGCTCTACCGTTCCCCTGCGCTCGTCTTAAGTGGAAGTACGTCTAATTTTTGCTTTTGTCTCGCTATGAATGGGAAGAAGCCTTTCTTGAAGAATGTCGCTTTGTTTCTGTTGTTCCTGCTCGGAGGAGTCTATTGTATTGTTCAGCTTGATTTAAGCATCTTGACAGAGGTTGTTTCGATTGTTAGCTGTCATAGTTGCGGGGTGTTTTTTTCTTTTTGTTTCATTTTATTATTTTTATTGTTTTTTCTTCATTCACCCTCGAGTAGGGTGGACGTGAACTAATTCAGCATTTTGCTGCAAGGGATTGAGGCAGATTGAAGAAGATTAGTAGGAAAGGTACTGCCTCAAGGACTTACTATCTGGCGGTGATTATATCGTTGCGGATGATAGGAGCCAAGAGGATAATTGGCAGACAGAGTTCTCTTCAAATGTTGAATTAGGAATTAAATAAATTCGTTCGTCCTTTCGTTCTTTCGCTACGACCTTAGCAATGATGTTGATAGTGTTGGAAGAAAGTTGTAGTAGATAGCCGGGATGATGTTGAGAGGGGGTTTGCAGGCTTGGATTATGAAGAATTGTCATAAGTACATAACACGACATTGTTCTGGATCGAGAATATGCTTCTTGCATGGTCTCAGCCGTCTCCAAAATGTTTGAATGTCCTGCCCTGCAAATTAAATTTTCATATTATGAAACAACCAGACCGATACTGACCGCAGATGTGCAGGCTAACATTGTTGTTTGCGTTATTGCTGATCCAAAATATAAATTTTTGGCTGATTATGTTCTCCATCATCAGATTAAACAAGTCGCATGATATGGAGAAGGTCGGAAGGATCTTTACCATCCGATTCAGATGAAATATATCCAAAACCAAATTTTGAGGTCGGCCAGCACCTCTTAAGGCTTCATCGTAGGTAAAGGGTGGAATATTTACGACGTCATCAATGTCCGTTGTTTATTTTTGGAATCAACTTTCGCCAGCATGGCCTGAAAATCTGTCACCAGACAAAGGGAGGTTTCTGTTGTCAAGTTCATAGTGAGGCGAAGTATCACCAAACAGTTCGATCTGTTCGCAATTGGGACTTCCGTCATGCTTCCGTCATGCATGTTGTGGACTGCTTATCAGCTCGCATAATAAACAACTATGAGGTAGCTTGGTATCCTGCGTCAATTTCTTCAGTAGTATTACAAAAATGGCTCCTTCGATGACATTCAATTCCAAAGATCCCATCTACAGCACAGAGTTTGAAATATGTTCTTACCGTAGGGATGATTTGACGGCGAACGTCAGATTCGAATAGCAACGGCCTGGACTGTTCCTTTTGAGTGCATCTTTTAAGATTCGAATTTCTTCTGTGTCTTGCATATACACAGATGCCCGCTCTAGACGTCTTGGATCGTGCTAACGTCCGCAACATCAAAAGAGTGTCTTCTCTCAATTGATCGCGATCAACTTGGCTGCGCGATCTTGGTGCATAACTTCGTGAATATGTATCAACGTCCTACTTACTATGTACATTGGGCCTGCCCAATTCTCAAGCTTTCTTCCATTAATGAACTTGTCTAATAAAAAGCGAGGATAGAGCAAACACTCGTCTTATTGTAACGATTTTTGATTTTAACGCCATTGAAAATTACTACGATTTGACCAGTTACAAGCTGCCGGTCATAGGTAGATTTGCGTGGCAGGGTCACCGGTAGTCCAAACAACGAAGTAAAATGCGGTATCGTGAGTGTCAGACCTGACTTGTAGAGGTAGGCCTCTAGTGGAAGCGTCACGGTGGCTTTGGTTTAAACCTAGAACGCAGAAAGGGTCTTCCAGTTGGTTTTAACCCGGTATAGAGTGGCATAAAGTACTGGGTGCCGTGACTCTAAGATCGCCCTCGACTCATACGAAGAGTAAGCTTTTGCATCATCACAGGTTCCGTTTTGGTATCAAATGAATGACGGAGAGCGATGGCAAGGCGTATCCTTGCTCTCATCAATGTATACACATTCAGTGAACTTAAGTCCTCACGACAGATGTTCACCTAAAACATAAGAGACATTACCATGTACATAACATATTATCCTTCCACATTTAAGTTTCATTCTATTATCTGACACCTTGCACACGTGGTGTTGGCATGGCTCGCGTGGGAAAGCTCTGATCTGTCGATCGCACGTCCTGAAATTAGGTGACACCAGGCTTATATTTTACGCCATCCAAGAAGAGTAGTACCTTTCCTATTGGGAATCTGGATGTTACAGCTGCCTATCCTTTACTTCTGATCGAAAGAAGTCATCAGATGTCGGGATTCTCATATAGCACACTTAAAGTTCTGGCTGAACGGGGTGTTCACATAATGGGTTCCATGTAAATTGAGTTCCGAGCACATCTACTCACTACCCGTCGGTTTTGTAAGTAGATCTCCAGAAACGCAACGACAGCTTGTGCTTAGACTTAGTTTGAGTAACGAAATGAATCGTTCTAGTGTCTGGTTAGCTCTAACAATTTGTCGGGAGACTGGCTCGTATCAAGACCGATATTTATGTCACGATCACGATATGGACATTATTTTATTCTTCTAAGCCTTTTATTGTGCCAAATTTTGCTAGATGCTTTGATGCCAAAATTTCATTCTTCTTCCGCATTCTTGCTATCCGCAGCAAAAAATTAAGTTGGTGTACTATTCTTACGAATTGGCTTGGCATGCTACTTGCACCGTCATCACTTTGATCGTTCGTACTGATTTTTCTCTGATTTCCGTCCTCAAAGGCTACTTTTTGGCTAGTTTTTTTGTCTGAATCGACCACTGAGCTGTTGCGTTTGACATTTCTAGACTCTAGACTCGAATGAACGCCCACGCAATCCGCATATCGGCATCCTAGGATTCTTACTTACTTCCTTAGATAGTGTTACAATAGAATTCGCGGTGGACTAGGCCTTAAACCAATAAACCCCTGCAAGATAGTTGAGATCTCTACTGGTTGAGATTGTTTCCGACCACTACATCATTGTCGTCATCATACTTACGAATTTGGCTGGACTCCCCTGTATAGTTGGTCTCTATAAAGCCTGCCATATGCATCATCAGAAGTGATAACAATATTGTGAGTATCGATCAGGACTTCTTGGAGTTATCATGGTGTGAATATTTGATCAATTGCAAATTTACTGGCACAGGGATTCTTAATACGTCAGCATGCGATATTATGGAGACTGATGCTTCTTTAGCTGGCGCAGTTAAGAGGGTCTCCTTTCTTATGGATCCGGTAAACCATACTGATGTTCCATTTGTCAAACATTCTTCCCTCCGACCGAATAATGAAAATAAGTTCGTGTATGTACTCCACCGAGTCATCTCCTGCTGCCTTAAATAGCCCGGCAGATGCTCATAGATCATCCTGTTTGGCAGGGAATTGACACCAGTTGTGTGCTTCAAAATCTTGCTTGCTTGTCCGGGTAACAGAATACCTAATAGGGCTCAACCAAAATGGTGGAATAGGGAGATAGGTTTAAAAAGGAAATAGGTTAGGATACTCTATAATACGGCGAAGCTTTTCAGAGGCGACAGTACATGGAATGAGTACTACGAATGTAAGAAACGAAAAAGGCATTCAAAGAAAACCAGCGTTCCTAGCTACCTCAGAAAAAGGGACGGAACTTGGGCTGAAAGTACCTAAGAGGTTATGGCAACATTGGTGGAATCCCGCTCTGGATGGTATTCCACCGATTATGCTACAGAAAACAATAAGTCTAGAGCCAATAACCCTGGAGCGATCATTGGAGATTTACGTTAGGAATAGATGCAGTAATGGCTTTTTGACAGAGCCACAGCATGCATATATGAAAGGAAGTGGTGGGGAAAATAGAGAAGTGTCTACACTTCGGAGAGTTTGCGATGGCGGTCTTGCTCGATATTGAAGGAGCCTGCAATAACGTAGAGTGCACCGCCATTAGAAATGTAGTAGACGCTAACATTGAACAGGGCATTACAAACTGGGTTTGCAATATGCTTGCCAGCATAAACTGTTCAATTGGGCAAAGCTCGGTCAGAATGTCCCTAACCATGGGAACCCCTCAGGAGGGAGTCATATCTCCCCTCATGTGGGAGCTGGTTATCAATGACATCCTCAAAAAGCCTAGTACAATGGGTATAAGTGGACGTAAAGCAGATGAGATCTGTATCCGAAGAGATATCGCTATCTACATCGATAGCCGAGCTGCACTCAAGGCAATGGAATCAACTAACGTCAAAAACTGGCTAAGACTATGCTGGGTGCCAGGACACTGCGGTATTAAAGAAAATGAACAAGCGGACTAGCTTGCAAGAAAAGGAGGGCTACTCGACAATTGTGAGGTGGCCAACATCAAACCACCAAGGGCATATCGAGGAAAAAATCACAAAGATTAGGTTAGGAGGTTGATAAAATTAAACAGGGATAAGCTTAGGACAGCAATAGCAATCCTGACAGGGCACTGTCTCAAATTGTCAGATACGGATAATACTTACTTTTTCGAAAAGCTAGAGGAAATAGACGGCACGAACTTCAAAGGCCTTCTTGGCTTTTGCAGAGAAATTGGATGTTTCACCAGGGCGATTGTTTAGGTTTTCGCAATTTCAACTGGTTCCACAGGGATCGCGATGGGTCGGTTTTGGTATCTGGTGTCTGTGTAATGGCATATCTTGTTTAACCTAACCTAACCTATCTCCCTCCTTCTTAGTTTTAAGCTGTCGCATTTCTCCCTTAGGTTTCCGCAGCCAATAACAAAATTGACCTTCAGTGTTTTGCCACGTTATTACACGCACAATCTTTTCGCTGGAGTGTACTGGAGAGTTCAGCGCCTAAGATGTTCCAACATCAACTTACTCCATGAGCCATTTTGGTTTGATTTGCCATTATTCCAAGCCGAACTTATTTTTGCAGCTGTGTATGACGCTTTATGCTACTAAACTTCAGGGGTCTACGGTAGAAAATTGACCTCCTTATACAGAGCAGATTTGTACATTATCGATATTGAATCCATCTTTTGCTCCACCAAGTGCATTTCTGTATTATCTGCAGTGATGTCTATGAAATTTCCTCTTCCTGTTTTTAGTTAGTTTAGTTTTAAATGCATTTTTATTTTCTTAATCACTAACTATTATATACTAACAAAAAAATGCTTAAATGCTAGCTTACAATTACTTAACAATCTTATACTAACTTACTGGCCCCACACAGGCGCTCTAAGTTACTCTGAATTCTTATATCTATGTCTTTCGACTTTATTTACATTTTCTTAGAACTATTTATTTTGTATACTTAAAGCTAAGAAAAAACAATTTGTAAACAAAAAACTTAGCATATGGACATTTTATTTTTTTTATAAAAAACTTAATATCTAACTTAAAATTAACCTTAGCCTACCTAACCTACATACAAAATACATACATACAAACACATAGACATTATACGCAATTATATACATATTTTGGTATATACAAAGGTATACACCAACATGCATATATTTCTTAAGTGCTAACCTAAACCTATGTAAGCTGGCCATCGCTATTTACTGAGCAAATAGATTGGTCAGCTCTGCCTCATTAGTGAGGCTGGTAGGTAATTGACGGAAACGACGACGAAACATCTTCCCCATCATTCAACCACCAGAAATGCTGGTGCTGCCGAACGACATCCCTCTTATCGCGATTCCCCACCGCCCTACTGAACCGGAGGCGATCCACACTGCCGTGTGCGACGTCTCTGTTGTAGTTGAGTCGCCTGTCCCCAGCTGTCCGAGCGACATGGAAGATTAACGGCACCGCTGATCTATCCTGGATCAACCCTATCTGATCCATGTAGAGGAATGCTTCCGGTGGAACGAAGCCGTCAGAGCGCACACTCTCGTGGTAAAGGTAATTGGGGTAGTAAGCCCCAGATATCAGGTTATTCGTCGAGGTCATTGCTCTTGCAATGTGCCTTCGAGTCAGCTTAATTACGAAGTTGTCCACTCGTATTAGGTTCGCCCTGTTGTAAAGGACCTCATTAGGATAAAATTTCTTGTACTCCGACTCTGGTGTTCTGTACAAGCGAAGACAAGCCCTAAGGCAAGCCCTCTCAAACACCCGAATCTTTTCCATTAAGCTTGCTCTCACGTTGAACCACACGGGACAACCAAATACCAGCATGGGCCTGATAAGGGCCATGTAGCAGATTACCTTTACCCTCGCATCGAGTTGGCTGCTATAAAACAGTCTCTTTGTAAGGGCAAAAGCACCTTTGGCTCTGGCCAGAGCAGCATCTACATTTTTGCCAAAATACAGAAACTGATCTAGCCAGATCCCAAGGTATTGACTACATTTCGACAGGCAAGAGGCTGTCCGTGCTGTCCATTGATTGAGAACTTTCGCCAATTTTTTCTGGTATCCCTAGAGGCTCCAGACAACGGCGTCCTAAAGAGAATGGTTTCCGACTTCTGAAAGTTGATTTTCAACTTCCAGTCATCGCAAAATCGTCTTATCATATCGAAGTCACGCTGCAAGAGAGTATTAATGACCTCGATTTTTGGACCTGTTCTGTACGCTACCACATCGTCTGCGTACGCAATAGTATGGGAAAGTGAACCTATCAAGTCGCTTGTATAAATGTTATATAGGATCGGCGAATTGACCGCGCCTTGCTGAAGACCATTTTTAATTTGAAATATTCCAACAGAAGTCACGTCGCCATTTTTCACGATGAACTGTCTGTTGGTTAGCATATTATAGAGAATGTACAAGAGTGGTTTACTGATCCCCAGCCTAGTCAGCTTATAGAAAAGACCCTCTAACCATACGGTGTCGAAGGCCTTCTCCAAGTCAACAAGGCAGGCACCAGTACATTGTTTTTTGCCTTTATTCCATTGGATATCGGACACCAGTTTAGACGCGGCATGTGAGATATCATGTCCCGCTTTAAAACCGAATTGATTATCCGGAACTATATGTTTGTCCTCAACCCACCTAGACAGAGCTCTATTTATTACCTTTTCAAAAACCTTACTGATATTCGGAAGGAGACTTATCGACGGGAGATTCGCCGGATTGGATATATCCTTCCCCTTTTTGGGGATAGGTTGAACCACCGCCGTTTTCCAATGCGCTGGATAATGTGCATTATTCATTGCATTATTAAACAGGGTGGTGTAAATGTCCACCGCTTCTAGAGGAAGATGTCGAAGCACGATGTTCGGAATACCATCGGTCCCCACCGATTTCTTAGCCCTGATTGTGTCGAAGATCTCACGGAGTTCTTCCTTCGAAATGAACGGGGGTAAGTCACTCTCTCTGGTCATGACATTATTTGCCATATTTTCGTCGCTGAACCGGGTGAAACCAGAGCCCTCGGATCGCCAGTTCCCTATTTCATTTCGAATGCAGAAGTCGTGCAGCAAGACGCGACTGTCCAGGTCATAATTAGGGCCAATGATATCAATGGCCTTGTATACTTCCTGGAAAGTCGCCCCTATGGCCTCAACCTTCTCCTGTGGATCCTCGATCACAAAGAAGTCGTCATCATCCGCGGCCTCATTTGGATCAATACCTGCTATTGTCAGTAACCGTTCGTTGTCTGTTGTCCGGGCTATTTTAAGACACTGAAGGTCGTTTTGATTTTTTCTCCGAAATAGTTTATTTATTTGCGGAAACATATTCGGGTTGCTGGTGTTTACAGCCCGAACCTTGTTGTTCCAATACAAACTTACAGAAATTCTGTAATTTTCTTTTATTAGCGTTTGAATATTTTTAATTGACGACTTCAGTGTCCTAATCTCCGGGTCTCGTCGGTCAGTTAACTGTCTGTACAAGTTTTTAAGTCTTGTCAGAAGTCTACTTTTCTGTCGGTGCAGTGCGTCAATAGTAGGATTGCGGAACAGGTCTTCGTTAGTCGTACGTCGATACCGCGGTATTGTAGTGTCCATAGTTTGTTTAATTGTCTCGTCCATTTGTTTTAGGTAATGGTCGATCTCCTCGTTTGACAAATTCCTATTGGACGGTGGGTGGAGCGTGTTCGAGGAGAGCGCTCTAGTCAAGGTTGCGGAGAAGCGTGTCCATCGAGTCTTACTGTAGTTGTAAGTATATCTTTGGACAAACTCCTCCAATTCCGCAATTTCGTTGGGAACCGTAATTTCGGTGCTAAAACCGCAATGGTCACTGTCGTACACAAATGTGCGCAGACAGTTTAGCGTTTGTAAATTCGTACCTGTCAGTCGTATGCGTTCATCGTACAGCAGTAGATCCAAGTAAGACCCGCCTCTGGGAAACGACGGGTTATCCGTCGCTTTAAGACCGAGTCTGTACATGACATCGTGCTGACCCCACCAATCGAGTAGTAGGTTCCCTCTAGTATTTGGCAAATTATTTCCCCAATCTCTGTGTCTAGCATTGAAATCCCCGCCGATTATAAAATAATTCTCCCCCGATTCCAACCTCAGAAGTCGAAAAAGCGTGTCGAGCTCCGTAATGAATAAAGTGGATTGTGAAGCCTCAGGTGCATAAACAGAGACCAAGTACAGCCGCTTTCCACTGCGGAGCGGGATGTAAAGGACGACTGCCTCCAACACCCGGAACCTGCGCAACACGCCCTTGTACACTCTGTGAAATTTTATACCTTCTTTAATGAAGATCGCGACACCGCCTCCACGTTTGGATCTGGGCCGGTTTCTTCTTCTAACAATATAATTATTGTACT
Organism: Volucella bombylans; assembly: GCA_949129095.1. Lineage (NCBI taxonomy): Eukaryota > Metazoa > Arthropoda > Insecta > Diptera > Syrphidae > Volucella > Volucella bombylans. Next base: position 196,868,020 of record OX422141.1, on the reverse strand, counting down.
CCAGTTTGTGCTTATCGGTTAGCTTGGTTTCACTAGCGAAAAGCACATCAGGAGTTTGGTCTTGTAGCAATTTAAACATTGCGGCCCTCTTCCTGTTTTGCCAAACCAGTTGTGAACCCAGCAGGTAAAAAAACATCCTCGGCTAGGACTTGAATTCCCCATATAAATTCGTGTCGCCAAATGATAAAGTACGTGTCTCATCGTCAGACTTGTCCTGCTCTATGCATCGGCGGTATCCCATGTAGTGATCAGTGCAGCAATGCCATTTAAAAAGCTCATACAAGGAGTGTTCTCAGACACTTACCCATGAGTATGAAGAAATCCTTTCGAATTGTCTTTTCGTATTTTGGATATTCCATGTCTCCTTGAAAGAGTACGGTCCTCACAAGATAATCTGATTTACGACACTTGACATATCCAAACTGATTTCATAACTATCGCTATCATAGATGGTCTCCTCTGAATCAGTAGTGTTCCTCTTACAGTTCTTCCTCATAGTTTTGAACTCCATTTTGATCTTATAGATAGAGAATAGTTCTTCTAGTACAATAGTTTCACCGAAGCAGTCTCTCTTTTGTTGCACTTGTGTATTAAAGAGGATCTATAGATAGATCTAAAGTCACAAATTCAAACTCTCTCACAAGTGCTTTGCCTCAAGTATCTGCATAATGCATCATCTCTTTCCAAAGTTGGCATAGGTAATTGGATATCCATAAAATCTGCCTGGAAATTCACTTATCAAATTTCGAAGGAAATTTAGAAATCATAAGGCATGCCGCAGGGCTGTGTTCTGCTCCCTATACTTTAAATTATAATCTTCAAACTTATTATGGATTTTTCTTGTATGTCTTTATCATTGATATCCTTATTCTTCTTCGTCTTCGAGAAAGAAAAAAAAGGATTCGTTACTTGTACGAGTACTACAGAATAACACGTCTCTCTACTACATATATACGAGTATGTATGGATGTATTTGTAAGCAAATCAGCCTTGGGAAAGTTAAGTACTCGTATTTGCCGTATGGATTACATTTTCTGCTATTTATATCGTGTCGCTTTGGAAATTATTAAAAAGGTTAGCATATCCTTGCCCCAAGGGATTAGTGAATCCCCCGTCAAATTGAATGCCAAGAGAAAAACAACATTTTTTTTCTTCAAATCTTTGATGAATTTATTCGCCCACATATGTTAGATCCTTCCTTATTCTTTACTTCTCACAATTTAGTCCTTATTCATCTAATTAAGAAAAATAATGTAATTGCGTGGTGTCTTTCCGCAGCAGATGTGTTAAGAACGACATCTTTTGTTAAATAAGACACCCAATCCGACACTGTCTACAAAAGGATAGCGTTCTCATTCGTATGCAGTCGAAAGACATAAATCCTTTTGTCATTATTAGACTTAAGGAGGCTTTCCGGCTACTACCCATGCCAAACATTTCCCACCAAGAAAATGATCTCATAAATCTCTCATGCGATTATTTCTGTGTTACACCATACAGATACGAGTGTACACACTCACATGTCGTTGTCGCTGTCGTTGTTCTTGTATCCTTTGGATGCTTTTATCCTTCCCGATGGCTTGTAGCTTTAACATTTTCGCTGTTTTTTTTTTTTTTTTGCAGACACGCCATCCAACAGTCACGGAGGTGGTTGGCGTAAATATTCGATGGTCAAACGCCACCAATATGCCTCGTGAGTAGCAATGTCCTGGTTGGAGGAGGCACGTCACCTTTCAAATTATTTACAACGTAACGCGAAGTTGACTTAGCCCAGAGTTGGAGGTGCCTCGCATTTTACGTGCAAACAGTGCTAGTTTTACCTACTGCTGTTGCATATTAATCTTTGAGTGAGTGGATTCTCGCTACATCCATCACTGCAACTAGAAAAGGGTGTTAGTTGTGGCAGAAGTGTTGTGATATTTGAAGTTCCATCGACTAGCAAACATCAACAGAAAAGCACCGAATTTTGAGAATTTACCAAAAATGTGAAACGTGGTTTTTTGTTCCGCAGAGAGGGGACAAATTGTGTGATGATTTGAATGAATTTGGCTCGAAGGACCAATTTCTAATTCAATAAGCTGCACCGTATGTGTAGGTGTTTGGTTTTGGTGAATGCGCAATGAGTGCTACGGTACGTCCATAAGCGGATTGCTGTTCTTATATAAATTGTATTAGGTATGTGTTAGTTGACGGTCGCACTCCAACGCTGAAACCTCAACATTTTTGCCGTAAACAGTCCGCTAAGACACCCTTCTGATTGTCGGCCCAATTTCAGCCTACAGCCGTTTTGCACGAGGTTTTTTATTTTGCTCTGCAACATTTTCTATCCACCTCAGTTTGTTGTTCAGGATAAGGTCAAGGTATCTGTCATTACTCGAGAAGCTGCTCAGAAGGGTGCCATTTAATTTGTATGTAATGAGGCAGGGTACCTTGTGAAGAAGACTATCTCGGTTTTGGATTTAATCTAAGGCCACAGGTACGTATCCAGGAGGAGAGTATTCCTAAGGCGTAGTGAAGAATGTCAGAGATTGTCTGTGGGTGTTTGACCGACACATACAGAGTGATGTTGTCTTCGGAAACTACTATTCCACATCTCGGGTCTTCTAATTTGGACTCGGACTGGGACTCTCTTGACTTGTTCACCGAGTTATGTGCTTTTTTTTTCTACAGAGCAGCGACGAAAGATTGCATTTATGACTCTACTGTTTCCAATGAGGTGTAGACATACCATACGTAGTCACTCATGTAATGCTCTTGAAGCGATATTAAGGTTAGGTTAGGTTAGGTAAGAGTGGCTGTTGGAAATACCAACCCACTTAGGCCTATTGGCCCATTGTGATGCCACGTGGATCTATGATCTTCTTACTACTGGAACCAGTTTGAGCTTATAATAAAGCGTAGGAGACTGTTAACGTCTATTTTTTCTAGATCGTTTAGGTCGTTGTAGAAGAAAGCTCCTAGATGAAGCTTCCTTCTCTGAGAGAGAGCTGGGCATGTGCAGAGTAGGTGGGGGATTGTCTCCTCCTCTTCCTCATCCATGCAACTTCTACAGAAATCATTAGTAAAAGCGCCAAGCCTTCTTGCGTGCTTGCCTATGAGGCAATGTCCAGTAATGACACCTATTATGGCGCTGAGATGTTTCCTATCTAAAATGATCAGACACTTAGAGCGACTCAGATCCAGCCTTGGGCAGATCTGTTTGGTCGCTAGACATGTTTGTCCAGCAGTCCACCTAAGGTCCGTTCTTTTATTGGCATCTAGCTTTAGTGTTAGTTTTCACGTAGCGATTGGTATACCTATAATACCTTTGTCCGGTAGGATAGGTAGAGTGGTTTCAATTTTGGCGAGTTCACCGGCTCTGCAGTTCCCTGGAATGTCTCTGTGGCCCGGCACCCAACAAAGGTGAATGTTGAACTGCTCTGCCATCTCCATGAGAGATGATCGGCATTCAAGGGCAGTTTTAGAATATAATGAGACCGAGTCCAGGGACTTGATGGCGGCCTGACTATCCGAAAATATGCGGATATCCTTTGCAGATATCACGTTTTTCTTCAGCCAGGACAGAGCTTCTTTAATCGCCAAAATTTCCGCCTGGAACACGCTACAGTGATTTGGAAGGCGGAAAGAGAGGCTTAGATTTAGCTTATCTGAGAAAACACCGCCACCAACTCCGCTGTCGGTTTTAGATCCATCTGTGTAGAGATGGATTGACTTGTCTTCCATGAAAGCATCCTCCTCCCAGAATGATCTAGAGGGGAAGCTTACATGGAAGTTTTTGTCAAACCAAAGTTCAGGTATGGTGTAATCGGTGTTCTCTGTGAGGATTCCTAATGTACTCGTATTAAGAATGTTGGCGTGGCCAAATAAATTATTTGTCCACTGTTTAGTCGCTTTAAGGCGAATAGCTGCAGTCGCAGCTACTTGCTTGCTAAAAATGTCGAGGGGTGTCAAGTGAAGCAGAATATCTAATGCCGCAGAGGGGGTAGACCGCAAGGCTCCGCTTGTGCATAGGCATGCTGTTCTTTAGACTCTGCTAAACTAAGCATGCGGTTGACTGCATTCTATAAGGCCGTCCACCAGACAACCACCCCGTAAGTAAGTATCGGTCTTATGACCGAGATGTATAGCCAGTGGGTTATGCGAGGTTGAAGGCCCCATTTGTTCCCAATGGCTTTTTTGCAAGAGAATAAAGCTATTGTAGCTTAGATTTCCAGTTTAGTTCCTGTCAAAAATGAGACCCAGATACTTTGCTCTATCGGAAAATACTAAACTGGTACCGTTTATTGAAGGAGGGTCTATGATTGGAATTTTATATTTCCTAGAAAAGAGGACAAGATCAGTTTTATGGGAGCAGAAGTCTCACCCAGTTTGGAGTTGATTATCCTGCTTTTTAGCATTAGACTAATCAGCTCCCCAAGTGAGCCGTCTACCTGCAGAGTTGACAGCGCAGTCGTGATTGCGGATGTGTTGACGTTGTTAAAGGCGCCCTCTATGTCTAGGAAAGCAACCATTGTGTACTCCTTATATTGTAGGGATCGTTCGATGTGGCTAGTCAGAGAGTGCAAAGCCGTTTCCACCGACTTTCCTTTACAGTAGGCATGTTGAGCCGTAGACAGAAGTCTTGGATCAACTTTAGCTCGAATATGGATATCGATCAGTCGTTCTAAAGTTTTCAGAAGGAATGATGATAGACTTATAGGTCTGAGGTCGTTTGGGACTACATGAGAACATTTTCCAGCTTTGGGAATGAATACTACATTGACTTCTCTCCATAACAGTGGAATGTGGATAAGTTCTACACAGCTCCTCATAATATTTTCCAACACTGGTAGAATAATATCTGAGGATCTCTGTAGCTCGGCAGGTATAATACCGTCCAGACCAGCAGACTTGTATGGTTTGAAGCTATGCAGCGCCCAGAGCAGTTTGTCTCTTGTAATCAGACCATGAATTTTGGTCTACTGGCCGCGAGTTGGGAGCTACCTGGAAAGTGGGTGTCCAGAAGCAGGTTGAGTGATTCATCACTTGAGGTTGTCCAAGAGCCATCGGTTTTTTTCAAACAGCTGGGCATCATAGGATTTGTGGAGAGGATTTTTCTTAGCCGCGATGCCTCAGAGGTTTCTGTAATTTTGTCGCAGAATGACCTCCAGGATTGTCGCTTTGCCTTCCTCAGTTCTTTTTTGTATGATTTGAGGGATTCTTTATATGAGTCCCAGTCGGTCACTTTTCTTGTGCTTTTTGCTGCGTTGAAAATTTTTCTGCAGGCGTTTCTGAGCAGTCCCAGTGCCGATGTCCACCAATGTGGCTTTTTCTTGCCTCTTGGTTGAATAAGAGGGCAGGAAGCGGCCATAGCCTTATTGAGAGTCAGAGTAAATTCCCTGACTTTCATGTCGAGCTCATTGGTGTCACGCGGGGGACTTGATAGTTTAGAGGATATCGTTTCCGACAGTATTCCTCTGTATTTTGTCCAATCAGTTTTCCGGTAGTTATGAGGCCAGTTTTTTGCCTTCCCGCTTCCAGTACCACCCTTTCTAGGTTATCACCAGGGAGAGGGCCCACTTGGTCGTGGCCAAGGTAAGCCGATGCCAGCCAGTAAGAGCCTTCGGCAGTCTCTAATCTGGCAACGATTAGGTCGGGGTCACTGAGGTTGGGAAGTAGAAATACATTAAGGCTACGTTTCACTAATATACAAGTTCTAATCTTAACTTTGTCTCTTGTATAGAGCGGAACGTATGTGGGTGTCCTAAGTCCACGAACCACGCCTTCTGCAATCCATGGTTCCTGGATTAGAATTATTTCTTCTGCGTTTTTGGAAAGACGCAGAATGAGTGCGGCCGAAGCCTTTTTTGAGTGGTGGAGATTAATCTGAAGAAACCGTATCATTGCTACAGTCTTCCAGAGTCGCCTCCACCACGGTGCTGTTGAGGTCCTCCGATTCTGAAGATGTGCCCAAGAGCTCATCTTCTATCTCTGGTCGTGTAGAACCTCTAATTGCTTCGTCATCGGTTTCCATTTCCGACAGTGTGTCAGAAGAGGAGATCGACGGCTTGGTAGTCACCTCGGACAGATTGGAGTCGTCGCTATCCAATTCTGGAAAGGATATCGACGCTCCAAGATCCAAGGTTGTGATGTCAGGTGTTAAAGGAGGAGGAGGTTGCTTATCAGCATCCAGCTCATCCTTTTTGTACACCCTTAAATGAATGGACTCGAATCCGAACCGAATCATGCCTTTCGTCTGCATGATGAATGTATTAAGGTACATTACCATTTCATATTCCTTCACAGAGAGTGGTTTTCACTTTTTTGTTAAAGGAATCGACTGCAGTCTCTGCCGATTTTTCTTTCTTTCACCATTTCTTGCACCAGTGCACGAGTTATTTTGTCATTGATTTCCGCCGACATTTGCCTTAGTGACATATTTCGGAGCGTGCCCATATGAGCCTCAAAACATCTCTGTTCTTTATCTCTAATTGCTCGCACTTCAAAGTTGGTTTGGTTGAGGTGTCTTTATGGGTCTGATTTGGTCCTCTAAAGTGGAATTAAGAACTGTTCGGGCCGGGCGTTTTTGTCTGATCTACATTTTCTAGCTTTTCCAGGTATCTGATATACAATTCGTCGAAAATCTGTCAAAGCAAAAGCATTCCTCTATCTACAAAAGGATTTTGGAAAAGGATGATTCATCCAATATCGATGGGATTAAGGTCACAGACAGCGTCAAATATTCATCATTTACTCGGCATTTGAAAGGAATTCGGAAAGTAGAAAACGTGAGTAAACTTAGTTATTGGCGAATCGACGGAACGAAATAAGACTCGTCGATTGGAAGTTTCCTCTTCTCTGCTAAATCGAAATGAAAGAGATCCACTTTTGCAAAGAATCGTTACGAGTGATGAAAAGTGGATCCTCTATGGTGTTTATCGGTCTGCGCAATGAAACACTGCTTAAGTCAAATCTTCACCTCAAGAAGGTGAAGGTTATGGTGATGGTTTGACCTACAGCTTATGTAGGTCAAATCTGACTTCAGCATCATAAATTTTGACGTTTTTAATGCTACCCGTGCTCAGAACGTTTTGCCATATGAGTGCTATCAGCGAAAAAATGCAGCAGTCGACTTTATGGAGCTTTCAAGACGAGCCTGTTTCTTCGAAAAAACTGGACATGTCGCCACCGTGCCATTAGAACAACATAGAGTGTTCAATTCGGAGTGGTATGTACACCACCATTTGTTTGCCTCCGAACACGGATCATGCTCTACCACGACAATGCGATCTCTCACAGACCGACGCAAACAAGTGGCTTTTTAAGCACTCAAAACATCGAATTGATGGGTCGACAAATCCAAAAAATATATATCAGGTGCTTCTAAAAGTCCCGATACTACCCATCCTTCTAGAGTGATACAATCCTTCCAGCTGCGCCGCTCTAGCATTTCTACGCCTTTCTTATAGAGGGTCATGCAGCAAGAGGTGTCGTTTTAAATTTTGCGCCATTGTCGAACTGTCAACATTCAATTATCAGTGCGATGACAAGGAGATTATTAAATATGGATCGATACACCCTTGCACAACGTGTTGATATAGTGAAAATTCACTACAAAAATGGTGAAAATATCGCGGAAACGTTTCGTAATGTTCGTACTGCTTTTGGTTATCACCAAGTGCCTTCTCGCGCAACTATAGTGAATTTATTTGATAAATTTAAAAGTCTCGGACACTTTGGTGATGTGAAGACTCCAACTCGTGTTCATCCGGAAAGATCAACTGAAAATATCGCCGCCCTACCTAAAGTGTGACTGAAAACCCAGGTGTGTCCATTTCCAGACAATCACAGGATTTGACCTATACGCAACCACTTTGCACCACATTTTGCATAAAGATCCATGTTCAGTTGACACAAGAATTGAAGCTAGCAGACCACGCACAATGTCGTATTTTCGCTGATTTGGTGCTGGAAATGAATGAATAAGGTCATGATGTTCTGCACAAAATTATTCTTTGTGATGGGGCTCATTTCCATTTGTCTGCGTACGTAAACAAACAAAATTGTCGCATCTGGGATTCCGACAGCCCAACAAAAATAATGGAACAACCGGTCTATCCACAACAAGTGCGGTATCATTGGGCCATATGTTTTCGAAAATGATGCTCGTGCTGCTGTTTTAGTGAATGGATGCGCAATTGAACGATGTTGTCTGACCTTTTTTTGCCTGAAATTTATGATATGGACGTGGACGACGTTTATTTTCAGCAGGACGTCGTCATATACCACAGAGCAGGTGAAACAATGGCTCCTTGCGTGACAGATTTCCTGGACGTGTGATTTCTTGAAATGGAGACTTCAATTAACCGCCGAGATTGTACGATTTAACACCATTAGACTTCATCCTTTAGAGATATATTAAAGATAAAGTCTACGCCAATGCTCCACTAACGATTTATGCACTAAAATATAAGAGCTATTATGTGAAAACGTGGTGAAAAATTTCATCAACAAAGTGACTATTTGTAGGCAGATCCGGGTTTGACATTTGGCAGGTGATATACGAGTATATTCCATTATTAACCGCAAACTTTTTACTTTAGACTAAAATAAAAATATCACCACTTTTCATAAAAACGTTGCCTTTTTCTATTGATTTAAAATAACATCTCTTGTTGGATAGTCCTATAGAACGATTTATACAACCCTTTAAAAACGCTTCAGTTTCGGTGATTACCTGGTTGTTTGAGCCATATCTCCTTCCTCCTTGAGGTTTACGAACAGGTAATAGCATCTATGTATCATCCTTTGTCACATGAAGTATGAAAAAATTATTTTTATTTCGCTTAAACAGCTCCAAACAGCGCTCTGAGTCATCAACACTTTGTTGTTTTTGATCCAAACGCCGTATCTACTTCGAATAGATGTTTCGCATACACAAATGCTCGTGCAAAATGTGATGTACACGGTCTGTTGATACTCGTATCCTTACGATGTCAGCTATCTCACGCACTTTCACTTTACGCTTGTTCAAAACGATTTTGTGGACTTTTTGATGTTTTCCGGTGTGACAACCTCATTTGGGCGCCCAGCATTATTTGTGTCTGTACGACCGCGTTTGAATTCGGCGACAAATCATTGCTTTCGATGGACCAGATTCCTTCTTATAACACTTTTCAAGACATTTTTGAGTTTTAACGGTAGTTTTTCCTATTTAATTGAAATTTATAAAAAGACTTGACAAGTTGGCTGACATCTGTGTCATTCTTCGATAGAAAACGTAATGGCCGATGAATTTAACAAAAGGTTCTCTTAACGCTGATGGTGAAAGAAGTGTTGTGTTGGTGTGTTGCATTGAAACTTTCCTTGCGCTGAAGGTGGTGGAAGTGTCGACTAAGTTTTGAGCGGTCTGTCCGTCGTTGTTGATGAGTTTTCTTCTGGAACAATAGATCACTTTGGTGCTGATAAATCATCGTGTCGAGTTGAGTCAGTCTTAACAATAAAAGCTGGCTTCACGTGGTCCATAGAGATGGCTTTTTCGGTGCTATTGATGCGGATGATGAATACTCGGTCACTGATACGCTTGATAACTTCGTGTGGACCAGATTAAGATGATCCAGTGGTGGTTTGATATCATCCAATCTGAGGATTACATGCGGGTATACAAGTCCTTCAGGATGAAGATGCGTGACTTGGTGTGATGAGCTGTCGGCGTAGGTCGTACCTTCCTGATGTGCTCACGGCACTTCTCGAGGAAGATGTTGGGATTAGCTTTTTGTTCAGTTTCAGAAAGCGGTAGTGCTGGCGAAGCGTCCTCCTTGATGCATGTTCGGAGGCCAAAAAGGGCATGGTGTTGGAACGTGAGACATAAGTGCGGCTTTGACTTCGACTGTACTATGCCATCTCTCTATGAGGCCTTAGGATTGAGGTCTGTAAGTTGTTGTGTGGATTTCGTTGGCTCCAATCATGTTTGCAAGTGCTGTGAAGAGTCTCGACGTGAACTGACTTCCCTGATCTGTCGTGATTGTTAAAGAAGTGTCGAAATGTGAAGTCCAGTTCATGTAAAACGCCGTGGCGTCTGTGGTAGCTTCGTTATCAGCGAGTGGTGCTGTAGCAGGCCGTCGTATGAACCTGTCACCAGACTATTGAGGTTTTTAAGCTCGATGATGTCAAGATAAATATGACTGAAGCAGTTATCAGTTACGACGACATGCATTGCTTTTTTGCGATTGTGGCATTCTCGTGTCAAGTGGAGAGACGCGTCTGTTTCCAGGCCAGGTGAACTTTTGTTTGATTGACGAGCTGTAACTCGGCCACTATGATGAGCTAGACCATGCACGACGTCGAAAGCACGTTTCCGGAGAGTTTGAGGAAGGTATGGGCGATTCCAGCCGCTAAAGATGTCACAGTAGAGAGTATGTTCATCGATGACGAGCTGCTCAAGTGTGAGTGAAGCTGTTGAGCTGCACAAATTGTTTCTGAATCCCAAGTTTTGGCCTTGGTGATGGTGTTGATGTGAGATAGAGCGTCGGCGACATTGTTGTCTTAGACTTTCTCTATGTTGATGAAGGCTATCTCAGTGCTGAATTGTGAGATGAAGCTTCGCTGGTAAATCTGTCTAGTTGAGTTCGGTGATCTGTATTGATGACGAACGATCGACCTTTGAGGATGTGCGGGATGAACTTGATACTTGCGAAGATAGCGAGAAGTTTTCCATTCTAAATACTGTAGCACGTTTCTGATGGGCTGAGCTTCCGTGCAAAGAATCCAAGTCGCTTTGATATGTTGTCTTTCAACAGTTCGAGTGCGGCCCTGATGGTAAGGTTCGAAGCAGGAACGAAGCTCTAACGGCCGAAGAAACGCTGTTTTTGCCAGAAGAGCTAGATACTTCCGATGGTACCGGATAGTTCTCTGTTGTAAGTACTGTAGCTCGTTTCTGCTCGTCTGAGCTTCTGTGAAAAAAATTCAAGTGGCTTTAAGATGCCGTCTTCCAGCAGTTCGATTGCAGCCCCGATAGTAAGGTCCATAGCAGGAAAGAAGCTCTAACGGCCAAGGAAATGCTCTTCTTGCGCTTTTCAGGGGCAGCTGCCGATTCCGGTGTCCATTCAATTTTGCGCTTGTCGCGCTCCTTTGCATTCTTGAAATAGATATTGAATGGGGCTTGAATGTAAGCAGCATATGGAATAGAACGCCGGTAATAGTCTACCATCCCCAAGCCTGTCATGTATTCTCTACACCGATATTGTTGACATACACCGAAGAAAATCAGCACCTCATTTTCATCGCATACATATGTGTGAATCACAATTCATGAAACTCGCTCGGTCAACTCGTCCGAAGAAGGTCGTAGAGAATACCGGCTCCTCAAGTGAAGCAGCAGTTGTCGACGCCGCCGTATACATAAACAATCAGCTCCAAACTGGAGCTCTTTGTTGGAGAATGCAGGAATGTTGGAGACTTTCAAGAGTTGAATAGAACATCTTGTGAATCTCGCAGGATAAAAATTACAAAAGGATCTACAGTAGAATACTTGTGTGCAGTTTACAGGCCACCGGCTTTACGCATAAAAGACTTCATTGATAAGTTGGGAAGCTTACTCCTACAATGGGCAAAATAGAGATCTAGTTCTTATGGCCGACACGAATATTAATATTCAGGATTATGATCACAATGACGAGAGAAACTACTTGGAGATGCTGGCACTCAGTGGATTACTTAACGTATCAAAGGAAATACAATAGTTGATATCAGAAGAGCAGCATCAACGTCGATCGACCATATAGCAGTCAATTTAACTGACAGCCAAGTGATTTCATCGGTTTCGAAAGCGACATTTCTGATCACCACCCAGTCGTTTATGGAACATTTGACCCATTTAATAGTGAGTTCCCGTACTGGGTAATCATCAATCTCATTACGGACCTCATTCATCGGAAAGTTGTGGACGACAGCGCGGACATGGGATCGCTTCAAAGACTCAATATCGCGGTGATGACTGGAGCTGATCATTCCCTCTAAAACGGACCACAACTTGTAATCCAAAGGGTTGAGGTCCGATTGGCCAGCTGAGCCAATCATCCGGTGATATAAAGTCGGGTACATTTTCTTAGCCACTCTTGAGTAGTTTTCGCCTTGTAGGCTGGAGCAAAATCTTGTTGGAATATCCAGTGCTTGTTTGCTAATATTGTTCGCCATATTGTTCATCGTAGCCCACTCTCCATGAACTTATAGACTTGGAGAGTCTATTGATAGATGATAATAATATATAATAACTCAAAAAGGCGTACATGCCGACTAAATCCTTGGATCACCCCCCACATTCGCAGATGTAAGCAGAGTGATGAACTCTACAGAAGGTGGAAAAATAACAGACTAAATAAAAGTTACGAAATAGAGTACAAGAAGACATATTCTGGCAAAAGCCGGGCTTTAATAAAGAAAAATCTAATCAGGCTGGAGATGATCCCCGTAAAACCTAGAGCCCAGTCAATCAATTAATGGGCAGAGATAAACAAAACTTGGACGAAGTACTTGTGAAGAACTTCCACAACAACACACAACAATAAAACTCGGTCTAACTCCATCATTATAGACGAAACGTGCATTGACTAGGCTTGCAATATACTCAAATTACCGGATCAAAATGAATCACCAGGGATTGAGCGAGGGACATTAAAATGTAGGCGGGTGTGTTTGTACCAATCGTCACAAGGATCATCAGCCTAAGCCTAAACGAAGGTAATGTACCAACTATAGTACACAAAAAATCGAAAGTAAGACCAATTTATGAAGGCTGTACTAGAAACACTGTCCAAAATCATAGGCCGATCTCAATTTTAACAGCGATTGACAAATGTTTAAAAGAATTGGTACCACAACCACGCAATAATCCACGATAAACAATACGGGTCCCAGCAAAGAAAGAATACGGGCTGCTCCTTAGTGAACTTGCAAATACTATCAATGTAAGCCTTAACAAAAATCTTCATGTCTTTGTGTGTAGTAAAGCGTTCGATACCTTAAATTATGCAAAGCTGATCAATAAGCATTAAGCCAGCTTGGAATCAGAAGTACATTAGCTACCTGGCTTCAGAACCATTTAAGTGGAAGAACTTACAAAGTTAAAACTAAGATGCCTTCAGTGAAGAAACTACCAACCCATTTGGAGTCCCTCAAGGATCAAAGCTAGGACCCCTGCTATTTATAATCTATACGAACGAGTTGGTGCATGTATTTACAAATAGTATTCCGTTTGCGTTCGCGGACGATACAACGATAGTCGTCAGGCATAGATGTCCTGCCACTGGTATGTATAAAAATAATGCAAGCAGACTTCGATAAAGCTGTAAACCGGTGTCATGATAATAGCCTGATCTTAAATAAGGCGAAGACTACACCATCTAAGGGTAACCCTAAAGAGACACACCTGCCAAAGAGCCCTCCCAGGACAGGAAAGCGAAGTAGTCGAGACCTATAAGTATCTGGGAGTAATTATCGACAGCCATCTGTTATGGGATGGGCACATAGCAAAACTCTGCTCCAACCTCAGACAAGCTCTTTACGCTGTGGTGTGCTTAGGATACTACTCAACGTTTGAAATACAAAAGCAAGTGTTACGGCCTTCGTTGAGTCCAAACTGGGATACGGCAACTAGCATGTGGCAACGCTTCAACCATACGCTTCAAAACTCCGGTGTGAAAAAAGATACAAAATCGACATCCCAACAATGCCAGAAGACGCAGAATTTTCCAGGTGCCAAGTGTCCAAAAGATATTTCGGATGACACCCGTTCTAAAGACCCGATAGTAACATACGTAAAAATAATGTCATCAATGTAGCATGCCTCATTCCTCGTTTTTCAGAATTTTAGCCATGTGCAGCTGAAAAGTTTAAAAATCTGCGCTGTACTACGAAGTGCACACTTGTAGTATCATGACGGCCGTCTTTGTAATGTCTTCGTGAGCTACCGGCATTTGGTGGTAAATTCGCACCAAATTGATGGTCAAAAAGAAGGTGCATCCGTGGCAATGTTAGAGTATCGAATTGGATAGCTATCAGGAACGGTTTGTTTGTTAAGACGTTTGCAGTTACCAGTTGAGCTCCAATCTCCCAGTTTCTTAGGCACCATATGCAGCAACCGACCGACCGGTGAGGACGATATGGTGTGAAATAGGGTTGTCTGTTTTCGTATGGAGAGCAGGTGCCGGTCTAATGATGTTAACATATTTGCAAAGGGGTTCACTGTAAGCAGGTGCTAACGTCGATGAGGAGTTGTTCTATAGGCCAATGGTAGACGTAGATGGCAACCTCATAAAGGTGGCATTGAGCTGTGATTTTTGTAAGTCGGTCCCTAATTCAATGCCAAGTCAATGATGGCTATCTTCACATTAGCGACGACAAAGGTTTACCTGCGGGGACGGCGAATCCCAATGCTCAGAACAAGTGATAACTGTCCGTGGGTGTTGACTACTGAATTATAGAGTCTAAGATCCGTTGGATTAGCGCTCCTATTTATTCGAGTGCGTGGGATGATGGGGATGCCGGATCCTGAGTCGGCCAGGAACTGATGATGGTCGGCGGTGTTCGGTGTTGATGGCGGAGCTAGTGTTCCGGCGATAATTGGGGTGGCCGTGGTGTAGTGGTACTAGCAATCGCTTCTCACTCGGAGGGTCCAGGTTCTAGTCCTGCCCATGGCAAGTCAGTTTTTCATTTGTGTAATTGGAACTCAGACAGAAAAATTCTGCGTGTGAAGGCATAACACTGACACGTAGATTTGGCTGTTGTAGAGTTTCAAGCGCAGAAAAAAAATACTGTGAATTATACCTCGAATCACTCTGAGTGAAGAAAAAACTCTCCGTCCTATTCGGACTCCCACCCCCTGGAGAGCGAATCTCGAAACCAAACACACCTGAGTTTCAAACCACTACAAAACAATTTTCCTTTCTCTTCCTTCTACCTTTCCGCCCGCGCCCTGGCAACAGTAAAAGGGTATCTAAGCCCTTAGGCGCGCGTAAATGAATGCATGTATGTTTGCAATTGCGAGCGTTGGAACCCAATTTGGTGTAAAATTGGTTGCACATAGCGGTTGATGCTGGTTATGCCACGCGTATGCCAGGTTGTGTCCATTAACGTGACCTGCTGTTGGGAATCTTACTGAGGACTTCTCGATTGAGAATGACCGACTGTGTCAGTTTCAACGAGCACATGGTTCACCTAAGCGAAGTACACGCGGTCATGACTATTGGGACAGGTCCATTCTCCATGAGCTCTGTACGTTTGGTGGGAGCAAAGCGAGCCATCTGACACGTTGGACATCTTCCGAGGCCCAGTCGCCGGCAAGGCTACTCATCTGCCTGAAAAGTTGAGATGGCTTCTTGTCACCTAACACTCGTTTCGTCAGAGCCTTATGTTATTTACAATCTGCTCAATCGGATAGATGATTTAATAGATGAGCCTTCCTTGCCATAAGCTAATCCCGATAACAAAAGCCCCCAAAAGTAATGCGAAGAATACTGAAGAAACCAACACCTGCCATCAAAGAATGATCTCTGTTCCATCACAAACTATCGCACCTCCATTTCAAAGCCTTTTGTCCCGTCGTAATTATTAAAAAAAAAGAATTCGTAATAAAGGAAAAGTCCCATGAACTTGCACGAGTACTCGTATACTACTATCGCTGTAACATTGGGCCATCACCGTCATTATTCAACGAAAAAGTCCTTTCGCATCCTATACCGTCCAGCGGGCTCATCCCTCTTCTGCTCAGAAATTCCATTCAATTTCACTTGATTACATTGCAATCAATGGATATTGTGCTCATATACCCCCCGGTGACCTGAATTCTTTATCAGCCCCTGTATGCATCCTGAAAACTGGGATTTCTTTCATTTTTTTTTTAAATTCCTTTTGTCAATCTTTTTTTGGGTTTCCCATACCACTTTCCCCTTTTCACATCGACAAAAGACAAGGCGGGTCATTAAAACAATCCCACGCGTTGCTGCTGCCCAAAAAAAAAACGAAAATAAAGGGAACACTGAATCCGTTGGATTCATCACAACAAAAGCATCCTTCGGGTTCAATTCAACCGAAAGTTTTCGTTTTAATTGATTTTTACGGGAATTCGAACAGACAAAAAGCAAAACAAGACGGAACCCGTGAGTTTTCCCACCAAACACACATACCCGTACGGGCGCGTGGATATATGTATTTGTATCCCCTTTCCCATCCAAAGATCACCTCAAAAATTTGGTTAACTTAATGGAATCCAACGGAAGTATGGGTTGAAAACAAAAAGAACTGAATTCCCGAGCAACTGTCGCCGGCAAATCAGGGTTTAATTCATTTTTAATCATCAGGGTCCAAACAAGGCCGGACATGGGCGGATTCGACGGATCGATTTGAAAATCGATTTCTGATTGTTATGCAAACGACCGAGAATTTGCGCAACGGATTATGGACACTGGGACACCGCTCCGAAGAATGTCATTAAAAAATATAATTTCGGCCTCGCTGAACGCGCATAATTTGCTTATCGGTAAATTCGCTTATTAAATGGGGTTTTCGTCGATTTCCCCCCGGTTCTGCCCTAACTTCAGCGGATGATTGTTCCATTGTGGGAGCTGGAATTGAAATTGAAAAATCCCACGCACGGATGATATGCCTTAAATGCAGTGGGCGGGTATAGCCATTCAAGTTGTATGCGAGCCAAGTGCAATTGTCAACGAGTGGCGTGGTGCTTGTGACGCTGGGATTAAGCCATAACCATATCGACGTTGTTCTTGTTGTCGCCTTACGGAAATTGCTCGTTTCTGAAATTTTCCAGTTTTCTACCAGCAATCGTGGACAGGGATGGGGATAGCTACCCAAATGGGTATCACATATGGACAACGTGCTTGGAATTTTGTGTGTCTGTTGTTTTTTTTTGTTTGCTTGATCCCTTCAGATTGCTCAATTACTTGTTAGAGTGCACACACTTTGCAGGAAAGTACAATTGACCCAAAGGGATTCTTGCGAAGTTGGGTTCTGTTCTATATTTGGATGAAATGGAAATCGTGGCAGTACTCGTAGACGGTGGCTTCAACTTGAAAAAGCCATTCCATTGGAGAGGTTGAGTCGGTAGGCAACTTTTTTTTTTAGTCACGCTCGTTCGAATTTTTAGGAAAGCTGGCAGTATACCGACTTTTCGAGGCGAGTTTTTGAAGTTTTGCTTCGTTGCTTCTTGGTTACGGTGGAGTAGGGTGAAGTGAATGAGGGAATTTCCAGAGTTAGTAGTGATAGTACGCTTATAACTGGAGCATGTACTTAATGGGAATTGGTAATACTATTGGGGACCTTGTCCTGCGATGAGCTACCAATAAAAAAAATCAAATAACCAAAAATCGTTAAAACTTCACTGTATATGCCTGCATGTTGGAGGTACGATTTTTAGAACAAGAAGGGCCTGAACCAAATTGTATGATATGACAGATGCCATTCCTCATTCTTTACATCAGCTTCCGGTGTTCGATGTCTTTTTGCCGGAGGTGGCGATGTTTACTGCCTCTTTTGCCCGTAAAGCTCCCAAATCATTCTGGTCCTTCTATGCAGCATTATTTCGTAGGGAAATTGTTTTTTTTTCATCAAACCAGGATTCTGACGGTTTCTTGGCATGGATACCACTGATCTTTAGCAGTGGGGGTTTGATGCGATTGCAGCCATTCAACGCTAAATCTCCTCAGAGTATTTCTTTGCGTTTTTAGCGTCTGAGAAATCCGTTCTTTGACTTCAACTAGGCAGTGGTCCGAGTCTATATTGACTGTTTGGATCGTTTGGACACCTTTAATACTGGAGGAGTTGATTTCAAGATGATAAATTTGGTGATATAGCGATAATCTGTCCCGAAGAAAGGTCACCTGGCTCCATAGAAACATTCCTTGGTAACTCCGTATATTTTTTCTTTGAGGACGTAAGAGCCTATCAGGCTAAATTTATCGAATTTACCCTTGTTCGTTCATATTCCGAAAGTACAAGTCTTCTCGCATTAGCCTGCCGCTTACAAGAAATCCGCACACAAACAGGTGCTACTTTAGGTCTTCATGTGCATATCCGAACGTTGTTTCGATTTTTAAGGTCGTCAACAATAGGGCCATACCTAATAAGCCACCTGGGATATGCTCTCATATACCCTGTTGTTAACCCGACATTTGGCATGTAAAAGACTAACACAGCCTTTTCTAATCGAGTCTCCTAAATCTTCTCAAGATGGCTTATGGTGCTGGTGTTAGGTGTAAACAAGTAAACCAGCTGAATAAAGCCGATAAGCATATGCATCGAAACAAAAGACGTATAAGGTGGCAGTGCAGTAAAAAACACTAGAATTGGTCTCAAACTCTACGAGCAAGGCAGACAGGAGGTTTCGCGGCTTCTAAAAAAAGAAGAGGTACAAGCCTCGAACAGAGGCATGCAGGGATAAATGTACGCAGTAGTCACGACGAGTCTTGGAAATTTAGTTAGTGACACTCAAATTTAAACCTAGACAAGCAGACTGCCTAATTATTCAAAGCAGTGGGAGGTGATCTTATAAAGACGCCTCTGGATATACTCTAACGCAGCATCACTAATGAAGAGAGAAACTAAATTTCTGAACCAATACGAACGTCCAGTGATGAAGGTAAAAAATAGGATGACCTGGGCTATCGACGCATTTGTTTTTATCACAAATTCTCTTGATTGGCACATCCAATGGTAATAGAACTTCACTCTCATCAGGCCCAACACTATTCTTGGTCTGCTGACCTTAGACCCTATATGCAAGAATCTGCAACCGATTGCATGACTTATAGATGTTCACTTCGGTAGATCACAGAACTGTTTTCCAATCTCCCAAATCATCCTGCTATTAAGGCCATTGCTGGTGCTGAAATAAAACTAAAGCAAGTGAAACGCTGACCCTTACTCACGCAAATTAAAATGGTCTACGCCGTCACAGGGCTCACAACCTTATACGGAAGAAATTTAGAAGATGTGACGAACCAACTAATCACTGAGTTTGTCAAACGTGGTAGACTTAGGCAAGAAGTCTTGAGCTGCCGACGACTAAATTCGCCAACATAAGCCTAATATGCGCCCATGCCCTTTGAAAGATAAGGACAGTGCCACCAAAGAATGTATCTATGAGCTCCCCGACAAGAAATGTCAGCAATGTCCGAAGTATAGGAAAGGAGTACATTTGGTAGGACTGTAGGTAAGCATAGCCCACACGGCAGCATGTCTGGCAACGAACTCAAGCTTTGCGGGCGGACGAAATATCACATCACAATATACACAGGAGGAGATTGTGGTCTCCAGATCGTCAAATTAATCATTAATCAGTATTCTGGATGTTCGAACGTGCCGGGCAGCCAAAATTAACTCGGATTACCGCTTTGTTGCAGCCTCCTATGCTTCAACACCAACGTTGCCAACGTGTCATCAGAGACTTCGCAACTGATGTGCTGGGTTTCACTTGACCACCACCAAGAAATCTGTGGTTTGATGAAGAATGCCGACAAGCATATGCAAGACGGGAAAAACCAGCACAAGAAGCGCGCTATCGAAGTTATTGAGAGGTTGTACTCCCGGAATAACGTATCGAAGTGTTACCAAGAGGTAAAAAGAACGTGTCAAGGCCTACAGTTATAAAGAACGAAACCTTATATGTATAGAGTCACAGTCGGTGCTGAGAATATGGAACAACTTTTTCGAACAACTTTATACAGTCTGAATGGAGGAGAAGGCCAACATCCAGCCACCAGGCTGAATAGACTTCCCAACTTAGACGACGATAGCCACAACTTCCTTCCAGCTCACCAAAATGAAGTAAGAATAGCAATATCTAAGCCGGAATCCAACAAAATAACTGGGCCTGACGGTTTACCAGCCAAAGTTGTGAGAAATGACTTTGAGGAGAGCTCACACCAACTCATTTCCCAGATCTGGTCAGAGGAGTGAAGACCCGCTCAACTGCGCCAACTATAGAGGAATAAGTTTCCTCAACTTCGGATGCAAGTTCTTATCTGCCATATTGTGTGAACATCTGAAACCTTTCGCCAACAACCTGATTAGTCATTATCAGTACGATTTCAGATGAGGAAAGTCCACAATCGCCAAATCTTCAGAATCCTGCAGATCCTAGGAAAAATTGTAGAAGTCCAAATCGATACCCACCATCGATTTTAAGACCGCATATGATTGCATTTATAGAGACGAGCTATAGAGAGTCATGTCTAGTTTTGGTATCCCTGCCAAGCTCGTCGATTTAACCAAGATCTTTGATGTCAAACAAGGTTTTAGACGAGGTGACGCGCCTTGCGTATTTCTATCCAGCGAACACTGGATGCACAATCTTTTTAAAGTCTGTGCAACTACTAGCGTACGGCGATTATATCGATGTAAATTACAGAACTCGAGCTGTCACTGGTGCTCGGGGCCCCCACCCAATTATCAAGGCTTCGCCCTTTAATGACGTTGTCTAATAATGAACGGGGGCAGATCAAAGTACTGGTCTTATCGTAAACATCTTCAGATGACGCTACCGAAGGTTGCTACGATTTGATCAGTCACAAGCTGCCGGTCATAGGTCTTGTTGGCGGCTGGACCACCGGTAGTCCCTACCAGGACTTAAATCACGGTACCATGGGAGTCAGGAGCCCCCCGGATCTCGGTCCGGGCCTGACTTGTTAGAGGTAGGCCCCCTTGTGGGAGCGTCATGGTGGCTGTGGTTTAAACCCAAAATCGCGGGAAGGGTCTTCCTTTGGTTTTCCTTTGGTTTTCCTTTGGTTTTCCTTGGTTTTCCTTTGGTTGACTCAATGTGGAGTTGCAATAAGTGCTGGGTGCTGCGACCCTAAGAGCAGTAAGAGGTTTTAGGTCGGCCTCGACTCATACCAAGGGCAACACAGTTCCAAATTGGTATCTAAAACAGTGAAAATCATTGGTGAGCGATGGCAAGGCGTATCCTTGCTCCCATGGATGTATGGGCATCCCGTAAGTTTAAGCCCACACAGCAGGTACTTACGTTAAAAACATGATACATCTGTCACTGGTGCTCGAGGCTTCGCCCAGTAATGACGTTCTCTAATAAAAACCGGTGGCAGAGCAAAGTACTGGTCTTATCGTTTATATCTTCAGATGACACCAGCAAAGATCGCTACGATTTGACCAGATACAAGTTGGGTCTGACTTGTTGAGGTAGATAAACCGTTGACACAGTTGTCACCGGTGCGTTCGCTGATATTCAAATGGAAGCTATCAAAATGGGTTTAGCGGTAAATAAGGGCAAAACCAAGTATATGCTGTCAACAAGAAGATTGACGAATGAGAAAATGTTACAGTCGATAGCTATAATTTCGAGGTAGTAAGGGACTGTGTACCCTAGGCTCGGCTGTAAATTCTGCCAACAAAACTTCAACAGAAATGAAACGAAAAATCACTCTGTCCTGTCCTATTCCGAAAAACTAAGGAGATTCTGCATAAGACCTTGATCATACTAGTCCTACTTTGCGGCGCTGAAGCAAGGACTCTATCGAAAGCAGATGAAGATATCCTCAGGCGTTTCGAGAGGAAAATTCTTCGTAAAATATTCGGTTGACGGGCTTTGGAGGAGAAGATTCAGTGACGAACTATGCGAGTTATACAGCGATATCGACTTAGTCACAAACCTGTGCATCAGTTGTCTAAGATGGAAGCGACATGCAAAGCAAATGGACACGAGTGCTCCGGCCCGCACAGTCTTCGAATCTAATCCGGATGGTCAGGCAGTAGAGGGAAAGCCACCTTAGGTGGCTCGCAGAAGTACAAATAGACCTTAACCGGCTTAGAGGCAGCAACTGAAAGCTAAAAACTGGGGAATTAGAGAGGCTTGTTACTTCCTGCCCGGGTTCATCCCGAACTTTAGCGGCACCTAAGCGCTATCCCAAAAAATTGTAAGCTCCGTGCGCTCAGTTTTATGTCAAACTTTGGCCAATTCCACACCATGTAGGGGTGGTAGGCAGCGAGCATGCAGAGTTCTCAATAGATTTGGCTTTGTCTCATAACTTGCGGATTAAAGTATCAGCCTTCCATTCCACATTCTCATTCTGAAAGTGGAGCAGAAGATTTAAAAAAAAAAGGCTTGACCAAGGCACCATGTCGACAGAAATCCAACTTGCAATCTTGTAAGGCAAAACTACCTATAATATCCTGAGAGCGCATATAATGAAAATTCATCTTTGTCACCACGGATTCTACAGGAGTAATGAGGACGAAGACCTATGGGAAGGTGCCGTACATTTTTTTTGGTCATTACTATCTGGTATTTAGTGTACTGACGACAGGATGGGTGTGACCCATTTAGAAGCCAACATCAGTCAAAGTGAGGTGGCAAGTGGAAACCAGATTCATGACCCCATCCTCTTAACTTGGGCATCACACTAAGTGTTGACGCGTAGCGAACACTACAAAATGTCCAACGAAAGTGTGCCTCAACTTAAGTTTGTAAGATTCTCAAAAACCAAGCAGCTTTGGGCTACAAAATATATATCTTCTACATCGTGTAAATCTTGCGTTAACAACTTGATAAACTGGTCGGGCCTAGCTACAATAGTTCACCAAAGACCAGCTATTTGAATCAGCTGGAAGTGATATCTCCTGCCTCAAGGTATGGCTTATTTAGAAGACGTATACTTGTTCTACTTAAAGGGGTTGTTAAAAAGTTTTTGGGTTACCTGTTACCTTCAGTTTCCGCTCAGTAATGGAGTGCCTTTGTCTTTAGCCAGCTTTTTATGTAACTTTTTATGGAATGGTCGTGGGATTATGAATGTTGAGACCTAAACTTTCCTGACCAATTTGTCTGCTCTTTCATTACCATCATAACCATTGTGACATGGTACCCAGATTATATGGAATTTATTGGTTCAGACTAGTGTTTTGAGGAGTATTGTGCAGTCCCAGACAATTTTTGAGGTTGTACCACTTTGCTGTCAGAGAGAATATAAATATTCTTGTTGGTGGAAGATCTGTTTAAGTTATCCTTAATGCAGAGCTCTATTGCGTGTATCTCAACTTGAAGTACAGAGTTGCTATTGTCCATACATGCGAATACTAAGGCATTGACAATTTGTCCGTATATTGCTGCGCCAGCACCTTCGTCTGTTTTGGATTCGTCGGTGTACCACACCGGATGCGTTAGCCAAAGCTTCTTGCTGAATGTAAAGATGAAGAGGTGAGAGGATCACCAGAACCTCTAATGCTGGGGTGGGAGATGTTCTCATTGCTCCCGTATCACACACACAGGCAAGTCTTTGAAGTTTGTTTAGTTTTATCTAGTTTTATGCTTCTCTTGGATGCATATGTCCAGCTATTTCTGCGTACATCCATTTTTAGTTAAGGCCGCCTTGACCCAATAGACTTTTGCTGGTCCATAGTGAGATTCTGGCTTCTTCTATGGTTTTTTTCAATATGTGTCTTCCAAGTGAGCTTTTGCTCCAGGGTAACTCCGAAGACTTTCACACTTCACTTGAAAAGTTGATGGTTTCACCAAAAAGTCCTTTTTTTTTATATTATGAGCGGGGTTTGAGTACCCTTAAGGTGATTGTACACAGCGCGGGCAAAGGAAATTAGGGAGGAAGAAAACAGAGGTACCGATGTACATTGTTTTTAAATGTTTGCAAATTATAACGACCAGGAAATACAGAGATCGGCAGGTCATTCCATAAGCGAGTTGTACGGCTTAGGAACGAGTCACGATATTTTAGAGTACGTCCGAAAATGGGCTTGAGGGTATACTGATGAGCATTCATAGCGAGACGGTTGTTACGGTTGAAAGTTTGAATGGGCGGAATGCTACTGGCGATTTCAGTGGAGCACTGGTGGTGGAAATAGCGATAAAACAAAGTGAGACACGAGACATTTCGTCGGTGTTCGTCTGAGTGATATTAGTATCACCTATGAGCTTTATCGCACGGTTTTGAATCCTATCTAGCAGGTGCAGAGATGTTTTAGGAGCACCTGACCAGATGTGGGAGTTGTACTCCAATTTTGGGCGGATGAATGCCTTATATATTGAGGCCAGATCGGAGGGGGTAAAATATTTCTTACATCGCTTGAGGAAACCTATACATTTCGCAGCATTTTTGGCTACATCAAATATGTGGTCATTCCAACGTAAGTTGTCATTGACACACATACCGAGAATGGAAAGTTTTTCGGTTTCGACAATGCAAGTGCCATTCATGGATAATGTCTGGGTGTTTAAATTTCGCTTTAACGACAGCAGACAGCATTGTGTTTTGGAAGCATTAAATTCCACTCTGTTGATAGTTCCCCAATTGGTTATGCTGTTGATATCGGAATTTAATGAGCTTAGCATACGCTGCCGTTCTCGTTCTACAGCCGAAGAGCAGGGCCGTGAGTCCGGGAACGAATATGAAAAGCAGAGAGTACTGTCATCAGCAAAGTAAATATATTGGATTAGAAGTAGCAGACAAGAGATCGTTAATGAAAATTAAAAAGAGTGTCGGTGACAGAACAGAGCCCTGGGGCGCACCAGCATTTATTTTGTGAATATCAGACTTGGAGCCGTCTAAGACAACTTGAATTGAACGTTCCGAAAGGTAGTTTCTAATCCATTGAAGAAGAGAGTCGTCGATCCCAAATGCACGCATTTTCGACAAAAGAGCCTGATGCCAAACTCTGTCAAATGCCTTAGAAATATCAAGTGCAAGTATCTTGCTTTCGCCAGGTTGATGTACGCTTTGGTTCCACTTTTCGGTGAGACATGCCATCAAATCACCAGTTCACCTGTTGCTACGAAAACCGTACTGCCGGTCATTGAGAAGTTTTCGTGTTTTGAGATATTTCATGAGCTGACGATTTATCAGTGTTTCCATGACCTTGGAAAGAAGGGACGTAAGTGCAGTGGGTCTGTAGGAGGAGAGGAAGATGATTCGCCTTTTTTAGGGACGGGCTGGACAATCTGCTCGGGAAGAGTCCTAAAGAGTAGGATTGATGAAAAAGCTTACGCAGTGGTTTTGCCAGCGAGGAAGAACACCTCTTCAGAAGAAGGGGAGATATACCATCTGGACCAGCGGATTTATGTATGTTGCGATCTTTAAGTACTCTTGCTACTACACGAGTGCGAAAGTAGATTCGTCCCATTGAAGATTCGACGCACTCAAGTGTAGGCGGAGACAAAGCACAATCTGGGAGTGTTGAGCTGACCGCAAAGTATGCCGCAATCAGATTGGCCTCATCCGAAGAGCTGACAGCTGCAATGTCATTGTAAATGAGCGTTGGGATGGAGGATGAGGCGGAATTTCTAATGTTTTTGACGAACGACCAAAAATTTGTACTGCCTTTGGGACATTGCAGTATTTTTTGCCTCAGTTTTTTGTCGTATAGGAATTTCACACGCTTAAGAAAGACGTTGCAGTCATTCCTTGCTCGTTGAAACTTTTTTCGGTTTTCCTCTGTCGGGTTGGTCTTGTAGGACCGAAAAAACATTTCTCTAACCCTGACGGCCTCTTTAAGCTTGAGTCGTACCATGCCTTTTCTTTTGGTTTGATACTCTTCATCCGATGAGGAATAAAGGATCTCATTCCAAAGAGAATGGTGTCTGTAATCATATCAGCAGCGGCATCTACGTCGTTATCGAGGAAGCATAACGACCAGTTAAAATTCCTAAAGAAGCTGTTAAGACCGCTCCAGTTGGCTTTCTCGTATTGCCATACGATTCTTTTAGGAATTTTTTCTCTAACTGTGTGGTCGGTGTACGAGAAATTAGCTGATATGACACAATGGTCCGACGAGCCTAGAGGGGAGAGCACATCAATGGTGTACTTATCAGGGTGAGAAGTTAAAAACAAGTCCAGGGTGTTGGCGGTATGACTATCAACGTCTGGTATTCGCGTGGGCTCATTTACAAGCTGCGTTAGGTTGTTTTCCGCAGCGAAGATCTCAACACACCGTCCTTCGGGTGTTGTCTGTCCAGTATGTCGAAGCCACCCAGAATTGTGTAGATTGATATCGCCCGTAATAACGATTTCAGTATGAGGATACAGGGATACAATTCTTTGAATGGAGTCAGACAGCGCATCAAACTCGTTAAAGGTTGAATTGCTGTCCAGTTTGGGGCTTCTATAAATAAAGCAGTAGTGTATAATTTGCTTACGGAGATGGAATTTTAACCACATGAAGTTGAGTTCCGGATTGGAACATGCATCACATTGTGGTGGAGTTTGGTAAGCTACATACATTAAGTTGAACCAGTTAAACGTCGCTGTTGATATTGAATTGCCGCTTGCCGTTTTTGTCCGGAATCCGCCACTTTTGACACTCATCATCTGCGTTCCATAAATAATCCCGGCTAAGAAATGCAATTTGAAATGATGTCCCAATGTGTTTCCGTCCCGCCAAGCACACCACAGTGGACGTCTTTCGGTATTTTATCCGGCGAAACGCAAACCTTCTTTCTTTTGACGTTTATTCATTCCCAGTTAGGAGATTCTTCAGGAACTGAGATTGGTCGTTTCGCTGCAGCAAATCGATGAAAATCCGGACACGTTCACCTTTTTTGTTGTTAGAGAGTTTGTGGGGGACCCGTCCAGCCAATTGTCACACTTTACCAAGCTCGCCGACATTGAACCAGCATTCGAGTTGTTATGCTGATCCGACGGCCGACCTCTTCCTGGATTGTCCCCAAAGTTGGTATCATCTGATTTGAAGCGGGCAAACCACTCCTGCCATGGTCTTTCGCTATTTGCTCCTTCGCGAAATAGTTTGTTGAAATCATACGACAAGTATCAGTCGCAAGTGCAAACGGCCGGATTTTTCATCGAAAATCAATTTCGTTTGAACATTCACATCATTTTACTCGTATGACCTAGTCTAGTCCATCAGTTCTTTTATTGGCCGAAGAACCGAATGAATAGGTTGGTACTGGCTGCAGCAAACATCGGCTCCAACGTCGTCTTAAATTTACCTTGACCCCATAAGCCTCATAAAATACCGATGCTAGTGACCTAAATCCAGCTTCTCAACCCACATATCTGTTACAGCACTAACTGCATTGAAAAATCGACTTACGTGATGATTTTAGCTTTTTCAAGAACTCCATTCGAGCGCAAATATTAGGGCTTACATTTCAAATTTATCTGCTTAGACTATGTGTGGTGCAACTATTCGAGGAACGCTTGAAACTACAAGCTTCCCTGGTAATCCATTTCACAGCGAAGTTTACAAATGCGCTCCACTTGCTTAATCTCCCCCAAAAGGGTTCAGCTACCTATTCCCAAAAATGCGCAAATCAAAAATTTACAACGATAGTCGGAGAACAACAGACACATACGAGTACTCATCCAGCTCCAGCATAGTCGTACCATTGATCCTTCTCTCCATAGTGCATACAATGCATCTCGAACACATACAGAGAGAGCTACTATAAACTTCCACTTAACCTCAGGGCGCCGCAGGCTGAATGTTGTTGTAACTCTGAAACACTATTATTCCTAATTTCGTACAAAAATATTTCACTCAAACATTTATAATGCAAACGCGGATGGCAAACCCCTTAAACCGGGGATGCACACAAGCCCTGCGCTATCATATTAATCAGGTTGCTCCGGATTAAAGGGTGGTGGGCGTTCGAGGATACACAAAAGCGAAAAGTGGATAGTGGCACAATTTCAGGTGGGTTTAACCGACTTTCACGCACGTTTAGTTGTTAATGGGCTAAACGAACGGCAACCACCGGCTGAATGGATGTAGGGGGTGGAATTTGAATTTGAATATGCCCGCATTGATGGAGTACTCCTCTCGTTCTCTGACAGATGAGACTCTAAATTGAAAGATGTAGAGGTTCTAGCATAAAAGTGAATGTCTACCGCAGCGCATACAAAAGCATGTAGACGTTGCACATTTACAACTGTAAGACGTTGAGCTATAAGCTCTTATACGCTCCTACACCCTCTTGCCGATACCCGTATTCAACCAGGATGATGTAGTGGAATGAAATGGAGTACGTGTACCGCGAAAAGGGGGGTACTAAAATGGCATAAGTAATCTCCTTAGACGTTTTGTAGTAATCCTTATCGAAGCATCTACTTGTAAGTACAAAATGTATGCCACACCGCGAAGACGCATAAGTTGTTGTCTTCCTCCCGTTTTCCCGTCTGTTCAACTTCTTTTCTGTTCGGTTTGACAGCGGAATAAGGCAACCAAAATGCACTTGTAACGTAGCAGAGGTAGTCCCCAACGCCAACGGTCTGACTCCCAGACCGAAATGTATTTGTAGTGTGCATTTGCATACGGTCTGCTGAATAGCAAGCTGAAGAAGGATGGAACGCTCATAGAGCTCGTACTTGTTTTGGGATTTACCAAGGATATGCTCTTCTGGTGACAAATAGGAGGAAGATGTTAGCATGCTGGGTGTGCTTGTGCGAGTATTGTTTGGAAATTTCCTTCATTTGCTTCGCTTCGATCGATTTATTGTGTTTCGCATCCGAAACATGAATAATAGCACACGCTGCGTGTGCATTCATTTGTTAAAGGATTAAAGAGATCTTTCCCTGGAATGGAGCTCGTAAGCTTACCATTCTATTTCAGTTTGGTTGGCTTGAAGGGGTAAGGAGAATGAGGCCAGCCACGAGTATGTGGTGCAGAGTTATTGGAAAATATTTCTCATGTGTCCCATGTCTCTGGAGGTATTTTTCAATAATAAAAATATTTTCGGCCACCGCAGAAAGGAATGTAAATTGTGTTTACCGGTCTTACTTGTGGTCAAGGTGTGAACCTGGAGTAATAAATTCCAGCACCTACGAGAAGGTAGATTTTATTTTTTCAAACAGTAGTCACGTGTGATGGTAGATATTTCTTATTTCTCTGCGCTGGTTTGCCGTGGATGTGCAGATAAGGGTCGACTTGTGGTATTCTGTGGTTACATCGTCAAGCAGGAGGTTGACATTTTGGAAGACTCATGGTTTTGGATTCTTGAATATTTCCCACCTAATATAAGGAGACTTATGATAGAGAAAATACTCTTGCTGTAGGGAACTTTATTGCAGAGAGCTGGTTTTCTCAGTTGTGAACCCCAGATTAAATGTGGCTTGCTCCGTTTATAGAACCCGCTTTCCAGTGAAGCCACTTGAGTTTCAATTTGAGCAAGGTTTCGCTTTGTTATGTGTAACTATCCTGGGCTTTGGCGAAAACTTATCTTACCCAGGTTGATCACTATTTTAAGGAAATCTGCCATGACCAACCGGTTCTTGAAAAGTCTGCTTTAGAGATTCATTTTTGAAGCAGCGAAAAGTTACGAGGAAACCTAAGTTCAGATAGCATTGAGTCAGAAGGCATGTCGTAAGACAAGGTTCATGTTCTTCATGCAACGACATTAAAACTATAGGTACGTGTGATATCTAAACTCGCCTTTCGTTCGTTCTTAAACCTCATCAGGCAGTAACCTATCTTTGGATATGCATCCTAGACCGCCACAAAGTGTAAGCACTTTCATCCAAGAAGTGTAATAGCATAGATAACTGGAGCATCTGCTATGATGAATTAGAAAAAGTCATCTTTAGCATCAAATTTTTAAAGCAATGTCTGCCCCTCACCAATCTTAAACTTATCGGTTTGGCGGCGGAAGAAATGTAGTCTTATCACCCGTTTCCGTCACCTTATCTATCAATAAGGACAGCTGCCAGTCAACTTGAACACATCTTCATTGGTGAAACGCTATTTTGTGTTTTCTGGAAACCCGAGCGCTCTGAGGAGCTAACACTGACAAGGACCCCACCTTTAAGGAGGTACAATGCGGAAGGAGCAACCAGTTATATGTTAGAATAGTGAGAGATTCATCGCGGATGTTGAAAATGTATCTCGCGATATTGTTGAAGACTGAGACTATTGTGGTCAGGCTTGCAAAAGATCTCACATCCGTAAAGTAGAGTTGGTAAAAGAACAGTTTTTGCTAAAATTAATTTAGGTTTCGTTGGTAGAAGAACACATTTGCAGCGGTCGATTCGATGGACCCAATTTTCAACGACTTGGCCACACATTTCGGCCGAAACGGCCGCTATTTCGCGTTCAATCTTGGCTCTGAGCTCTTCTAACGTCGTCGGCGTGTTGGCATAAACCAATGACTTAACGTAGCCCCACAGAAAATAGTCAAGCGGCGTTAAATCACACGAATGAAGCAGCCAATCGACTGGCCCATTTCTTGAGATAACACGCTCACCATACTTACTCTTCAATAAATCGATTGTAGCGTGTGCTGTGTGGCTTGTGGCACTATCCTGTTGAAACCACATGTCGTCCAAGTCCATATCTTCATATTCGGGCCAAAAATAATCGGTGATCATGGCGCGATAACGCTGACCATTCACAGTAACGTGACGATCGTTATCGTCGATGAAAAAATATGGCCCAATAACGCCGCCGGCATGCAAACCGCACCAAACAGTTATTTTTTGTGGATGAAGTGGTGATTCATGAAGCACATGTGGATTTTCACCCGACCAATAACACATATTTTGCTTATTGACGAACCCATTGAGCCAAAAATGAGCTCCGTCACTGAAGATGATTTTGCGATGAAGTTCATCATCTTGGCGCATCTTCTCCAGAACCCAATCGGAGAACGTACGTCGCTTCAAATGGTCCATCGGCTTCAATTCTTGAGTCAGCTTGATTTTGTATGGGTGTGAACCAAGATCCTTACGCAAAATACGCCATAATGTGGTCTGAGCGATGCCCAATTCTTGAGAAAGCCGTTGAATTGACTGATTTGGATCGTTTGCTACGGACGCCTGAACGGCAGCGATATTTTCGACACTTCGACCAACCCGTTGTCTCACTGACACGGCAACATCACACAACGAAAATGTGGAGTCAAAATTTTGCACTAAACTTGTTATTGCCTGTCTACTAGGGCGAGAATTACGACCGAAAATTGGAGTTAACGCTCTTAAAGTTGCAGTAAGCGACTCCGAATTTCGGTAGAAAATTTTTATAATTTGCAGACGTTGCTCGTTCGTGTACTTTACCATGATGAAAGTGTTGAGTTTAGTGAATAAATTGACAGTGACAATTTGATGATTAGTGAAAGAGTGCGTTCACAAATTAAGTTCAAAGTTGTCAAGTCCCTATTGGAAAACCCTTTATAAACTTTGCCGATGATAGAATTAATGTGTGTATCCGAAGAGAGATTCGAATTAAAAGTCACACCTAGGTTTTTAGCGGAGACAGCCCACTCTATGGGCACTTGATCGATATGACCAAGCTGAAGGGCTGAGAGAGCAGGAGCTCTACGGTGTATTTAAATTACTTTAGACTTGTCAGCATTAAGTCGAATGTCGTGTTTAATTGACCACTCATAAATTCTGGCAAGATCTTCGTTTAGGAGCCCTGTAGCAGAGTTTGTTTGTAGGGCAGGTTATCATAAGTTGTACATCGTCAGCGTACATATGGATTTCGCAGTGTTTAACAATGTTTGGTAGATCGTTCACGTATAAGGAGAAAAGGGTAGGTCCAAGGAATGATCCTTGTGGCACTCCACTCTCTACACTTAAGAAAATTGAACTATTCTCATAAAATGCAAACACACTGTTTTCTTCCACTTAAATAAGACTTGATAAGAGCGACGGACATAGAAGAACAAGCAAAACCGTCTTTAAGTTTACCACAAATGACCGCGTGCTGACTGTGTCAAATGTCTTTGCAAAGTCGAGCAATGATAAAAGCGTCGGATGATTCGTATCCACTGCGTTACGAATCTCTTCTACCATTAATATCAGGGCAGCGTTGCAGGTCCTTTTAGACCGAAAATCAGGTTGATGTACGAGTATATAGTAGTTAGAAGATCTTTGTTATTTAAGTAGCAACGAATTTGCCTTAGTGCTAACTTTTCAAAGGCCTTCGACACGTAAGCCAGAATAGCGATTGCTCTATATTCAACCGTATTCCTCATTCCTTTCTTGGGGACCGGGACTATTTTTACTCTTTTCCATTCAGAGGGAAAGGTAGAAGTAGTGAATATGGTATACTATTAAAGAGGTGAGTAATGTGAGGAAGTAAATAAAATTTGGGGTGAGATAGTCTAGAACAGTGGCATTGGATTGTACCGAGAGGAGTGCTTCAAAAACTTCTACTTCGCCGACTCTATTGAAGCAAAAAGCGCTTTCAGTGTCATTTGCAGTGTTCAACTGGTCACAGTTAACATCAGTGGGGACTACGATATTTTTCCTACCGATGCTTAGTTCGCGAAGATTCTTCCACATGTTCGTAGAGCTTCCCGGGTAAATAGGTTGAGCGTTATTGCTCAATGAACGATATTCATTTCGGAATTCATCGACACGAAACCTCCTCCATTTTCGATAGGCAGTGTCACGTTGGACTATTAGTTTTTTGATGTAAGAGCTAAACCATTGAGGGGACTTGGATGTGCGTACTATTGCTTTTATAGGGATGCTATTCTCTTATAGCTGTAACCCATGTTGCTGTAGGAACATAACTTGTTGTTGATTGATCAAGAGAGGGCATGTAGTAGATGCTGTCCCAACAATCTGTATAATTATAGTCACGGTAAAATCGTTCCGGGGTGCTGCTAGATAGCTCTATATTAAGTGATAAGCATATCAGGTCATGCCTAGCAAATCTGGTCATAAAAAGCAGGTTAGAAATGTCACCACCAAAGAAAACGTCAAGAAGGGAGCATGAGTCTTCCAACTAGTGGGTGGGAATGCTTGAGTTAACCGCGGTTAAATGAAGCGAATTCATATTTCCGATAAACAAGGCTGATTCAGATTTATTCAGTAGATTGCAATTCAGGTCACCACAGATAACTACGTTTGAGGAAATATATGAAATTTGCTCAAGAACATCTAGCAACGGAGTAAAGCAGAACCGTTTGTTTGGCCTATAGACAACACCAAGTCTTATCAATAGGACACCCAGGAGGTGATTCATGCATGACTTTATACATATTGGCAGAGAATCAGTTTCAACATTAAAGGTAAACCATACGAAAGGAATCTGATGTGGAGTCATATTCAGGGCTGAAAATCTCGAAGGATTCCTCTCTGTACATCGTTTGACGGTAAAATTCAGCGGTCAGCCAAAATGTACCATCAAATATAGACGACTGTCGACAGATTTTCCAGCCACCTGATCAAGAAGAGATTTCAAGAAGATTTGATGAGCAGTATTAACGGACTCAGCATTAACAACAACACATTTATGCCATAGGATGACCTATCGATCCAATTTCACGCCATAGCCAAACAACATAGCCGGCATTATCTCGACAATAACGCTCCGAATGTTTCTAAGTCTTCAACTATAGCATTCACGAGTGACTTGACAAACCCCAAAAAAAAGTAGTCTAAAGGAGTCAAATCGCATGACCTAGGTGGCCAATTTCTTGAGATGATTCACTCACGAAAAGTTTGTCCCAATAAAGTGATGGTTTGACGAGCTGTATGCCCCGTCCTTCTGAAACCATTTGTCTCTTAGACGGTTGTTATTGACACAAGGAATCGAAAAATCGTAAATCATTTGCCTGTAGCGCTCGCCATTGACGGTAATGTTGGCTCCATTTTAAGGTTTGAAAAAAAAATGGGCCAATTATGCCTCCGGTATGCAACCCGCACCAAACAGTGACTTTTTCAAGTTATAATGAGGTCTCGAGAGTCTCTTAATGATTATGCTCACTCTAGAAGCGGCAATTTTGCTTGTCAACATACCCGTTAAGCCATAAATGAGCCTCATCGCTGAAGATGATTTGACTGTGATTTGTTGATTTTCAGCCCATTCATCGAACTTACGACGCAAACGATGGTCCATTGGCTTCAGTTGCTGCACCAGTTTGATCTTATACGGGTGTAAGCCAAGATCTTTCCTCAATATCTTCTACGTTGTGGACGAACAGAAGCCGAGTTGCCGGGAACCGCGTTGAATCGATAAATTTGGGTCCCTAAGACTCACGTCTACAGAGGAGATGGCCTTTTTAGTACGCCCAGTATGAACTCGTGTTGGATGAATATTATTCATAAGAGTATGCGTATGCATAAAGCGATCCATAGAATTGCGTATAAGCTGATCTTCTGCGTGGTAAAGTACGAGTATACTCAACATAAATGTCAAAGACATGTGCCCAGTCTGACCGCTGATTGACAGATAACCCTGCCGGAAGTTCCATACTTCTAAGAAAGACAGCCATTGCATGTTCTTTTCGTTTCGGTCCTGGGTATCTTTGTGCTTTAGACCGAGGTTACATCCAGCCAACATTTGCTACTAAAGTAAGACAACAAGTAGTCTACTTAACGATGCAAAAGAGGTACGCCAAGGGGATAACCTGTTGGAAAGTACTATCTGAGGTTTCCATGCCAGACCAATTCAGGAATCCCCGGAAAATCAACTGGACACGCTTTAAAGGAGATCATAAATTCTGGCTCAGAACAAAGCAAAAGCAAGAGGAAGCTTTAGGCACCTGAACGGTGCCCTCGCCAACTGTTTTGAGCTGATATGCCCAACAGTGGAACGTGGATTGGCAGCGACTAAAAGATCGAATAAAAACAAGGAACCAGATTCAAATGGCTGAAACCTCACTGAGCCGAAAGCAGAGACTCTATGTCTCAGGTCCGAGACTCACTGCCCAGGTAACCTAATCAGACGCAGCTCCTATTAACGAAGCTACAAGTTAGCTGAATAACACAATACGCCATAGCTGGTATCTGCCATCAGTTGTGGTGACGGATAAACCCATCAACTATGCTGTTGCTTGCTTTGGTGGCTTCAAGATGCCTGGCACCGATGACATACAGAAAGGTAGAGACTTGCTGACTTTGAATTTGCACTCCAAATTATGACTACACACTAGCCAAGAACTTCAGAGCTTCGGATCTATCAGTTCGACCACCTTCACTGAGAGAATGCACTCAAAACTGCTTTGCGAGGGCATCCTCTATCTAAGATGCATCCTCGACCAACACGGAAGATCTTGCGAGAGCGCGCTTCAAAATCTGCTAGGCGCTCTCGATAAGAATGAATTCGTAGATTTTCATCGACTGGTGAACTGCGAACCCTTTTTGTGATGGCAGGATGGCATACAAATGGGCTGTACAATAGGATTTAAATCTTTTTTAGTACTCAGATACAATGTAACAAAATAAA
This sequence comes from Volucella bombylans, assembly GCA_949129095.1. Lineage (NCBI taxonomy): Eukaryota > Metazoa > Arthropoda > Insecta > Diptera > Syrphidae > Volucella > Volucella bombylans. The sequence continues at coordinate 196,832,887 of OX422141.1, read as the reverse complement.
GTAATTCTTAGAACTGAGATGGAGTTGCCTGCAAGACGGCGGAGTTTTGATTACGACTCGTCAGATGCAATGACAGCTCAACTCCTGCTGTAGAAAAAATACGAAATCGACTTACCCTGTGTGCAGGAATGGTTTCTGAGCCAGAAAACGAATGTAGTCTGGTCTTGACAGATGTGTCCAAAACCGATTTAGGATGTGGTGCTGGTATCTTTCTGGAGGACAACAACGTTGGATCTAACTGCTCGTTAAGAAAATACACAAGCAATTCTTATAGCGAAACATCTACATCTGTAGCGACAGCTAAGCTGCGCTTAAAGCCTTCCTGCACCCTCCAACGATTTCCAAGCTATTTCGAGAATATAAGACCTCACTCAACCCAGTCGGAAACCTGAATTCACAATGTCTTATTTGGGTCACGGAGAGAAGTTATAGTAGTTTGCATTACTGCCTCAAAGCCCTCAGAGACCATGAACGTAGTCACACCCAACATTGGTTTAGCACAGATGGGAGGAAGATGCTTTCAATCCATTTCTATATGGATGGATCCAAGACTGATAGCTTTGGTGGTTTGTTTGGTGGCGGTGTTTTTCCAGATAGGCTTAACCTAATCCTCTCTTTTCGCCTTCCAAATCACTGTACCGTGTTCCAGGCAGAAATTGTGGCGATTAAAAAAATTCTCAAACCGATCATCTCTCAAAGAGATGGCAGAGCAGTTCAACATTCACCTATGTGTGCCGGGGCACAGAGATATTCCAGGGAATTGTAGGGCCGACGAACTAGCCAAAATTGGTACCACTCTACCTATCCTACCTGAAAAAGGTTGTTGAGTCAACATGTCTAGCGATCTGGTCAAAGCAAGATCTGGATCGCCCTAAGAATTTGATCTTTCAAAATAGAAAGCATCTCAGCGCTATCATAGGTATCATCACTGGCCACTGTATTATATGGAAGTATGCAAGAAGACTTACAAACGACCACTCTACCTATCCTACCTGAAAAAGGTTGTTGGTTCAACATGTCTAGCGACCAAACAAATCTGGTTAAAGCTGGATCTGGATTGCCCTAAGAATTTGATCTTTCAAAATAGGTATTATTACTCCACACTGTCTTATAGGCAAGCATGCAATAAGTCTTACAAACGGCTTCTGCAGAACGAAGAGGAGCGGGAGACAATCCTCCACTTACTCTGCACATGCCAAGCTCTCTCTCCCAAATGACTTAAGCGATCTAAACAATATACTCGTAGAGGTTAACCTTCTCATACGCTTCGTCAGAAGGACAAATTGGTTACATCCCCTTAGCGACATCACAATGGGCCATTAGGTTTGGTTTTTGAAAGAGCCACTCTTACTTAACCTCGGGAAATGAAACCGCTTTTAAACTTGCTAGACAACGCTCAGAGAATAGTTTGTCAGGAGGCGAATCTGCGTTAGAAGCGCCTGAATCGTCGGTTAATCGCCTCCGTTGTTAGTTGGGTTTCTTGTGATCATAACCAGTAATCCAAATAAAGCCTTCACTATAAGGTCAGTGACTTTTCTGTTGAAAAGATTGCGGACTTCGTATTGACGTCGTGACAGGGCACTACGTGAGAGCGATGATGACACCGTGGAACACGTTCATATCAGGCTTCAGCGGATACTCGGCGCTGATGTGGTAGATAATTCTTAGAATCTTTTTCTAAGATTTCTGCCGATTTACATAGCTACTCTGTTTATAGAAAGAAACCGTTCACGCACCCAAGATTCTGCCTAGTAAGATGCATAATCCTCTCGTTTGTGCCCGGCTTATACGGGGTAAGGCAAACGGCTCTCATCGGTCGTTCGTTTTCTTTAGAGGTACCTACCATGAAAGAAATTTAATCATAATCGTAGGTTCGTTGTAAGATGCACCTACCTTAAGGGCATCGGTTAAGGAATGTATTTGTTGCCGTGGACAGTACAATAAGACCGACTACTCATCTTCCGTCTATCGAACCTGGACTGTCCTTCAGTTTTGTCAGTCCACTGTAGGAATAACCTTTGTCCAGTTGTAGAATGTACTTCATACTTGCCTTAGTGATAGTACCTCTCGCAGTCAACTCGTGCGTTGCGTTACATGTTGTCTTTTTAGAGCTAACGGCTAGGCTTTTGGCTTAAAAACTGTTCACCGTCCATAAATTTGACTGAACTGTACAGGAACCCAACAGGATTGAGAAATCCAAATTGATGAAGTAGTGTACGGGTCGTAATTGTAGTCCGCTTGTACGTTTTACTCAAGTGAATCTTTTGAAAACAGAGACAGAGGCAAAGACAAATTTAGCACTGCCAGAAGGGTTTAATATATTGGAAATAGCTGTGTCTCAGTCTAGTATCTGTTAAACTCGCCTTTCTAGTCAGCTTAAGTAGGATGACTTGGACTTGTACTCTGTCCATAAGATACCTAAGTCGATGTGGCTGAAATAGTCCGGTCCTGCCTCAAATGGTCACTTGCTTAAGATTATTCAACGTTGACCTACACCTTCTGTAAGGTTCTGTCACAATTGTTAAGCAGAAGGCGGAGAAGAAGAATCGGTTACTGATTATGAAGCTTGTAGGCGATAAATATTGAACACTTTTAGAGTTGTTGCATTCCCCTCATCTAGTCCTTACTATCTAGGACATCCTTCGTTCGCTATTAGTGAGTGTGCACGCACATATTGTCCTCGTTCATTTCAATTCTGGCGAATTAAGCCCCCAACTAAGTACCCGTTTGATTAAAATAGGACAACCTTGCCAATTCCGTGTATTATAAACTTGCGTCAGCAAACCAAAGGTCTTTGGGATTATCCCTAAATCGAGATAAACGAAGCATCCCTCGACCCTCTCCCTCGATGACCCGATAGTAAACCAATCTGGAAAAGAAGAAAACAAATTTCAGTTCAGCCGATAATTCATTTATCGTAATCGTCCCTAGTTGGCTCATTGTCTTGTTCGTTCGGGACCATCCATAGCAAACCACCCTTCAGACACACATAACACTTCCTTCTCAAACAATATTTAGCATTACAGCCGTGTCTTAAATATTCATGTTGCGCTCCTTCGTAATATCCGACATAGTGTAACGCTCCACTGAGATTTTCCACCAGTCTCCACTTGCAGAATCCGCATCCTTTATGGCCAAAAAGTTTATCCAAGTTCTTGTGTTGTGCATCTACTCGTAGTCTGTGTGTGTTGGAGTAGTAAGTGTACTCCATAGTCATAGCAAATATTGCATTATGCCCTCTAAGCCGAGAAAAACAAAGAAAGAGAGAGTGCAAGACAAACAAAACAACGAAAACACCAAACCATGAAAGGACGACTGACAGTAAGAGTATACCCACTCATATTGTAGAATTCACAAAACAAAAAGCAACACGAATGACTCCAACACCAAAAAGGACAACAAAAAAACTTTTTAAACTGTTTGTGCTCCTCTGGCAAGCTAACACTACGCGGACAATGACATTTTCGGCTTCTTCGCCGGACGAGTAACTTAAAGGATTCATGTGGGCGAAAGGAAATTAGTCGCAGTGGAAGTGGAAGTAGGAGGTATCCTTATTCGTAGAAACACTCCAATACAACAAGAACAGTGACAATAAAACGAAATAACTCTTGTTAAAATGTCAGTCAGAAACTAAGGCAAATATCACTTTGCATATCCTTGAAGAGCACGTAGTAGTTGTGGGTGTCGTATCGTTGGTACGTCTATGGTTGTCCCTTGGACCGTTCCCTTTTACATCTATCCTTTCATGTTGTTTATTGTTTTTGTTTCTCAAAAACTTTTCCACACAGTTTTCGCGAATCACATTAAGAAGACGACGACGTGAATGCGAACGAAGATTGGAAACGTAGGGTTGCTTTGCTACGTACTGACAGAACTGGGTGACAGAGAAACTCTTGAATCTCAAGTGAAACAACTGTGGCATGTTGTTTTGTAGAGTATTGTGGGAGAATCGAACGGGTAAGGGGTGAATGGCTCAGTAGTATAGATATTGTTTTAACGGTTTTTATTTTCTTTCGTTCTTTCTCCCTCCCAGTGGGCGAATCTGTCTTTGTTTGGAGAAGGTCCTTTAGCGCTTTTGTGTAATATATTCAAATCGAGTTTCGAAGGCTGGTTGTTGTTGGTGGGTTTTCTTTCTGTTCAGTCTTTTTTCTGTTTTTTTTTTTTTGGCACTCGTTGGGGATTTTTTCTCTAGTGAACCAATGTGACAGTTTTGTTTCTAACGGTATTAGGGCAATAACCCATGTTTTTCCAGGTTTTTTTTTGGAGGATGGTTTGGGGCAAAAAAAAAGTCCTTCCCACAGAGAGCCTTGGTCTAGAGACTGAAGTTATCGTGACACTTTAGTATGTGCCACGAGGAAGTTCTTTTCAAGTTTGTTTCACAGTTGTGAAGGGTGGGCGCCTTAAAGGGTTGCGCCACATTTAGATTTCGAGGGGGTTGTGCTCTCTTATTTTTGACGAGTTTGTACTTCGTGTAACCTTAGATGCTAATGATGTTTCTTTTTTTTTTCTATTTTCAGGTAAGCAAGACTTTTATTGACTTTGATTAGAGGGACGGCAAGATTTTGTGTAAGTAATGTGTGGAATATAGATATTATTGTAAATTTGTCAAATTTTTATTCTTTCCCCTTTACTCTTGAGGTCAAATCCCTAGTTGTATGGGTGCTTTGCTATACATTTTCCTCACAGTCAATGTTCGCATTGCCATCTTGAAAAACCGGAAAACCTGGCAAAGCCTTTCGATAAACGTATTTGACATTGTCACATTGGCTGAACAGAAAATACTGAGAGCTGCGATCAATAGGTCACTTTACGAGGAATGGTCGACCACAGTATTTTGGCAGATGACTTAGCTTCTACAGATAATAACGCGAGGATATTACTTCTAATTCCAGTATTGGGGTCTTCACCTCACATTATCTGTTTGAGCATGTAACGGCGGAGATAGACATTTTCTGATCGACACATCTTCTGTAGCATTGCGCGGCACACGCCATGGTTCAAATCTAGGCGATCACTGTATAGAGCTTGATCTGATAATACGAGTAGATTGCGCATAGGGCTGTGAAATAGATCATGCAGCAACACTCTGGTTCAGACTAAAATTTTTAGTCGCATCCGAAGGTTTCAGTAACGACTGGTGCGGGTCAATTGGAGTTGTTGTAAATATCCATGGTGAGAGTTCGTCACATCAGTGACGTTCGTCGCATCAGTACAGACGTGTCCACATGTGAGGCTGATCTTGTTTAGTCTTTGTTAAAACTCTCATCACAGCAAGGTCATCTTAACATCAGACCATTGAGCTCTTTCGCTTGTCTGCATATTTAAGGCAGCTCGGTCTTAGAGTAAACAAGCTTACTCCGTACAATAGTTTGTTTCAAAATATATGAAGTATAGGTTACCTTAAAAAAAGCCGTGCATCCCTGGATCGTTTTTAACACCAGGCCCCAAAAGAGCTCATCGTCATACCTGAACACCGCATTGGAGAGAAAAGCCCCAGCAGAAACTAAATGGCAACTTCGTTCATTTTCTCCAAATGCTCAAAGAAATAGTTTCCCAGAGATTTCCTATTTTTTCGCGGTGCATTTGCATTTGCACAGTACATGCGCGGTATCCGTTTTGGATTACGAGCGACCGCAGAAGCTTCATGTTTTCGTTTCTGACGCTATTTGATCAATCTTGCTTCTGGTAAGTTTGAGAATTTCCTTTCAATGTCCTACATTCCCGACGACCACCTTCGATTAGCCTCCTTTTGAGACTTTAATGTATCTACACTTCAGTCCTTTATAGTTCTCTACCTCGTCTGCCAAGCTCATCAACTAGCTCATATTCGTTTGTATCACAGTGTCCTGGTACCCAATATTTAGCAGTCCCACTCGGTACTACCTGCGTAGTGCCATGAGCTTCGGGCGACGGATCGCTATAATTGATAAATAGATTCCATTGCCTTGCGAGCATTCTGGCTATTGATGTGTGTATGGTATTCTTACCAGATATCGACCCCATTCGGATTAGCTAAAAACCGCCAAAATTTCTAATTTTGTCCGGGAGTCGTATAGTCACTCTCAGGTCAGTATCTGCACAGAAGATATCATGACCCGTTCCCCCGCTGCATAAATCCAATGCATTTGATGCAATGCCCTGCCTTACAATTTGAAACCGTATGCCCAAATCGCAAGCAGTTTAAACATCTTTTTAATGCTTCAACCCTTCTAAGCCTCTCCGCGACTGAAAGCTGCAAAAAGGTTGGACATTTGTAAACGGGATGGTTCGGTTGCTCTCAGAGAAAACACTTGCCATTTTCTTGTGCGGTAGTCAGGGTGACTCTGCTTGATCGTATAGATTCACCCTTTTCTTTTGTTCTGAGTGGGTCCAACATTTGAAAACGATTCTCTAAGAACGCAAGTAACCCTGTTACTGTCTGAAGCTCACGTGGGCTGTCCAGCGATTGCTCACAAAGTCTATGAGTTTCCTTGTCGATCTTCGGAAGAATCAGAGTGGATCCCAATCCTGGATAGGAATGCACAGGTTGCTGATTCCGAAGAGGCACTCCTTTGAAGTGTCGTTCGATTGCCGTGGCCGAGTCTCCTATAATGACTTGTTGTCCTAACAGCTTAGGACCAAGCCGAATGGTAGTTGTCTTCTGATACCTGAAAGTGTTGAATTAGCTTGGCCGCTTCTCCAGACAAATTAGCCTTCAGATACTCGTAGAACACTTTCTCTGCCTTACTCATCGGTTGATGGTGTATAAGCTGGAGGTAGAGATCGTGAAACTCCTTCCATTGGAGATAGTTCCGCTAAATACGGGCAGCGTTATCTCCGGTAGTTTCAGCTTGCTGAACCGCTTGGCCTCTAAAGTCGCTGGTGGTGACATCTTGCCCAACTGTTGATCCAAGTGTTCCTGCGTTCTTCTAGCTTCTGAATGCTATCAATGGAGTAATCTAAGGTGTCTTCTTCTGCCACGATTTGGAGATGTATACCAGAGATAATTGACCATTGCTGCGTAAGACTCGCTAGTTTTTGATTGTAGTATGCAGCTGAAGGGTATTCCAAATTGTCATCGGTGGAGGCAAGCAAATGCAACATTGCACTGACTGAGGCCTTTTGTTTTCGATATTAGTACTGGCGTAAGTGGACTTCTCAAGATCGGTTTGTGCTTGCAGTATAGCTGCCTTATACTCAGTGTGCACAGCCTCAACTTGTACGTAGTACTTCCCTTCGAAGTAACTGCTCTCTGGCCGCTCTGTCCGGTATGCTTGTAACTTGATGTCACTGCTTTCGAATTCACCCCATTCAAAGTCAAGCCGCTCCAGCCGGGACTCCAAGTTTAGCCCGCCTGGTTGGTCCGTCCTTATTAAAGTTGGAGAATAACTTTTTGTATTTTCTCGGCTGCGACTGCCTGTTCTTTGATCAGGGCTTCCATTGTGTTTTTTTTTTTTCTTCAGCGGAATCACCTCTGAAACAAGTATTTTGCAGTGTCAGACTTTTAGTTTGCCATTTCATCATGGAAAGATTGACGCCACAACAACGATTTTAAATTTTTGAAATTTATGTTCGAAATCGAAATTCTGTTGGCGAGTCTTATAGAGCACTTCGTGGAATTTACGGTAGGCAACGTCGGTTATTGAAGAATTTTGAACGCAATTCATACTATTCATGCACACCAACAAGAATGAGAACAGTGCGTTCGGAAGAAAATATCGCGGCTGTGAAAGCTTGTGCTGAAGAGGACCCCAATTTATCGGTTCATTGTTCACAGTAACTTGACGTTTGTCCAGGAAAATTCTCCGTAAAAATCTTGGTGTCAGGACTTATAAAATCCAATTGTATAAGAGTTAAGGCAGCGGACCCTTTATTGGGTCAGGAGTTCAGTCATTGGGCCTTAAATCAAGTTTAGTGATGAGATTGTTTAGTGATGAGACTCATTTCTGGTTAAACGGTTGAGTAAACAATCAGAATTACAATATTGGGAGCGGATAGTATTACCTTGGCATCATCGGTTTTTATTTCTTCAAAAATGAGGAAAAATGAGGCCAGCGGAAAAGTACGAGTACCTTTCAACAGATACCGGTACAAAGCGATGATCAACGATTATTTGTTCCAGAGTTTACGTGACATCAGTGGGAAAGAACTGTGGTTCCAACAAGGGCATTTCAAGAAATATACCCGTCAATTGGCTACCAAGATCGTCCGATTTTACAGCGTTGGATTATTTTCTGTGGGGCAACGTCAAGACACTAGTTTATGCCGATAAACCAGCCCAGAAACGATTGACTCTTTGGAGCAAAACAATAGTTCTAGTAATATGCGATATACGACCCGGGAAATCCGGCGAAAATTAGACCTCTGGAATGCGCTTTGTACCGTGGACATATACGAGTACATCCCCGAAACTACATATTTTCAAATTTAAATGTGATTCCTTTGCTTTGCTTTGATTGCCAGTGCTAATTTTTACACAGCATTGCCTTCATTCTTGTTGCTGTCTATCAGGCTATTACATCCGTACCTAACTCAGCACTACTGTATACCATATTAGCAGCTTCACGGCTTTCAAATTCCAAATTGAAATTGAATAACAAGACCATTACACGCGTAAGTCTTCTGAATTCTTTTTCTACCATTTTGGTCTCAATTTAGTACCTTGTCTACAATTTTTTCCATGATAGTATGCGCTGTTTGGAAGTGTCAATTCTTCTCCAGCCACATCGTGGAGCTTGATATTGCAAATCTTGTGGTTTTTGTTGAAAAGGATCACCGTCATATGACGAGTTTAAGCCTTCGTATATTTAACAAGATTTCAACATGTGAAAAATCTGTGCAGTTTTTCCTTCTCTTCGATCTTAAGCACTTCCCTCTCGGTTCATTACTTCATGCAGTTTGGCATCCCTCGATCATGACAGTTCTGAGTACTGGTTCTTTCAGAAATAGTTATTTTGTCGCAAGATGTGTTTGCCAGTAATAGAGCTGAATGACCTGAACGAATATTTGATCATCTTCTAAACTCTGTTTTCCCAAATAGGAATGACGTACTTAAGATGGTGCTACAGGCTTTCTCAATCCATGGCGTGATCTTGCGACTATTTTATTGAAGATGTCTTTTAAATAAGCGTGTCATTTAAAGCGAAGCCTTTTTCTACCCTTTCATCCTTTTAGGATGAGGTCAAAAACGTTTTGGACTATTGGTGTGCATTTGCCCAACATGTCCTATCTATCTAAGCTGATGAATACGAACCCTTCTGACATGTTTTTTTTTCCGTCGGAACAGAGCTCTTAGACAAAGAACTTGTCCATTGTACTCCTTGTAAGTTCCTTTAATGAAATCTTTCAATCTTTCGAAGAAAGATGAGTAAGCGCTTCAGTGATAAAGTGTCACAAACCACGTCAGCGCCAAGTACCTGCAGCATGATACGAGCCGGACCTTCAGAGATGCATTGCCCACGATTTCGTCATCACTTTCACAGCTAACGCAGGGGGATGTTGCATCACTTATGCCTAGCGCATTTAAGTGATTAGTAAGAGTAGAGTGCTTGTCACAATCTACGATTGTGCTCATAAGATACTCGTAAGGTTCTGAAAAACTCTCCTCTGAGCTTTGCCTAGCAGGTTCATCGGCGATCACGGAACTGGGACCCAGATAAGACTGTAAATTTAGCCTTCCCACTGCATTCTCAAATTAGCTTGGAAGTCGTAAGAGGGGTCAGCGAGGTTCTAAGCGCAACTTAGCTGTCACTACAGATGCAAGTGCTTGGTCTCCTCTACCGGCTCTTCCCAATATACAATAGTTCTTTACCATCAGGATTGTGTATACTTCCGCCTGGAAAACAGACGCAAGTGTTCCTAACGAGGAGTGAAGTCTAACATTGTTGTTCTCTAGAAAGACACCAGCCGCATCCCACATCGATTTTGGAGCCATCTGTGAAGATCCGACTACACTCCGTTCATGGCTCATATGTTGGTCGAAACCAGTCTTGGGCACAGGGAAAGTCGATTTCGTATTCTTTCTGCAGTACGAGTAGGAATTCTGTTGTCATTGCGTCAGATGGCATGCCCATAAGACTAGAGTCAAAGGACAGCCATCGCGCAAGGTTATCAAAGCTCCAGTGCGTGTTGTACCAAAGACCACTTCTTTTTAAGTGGAAGACGCTTTTGAGAGTGCACTCCATGATATGATACATCAAGGGGAGGGAGATTCAAAAATCCGTCTAGAGCGAAGCCAGGCGTGTTAGGAAAGCCACCATGCTGCCGAGACAAAACGGTCTTTGGAGTCTGGTTAAAACGTATTTTCGTGACAGCAGTTAACCGACGCGTGGGACATAATTGACCATGTGTATCCGGAGGACGCTTCTCGGTGACTGCCCACATCTCCTTTGCTAGAAGGCCGACAGAGCCTTAGAGGCTTTCGACATAACATGTTCACTGTTTAGTCCATACAAGGTCCAATATGAGCTCTGGCTAGCTGCATCCACATCAGTTGTGGGATGTGATGCCGGTGTCCGCACCCACATTGGTAGCAGGATGCGGTGTTATTTAAGCCTCCTGTTGCTTGGCTTTTGTTGGGGTGTATGTTCCAAGGATCGTCTTCCCCCACCCGACATCATCGTGTTGGGGTGTCTGGATTGAAAGCACCGTCCGTCCCCACCTGTCGGCGACTTTCAAACGTCTTTTCTGATGCAGCCCGTTGCGAGTCTGCCGTCTACCTATGGGCTCCGACAACGGTGTTCCTGGTGGACCTCCTGTCACACCCTGGGGTTCCTGGTTCGTCGTGAGTCTCTCGATACGTGAGTGGTGGATACATATCGAGTTAAAATTCCTGAGCCTGCTGCTGAATATGTGGACAATAACGATTCTACTGGCTAAACCGCACTGAGAGCGACTTATCAGATTGACTAAGTGTTTTAGACATTCGCAGAGTCTATTAACTTGTTCGCACAGTCAAGGAGACTCATCCCTTTATAGTTGGGGGTTCTCGAAGATTAGGCAAAGGAAACTGAAATTTCATTACCTGAGAGGAAGTAGTGTAGTTAAGAAATGAACTCGTGACAAGATCGACGGAATGTGTTGTTTCTGCCTGCTAGCAGAATATTCAAAGATTCTACAGATTTTGCAGATTTCCAGTGGGTCTCTACCCCCATGCTTCTGTTTTGGTTTGTTTACTTGGCCATTGCGATATCCTGATAAAGAATCCGAACGTCAGTAGCGCATCTGAATAGTCTCTGGGTCTTTGTTACCAAAATATTGTTCTCTTCGTTTCTTTGGCTAATAGATTTCGCAAGCTTCTGTCATGCAACGAACCTTTCATGATCCTGTCTCTCAAGATGGATTTAATTTTAGTATTTATCAAGCCAGAGACTTTGCTGTTTTTGTCTGGAACACCTTATATGTGGCTTCTCTGATGGCGTAAAAGTGGCTACATTGTCATTTATACTCGCAGCTGGCATCACACGGCCACTCAAAAGGTGTTGGGTTATTTGAACTCTTGCGAGTGGAGCGCCGAAGATATCCATATTCTACCAGAGCTACGCCAAGACAGTAACCTCTGTTAATGTAGGCTCCTTGGAATGCTCAGACACTTCGAGAATACTAGACCTGTGCTTTGCATCACGGGTTCGCAAACGTATGCTAACCGTGTCATTCTATAGTTTTAAACGGTGCCGCTAAATTATCCTCTTTTCCTAGCTCGTAATTTACTGATTAATCTCAACGTCATGTCTATGATGCCGACAGATTCAGTCATGATGCAGATTGTATTCAGGACTGCTTATGGGCTTGAAGCTGTCTGGCGATAAATTCGCAAATTCAAATAGGCGCTGATTCCACATTCTATTCACGTCACGCTGTCACACACTCTCCACATTCCTTATACTGTAACAGTCTACGGGCTCCTCTAATAACTCGGCTGTTCGGCTTTAGTGTTAACGAGTTCCAACCGACGAATGCCACCGCCTATTGATAAAAAGATGAAGAGTTCGTCGAATTTTACATATGAAGTCGATCTTACAGGGGCCAGTGTCTAAGGATGAGTGCAATCAAAGTATTCCACTTATTTCAGGTCACATTCCTATCAGGTTCCGTGTCGGTCTAGAAGCTTAAATCTGATCACTATCCTCGTCGGTGAATTTAATTCCAACTTGAATCACAGACAGTTTTTCACTAACATAAGACCGGTTCCCAGTCCTTCTAATTCTAATGAGAGTATAATCTCTTGATTTGCATGGGTCTAATTCATATACGCTACGTTCGAAGTAAAAGAAATTCGAGCCCCGTTCATCCATGTACCCAAACCATGTGGTTATAATCCGACGAGGTAAATAGGACTAGCGAATAATCCGATTTGGCATAAATTACTTTGGACTTAAAAATAGCTGGACACCTCCCATGTTATATTTTGTAGAACTTTCGCTATTCGTTTCGTTATCCTTATGCGCTCGTTTGCATGTGGTTGTTTGACGGGCAAACCTTCTTTGTCACTACAAATGAAAATTCAAAACTTTTTCAGCATCCATCGGGAGAAGGGAAAAGTTAAATTAGTTTCCGCTATCCATACAATTCGTTCCTTTCCTCCATCAATCCGCTGCCAAATCAACCAAATAAAGGAAATCAAAAAAAGTAGAAAAAAAAAAAAAAAAAAAAATGCTGAAATGCATATAATTAGTCCGGCATTCCAACTTCCTGCATATGTTTGCTCCTTCCGTTGTCCGAGTGAGTGCTGAAATTTATGAGCAGAAAAAGAGGAAGTCTGCCCATAAATTCGACCAAAGCCAGTCCGTTTGGTGGGAGGTTACTCCACTCTATCTCCATACAGCACGTAATCCCTCTGAGGACATGTATCTACTCATACATCTGTAATCCTCAAATTAATTCACAGAAAATTATGCGAGCTATGATAATAAAATAAAATAATTTGCGCGACAGTAAATTAATGGAATTAGCTTACGTCGCAGAATGTAATTCAGCAAACAGTGAGTGAATGGTTTGCGGCCGAAAGGGGTGTGTGTGAATGAGTTAATCACCAACCACCCTCCTCTAAAGGATGGTAATCACACAGACTTTATGAATCAACCTCTGCTTGAAGATAAATCGATTTGAAGTCAGAGCTGCGGAATAGATACAACCTGTAGGTGTAGTAGCAGTTTTGTAGTACACAATTCCAGCTCTGCTGTTTACTGGATTTGGTAGAGGATCGCTTTGGCAATTTTTAATGGAATACGCCTTTGGTTTTTTGTGTAAACTACAGCATCTCTTAGAAATCCTTTTTTAACTGCTGTAACTTCTATCGCATCTACGCGCCATCGTGTATACTTTCTGGTGATGTGTCTTACGAGTAACTCTTCTCAGACTCCTTCTTAATTGACAAGCTTCTTCTATGAGAGTTCCCATGTGTGCCTTCATCGACTCGCTAGTGGATTCCATTGCATATTTTTGAAAAGTTGTCCAATACACTACCACCTTTGTATTGTTTAGAACCCTGACCAGATGTTCAGCGATGAAGTTCACTTTTGGCTCAACGGAGTCAGATTAAACCGCTGCTGTCAACAGTAAGATGATCAACGAGTATTAGTTTATGTGACATCGAGGTCGACGATTTGTGGTTCCAGAAATATAGGACGCTGTTTGAACGTTTGGTTTGGTTGTATGGTGTAGTTTTATAGCTTAGAAGAAGCTCCTAGGATGTACTATCCTATTCAAACCTCAAAAGGACTTAGTCTGCAAAGAACCATACTAGAAGAACCCCGTGCAGGTCATTGTCGACTCCATTCTTCGAACGGAGATCAAGACGTCCCTTTCTGTAGTTATACATTCCTGCACGGAGTACTGTTGCCCTTTTGGCCTAGACAGGGTAACCGCTTCATTTTCATCTGCTCTCATATGCCAATATCGGCCTTCAGCTGGTACTACTCCAAGTCATTGTTCACACAAATTGACCCGCTAATCTTGTGAATAATTTTCTTCTCGAAAGCTCATCGTCCACCCATCGATCTTCCCCATCATTTTTACGCTTCATCGGCACAGAATAGGGGCACGAAAAATAAGTGCTTTGCAGAGTATTGCTCTATTTTTGTAGCCTCAAGTAGCATCTGTTTGCAAGATATACTCTTCACGGCTGACTCTTGACTACATCGAAAGTGTCCAAGTCCAAGAAGCCGGTTTTCATTCAGTGATAAAAGGCATTTGGTCGGCGTCAAGTGTGCCCCACTAGACTCACCCGTTGTTTGAAACCTCGTCTGAATGGTTCGCTTCTCAGCAATTTTCGCAGGAATGATGGTGCTAGTTAGCACCATTTTGTAAAGTCGGATGAGTTTTGTGGGAATATCGAATCCCGATATATTTGTATCCAAGTGCCACCCTGTTGAATGCAACTTTAAAATTAAGAAGAAGGTAGCTTCTGTCTGTGAACTGTGAACATCTATATGGCTATGGTGTACTCGTATTTCATAGGTCTAAAGCCGCACTAATAATGTTCTCATCCTCAACAAGATCCATATGCTTCAATCTTCCGCAAAATACTCTTGTTACGCCCTCGGTAGTTGATGGAGTTTGTGGAATTGCCCTTCTTGTGTTTTGGGCAGAGCACAGTATGAATTCGATCGCGGTGCATGATTTCTTCTAAATTTTTATTGTAAAAATAGGTATTTCTAGTAAGGCCCTCTATTGGCAATTGCACGCGTCGGAAAGATAGATTCCTCACTGATGTACTGTCAAAATTTCATGACATTTGGACTTATAGAAGCGGGGTTATTGCGTCTGAAGTGACAGTATGTTTGTGTCATCGGTACAATGAGCATCGAGCAAAAATTGCTCAGAATTCAACATTCGAAGTACATCACGAACATTGTAACTGATTTTGGCCCCAAAATGCTGAGTGGGAAGGCGCCAGACGAGGCAAAAGCTAAAAAAACTCGTTTGGTGTGTGTCAATGATCAAAAGTGGAGACGTGATTTGCTTTTACGATTCCAAGATTCATCGTATTCGGCCAGAATATCGCGGAGAAGAATGCGCCATCTCGGTGATCGACACTTGGGACCGATTTTTTTGGCTAAATATTGCTGTTTAACTGTCAACCACACTCACTAGTTGCCTAATTTGACACCGTACCTTTTCGGAAAAATACATTTGCCGATGAAAGGAAAGCGTTTTGTGGATATAAAAGCCATCCAAAAGGCTTGTACCGACATTCTGAAAGACATCCTGGCCGACGATCTAAAACACTCAATGTCGGGTGTAAGACTTTCGTTAACGTACAATATATGTGGGATAGTCAGAGTAAGGGTTCATGCGTCTGCTCTAGAAGCCCGTATAAGCAATCTTTGTTGATGCGGATTGTAATTAGGATATGAAGCTCAGGACTTCCTGGCTAACACTTCCTCTGATGACAAATAAACTCTGCTTCTTCTCTCGATGCACTATATTTTCAATGTAAATCTAGATTTGGAACCAAACAACATGGTTTTCTCAAAGGCAGATCAACGATCACCAACCACATTGAGTTTGTTTCTAGTTCACTGTGCGCCCTAGAGCAAGGGAAAGAAATTGATGTAATCGCCACGGACTTCAGTAAGGCCTTTGATAAAATCTCGCACAAGTTAATTCTATTCAAACTCAAAGCTCTTGGTTTCGAACCTAGACCGACCTCTTGGATTAATTCCTACATTAAAAAACCCTCCTATATTGTTTATTTTCGTTCCCATTTTTCTGAACCAATTCTCGCCACTTCGGGTGTTCCACAAGGTAGTCATCTCGGTCCTTTAATCTTTATTTTGACTATTAACGATGTTGTTAACGTCATAAAGCATATCTATCGATGCCGATGATATGAAAATCTATAGACAGCCCTCTGAATCTCAAGCTTTACAAGATGATCTTAATAGATTCTCGATATGGTGCGATAAAAATTTTTCGAGCTCAACATAGAAAAATGCCAAGCCATTTCTTAACCCCGGAGGCGTTTGACACTTCCAACCCGCACCTACTAAAGGATTTTCCAATAGGGACTTGACAACTTTGAATTTAATTTGTGAACGCACTCTTTCACTGATCATCAAACTGTCACTGTCAATTTATTCAGTAAACTCAACATTTTCATCGTGGTAAAGCACACGATCGAGCAACGTCTGCAAATTATAAAAATTTTCTACCGAAATTCGGAGTCGTTGACTGCAACTTTAAGAGCGTTAACTCCAATTTTCGGTCGTAATTCTCGCCCTAGTAGACAGGCAATACCAAGTTTAGTGCAAAAATTTGAGTCTACATATTCGTTGTTATGATGGTGCGGTGTCAGTGAGACAACGGGTTGGTCGAAGTGTCGAAAATATCGGTGCCTTTCAGGCGTCCGTAGCAAACGATCCAAATCAGTCAATTCCATGGCGTTCTCAAGAATTGGGCATCGCTCAGACCACATTATGGTGTATTTTGCGTAAGGATCTTCGTTTACACCCATTCAAGATCAAGCTGACTCAAGAATTGAAGCCGATGGACCATTTGAAGCGAAGTACTTTCTCCGATTGGGTTCTGGGAAGATGCGCCAAGATGATGAATTTCATCGCAAAATCATCTTCAGTGACGCAGCTCATTTTAGGCTCAATGGGTTCGTCAATAAGCAAAATATGCGTTATTGGTCGGGTGAAAATCCACATGTGCTTCATGAATCACCACTTCATCCACAAAAAATAACTGTTTGGTGCGGTTTGCATGCCGGCGGCGTTATTGGGCCATATTTTTTCGTCGACGATAACGATCGTCACGTTACTGTGAATGTTCAGCGTTATCGCGCCATGATCACCGATTATTTTTGGCCCGAATTGAAAGATATGGACTTGGACGACATGTGGTTTCAACGGGATGATGCCACAAGCGACGCAGCACACGCTACAATCGATTTATTGAAGAGTAAGTATGGTGAGCGTGTTATCTCAAGAAATGGGCCAGTCGATTGGATGCCTCATTCGTGCGATTTAACGCCGCTTGACTATTTTCTGTGGGGCTACGTTAAGTCATTGGTTTATGCCAACACGCTGACGACGTTGGAAGAGCCCACGAGAAAGCGGCCGAAATGTGTGGCCGAGTCGTTGAAAATTGTGTCCAACGAATCGACCGTGATACACAGCTCAATTTTCACATCCATATTGACTCCGTAAGGAAAGCTAACTAACTAATTCTCCGACCCCTATGTCACCAAATCCCTGTACATAACCTTTGTTCGTCCACTTCTCGAGTACGCCAGCGAGATATGGTCTCCTTACTACGATGTACATATTCTGCGCATTGATGCTGTCCTACGTAGATTCCTGCGATTCGCATTAGGTGGGCTACCATGGGCTGACCACAATATTCTACCCCCCTATGTAAATCGACTCAAACTACTCGGTCTCCTGTCTTTGGGAAAACGTCAGGAGTCCGCCAATATTCTCTTCATCAACAAACTTTTAACCGGCATCATCGACTGTCCCACAATATTCTCCTAAATCCCATTTAACACCAACCCGTGTCATTTAAGATCTGTCCACCTTTTTAGTCCGAATAATCACAGGACAAATTATGGTCTCAACGAGCCACTGTGTCGTATGCTACGTGAAACAAATCGGATACGTCATAGGTCCGATTTCCACTGCAACAATCCAGCCTTTCGAAATTATCTGAATAACCATTTTTCCCGTCAATAGACCTTAGTTTAATTAGAAATAGTAACATAGTTATAAGTCATAGTTTTAAGTTTAGGTTGTTAAGTTATAGGGGCCTCTCAAATCAATTGCAGTAACCATACTACGAGTATCATAGATGTCACAGTTTTCCATCATTCTTTTGCCTGACCCACTTTTTGGATAGCAAAGTGGTTTAGGACCTTCGCTATATGTTTTGTTGATTGTTACCGAAAGGGTTCATGTTCATCTTGCTGCTTCGTATTAGTACGAGTATGTCATCTGCCTGATGGGAGGTACTTTCCATAAATCCGAACACATTTTACAGTGGATTGGCTCCTTTAAAACAGTTGTCATCTACTTTTTCCATTATAGCACGCCCTTAAGCATTCCAAAATTGGCATTCTACGGATTCTGGTCGCTAGCCCAGATCCACACCAGACACAGACTTTTTTGGGATGCGTTGGGCGCACTTGGACCTCATGTGGATTGGTATCGTCCCAAATTTGACAACTTTGTTTTCTGACGTACCCATTCATCCAGAAATGGGCCTCATCGTTGAAGATGATTTTTCGATGAAAATTAGATTCAGTTTCCAACTGCTCCAGAGCCCATTCAGCGAACACACGTCGTTGTCTATGGTCGTTTACCTTCAGCCCCTGGGTCACTTTTTGTACGGTTGCAGTCCAACGTAGCGAAACGAAATTCGTCAAGTTGTGGTCTGCGAATGGCCGATTTCTTGTGAGCGACGCGAAATCACGGACAGCAGCGTTGGTACGGGTGTTGATTTATCGTTTACTGAACCAGTGGACTCAAATTTATCCACCACACTGCGAATAGTCCTCTCTGTAGGACGATTATGGCAATCGTAAAATGGGCGAAGCGCGCGGTGATTTGGCAAAACAGACTAAATAAATGACAGCCAATTTGACAGATGTAGCTTAAACAATATGGCCGCTATCAACTGTCAAAGTTCGGAAGACCCTGTATCAAAACGAGATCTGAGTCCTATTTTGCATGATTTCCGATAAAGCAATGTGCAGGGTAGAATTCACATCAGTGTGACTCACGACCACTTATTCAAATCTTGTATTCAAAATTTTGAATTTGAATTAAACCTGCATAAGATTTGCCTCATTAACTGTTAAATCCAACCCCACAGTCAGTCCTTGTTATTCCAGAACGACTTTCGAATGCACAAACCCTCCAATGGAGAAATTTCAAATGAAAGAAACTGCCACTACGACCACAACTACGACTACAACCGCTGCGAGGACATTTGCTTCGTTCCGTTGCCCTCGTTATTTCTTAGTTAATTTCTTTTTCCATTAATTATTTCTAAATTTGCACTTTTCTCCCTTTGGTTTGGAGCTTTGTTTCTTTCTTCCTTTTGTCGTCGTCTCCGCCTCTGCTTACCATAAATTAAAAGAAATGGCAAGGAGACAAAAATAAAAGAAAAAAAAATTGTGAAATGGCAAACATCCTCCACTTAATTAACATAAATCGGCGACCGCATACAATTATTCGTACCGCAAAGTGTTATAAGGTTGCACCAACCCGCAGAGTGACTATTCTTAACTGTACACCACCACCAGTCAGTCAGTTAGACGAAAGAAAGACGAAGAAAACGAAGACAAGAAAGAAAAGTGAGAAAATATGTGAAACGCGTGCGAAAACCATTGCTCTATAGTGAGCTGGGGCAGTCCTAGATTTTTAAGGCTTCCATCGTCTTTTCTGCCGGGTTCTCCCTTCCCTTTTGCAAAATAACTTGACATGGCATCCTCAATAAATATGAACTCTTTAACTAGGTCAAAACAGCACGCGCAAAAATAAAAAAAAAGATGGAAACAAATATGCTCTGCTCTGCCACCTTCTTTTCACTTCCGTTCGTTAGTTCGTTAGTCCGTTGGAGGTGATTATTGTGAAATTCGGTGCAGGAAATAAGAGCACAGCCATTTACACAATTAATTTATGCAAATGAGCAGGGATTTGCTGGCTGGTGACTGGGTAACTGGTAGCTGCTTGGTGCTTGGTGCTGGCTTCTTGCTGCTCTGGAACTGTTTAGGGAGAACCTTTTGGGGGCTGTTTCCCCTTATTAATTTTTTCTTCTTCTTCTTCTTCTAGTCCTGCATTTGCCTCGCATTTATTTTCGAATTTGCAGAGACGAGTAATTTTGCTAATTACAATGCCAGCAGTAGTCCTCGGTGTCACCCTCCGCCTACTGCACCACCAAGTTTAGTGGGAAGATGTCCGGTGGCGATAATAATCCCAAGGACGTAAAGTTGGTATTTTCTTTCTCTCTTGGCTGTAAGCACTTTGAGATTTAACTTGTTGCGCGCATCTGGACGTTATCTTATCGCAATCACGAAATTCCCAAGGTGTATCTGGTAGCTGGGGGTTGAACGATTAAGGTCGTCATCTGGCTATACCCCATTGCTGTAGCTATAACTACAAATCAACTGTGCTTATTGTACCTTTAAATGGTAGCCGTAGATCACTGATCTCGTCCTACCAGACTTGACTTGCCAAAATAAAAAAAATAAGCGCGAGTGTTTAGCAGGAGCTACGTGGCGATTGACCGGGAAACCGTTGAGTGGCCTATAATTTGGATTGTACCAGCAGCGCAACATTCATCATTCAGCGCAAGTGTTTGTCTTACCTTCACATGGTGGTCCCCACTAAGGCAAATACTGGCCTACGCGGTCATTGGCCTCCAAAGAGGCTCCCGGAAATTATGCCAGAGGAAATAACGTCAGATTAGCGTCTTATGACAATGCATGAAGGCTAATTTCGCTAAAATAAGTCTAATATGCGCCCACGCCTCTACGGGAGACAAGAACGAAGCCGCCAAAAAATGTTTCTACGAGCTCCTCGACAACACATATGACTAAGGTTCGAAGTATGACGTTAAAATCGTTTTAGGCGATTTTAATGCCAGCATAGAAAAGGAGGACACCTTTGGTAGGACAGTTGGTAAGCATAGCCTTTAACGACACAACATCTGGCAATGGACTTAGGCTTTTTGTCTTTGTGGCGGGACGAAATATTACCATAGCAAGCACATGGTTTCATCAGGTTGATGAAATCTCTCAACATCTCCTATGCCGCCAGCATTAAGTACCGTGGATCAGTGGCAACGCTGCTAACGTGCCATCAAAGACGCAGCAGCTGATGTTTGGTGAATGGTTTGATGAAGAATGCCGGCCAGCTAAAAGCCTACAAAGCAGCGCTGCAACGAAGAACGAGAGCTGATCGTGAGCTTTACGAGTGGTTGTACTGCAAGAATAACGTACGGAAGTTTTACTAACAGGTACAAAGAACGTGTCAAGGCAAGAGGACCCGTATAGAAAGATGTAGAGATGAGCAAGGAAACCTTGTCGTAGAGTCGCAATCGTTGATGAAAATTTCGAAAAAACTTTTTCTGCGGACTGTAGGCAGAATAGGCCATTTAACTTGGACGATGATAGCCAAAACTTCCGCCCATTTTACCAAAGCGAAGTAAGGATAGCAATATCCAAGCCGAAATCCAACAAAGCAGCCGCACCTGACGGCTTACCGGCCAAGCTATGTAAAGATGCTGGAAATGACTTTGTAGAGAGCATGGAGTGTATGCCTGCTGAATGTAATCTCAGTATCATTTGCACGATCCAGCTCAACTGCGCCAATACCAAGAGGTATAAGTCTCCTCAGCATCGCATACAAAATCTCACCTGCCATATTGTGCGAACGTCTGAAACCCTTCGCCAACAACTTGATGGGCCAGACCAAGAAAGTCCACAGTAGACCAAATCTCCACACTCCAGCAGATCCTGGAAAAATTCTCAAGAAATCCAAATCGGTAGCTTCGTCTTTCCATCGATTTTAAGGCCGCATATGACAACATTTATAGAGACGAGCTATATAGAGTCATGTCTAGGGTTGTACTACTAGCGTACGCCGATGACATTCCCATAATTGAGAGAACACAGAGGGCTGTCACCGGTGCGTTCGCTAGTACTGAAACTGTAGCTGCCAAAGTCAGTTTAACGATAAATCAGGGCAAAACCAAGTGCATGCTGTTAACAAGGAGGGACGCACAACATGGGCGAATTGAACAGAACGTCACAGTCGGCAGCTATAATTTAGTAAGGGGCTTTGTCTATCTTGGCTCTGCAAATAAAACGAAGACTCACTCTTGCCAATCGCTGTTTCTTTGGGCAAAGGAGACTAAGGAGTCTCTATATATATACATAAGACCTTGATCATTCCATTTCTATGTTATTGGGCTGAAGCAGGGACTCTATCACAGCAGATGAGTCGCTTCGACTCAAAGATCTTTCGAAAGAAAAGAAAGGAGAAGATTCAACGACGAACTAAACGAACGAGCTGTACAGCGACATTTACCTAGTCAGTAAACTGTCGTCGAATAGGGATGGGACATGTAAAGCGAATGGACATCATTGCTCCGGTCCGCAGGGTGTCCGAATCTAACCCAGAGTGTCAAGCGGTAGAGGAAGATCTCACCATAGGTGCCTCGCCCAAGTAAAAGGGGTAAGCAACCGACTTGGAGTGCTCAACTGGAGGCAGTTAGTTAAAGACCGGGTTAACTGGAGAGACTTGCTAGTTGAGGCAAAAATTTACCCGAAGTGTACGGCCAGATAAGAAAGTAAGTAAGTTGAGCAGGACCGAATACGAACACTAGAATGTCCTATCACGGTGGCAGATAATCCCCTTATAGTTTAACGGTGGCTCTCGTGTTCCCAAACCGGCTTACTGACTTCAGTATACCCGTGGGATACCCGAGGGAAAAGAAAAATCTTTATTGAGAGTTATTCCTGGAGCTAGTTAGCCGGACAAATTTACTGTAGACCACCCAACAGAATGAAAAAAGTTCATCGACGTTCGGATCTGCACATGGAATTGCCGGACAGCAAATGGGACGCTTGCAGCCGAACAATTAGTGAGAACCGTAACTGCTTTAACATAAAAATGGCTCGGATAGAAAATAGAAGATACGTCTATTTGGACACTGATTTGTTGAAGGGAGCGGACTAAGGCAGAAGTCTTGATCTGCCATGAGCGATTGTAGCAATCCGTATAAAGGCTAAATTTGCCGCTTATAAGCACTGACGCCCCTTCAGAAGAAGTAGGCGATGTTAAGAAGTACGTTAAGATCTACTAAGTCATTGTTACCGCAAACTAGGAAAGGAATAGCTCTCTACTAGCACAGTCGGGAAGCAAAGCCTACACGATATTACGTCAGTTAGACTAATTGACTTTGCTGCGTGAAGGAACACCACTGACGAGACGCTGCACAGGAGACCGAGAACAGCTCGTGCTGCTCCAGGTACAAGGTTCCGAAGTTTTCCCAAAAGGCACAAAGCACGTGTTAAGTTTATACGTCACGTACAGAAACCTATCAAAATGAGAGGATATCAGATTGCCGTGTAAATTGCGCTGACTATTGTATATATACAACATCGCGTACAATATCTTGTATGTGGTACTATCTGAAGGTCTAAGAGCTTTTGTAAATTGACCCCTTTCAGTGTGATTTTAGGTCGGATACCCAAACCAACGAGTAAATATTCTCCTTAATCCTAGAGATAATTCAAGAAGACCAGCTCGGCAGACGAAGCCTCTTTCTCGATTTCAAAACCGCATATGACAGCTTCTATGGAGACAAACTATGTGGAGCTATGTCGAGTCTTGGTATCCCTGACAAACACGTCAAACAACGGAGAACTCTTGCTGCTCCACGAAGCTGAGAAAATTCCCACTGACGCCTTTTGTTTGTGTCAAAGTGGGGTTTTGACAAGGTGCTTTGATGTATTTTACTTAGCCTGAGATGGTTAGGGCATGAGGATGAAAATGATTATTAATGTTCCAGGAATTTTTGCAGGCTGCTCCTGCTTTTCTTCAGGTGATTCGGCATTTTTATTTGGCGAGAAATCGGACATTCAGCAAAAATATGCCGAGAGAATTACCCTAAAGTTTCCTCTGGGAGCATCGACTATAGTTTTTCCTACTCTGATTCCAAATAGCGAGATATATTGTCTCCTAGTTAGGGTTTTATTGTACGGAGCTCTTAGACGTGTGAAGTGATGTGTTCGAAGAAAGTTCTGGCATTCTCTCCCTGGAAAATGTTACACATACGCCACAGAAGAAGGCAATTTAGAAACTTGACAAAATCAAATCAACACTGTCAGATTTCTTCAACGCCAATCGTTCGGAGAACAATTGATGGCTCCAAAAATAAACAACACCAGCCAACCCCAATACTGAGGAAATTTTTGCGAATTTATCTTCTCACATCTGCTTGCAATTTTTCTCTTCGGGAATCCCATTAACCTTACTTGCCATCCATCCATCGTTCGCAGTGTTTTCTTTCCTCAGCCGCCTGAAATGGTCTGCAGATAATTTATTCTACTTATCCGACGTGAGACGTGATTGGCATCCATAACCAGATGATTGATACGAATTCGCCTAGCTCAGTTATTTTATAAAAGAGAGAAAATCCCAAGATTCAACGCCAACCTTGTCCATTTGGCCATCATCAGATGGTCAAGACAATGGCAACCTGAAACTTTGAACTCATTGCAATTGTGGAATTAATTGTACAGAGTTTGGCCTATTGATTAACGAAGTTTTGATGACGGAACTTCTTAAAGAAATTTTTGCTCAAGAATTCATTCACCCACATCTCTCGACCATGGATAACAAGCTACCACTTATACTCTTGTCCAAAACAAAGTCAATCGCAATAGTCTTCCATCAACTGTGACAATTTTGGGGTGGCTGGATGGTCAGATGAACAAGAAACACATTCTCAGAAAGGGAGGAAATTTATCAAAAAAAAAAAAAACAAACCGCAAAATTGAATAAAATATGTCAAAACCTGGAAAAGGACATCGAGGTTCTAAGACGCTGGCCCACTGAACCACGTACGAGTGTGTTCACATGTGAAGTTGTAAAAAAAAACCACAAACAATGAGAAGGTGACAATAGAATGAGAAGCAGGGGAAAGCCATTGCAAACGAAATGTTCTCATGTAATCTCGTTTTTAGTGGTTGGGATTACATCAGCTTTATGAACAGTGTTGCTAGATCGGTCTCAATAGTGTTCCCATAAGTTGTTGGGAAATGTCCCAGAGTTTATAAAATGGTCACATACAGTTGTAAGTCTTAAATTATCAAGTTTGTTTTGACACTAAGACCTTTGATGTTGATATCGTGATTCCATGGAAGTTCTGGCTTCACTGCGTACCACTCATGAATTTAGACTTGGTGATATCGCCCAATAAACCCAAGTAACTCGTCAGTTTTGGACGTACTTCTCATATCTTCTTCTCCAAATTCAGTAAGAAATGCAAATCCGTCCATGTGTACAACGTTCCCTACTCTCTCCGACCATTTTGAAATAGAATTGGCGATTAAACTCCAACAAAAATAAAACTGGGAAGCTTTCAGATTTAGTCTTCACAACCGTTTCTCGCAACTGAATATTCCATCCAACCAGCAGAAACGTCTCCATTTTGGAAATAGATACGATTATCAATTAATCAGTCCGAACTCGGTAAAACTCAAAGGCAAGATGCATTAATATCTCTGACTGCACAAAAAGTTAGTCCATCTTAGAGACGATCGACTTGGACAACTAAAGAGAATCGACAAATGAATAGAATAAGAATAGAATTGCATTCGAAAATATCCATCCCACAAGCTTCTAAATAAATTGAAAGGATTCTTCTTCTTTTATTCGGGAAGCTGCTGTTGACAGCAACACTTTAACTCCTCCTGGAGCATATGCTCCTTCCATTTCTCTTTGCTTACTACTCGATATCTCAGCTGTGTCCCCGATCACAAATTTCGGGACTGAGCTTCTGTCATAACAGTTGACCTCCATGGTGATCTTGGTCTACCAACTCGCCTTGACGGGTCCATTGGAAGCACAGCTTCGCTATGTTGTCATCTGGCTTCCTCATTGCATGGCCAATTCAGCGCCATTTTCTCTGTTTGACGTCAACATCTTTACCGGATCTTTAGGATGTAACGTAGACAACGATTAACAAAGGCTTGTAACCTTCTCGAGATTTTGGCGGAGTATTTCCACGTTTCACATTGGATTCAAACAGTTTTAACTTAGTGCGAGGCGATACATCTTCTTACAAATGATCTGGCAATAAGACGGGCATATCTTCTGGAGTTGATGTCTTCAACGGCTTCTGCAATTTTTTGGCGCAGCTCGTTTAAATTTTCTATCGGCTTAGAAAAAATTTGTTCTTTTACTGCTCTCCAGTCAAAAGACTCGAGTGGATTTATATCAGGTGAACGGGCTGGCTACTAAATTATACCAGACCGCCCTATCCACCTGCTGGAGTATTACCGATCGAGGAACTCTCATACTGGGCGAGCATAATGCACTGGGCAGCCATCTTGTTGATACCACATGCATGCATAATATTAAGTGGCACGTCTTCCAATAAATTTGGTAAGTGGTTCTCCAAAAAATCTAACTAAACCTCCGCCTTCAAATTCTGCGGCAGCTTGAATGGGACAATAATTCTGGCATTCAAAATTCCCGTCCACATGTTTACTTTAAAACGGTACTGTGATCTATCTTCCAGCATCAAATGTGGATTTTCCACGTGCCACTCGTGCACATTGTGGAGGTTCATGTAACCGTCCCTTTTAAAAGTTGATTCGTCCGATCATAGAATTTTTTCGAAGAATCTCCGATCTTCTCTGAACCTCTGCACCATCGTTTGACAAAATTTTAACTCTTTCTGGATAATCTCGGGGTAGCAGAATTTGGACTCGCTGTACATGGTACGGATGGAGCTGGTTTTTCCTTTGAAAAGGGTTTTCCAATAGGGACTTGACAACTTTGAATTTAATTTGTGAACGCACTCTTTCACTAATCATCAAACTGTCACTGTCAATTTATTCAGTAAACTCAACATTTTCATCGTTCGTGTAGAACGAGCAACGTCTGCAGATTATAAAAATTTTCTACCGAAATTCGGAGTCAGTGACTGCGACTTTAAGAGCGTTAACTCCAATTTTCGGTCGTAATTCTCGCCCTAATAGACAGGCAATAACAAGTTTAGTGCAAAATTTTGACTCCACATTTTCGTTGTGTGATGTTGCCGTGTCAGTGAGACAACGGGTTGGTCGAAGTGTCGAAAATATCGCTGCCGTTCAGGCGTCGGTAGCAAACGATCCAAATCAGTCAATTCAACGGCTTTCTCAAGAATTGGGCATCGCTCATACCACATTATGGTGTATTTTGTGTGAGGATCTTGGTTTACAGCCATACAAGATCAAGCTAAGTCAAGAATTGAAGCCGATGGATCATTTGAAGCGACGTACGTTCTCCGATTGGGTTCTGGAGAAGGTGCGCCAAGATGATGAATTTCATCGCAAAATCATCTTCAGTGACGAAGCTCATTTTTGGCTTAATGGGTTCGTCAATAAGCAAAATATGCGTTATTGGTCGGGTGAAAATCCACATGTGCTTCATGAATCACCACTTCGTCCACAAAAAATAACTGTTTGGTGCGGTTTGCATGCCGGCGGCGTTATTGGGCCATATTTTTTCGTCGACGATAACGATCGTCACGTTACTGTGAATGATCAGCGTTATCGCGCCATGATCACCGATTATTTTTGGCCCGAATTGGAAGATATGGACTTTGACGATATGTGGTTTCAACAGGATGATCCCACAAGCCACAAGCACACGCTACAATCGATTAATTGAAGAGTAAGTATGGTGAGCGTGTTATCTCAAGAAATGGGCCAGTCGATTGGATGCCTTGTTCGTGCGATTTAACGCCGCTTGACTATTTTCTGTTGGGCTACGTTAAGTCATTGGTTTATGCCAACACGCCGACGACGTTGGAAGAGCTCAGAGCCAACATTGAACGCGAAATAGCGGCCGAGTCGTTGAAAATTGGGTCCAACCAATCGACCGCTGCAAACGTGCCCGCGGTGGCCATATGAACGAAGTCGAGTTCTTTTCATAAATGTTTTGATTGTACTTCAAGCCGATAATAAAGTTTTTGAGATATCTCGTGATGATCCGGATGGCGCTGAGCATATGGTATCTCTCATGATAAAATCTGGCTGCAGCACGAGCATTACACCTGTATTCCCCATAAATGAGCTACATGTTAGCATATTTCTGAGCAGTGTGTCGTGATGGCATTCGCAATGCCCAATCACGGAATCAACGATCAGCACTAGTCCAGAAGAAATACAGGTTCGACAGAAACGGTCAGATAGCAAGATAAAGTCGCAATGCAATGAAGTCCCATAAAGAAAGCCAAAATTGTAAGCACGGAATTATTACATCGGTTATTCGATGCACTTGGTCAACTGTAGAGTGTTGGCTTCTAAAGTCAAATTGATGATCAGGCAAGAGGGAATTTGTGTCGGTAATTGGCTTAAGACGATTAAGAAGGATTCGCTCGAAGACCTTCGATGTAATTGGGAGAAGCGATATTGGTCTATCTGACATGAATTCAGTCAGCGGTTTACCGGGTTTCGGAACCATAATAACTTCGGCTACTTTCCACTGGTGCGGTACATGCTCTAATCTAATGCTGGCATTTATAAGATAGAGCAGCTTTAGCAAACCTTTTTTCGGCAACACTTTAAGTATCTCTCCCGTTGTTAAGTCATATCCCGGGGCTTTAAGCGTGTCTATATCTTGTCTAAGTTCCCTAAGTGTAGCCTTTTCTACTGGAAAGTTTGTCGTCACGTGTAGCGTATTGACATTCTCTGGAAGCGCTTCCCCGTCGAATGGTTTAAAGGTTTAAGCTTTTTCCTTATCTTCTTTCGCCCAGTCATCCTGGTTTCTTCTTATTAGCGCCACGTGTATTTCGAACACTTTTAATGGCTCTCCATATGGAGTAGTTGGTATCCTTTGTCGCTGTGAGTACCTTTCAAGGTAGTTATTAATACCTTGGTTATTGCAGTCCTTGATAGATTTTTTCAACAAGTTGCAGAGCCTATTGAAGGACGTTTTATCTTGTGGTGCCCGGGTTTCATGCCACTTTTTCCGCGCTCTTCGTTTCTTCTTTATCATTTCTCTGATTTTCGGTGGGTATCTTATGCCGACTTTGGGAGCTTTGTTCGATTCGCGGGGAGTGTTATTCCAGGCCGCTTGCTGTATGACTTCAACAAAACGTTCAACTTCTTTTTCAAATTGATACGGCGTTCTAAATGCTACTTTCAACTCAGTATTGTCTACAACGTCTATTCTTCCCAGTGAGTTTTGCTGTTAGTTAATCTGGGTGGTGTTTGTTTCTTAACCAAGGATTCGCACAGTGAAAGGATAACTGGAGAATGATCGGAGGAAAGATCGAAGCTTTCTTCAACTTTGACGTAACTAGCGTTTACTCATTTTCCGATAAAGAAGTCTATTAGATCGGGTGTTTTGGCGACATCCAAGGGCCAGTATGTCGGCTTAAGCTTTCTTAAGTGAAAAGCATCAAATGGGGGATTTAGGTTGAGGTTCAGTTTGGCAGCGATATTTATTGCCAACTCGATTGGTCGTCGACGCCATATACTCGTATCAGTGTTTCGTCTTAATTTTCTGTATTGGCTGTGAGTCAAGTATTAGGTTTCCCTCGTCGGCTCATCGGAGTTTTATTCGGAATTCATTAACCGCTCTCGATAAGGTCTAACCGTGCATGTCGCAGTGTTTTCCTTGTAAATCGTTTGACTGATACTTTTTTCTGCTGTCTGTTCGGTTGCTGCTATTTTGCCCCCAAGGGAAGCCCTGACCAGTTTTGAAGGCGCAGATTTATAACTTTTTGGTACTTTTTAGTTGAACAAAAATAAACCTTACAGCGGATTACTGAAGTGCTACTCTTTCCATATACTGAAAGCGCGCAGGTTTTACTTGTTGTTGTAGTCCTTGAACAATGCTTCTGTTTTCTACAGAGATCACTGGAATTCGCACTTATTTGCACACTTTTGATGGCAACTTTGTTAGAATCGTATTAACTGTGGTCAGGGCATCAGCTCTACGTGATCTACTGGTATTGTAGATCGATTGAATTTATTCCTATCTCAGACCCGAACGGACTTATTTGTTTTTGGCAGTGCATTACTAAAACAACTCTACTCATTGGTTCCCTGTACCTCATTTTGAAAAGAAGAAGAGAGTGCCTTCTTCACAATCAAAAACAGACTTCCATATAAAACATCGTTCAAGAAGGGATACTCGTACATAACAAAGTAACATTTCAGATCCAAAGTGCAGTTACTTTATACATCGAATGAAATATTTATTTACTCTGCATTCTGACTTTGACTACAGACACTCTATAGAGATGGAATTGGAACAGATTCAGAGTACCATTCCCACCTCTCATGACTCCCAAAGAATGCAAATGTTAAACAGCCAGTGGTACGAAAGATGGAAATCAGTAATAAGGGCTGTTGGGTTTGACTTCTTTGGTTCTTTGGTTCTGTCACCATTTACATAAAGGATTTCCTAACCGAGCCGAATCTACAGCTACAGTATGAACACACCGTCGTGCCACAATCGCGACAATGTTTACAATTTTCCATTACAAAGATCCTTTTCCACTATATACCAGCACTGTATACCAACAATAATCGCAGGGTGGGAAACAAATAACTTGTCACAAAAGTCAGCAATGAGCTGACAAAAGCTCTCTTCTTTCCTGATTCCATCCCTCCAACTCCAACAATACCACAATATTTTGGCAAATCTAGATATTGAACTGTCCTGAGTATACCTTCCATACGTACATACATACATATTTGACAAGAGATGCTAAGATACAAAAGTCCTTTTCACCACATTTGGAGCGGATATGTGTCAAAATGTAACTACAAAAGTATCTGCTGCAGAAGTCAGATAAAAAAAGAAAGAACGCAAAAAAAAAAAAACACAAAATACAAACACGCTCTTTATGGTGATTTGGTAGGAGGAGGAGTGGGTGGCGTTAGGTAGCTGCTGGATGACGATGATGATGATGATGGCTTTATCTCTTCGTAATGTCTGTGACATGATGGAAAATAAAAGTAAAAGACAATCTCGTTGCGGCAAACAGAAATGTGAAAAAACATACTCGACAACACGAAGATTGAAAAGTAAAATTTGCTGTTAGTAGCATTTGTGTTGTACTTGTATCTCTTGCTCGTAGTTTGGGTATTATCTTAAAGTGCGGTTTTGAAAGAGGAAAGAGGAAAGAGATAGACTCATACGTAGAGAGACAGTGTGGTTTCTGTGGTTCAATTTACAGCCATGAGCAGCTGAATTGAATAAATTGTTTGCGGAATACTAGAAGTGGTTAAGAGGATTCAATATAGCCATCGCACCATCAGTTTCCGGATAGTGATTTGCCTTCAATTACTTAAGAAGAACCGATTTAACATGAGGAAAGATGATTTCTGGGCTTATCCGTGTATGGGCATAAATAAATAGTCAAGAGCCTTTATGGAGTGTCAGTATCGCCTACTAGCCTTGTTGTTTTCATTTCCTCCTGACTTAGTTGAGTGTAAAGAAAGCAGCGCACTCGTATCTCTAAGAATCTCCGTAGGTCGGAGAAGATTATCTTTAGAATATTTAAGCCCCGAGGCACTACTCCCAGTCTCTGTACCATTCACAGAACGAATCATGATGATAGCTTTTGGTTCGTTATCAGCACTGTAATTTTTAAGAGCAATGTGGCAGTTGACTCTTTTGCGGTGGCGTGCCGCAGTGGTTATATTATTCGACCTACGAGTACAAGTACGTGAGAGAGTCTATATTCAAATTAGAGCCAACACTGAAATGCAAAAGAAAATTCCTTGCCACCAACTTTTCGGCAATTAAGAGCTTCTAAATGAATTCTTCCTTGAAAAAGTCTCTCACTTTCCCAATTTTCTGCAGAAAATCGTAGAGAGCGAGGGAAAAGATTTGAACTGGTGGATCACCGAAAACCTCTCACGTCGTCAGATTTTTTATTCCTTTTTTGTCGACGGTATGTAATGAAAAACAGTAACAATCGCCTTGCTTCCAAGCTGTCAGTCGTTTCTAGTTTATAAGTAGAAACCAGTGTTTTTGCAAAGCTCCTTCGTGTGGCTTAATCCTGTTAATTAGCGGTTTCTGTCGAAACAATACTAAGAAGTTACTGCAAATACTCTTCTTTCCTTACCGGTTGTTCTACAATAGTAATTTGTAAGAATGGTGTAGCTCCTATACTGATGAATCTTGTCTTCGCGGTGTCTAGTCACCAGTCTTATGATGGAGCTTTACTATACCATATGGCTGCCAGCGTGTGAATAGTTTGAGATTTGTAAGGATTCACCAAAGAGTGACATGACACGTAGCGCCAACCTGCTTTAACCAAATATCATTCGGATCAATGTGGTCCATATATTCGAAGCAATATTCATTAATCGTTGTCCGACTAAGACCACACCAAACAGTGCTCTTACTTACTTGCATAATGTGGCGGCACTGTTCGGGGTGAACCTGGGCTTCAACCAACAAACATCAAATTCGCACTCTAAGTCGGTTGAGGTCCCGTTCCACTTGAACCCGTCGCCTAAAGTGAGGTTTGCTCTGCTGCGCTATCCCTCGCGCTCGGATTCAAAGAGTGTTCGGGCCGGAACATTGGTCTCCATCTGTTCCACACGGCTCAGTGGTCGGACCTTCACTCTTCTATCTAAGTCAATGTCACTGTACAGCCCGTACAGTTCGTCGTTGTATCTGCTCCGCCACTCATAACCTATGCAGACGGAACTGAAAATAACCCGAAGAATTTTCCTCTCAAAGCAGTCAAGAGCACCCTCATCCATTTTTGATAGTTCATGCCTCTGCGCCACAGAACAGGACTGGGACTATTAAGGTCCTATATAGGGTCACTTTTGTTGTCCGAGAGAGGGTTTTGCTCTTCAAATGCCTTCTTATCCCAAGGAAGCAGCGATTGGCAAGAACTATTCTTCGTTTATTCTCAGCGCGCGCTGGTGTCGTTGTCTGATAGCGGAGACTAGGTATATGAAGGCCTTAACTATCTCAAAGTTATATCTGTCGAGGGTGACGTTCTGTCCGGGAAGTCGGTGTTTGGAGTCCTATCTTGTTAACAGCATGTACTTGGTCTTGCCCTCGTTGTCCGCTAAACCCATATTTAACCCCTCCGTCTCAATACTCGAGAGAGCGCCACTGCCAAAACGCTGCTTTCTTCCGATTATGTCAATATCATCGGCGTATGCGAGTAATTGGACGGGCTTTTGAAATATTGTGCCTGTTGTGTTGGAGCGTGAGTTTTGCACTATTCTTTCTGGAATGAGGTTAACAAAATTGCATTACAGCCCATCGCCTTTTCTAAATTCCTTTTTGCCATTAAAGTACTCGGTGAGTTCTTTACCGACCGATGGATCGTTATCCCGCACAAGCGGACGAGTTTGGCAGGGATGCCAAAACTAGACATAGCCCTGTCTAGCTTCTCTATTTGCCTTCAAATCAATGAATAGGAAGGACCAATAGGAAGATTTGGTCCATGGTGGGATTTCTTGGCCTACAGCCACACTGATATGGACCAATCAGGTTGTTGATTGGTTGATTGGCGATGTTAAGAAGACTAATGCCTGTGTAGATGACGCAGTTCAGAGAATCCCCTTTCTTGAGGATCGGACAAACAATGCTGAGGTTCCATCCATCGGGCATATTTTCTTCCGACCATATTTTACAGATGAGCTGGTGTATGCTCCTTACCAAGTCGTCGACTTCCGCTTTGAAGAGTTCGGCAGTAAGACTTCCGCTGCAGCAGATTTGTTATTTACGTTGGTTGGGTGGACGGAATTATTGCGTCTACATCGTCCAGTTTCAAAGGTTAATTCTGCTTGACAGTGGTATATGGTTTGTCATCGCCGTTGTACAGTCTACAGAAATGCTCTTTCCAAATCCTCAGAATAGACTGCGGCTCTACTACTACGAGTATGTTCCTTTCCTCGTCTCTGCTTTTTTACCTTTTAGTAAAACTGGAGTAGCGTTGCCCAATTTCCTCGACCGCGCGTTTCTCATGCTCCTTCTTTTTCCTCCTGAGAAACCGGTGTTCGTCTATCCTCTCCTGCTCGTAGAGCTAGTGAGCAGCTCTAATGATTCTCCGCACTGCCATTGTGTATGCATCTTGCTTAGCTGCATGTGCTTGCCGGCAGTCATCGTCAAATCAAGGGTTTTGTTGTGTTGGCCTAGTGAAACCCAGCACATTTCTGATGGCTTTTTGTCATTGTTGCCACTAGTCTTCAGTACTAGATACTGGCGGCATAGGAAAAAGATTTAGCGATCTCTTGCGATTGTAGCTGTTTGACTTCAAACTTCCTCACAGTATTAGCTTGTTTTCGCAGTGTTCGGGATATCTGCAACCATACCTTGGCTACAACAAGGTAGTGGTCCGAATCGATGTTGGCCCTTCGGAACGTTCGGACATCCGTAATACTAAATAGTGCTCTGTGTAGGCTATTCCGACAGTACTACCAAAGATGCTCTCCCTTTCTAGATCGAGGGCCTTTTTAATGTTATAGCTGTAAATCATTGCTCGTAAGTCTTTTCGAAGAGCTCATAGAAACTATCTTTGGTGTCGTCATCTTTCTCTTCAGTGAGGTCATGCGAGCATATAGGGCTAATGTTGGCATATTGGGCCTTAATAGGGATTGTTACGAGGCGCTTGTTCAGGAAACTCAATACTTTTTGCCGAAATCTGTCTCTAACAACAAATCCGCATTCAAATAGGCACGTTCAATATAGCAGTCGCCGTAGTAGATGTCGTAGTTTTTCATCCTTTTTTCGTCCGGCCCATCCCATCGCATTTCTTGGATGGCTTTAAAATCTGCTTTGCAGCAGTCCAGAGCTTCCGCTAGTTGGTCGGCTGCACATGGCCTATTAAGGGACTTAACATTCCATGTACAGATAGAAGTTCGTTCTCCTTATTTCGTTTGCAAGAATTGTTGTTACTTCGTAACTGTGGGTTTGTTTTTCCATGGCCGCGCAGTTATCTCGAGGACGAAGGGTCAGTTTGAGCGAAGCCAGTAATAGGTTCGGGGATGTGACCGCTGCCGTTGCTCCATCAAAGCCCGTCTCCACAAGACAGAATTATGTCAGACATAACATCTACCATCTAGTTTGCCATATTTTTTCTGCCTTGACGGGGCAAATTATGTCAAAACATTTCGTTTTGCGAGCAGATGCTCATGCAGCTTTTTAGTCGTCATTCTGAAAAGCATACGTTTACCACATCTACACGAAATGTCAAATTCATGCCCTGATTTCCATCCACTCCCATGTCTTGACATAAAAGTGAACATCCATGCCCTGATGTTGTCGTAGTTTATAATCCGGGTATCGTTCATGCCCTGCGGTGACGGCCTTTTAAGTGCTCGTCCGCCATCATCTCTTTTCTAAGATCCTGACTTAATCCCGTAAATTGTTACCGGCCTGAGCTCCAAACATGTCGGAATAGCCGGATTAGTCGTAGGTTTTATTTTGCTCTATGCCGGGATTTTACTTCACCCTTGATTCCCATTTATAGTGCCATGGACCTTGGACATTGGACCTTGTCGAAAAAAAACCAAAATTTTTCATTGAAAAACTGACTTATTGACCAGCTTGTCATTCAGTGGGAACGACATACAGAGGGACTATTTCTACATAAGTTTCCCGAGTCTCCAGCACTAGTGGGCCTAAACCTTGTTGCAATAGGACCTTTTAAACTTAATTTTTAGAAGAAGGGATGCAGGAAGAAAAAGTTTATTAGAGTGGCCACTACTATGCGTCAGTCCATCTCAGCTGAAATCACGCTCTTTTGCACTATAGTATACCGTTCAGACAAGAGCACTACGAGATTTAGCTTTAAGTGACATCCCACATATACGCACAGCTGTGATGGATATCCTACTTAAGTCCCACATCGATCAGTCATTCATATATGTAGAAGCGAGCTTAGGCTCTAATTAAATAACATATATGGACTTGGGTAAACAAACAGCTAATGTTGTCCAAAATTCGGTTCAATCACCTTGCTCCTAACGACTTAACCATTAAGGTTATCCCTGCAATCACCCAAGAAGCTATTAACGCATCCCCAACTCCTCATCATTGGTTAATATTTAATCAGATACCCGCATACGTACGAGAATATGTCTACGGACATGTACACGTGCACCAATGGTTTCATAGTGGCCGACAGTTCTCTAATTGAATTCTCAATTCATTACCACAGTCGAATGTCCGAAGTCGAAATCAATGTCATTAGTCTTAATCAGAGTTTGCACGGGATGTCACCAATACGTATTCTGGAAATCAATCTTACATCCCGACCGAAGGAGCCCACACCAAGCACATCACTCCCACCCAAATCGCATTCACCTAAACCCAAGTCTATGCAATGATGAATGCGGTCCTATACTGTTCGTTTTACTGCCAAGGATACTGAAAATTTGCTACTTTAATGCTAAACCCTACACCGGTCTATGCACGCCTAGAGGGGGATGAAAATCGAAGTTATGACAGGTTTCAGCAACCATCACTACCGCACCAATTAGATGGCTTTCTTATCGAGGAAGGATACTAGCAAAGATACGAGTAACTACCTTCCCTAATGACATAACACATTCAGTCAATTTCACATTGGACTAGGACGACTCTACTACTAAACACGAGTACGACCCAAATGGACATGGACTGCATTGCTATTACTGAGTCCTGGCATCCATCGTCGTTATTTGGAAATCAGAGCTGCAATCGATTTTCTTCCAAGACTACCTCTACACACACCTTATCCTTCTGGATCAACATTTACTTTAGAGTGCACCACTTGGTAATGCCTGAAGTGGGTGGTGGACATACTCGTAAATCGATTGGCCATTATTTCATGCAATCCAAAGTCAGGTCAGTAAAATTGGTTTTCACTTAAAAATGAACCAAAACAGTCGGTGAGTCAGTAGTGAGTCAGTGAGTTGAATGTCTTGCCTCTCGTGTATTTGGAGAATTTTGCGGGACAGCAACCAAGGAACCAAGGCATCCATTCAAACATTTGTCCTCACATGCTCCGCAGTAATAACGATTTCAGAATATCGATAGACGACGACGCAAGGAGGCTTCTCATCCAGCGAATGCTATTAAGTTTAATAGACTTGCAAACATCTTTGTTACTGTAGTTGTTGTTATTGTTGTTTATGGTACTTTGCCTTACGGTTTTGTCGTTTCGTCCACCATGGGCGGCGGTGAGACGGCAGATAAGAGACTTGTGCGGGCCAACGTTAATTGGGTTATTTACGTTTGCTTAGGGCGTAGGGATTGGACTATGGAAAATTTGTGTCGCAGTGTCCTGTTTCATATTGATTATTATGACAGGGAAAATACCTTTTTTTTCTATAAATAGAACACACGATAGGAAAGTAAAATTTGTCTTCTTTGAGCAATGAAGCAGTAGACGATTACCCACGCTAAGTGCTCCATGTTTATTTTATTTTTTCCTATGGACAAGACCTGTTTACGACGTATATGAGTACAATCAAAGTTCTAAGAGTGGCGTCGTTAAATTTGTGTCTGAAGGTCCTTCAGGTCCAGACATTTAGGCTTCATTATTTGTCCTTGCTATTCGCAATTTCAAAGCTTCGAAACGAAACCCAATGTCTTGGATGGCATGTGGAGCTGTAGATAGAATTGGATTGGTTAGACTACCTCTATAAGAGCTGTCAATGTCACAAATTTCTTCAAATGCAGATAAGAGCTGCTGCATCTCACTCTGGTCGGTCTGATGTAATCACTAGTTGACATGTCTCAAGAAATGTCCTCACAATGACATTGACATTGATAACACGAGCAATAAAATATCAGCAGGATGCCCAAACGCATCAATTTGAACCTTTATACAGAGACCCATAGCTATGAATTCAATCCGTCACATTTTACTAGCACACACACTCTCGATGAAGAAACCTCAAGCCTAGTTTTCAAATCAGCTCCGCATACGAATCTACCTGAAAAACCAAAAGAAGGTTACCACTTGCAATGTTCCCTGGCAGACCAATGAGTACGAAACCTCCACAGAAGAAAGGTTCAAAAGCTATTTAACAAAGCTTCAACTTATGGGCCGAATGTTTGAGAACACTTATGAACTGTCCCCTATCAGGCTTGACAAACTCTTTAGAAGACTTAATGTAAAGGAGTTGATCTTCTACAAAATGCCTGATGACAGTTTCGCACGCAACTACTGAGAATCTTTAAGGGTCCTCTTGCAAACTCATTTTATGAAACAATCACTATGTAAAGCATACTAGGAGGACTTCGAAGACAGTCATCTTTGTCTTTCTCAGCTCAGAAGCCCAACAAAGCTCCTGGCGACGATGATATTTGATCCACTCTCATGCAACATAGAATCGGCATTATCGTTGAATTTATGTCGCCTATCTTCTGATCAAGCTGTGGACTTAGTTGCAAGACACTCATTATGAGGGAGCACTGAAATCAAAGAGCGAGGTGAATCTTTATTTGACTTCCTTATGACCTCTAAACTTAATTGTGTGTAATGTGGGCAACACCCCAACCTTCGTGTTTCCAAGCTTGGCAACTTCAATATTACACTAACAATCAATAACTCCGAATATAGAGTAGATAACTGGAGAGTATCCCGTCTTTGATCCTTTGCAGACCATAGATGAATACACTTCAATGTGAGTCTCTCGGTAGAAGCTCCTGCCCCTTTTGGAAACCCCAAGCGAACTGGCTGAAAGAAATTCAGTCAGAAACTTAGGAGCATCCTCGATCCTATTATTGCACCGGTTGAGGCACTGGAAGCAAACGTAAGGACCATCGGAAAAGCTGTGGATATAGCCTTGAAGACCTCGTGTCCAGTCAAATTTAGCAAGAAAACTCTTCCACCGTGAAGGAGTGGAGAACTGTCCGATCTAAGAAACCTTACAAGGGACATCTTCAATATCTGCTACAAACACAAATTCAGGAACCCTTACAAGGACTGCCTTATGATATACGAAAAAGCAATAAGCAAGGCTAAGTCACAGGCTTGAGCAGCGTATTGCCACTCAAAATCCTGTCCTAATAACACTTTAATCCGACATTCATCAATCGACTTGATGGAACAAGGACATATTCCACTGAAGAATCACTGAAACCCATAATAAACACTAATTTTCAGGGATGAAAAGATAAAGGCGCTGGTGTGCAGGAAGTATGCACAGTTTACGCAACCTGCACCCTGAAATTAAATCCACTCATAAAGAACAGAGAGATTTACTGGGCCATCAACCGTTGCTCTCTCGATAATTCACCAGACCTTGACTGAATTTTACCGATTATGCCCCCAAAGAACTTGGGGAAGGTACTGCCCTGGTTAACGGCCATTTATCATGGCCCCCTTTGACTCATCCACATCAACTCGATCTGGAGATGAGTTAGAATCGTTTTCATCGCAAAAATCGGGAAAAGAGGATATGAGTCGGCCATGGATTTTTAGACCCATTAGCCTTACATGCTGCGCGCTTAAAACCCTAGAAAGTGTCCTCTATCCTCCTCTGTCAAAGTCCCAACATGCTTACCTTAAAGGTAAGTCCACGGAGACAGCCCCGCATGAGGTGGTGCAGACGATTGAGAAATCTACGAATACCCACGATGAACAGTATAAGATAGCCACCTTCCTAGACATAGAAGGTGCGTTCAATAATGTGCACCCTAAATCCATCTTCAAAACTCTCACCAAGCTTGGCACAGAAATTTCGTCAGCAACTGGATCATATTCATGCTAAAAACCAGAATCATTCAGGCACAATTGGGAAAAAATCCGTAGATAGAGGTACTCCGCAAGGGAGAGTTATCTCGCCTCTTCTATGGTTCCTGGTTATCAACAATATCTTGACGTAGTTCGATAACATTAGAATCACAGCAGTCGTATACGCGGACGACGTGGATATTATCAGGGATGTTCCCCTCAATGATTTGACAGAGAGGGATCTGGCTAAGCTAAACGCCTGGGCCAGAAGTTGTGAAGTACCAAGTTCAAACTTCCACGTCTTAACAACCAAACACTCACTCTATCCTCCAGTGCAAGGTACCTTGGCGTCATCCTTGACCCCATACTCAACTGGAAACAAAACATAGAACACAGGCCAAAGAAAGCATGCATCGCTTTCTACGTCTGGAGCTAAGACCCTTGGATGTACACTGAATTAGTTCGTCCCATTCATACTTATGGATCGCTCGTATGGTGGCTCGGCTTAAGCCAAGCCTACAACATCACGGAAACTTAGAAGAGTCCAACCAACAGCTTGTATTGGGACCACCAGTGGCGTTACAATCGAGCCTGACATTAGTTGTCAACGAACGTGCTACTCCATATACTGCCCCTCGTATATATCGTTTCGTATAATGCTGTCAGACGCAGAGAATCTGGATTCTGATCCCCGAAACACTGTGGCCATAGTAAAGCTCGTAATCTGTTGCCTAGGGATCTGTCTTAGACCATAATTGACTACACGATATGAGTACCTAAACTCAATTTTAGTAATCATATCCAAGTTCGAAGTTCCCCTATTGAAATAGCAAGTATCGATCTTCACCGACGGCTCTAAGTTGGAATGCATACCAATCCAAATCATACCACCTTCCAGATTCTTTTAGTGTCTTCCAGGCGGAAGGACTTGCGATTAGAGAGGCCTGCAAGATCGTTATTGAATGCGAGGCGCTCCACTCACATACTTTGTCCTCTAAACTAGTAGAACAGTGCAAGGAAATTATCACGCAGTTAAGCGCTCGGTGTAATGCCACTACCCTCTGTGTTC
This sequence comes from Volucella bombylans, assembly GCA_949129095.1. Classification (NCBI taxonomy): domain Eukaryota; kingdom Metazoa; phylum Arthropoda; class Insecta; order Diptera; family Syrphidae; genus Volucella; species Volucella bombylans. Next base: position 196,792,455 of record OX422141.1, on the reverse strand, counting down.
CCGCCACAGTAATATGGAGGAGACTGAGAGAGCCGCCGCGCTAGCCAGATGTGGCTCAACTTTCGATGTCACTCTTCTGGAGTCAGGATGGTCCCCGATGGAAATCATCAAGGCTAGAATTCTCTAAAACTTTATCTCTATAGTCAACTCTAGGTGGAACAACTTGTACCATATCCAAGCAGGTATAGCCCGCCTATAAAAAAACCGGACGAGTGACTTAATCAACAGAAGTCGCAGCGAGGCAGCAAGAATCACAGCAAAGGAATATCGACTCCAAACTGGGAGGGGCTTCTACTAAAAGATATATGAGAGGTACGTCGGAAAGTGGTTTCCTTTCACCCCTTCGCTGGAACTTATTGGTCAATGAACTGCTTATATACCTGGAAGCGGGTGGTAGCAAAGTGGATTGTACCATTAAAGAACTCTTACAGCAAAATCCTAATAGATTAACACGCTGGGCGGATCGCTGTGGAATGTTAGTAATCCCCCATAAAAGCGATCTTATCCTCTTTACCAGGAAATATAAAATTCCAATCGTAGACCCTCCCTCAATCTACAGCACCCGCTTAGTATTTGTTGATGCAGCAAAACTAAACCCGAAGCCTAATATTCAAGAAAGCTACAGTAGCGTCTCTTCTGAAAAGGCATTGGAATGGGGCCTTCAACCTCGCATTGCCCACTGGATATACTATTGTATACGTCTCAGTTATAAGACCGATACTACGGGATGATTGTCTGGTGGACGGCTTTAGACAATGTAGTCAACTGGTAGCAAACTAAGCAAAGTCTAAAAGAGAGCATGAGTTGGTATAAGTGGAGCCTTACGTACATGAATTATACCTTCCGGCGCTGGATATTCTATTTCACTTGACACCCATCGATATTTTCAGCAGCAGGCCTTAAAGCGACTGCCCAGTGGACGAATAAACAATTTATTTACGAATCCTTCTAGAGAACATCGACTACGTTATGGCCCAACATTCGTTTGACAGAGATTTTCCTATGAGCATCCCTTCTAAATCTTCCATGGACGACAACTCAATTCATTTCTATACGAATCGATCCAAGTCTGGTAGCGGGTTTGTGGCAGTGTTTTCTCAGCTAAGACTCTTCTTCTGCCTTCCAATTTAGTGCAGGGTTTTCCAGGCGGAAAATTTGGCGATTAAAGAAGTCTTGGACTCGATCATCTCTCATCTCATGTAGATCGATTGCCGATCATCTCTCAGGGAGATGGCAGAGCATTTCAACATTCACATTTGTTGTATGCTGGGGCACCTATGTTCCAGGAAATTGCAGGCCGTCAGCAAAAATTGGAACCACTCTACCTATCCTACCTGAAAAACGTATCATGGGTGTACCAGTCGCTGCGTGCAGACTAAGAAGAAAACTTAGGTGGACTGTTGGGTCAACATGTTTAGTGAGCAAACAAATCTGGCCAAAGCTGGATCTGAATCGCTTTTGATATTTCGTGATAGGAAACATCTCAGCGCTATCGTAAGTGTCATCACCGGGCACTGTCTTATAGGCAAGCATGCAATAAGTTGCATGGACAACTAGAAGGAAGAGACATTTCTAGCTACTTTGACTTAAGCGATCTAAACAATATAGACGTCAACAGTCTCCTACGCTTCCTCAGAAGCTCAAATTGGTTCCGAGATTAGGGGCTTCAGATCCACGTGGCATCGCAATGAGCCAATAGGCCTAAGTGGTTGGTGTTTTCAACAGCCACTCTTACTTACTCTTACTCTTACAAAAGTACAACGACAGATTCGAATGTTGTTGTACTTTTTTCGTTTTGAAGATTCGACCCTAATCTTTTCGGATCGCTTGAGCAAAAAAAAGGAGGATATTCCAGAGTTAGTAATGCGCGTCGCCGATATGAAGGCTGTTCTTGAGGCTATCTGGTTAATCCTGCAAAATACTTATTAAACTCAGCTCTAAAAACGTTGAAATGCGAATTCATCCGCATTTCCTTCCTCTAAAGTTATATTTGATGTGTAGACATACTCGTAGTTACAGCACTTGGTATCGGCATGTGGACGTCCCTCAGTGCTTAACCTAATCGTACAGCACCCAGTCTCCACTAGTACTCGTACATTGATGTACGAGATGAACCAACACCATTAGGACGTTCAACTTCTGGCTTCAGATGAGAGGTTTATGCTTATGAACTCGTTGCCGGTGCATGCATCCCAGTATGTCAAAAGATCAATATAATGCCAAATAGCCAAGCTGCCCTTGAAGTACCCAAGTGTCTTGATTTTGAGTCTATTCCGGTTCGGAACTGTCTTAAGACCAGCTGGCTTCGCGCGGTAACGATTGCTCTGTTGCTAGCCTAAGAAAGGGATTTTTAGATTTTGTAAAAGAAACAGGTCAAATGAGACATCGCAGCAATGGACAGAAATAAGGCCAACGTTTTAACTGACATTCTGACTGGACATTGCCCCCTCAAATATCATCTAAAGAAAATGGGCTTTTTCCAATAAAGATTTACATCACCATCTGACGTTATCTTTTCTGATAGCGTGTTTGATGATCTCCATCTGCTCTTGTCGTGCTGGGCATATCATCTAAAGGGTTTTCCTATAGGGCCTTGACAACTTTGAATTTAATTTGTGAACGCACTCTTTCACTAATCATCAAACTGTCACTTTCAATTTATTCAGTAAACTCAACATTTTCATCATGGTAAAGTGCACGAACGAGCAACGTCTGCAAATTATAAAAATTTTCTACCGAAATTCGGAGTCGGTGACTGCAACTTTAAGAGCGTTAACTCCAGTTATCGGTCGTAATTCTCGCCCTAGTAGACAGGCAATAACAAGTTTAGTGCAAAAATTTGAGTCTACATATTCGTTGTGTGATGTTGCCGTGTCAGTGGGACAACGGGTTGGTCGAAATGTCGAAAATATCGCTGCCGTTCAGGCGTCCGTAGCAAACGTTCCAAATCAGTCAATTCCACGGCGTTCTCAATTGGGCATCGCTCAGACCACATTATGGCGTATTTTGCGTAAGGATCTTGGTTTACGCCAATACAAGATGAAGCTGACTCAAGAATTGAAGCCGATGGACCATTTGAAGCGAAGTACGTTCTCCGATTGGGTTCTGGGAAGATGCGCCAAGATGATGAATTTCATCGCAAAATCATCTTCGGTGACGAAGCTCATTTTTGGCTCAATGAGTTCGTCAATAAGCAAAATATGCGTTATTGGTCGGGTGAAAATCTACATGTGCTTCATGAATCACCACTTCGTCGACGATAACGATCGTCACATGACTGTGAATGGTCAGCGTTATCGCGCCATGATCACCGATTATTTTTGGCCCGAATTGGAAGATATGGACTTGGACGACATGTGGTTTCAACAGGATGATGCTACAAGCCACACAGCACACGCTACAATCGATTTATTGAAGAGTAGGTATGGTGAGCGTGTTTTCTCAAGACATGGACCAGTCGAGATAGCGGCCGTTTCGTCCGAAATGTGTGGCCGAGTCGTTGAAAATTGGGTCCAACGAATCGACTGCTGCAAACGTGCCCGCGGTGGCCATATGAACGAAGTCGTGTTCCATTCATAAATGTTTTGATTGTACTTCAAGCCGAATAAAGTTTTTGAAATATCTCAATTGGTTTGCACAGGAGGCACATCCAGAAGAGGGTGACCTTGGTATCGCTGACTAGTTCGTGAACTGAATGTAGCCATTTCTCATTAAGTAGTCCTGCCAACAGCTTAACTGACTGCTGAAATATGGTAGGAATGGACTCTTCTGTCTAGAGATTGTATTTGAGGTACTGGTTTGTCTGCAGTCTACTTGTCTCATCTACTTGGTTATGATGCCTCAAGCTTTATTGCTTAATTCTCTGTCAAGCCAATTCTGTGTGTAAAACAATTGACTTTCAATTTACCCTACTGACACCAGACTCACGGTTCGTCACTATGTATGTATCCATCTGCTGAAAGTGAGATTGCCTATTTGTCACTGGCGCCTTTCTCAAAAATTCAGTGGACGTAAAGTGGAGTAAATTTCGAACTAACACCGAAAATCTCATCAGCCTGGCTGGCCAATTTAAGGCTTATCACTGAAAACCTATTCCTCCTCCACCATCCATCCAAAACATCAAAAACAAACTCAATCCCCAATCATTGTTCCACCCTTGAACTCTGTCCAATATTTACTCCTCAATTAATCACTTAATCAAAAGTTCAAATTCAATTGGCAGCAGTCGTCTGCCTTAGAGCCACACTTGCCCGCTACACTATAAAGCGGCACTACTACCCGAGGCCTGGTTCAAAATCCAGGCCGCATTCGGAATTGGACAAATACCAACTATCACCTCACCTCACCAATTAAACACAATTTAGCTAGCAAACACCTTCAGCCATTGTTGCGATAATAAAGCGAGCGCAATTGTTTGCTATTTTGCAGCCGCCAACGCCATGGTATTGGTGGACGCCAACCATCCAACCATCCGACCATTCGACCAAACGACCAACGTTAACGCTCCGGCTTCCCGAGGAAACCGAGATAATCAGAGTAGTGCACACACAGTGGTAATGGCAATTGGCATGGCTGAATGCTGGGTACGGATGGCTTTCGAATGGAATGGCGATTGCCAATAGGACGGGGAATGAGGACTGTTTGCCTTGGCCAAACTCTCACCACTGCTTCCCACAGTGTCCCAAAGAATTTCTCACTTCAAAAGAATTCTCCAACAAAGCTAATTAGATTTCGTAGCTTTGTATCCGAATGAAAGAAGCTCTGCTCAGAAATTAATTTAATTCTCAAAGTATGTACGAGTACGAGTACGTACCTCGTAGTGAGCAGTGTGATGTGGTACGGCACAATACGGTAAGGGTAAATTGAAATACGAGATGGAATACAACTGCCACGGATACACTTCATACACATGCCATACCGGAGCGGCGAAGTTCATTAGATCTGTACGTAACGTTAGATCGAGTGTAGAGTATAAATAAATTAAATCCTGTTCTTGGGTTTGTACAATACTTCCGTTTTTCCTTCTTTTTTTTGCACTTCATCCCCGGTTTGTGGTTGATGTAAGGAGGGGAAACGTCCACAAGAGCTTAAGGCTATGGATAATGATAAATTGAATTCCGCGTAATTAAGCGAACCGATGGCATACAAAGACTGAAGAAGAAGAAGAAGAAAAAAAAAAATTGATCCCAACCACGAACACGCGGTACATTTGGAGGAGCACTCTAAGTGAAGGACAGCTCACCCTTAAACGCAATGCCTCGCTTCCTCATGCAAAGTTAATGTTGTCATATCTTGCGTGCGCGTTTTGTAAAATCTTCTGGCGGTGTTTTAAGGAAAATCTGTTAATTATCGGCGACTCAAAGAGGGGAAGCGGTTTAAAAATGCATGAGTGCCGCAGGAACGCATATGTCAGGACGATACGTGAAAGCCTTAATCACATTTGTCGCTTAAGCCTGAGTTTGTTTTTTCAGTGTTCTATTTTCGACAGCTCACGCGTGATTCGAGACATGTGTCAAAAGTCAAACATGCTCACTTAGCATTGCCATTTCATCATGGAAAGACTAACATCCGAACAACGCGTATAAATTATTGAATTTGATGGCACTACGACTGTGTACTAGTTGACAACTCCATCCGCTTCTGGAACCAGATACTTTTTTTTATGGAATTTTTAATGATAGCAGTACCTACATTGATCTGGTGAAGCCTTTCTCTTGTTGGAAAATGAAGCACATGTACATATTTGCCCAGGAAGTACAATAGTGCTCCATGTTTATTCTCGTATCTGAAGCTTCCGCGGGTGTGACTTTAGGAGATGTTTAACCATTGAGCATCCACATTGTTTAAAAGGTTCCGGGAATTGCCAACGTGTGACGCTTTCGTCCGACCGATTTGGATATTTCCAACAGACTTATGCGTCGTAGCATGAGATTTGTAAAAGGTGCAGAGTTGTGTTAACGTCGAACTTTTTCTTCTCGATGATACAAAAACTGAGCATCGAATTGGCATTGTAAATGTTGAAAAGGTGTTTTGGCAGCGATGCTTTAAGAAGAAATAGTGGTCTGCGATTGGCGATTGGTTTCAGAACTGCTCATGAAGCCGTCGACGATGACGACCGTTCTGACGGACCATCGGCATCAACAACTGAAGAACACGTCGATGGAATCAAAGACTGACCACAAGCCGCAATTTGAGACTACAAAGTTAGCAGAGATGAGCAACATCTTGATTTGACTAATCAATTGCTTAAGACGTGTCTTCACAGCGAGTGCCCAAGGAGTTTAATTTCCATCAAAAATCAGCATGTGGACATTGTCAAAGACATGCTTTCCGAGGCTTATTCTGACCAAACATTCATCAAACATGTCGTTAATGATGACGACACGCAAATCAGACATTAGGCGAGTTAAAGGTGTCCTCAATTGAGCCAAGACAGGAGAAACCTCGTCGATTTCGATCAAAATGGGATGGTGCGTCATGTATTTCTTCATGAAGGCCAGACTGCCGATAAGGACTATTATTTGGGTCTCAATTGTGAATTTTGCATCACGACGATGCCCCACAATATATTGGCTATGTGGGCATTTCTTGCCAAAAACATCACAAGGTCCATCCAGCAGCCATAAAATTCACCTGATCTGGCGCCCTGTGACTTTTTTCTGTTAGGCCGATTCAAAATACCAAAATTGAGCGTTCTTTATTGCCTTTTTTGCTACAAATCACTGTTGGTTACATCCTTGACGTTTCTGCCCGAACCTTCACTATACTTACAGACTTACATTTTCTCTAATGATTGCCTTGTCAATGTAGGCCAAGATATGACACGAGGCTAATGGGTTTTGCAAGTGTACAAGTGTACAAGTGCTTGTCTAGCTTGAAAACCTTATTCCACGCTTCAGTGTAGCCTTAATTGGGCATAGACCACTGTCTTTACCAGTAATTCCCTGTATTCTCAGCTATCACATTTTAATTGACCAAAACGCCGGGATGAGCCGTGCACTGTGAGACTTTGCCAACCTCTACCGGTGGCAGTTATATGATTTTAACATCCGCCTCTTTCTTAACTATAATTCAGCCTGTTAGTCTGAAGTCTTGTCCAGAGTCCCATTTGACTTCGACGATCAATCAGGTAGCTGCGATTATATCTCTGGTACCAAGCATGTTTACATAAAGAATCGAGAATACATAAATACACTTGGTCAGCCTTCTTTTGGATTCAATCTTTCATTCCAAAAAGACTATGCGACTGATGAACTGGCCGGACCAGGCTGGAATGGTTCCGAAATAGATTTTGACATTGTCTAGTCCATTGTACTTCCTGTAAGTTCCTTTTAATGGAATCTTTCAGTTTTTCGAGGAAGGTTGGATATGCGCTTCAATGATAAAGTGCCTACGGTACGAGGCCCCACCATGTCAGCACCAAGTACCTGCAACCTGATGCGAGCGTAAGTCGAACTTTAACAGAGATAGTGCTCCGCGGTTTTGTACTCCTTGCCAATCACGTTTAAGTGCTTAACAAAAGTATAAGCAGCCTGCAGTCTTTCCTGCTGACTTCTTGCATGCGTTTGCTGTGCCTGCAACCTGGCAAGACATGCCATCTGGAATTGTGGTCATATGAAACTCAGCTGCTAATGAAAGCCTTAACCGAGGACGCAGGCAGACCTACTTAACGTAGTTTCGGGTCCTGAAAAACATCCCTCTGAGCCTTGTTCGGCAAGATCATCGGCAATGTCATTTGCCATGATCGCATTGTGACCTGCGACCCAAGCAAGACTCAGTAAATTTAGCCTTTCGACTGTGTTCGGTGGAGTTTTGCATTCTCGAACTACCTTGGGGGTCGCAAGAGAGTTCAGCAACGCAAATGCTTCGTCCATCCACCGATTCATTACAATATAGTTCGGTGCCATCTGAATTGCGTATATCTCCATCAGACCCAAGCTTTCTTAACGGGGAATGAAATCTAACGTGCACGTCCTCCAGAAAGACGCAGCGCCGAATCCTATGTCCGTTTTGATGCCATCCATGAAGACCCGACTACTTGCTGGTTCAGATTCTGGCCGAAACCAGTCTTGTACATAGGGAAAGCCAATTTCGTCCGACATGTCCATAAGACAAGAATCATAACACAGCTGGCGCGCAAGGTCAGTACGTGTTGTACCAAAGACCACTTCTTCCTAAATGGAAGATGGCTTTGAGTGCCCATGATATGAATATCAATGGGCGGGAGATTGATCAATGCGTCTAGAGCAGAGCCCGGTGTGCGAGTTGAAGGCCCAATGCAGCCGAGACAGACTGTTCTGTTAAACGCAATAATGCCATATTCTCGTGAGAGCTTATTCCACCAGACAACCGATGCATATGATATAATTGGCCTTACCAGAGCCGTGTATATCCAAGTCACCCTTCCCTGTGACAGGCCCCATGCTATGCCGACAGCTCCTATGCACTGCCAGAAAATAGACAGCCTCTTAGAGGCTTCCCACGTAAATTGTTTAGTCCATAGGAATTTGTTATTCAGGATGACACCTAAATACTTAGCTTCTTTGGAGAATTGGATGGTGATGCTTTAAGCACTAGATGAGTCATACCAGTCAGCTTCTCCCTTCTCGTAAAGAGAGCAACCTCAGTTTTGAGAGGATTGGCTGAAAGCCCATTTCTAGTGCACCAGTCGTCGATCACGTCTGGGGATTCCTATGCTTTAGAGCAAACGGTCGCTAGACACGATCTAACAGACAGTACAACCACATCATTCGCGTATGCTTGTGCACAGACGTCAAAACTATTGAGCGCGTGGAGCAGTGAGTCGATCAACATGCACCATAGCAGTGTAGATAGAACGCGGCCTTGCGGCCAACACTTGTTTACCCTCGCATTCAGCGCACATAATCAATGCCCTATTCACCAGCATTACTTTGATCCACAAAACTAGTGATTAGTCTGCAACTGGCCGAGCTACAAATGCCGTCAAAAGTTGCGTTGTTCAAAGCACCCTCAAGGTCGATGAAAATGCCCAGCGCGTAGTACTTCTTGTAGAGCTCGCCTTGAATTCTGCCTACCAGTTTCTGAAGCGCATTCTCGCAAGATCTTCCACATTGATATCGCATGACAGTTTTGCACACACGGATCTCGACCGATCTGTCCATGCTCTTCCACATGAAGAAAGTCAGACCTATAGTTTTGAAGCTCTTGGCGAGTGTGTAGTCCTCATTTCCGATTTTCCGTAGAAATGCTACTTTCACTGTTCGCCAGAGTTTCGGTATGTATGCGAGTGACAGGCTATTGAAACCATCAAAGGAAGCAACATCATGTGTAATGGCTTCATCCGTCACCACAACGTTAATTCGATTATGTGCTCTGCTAGAACCACAAGTGACCACATACGGGCCAGGGCAACAACTTGAGACTTGAGACAACATTTGACTAACTCTCTGTCATATGAGATCAGATGTCATATGGCAAATGTCTTTTGCTTCTAGAAGATATGAGGACCCCATCGAGTTCAACCTGACATTTCCATACCATAATTAGTAGTACAAGTGTTCCTTAAGTCTATCTCTTGAAGTTTTGCATCAGTTCCAACTGCCATAAGTGCGAAGTCATTCAGCTCTATTTGAGGAAATGCCCACAAATAGCCTGATAGTAGAGTAGTTGTCCTCATTAGAGACTAAGTGCTTTCGAAGACTGGATGAATGATTTCTGTTCCACTTCCCTCCTCTAAAGTCTTCGATATTTCCTGATCCTTGTTTAGAAATTATTTCAAATTGCATTCGTCACACAGATGTGAGCTGTTACATTCGATTCGATTACAAAAATTCTGCTCTCTCCGTGCTTCCTAATATCGGACGTGGCACCATTCACTAACTGACTGAGTGCCAGCTATTATCGAAGTGAATTAGTAAATTCCTTCACATCCCAGTGATTGATCGATCACTCAATTCAAATCATTTCTAAGTACTTCCAATTAAGTAAAATTCATTCCGGTCTATTGACCACACACGGACAAACACAGGCACACAATCATTACAATTACAATCACTCCGAGGCGTATCCTTTCCCCAAAACATTACGTTATGTATGTTTCAGGGAGCAGTTACTGGGCAATGGAATTGGCATTGGTAGTATTGGCACTAATGCCGAAGGCAAAGGCAATTTTCGACAAATCAAATGAAAACCGGGACCAGGCTGTCGTTCAATTCTCAGAAAGTCACAGCTCTGCAATCCTTCAATTCCGCCCACTAAAACATCTCTCATCCAAAGTGAACGACTGTATCAGTTCGCCTCGTATCTTCTTGACTAGATTCAGCCTGTTGTACTCTGTTGTACGAATATCTTTGGGTCCTACGTCTGCCCTCATGTACTCGTCGCATTCACTCAAATTAATGTCGAGTAAAAGTGCTCCGAAGTAGAGGCTGACCGACCTCCCTTTTCTATTTTGTTCACATAAATTGAATCAAGAGAACTACTTTCAGTCTAGTTGTGTCCGTAGTTGTAGCTGCAAGGACGGACATCATTGGCATCAGAAGACTAGGGTGGGAGGCATAGATTTTAGCAGGATGTCGAAGGCATCTAGAAATCCATCATCACTCGTCCATTGTATGCCACAAAACCATTTTATCGCCGACCATCACGGAGAATTTAATTTCTGTTCATGCTCTTGCTTTTGCTCATTCTGATGCTGATGCTGATGCTGATGCTGTGGCTGTTACTGTTGCTGTTGCTGGTGGCTCTGCTCTTATACCAGGATGATGGCCATGAGCTGCGATTTAATTATTTTTGGATTCCTACTCACAGGACCCAACCTACCTACTTGATGCCTGTCCCGTTCCAAATTCTGGGGCTGCTTTCTTAATTTAAATGGAAGCTTGTGATTGAAGCTCCACTGGCAATCCAATTTCATTACGAACAGAAGTGACCAAAACACAGAAGTAGAACCAGGATCACTCCAACAAGTGCTGTACAGGTAAATGCTCACTCATGGACACACATGCATACATACGAGTATGTTCATATGTTATGTACATAAAACCGGACGAACATTTACTTTGTAGCAACACGTTAGGAACAGTTTTCGAAGAATAGAGATACAGGTCGTCGGTCGGTCGCCTGTGAGGTGGAAAATAATTTTTACGCACAATTACGGGAGTGGAGGAGCTGAATATTGGTGAAACAAGTGAAACAAATATCCATCGCTGTGAATGGCATAACGAATGGTTGTCGGTGTCGTATATTAATAGCAAGGACATTTGTTAGCTAACGATGTTGAATAAAGATACAGAGCCGGTGTAGGCTTTGTGTTCCTTGTAGTCGTTTTCGTCGTGTTCGTCGTCCTTGTTGTCTTCGCCGTTTATTGTCCTTTGGTCGTCGTCCCTTCGTTGTCTGTACCTGGTGCTGGCAATTTGTTTCGGCGGTAAACCTCTTAAGTCGTATATGCTCATCGTTTATGTCGTTATCCTTTTTGAAGAAAAAACAACTTACTTTCCTTTGGTATTCTGTTCCTTCGCTATGCAGGCGTAGTATTCCTACGAACATTTGTGTATATATTTGTATGTATTTATGGCTGGCCCATTTGAAGCCGTGCAAACAAAATGATTGGGCGAAGGATACACCTCCCATTATGAAGGGACAACAAGTCATTTTCTTATTTTCTTTTTCTGTTCCTTCAGGTTTTGTGGGAGGGGATTATGTTTATCTTAAGGGTAGTATTCTTGCCGAAGGGATGAAACTTTTTGCCCTTCTTAAAGATGAAAAATGAGAATTTATCGGAAGACAAAGCGGCTTGCTGTTTGCTTTGCATTTTTTACCACAGTGGGGCCTTGAAGTTTTGCAAGAGGAACTATAATTTGAGACAACCAGGGTCTTCCGAACTTTGGGTCAGCACTGATTTTGAGATTGAACGTCATTTAATTGGTGTTTCTTTATTGGATGTTATCAGTATCCATGAAGACTAAGATCTTTCTGAAGCCTGCGAATGAATAAAATTCGTTCTGGCTTCGGCATATATTTCAAATGAATTTTGTTGCGACAAAGGATGCAATACGTGTGCAAACTTTAGATACTCGTACATATATCCGTTGATCCCTCCAAGTCATGCTGAAAGATCTGGATGTCACCTCGACTGTCCCGCTCAATGTTTGCCTTGGAAGGCCCTTTCGTTTATCTAATTAGGTAAGGGGGTTCCATTGTATAGCTAGCTTTGCAATGCGGATGGCTTTGACTCGTTGGTGTGACTAATCCGTTGCCACTATCTAATCCGTAGTTAAACGTCTATTGGTACTTGGCCTGTTATCGTTTGACTGGAAGATCCTATTGCATGGACATCTGTGAAAGTTTTCACCTACTTTATGAAGGTGTTGATCATCTTCTACCATAAAGTAGCACTTTTTCTACGGACGAAGTAGGTTTTTGTGTTGAAAGCATCCTGAAGGCAGCGTTGCAAATTCTACTGTCCCCCAACCAGCTCGCGACCATATTCACTAGATTTATGTTAGAAAGCTGTTTACTTTCCAGGCTTGTTGTCCGCCAATATTGAGTTGAGCAGCGTTGGTGTTATGATGAAAAATTGAAGCGCTTTTGTTTTAGTCGTATTTATTTTGAGTCCTACTTTGTTCGCGTCTGGCTTCAAGCTGTTGGTCAACTGGTGCAGGTCTAATATTCTGGATGAGATCCGGTAAACTTCATAACTCTAGTCGTGATATTTTAGATATGTCAGAGCTCATCCTAGCTCCAGACAGAGCTGACAGAATCACCTCACCACAAGGAATAGCTGTCGCGAAGGAATACTAGGTATCTTGTCGTACTCCGCTGCAAACTACAAATTCCTCTGACAACTTACCGTTTTGTAGGATATAACACTCACCGCCATCATAGGTAATTTTTCGTGTATACCTCTCCTGAGCTAGGGTTACCATATATCATCTCAATTCTAGGTATGGAAGACCTTCTGGAAATCGATGGAGAAAACTGTGGCGGAGATCTATACTCGTTCAATGAAGATCCACAAGCTGCTCATGTGGTCGGTGTAGGATCCAGCTCCAAAGTTATTCGTTTAGCCACTGCTGGCAGAAGCCATATACGAGTACCTCTGCAATTACCAGGATCCGTCAGATTTCCCATCTTGGGCAGCTTAACAATCATTCCCTCTTCCAATTCCCGAAAATTGCTTTCCTAATTAGTGGCTGTAGAATTTCTGCTGAAGTATTGATCGTGGCTTGGAAGAGTTGCGCCTGGATGCCTGATTTTTCTTTATGGTCCTTAGAGATGCAAATACAAATATTTGTTCCACTGTTGTGGTTAACCACTGGCCCGAAAAGGTCCTCAACCGAAGGCAATAGATTTCTGTATAGTCCTTTTATTAGATATAATTTGGAACCTTGACGACCAGCGAGTTTCTTACTAATGTTATGGATGATCCTGCTGGCGCACCTATTTGCTTATTCTGCAGCCTTGGTGGGTAGTGCGTTGATGTAGCCATACTTAACTCCTAGGTCACTGCAATCCGTGCTTTAAGTTCATCAGATCGTCTCAGGTTCTTTGGTGTCAGTCATGTGCTTTGGCTTTTTTGCCTCTTACCGCCAATGATGTCTGCTCCAAATGTATTCGTCTCTCTCAGGAGTGAAGCTGATTATTAATTCTGCATTTATGGCAAGGTGGTCCTTTATTTGTTGGCGGATCCTAAAATTTATCATTATTATATCTGGGTGCCATTATCAAGGTGGGCGGTTGCTGTTAACAGATGGAGTACGAGTACGTCTATTCCGATGACAGCTTTACGTTTGCTATGGACATCTTGCATGCTAATGGTAGAGTGAACCATTTGATTCCATTTGCGTTTTAGATTGTGGATTTCAACGTGGTGTTGCCGTTGCCTGCATTGCCTATATTTTTATCCAGAGATGGAGCTCTATCCGAATATGTCTAAACAAAGTGCTAGGTAATGCTTCATATCTTTGTGTAATCACATTTCTGGAGTACACTTACTTCGCTCGACAACTGCCTTTGATCAGTGACGCTGCATTGGGATCCAAAGACCTCGAGCAGTCTGCCTCAACATAGGATAATAGCAGAAGTCGCTGGCTCTTGGATAGCCCTTTGATGGGAAGTTGGACTGAAGTTAGTCAAGAATTTGTGGATTCTGATGGATGACTTGAAGTGTTTTCCACACAAATTGTTTATAATGTGTCAGCTACTGGTTGCACGCCGTAGACGTGTAAATTCTAGCCAAGCCCTCCCAAACCTTGACCGCGATGAGGATTCCTTTCCACTTAAAATAATCATAAACGATTGGACGCATTCCTACATATGCTGATGCGTGAATGAGTGAAATTATTCCTCCTAAAATTTCGCAGGACCATAACATCCTCTTGCAGCCACTGTTTATTGCGGAGGTAAGGAGATCAAGACACATTTTTTCAAGGACGGCTACGGCTACATGAGTGGCAGTGTACATTCTGCATCAAGCATTTCCCTGCCGTTTAGTCTCTAGTCTTGGCGATTTGCGCTGACCTACAAGATCCTCTGAATAAACTGTTTCAGACTAATGGACTAAAGAGTTAGGACCTTGTATTAGAGAAGATAGCCGTCTCTGGGTCGTTTATATTCGCTTAAGTGGCTGATTTTCCGATGATTTTCTGGACCTAAATGCTGCTTGAAATTTTTCGAATATGCTAACACGAATCAGCTATACAACGTGCGTTCCAAAGAAAACCGATTTTTTAAAAATGAGAACAAAAAAAAGTGTTTTTGGCAAAACCGATTTATTTTATTCAAAATAGTCTCCTTCCGATTCGATTCGAATGAGTGTTTTAGATCGTCGGCTGTGATGTCCACCAGGATGTCGATACAGGCCTTTTATATGGCTTTTACGTCCACAAAACGCTTTCCTTTCATCGGCAAATTCATTTTTCCAAAAAAGTAAAAGTAGCATGGTGCCAAATCAAGCGAATACGGGAGTGGTTGACAGCTAAGATTCTATTTTTAGGCAACAAATGGGTCACAATTATCGATCGATAAGATGGCGCATTATCCTGCAACAAACGCTAATTTCCTTCTGAGCGATATTCTGGTCGAATACGACGAATACGATGCACCAAACGCTTCACTGACACTGACATAGAATTGTGCATTAATTGTTTGGCCCGGTGAAATGAACTCTTTGTGGCCAATGCCCCTGGAATCGTAAAAGCAAATCAACATGGTCTTCATTTTTGACTTAGCCCCGCGAGATTTTTTGGTTTTCGGCTCGTCTGGCGCCTTCCACTTGGCACTTTGGCGCTTTCATTACCAGTCACAATGTTGTAAAGAAAGTTTACGTTCATTTTGGCCTCCTTGATGATGTTCTTCGAATGTTGAATTTTTGCTCCATACTAATTTTTGCACTAATAACACAAACGACAGCACATCAGTAAAGAAGCTACCTTTCCGAAGTCCTCTTTGCTTTGGAACTGGCTTTGTATTAACGGTTCCAAATAGTCTATAGCTGGGAGGTTCCTCTTATGTGTGATGTGTTATAGTAATGCGTGACTGTCCTTGTGTAATACCTGTCATATGCACCTTTGATGACTAAGAAAGCCCAGTTGTCTACCATTGGATTAGCGTCTTCAGGAATAGAGGAGCAGCAGTCGTTTTTTTCAAAATTTATCCTAAGTTCGTAAGTTACTGTTCCTATTTCATTTACATAAGACGCAAAGCAGTTTGTGCTGCTCCTAACTGGGTGTCTCTGCACGCAATTATTCTATCAGGTGTAATTCACATCATGAGGTCATGTACATAGTGGAGTTCG
Source organism: Volucella bombylans (assembly GCA_949129095.1). NCBI lineage: Eukaryota > Metazoa > Arthropoda > Insecta > Diptera > Syrphidae > Volucella > Volucella bombylans. Next base: position 196,776,677 of record OX422141.1, on the reverse strand, counting down.
ACGATCCGAACGTGAGTATGCGCACAAAACTTTCATACAATCGACTTGCCGAGCAAATAAAAGCAAATTTCAACAAGCAGCGTACTACGCCGATGCATGAGTTGAGTAAAAATCATATCCGGTGTAGACACCACTTTGTGCCAATTGAAATGTGTTCAGTCCAACGAATTCGCATAGAATTTCCTGCAGAGTCACCAGCTGAGTCGGCGCCCGAGTCGGTTAAAATTTTTTTCGTATGTACCCTAAGTTTGTGAAAGCGTTGATTATGACTTTGATTTCTACAATGCTGTCAACGAGTTCTTTCGAGTTTTACGGGAGGTAGCTCTCCACTCCACTCCAACATGTCCTTTTGGAAAATTCCTTTCTTCTTAACAAGAAAGATTAAATTTTCGACGTGAGATCAAGTACTTGCTTTCGGTTGAAAAGATTATGTTCTTCCCCAATTGAGTTTTCATGCGAAAGGATATATCGACAGCAAAAGCAAAATTATTTTTAAAAAATTCTGGATCAATATAACTGAGAATCCTTCTTAAGGTCTTAAGTCCGGTTCAGTGCATATAGGAAAACAAAAAAACAAAAAATCCTTTTCCATGCGCTTGAATTCTCATTACGTTGTGCAAATTCCTTTTATCATTAAAGGAAGTATAATGCAGCATCAGTATCATGTTGATGCTGCAATTACATAAATGTCGACGCCGATAAACAAGCACTGCGTCGGTGTCCTATTTACCTTGCGGTTTGAAATAAAAACAGAAATTGCAGCTGCCAAAATGCGGCGCGAGCAAGGATACACAAACACAAAAAAAAAAAAATTAACAATTTCTCCATAAACCGATAATACACTTTTTTATCTGTACATTACCTGAATGCTGTCATTTCCAAGGGAGGAAATCCCCAATTACTCGGACGTGTGTCGTGACTGCAGGAGCACTTCCGAGTGTGGCTCTACCACTACCGGGCGGCGCGTAAGCCAATCACCAATAAATTTACGAAATAATTTTATTTTTGCCACTTTCATCAGCCTCCTTACATCCCTAATTGATTTTTGTTTTTGTTGCTGCTCCTTTTTTGTCCTTTTTGTTGTTGTTGTTGCTCATTAAAAGCAAGTAATTGCAATTAATTACTTGAGCTCATACTTCAGTTCGTGTAATACATTTAGTCGTGTACCCGCGCTCGTATTTGTACGGAGGGTAGGGGTGGGTGCGCTTAAGTTGGTCCTTTCAAACGAAATGGGGCACGCAAGAACTGCGAAACTTTTTCAAAACGCGGGCGCTCTTCTAAGCAAAAAGGCTCACCGAGGGAGCAATCGTCCTATGTGAACTTAAAACGAGATTGTGTTCCTGCTGGATCCAACCTTCTGCTAGGTGGTGGTGGGAGCACTAGTCAACGTTGTCGTAGTGGCGTCGTATTCTAAGGATTAAAGGCAAATGAGAAAATGGAATTTATTTCTATGGGGCAATGGGCGGATGGGTGGTGGTAAAAAAGGGTAGAAAAGCCATTTCGTTTCTTTTTCCTTTTTTTTTTCTATTTCTATTCCTTCCATCCGTTTCGCGTCGACAATTTACGTTGGAAACATAATAAATAATAATTTGCTTTGCATGGTAATTGTCTGCATGGCAAATGAAGATTGGAGGGAGCCCCACCGTAGGTGGGTTGTTGGCTTGGCAGTTGGATGGCAGAATGAAAGAGAAATTCAAATCTCACAAGGGTAGAGGGTTGAATGTTGTGTTGTATGTGGGCAATGTCACAGTGGGGTTGAGGCGGCTGAAGGTGGCTTTGCTACTATTTTTCACCTTGATTATTTTTTTCTCTTTTTTTAATTAAAAGAAAGGAACTTCCAATTATGTGTACACTTGTGAAGATTTGCTTACGGAAGCACTAATTGTGGTTGTTTTGTCCGGCGCGCGGTTTTCCTCAGTCGCTTTTGTACGCATGTCGCTCAGAATCGTAATAATTGAACAAAGAGTTTGTAATCTGAAGCAAAATGTTCTAATTTTTACCAGCTTAAGGTGAATCCCCGGAAGGTCATCAGTAAGAGTTGAGTAGTTTGTATTTGTAAGGCGTCAGTTGAACGCTAAGTCGATTTATCTTTCGGGTCTCCATTCTCGAGAAAGGAGATTCTCTAATCTGCTCCAACTATAAAAGAAACAGTCTCCTCATCATCGCCTATAAGGTCTTCTCTGCCATCGACCAGATTTTTGCATTACGACAAAATGCACTTGAATTCTATTGGCATCCACCACATTTGAAGGTTCCCTGTGACAGAGTATATCGAGAAAAGTTATGCGAAGCCATTTCCATCCCTGCTAAATCGGATTTACAGGATGACCATGGCTGCTCTGTGAGTGTTGGTAATGATTTTACCGAGACTTTATCTTTGATCGAAAAAATTATCCTCCGACAGTCATGCGATATTTTCAATATTGTACTAAACGGAAAAGAGTCTGTATAACTACTTGCCTATGTCAATATCACCATAACTATTAACAGCGAGTTATTTGTGAAGTATTTGCAAGTATTGAAGCGAAGATCGGTTCGGCAATAAGCGAACGAATAACGAATAACATGCTTCCATCAAGTAAGAAAGTTACAACAGACAGGGTAATCAAAAACCCTCGATAGGAAAAAAATGTAAATACTTTATTTTGAAGCTACGTTCATGCCATTATGTGTTGCATAGCACTTCATTCAAATGGCCGCCTTGGTTTCGCTGGCAGCACTTCAAGCGGTAGGTCCAATTTCTGATGACTCGGTCCAATATGTGCGGCATTATTCCGGCAATAGCGTGGACCATTATAGTCCAGACACAATAGACATTCCCGTTTGCATTAATTCTCAACAAGCTGGATTTGTATATAGGTCTTAAATACGACATTACAAATGCTATGTCAAATGTCCCCATCGATCCCGCTTGTGTGATGTTTTTTATCCGAGGTCAAAAGTCACAAATTTTCGTTTTTTTTTGCGTATATCTCTGAAACGGTGAGAGCTCCTGGAAAAATAGACGAAAGGAAGTTTGTAGATCGTGAAATTCTCTACAAAAAAGATGTCAATACTTTTTTCCCTACGCAACACCGTTCCGAGTTATCGCGATCTCAGATCGTAGGTATGCACACATTTCCGCTCTTGTACTTGGCGCTTTTTTTAACGTGGTTTCCCCAGAATGAATACTCCGCGACATATTTCGATCGAGGACAATACTTTATTAATATAATGAAAATCTTCATGATCACTCGTTTCTTTCTTATCGCTCTCTTCTTCCTCTTTTTGCTCAATTTGTGTTGGCTGCTCTAAGAAGAGAGCTACGAGGGGCGTTCAATATATTCTCGGTATCGATATGAAGGAAAATGCGAATTCAATTTAAATTGTTTTTATTTTTCAATATAATCTCCCCTAACATCAATGCATTTGTTACATCTTGAGATAAGCTTTTTTAAACCCTCAAAAAAATAAATTTCCTCTTTCTCTGCAAAATACCCATTTATTGCCGACTTGAGTTCTTCATCATCCGAAAATCTTTTTCCACGAAGACATTTTTTCAAATCCGGAAACAGGAAACAATCACTAGGGGCAAGGTCTGGACTATAGGGTGGGTGTTGGATTTCTTCGAAACCACAATCTCGCGCAGCAGCCTTGGAAACTCGTGTGAACAGGAGCGTTGTCATGAAGAAGCAACACACCCGCTGCGAGTTTACCCCGTCTTTTCTTTTTAATTTCCTCCCGCAAATTATGCAAAGTGGAAGCGTAGGATGTGGCGTTGATGGTTTCACCTTTTTTTTTGTACTCAATGAGCAAGATTCCCTTTGAGTCCCAAAAAACTGTGGCCATGAGCTTCCCGGCAGACGGAGTGACTTTGAACTTCTTCGGGGGGTCTGTTCCTTTTTTAGGCCACTGCATGGACTCTTGTTTGCTTTCAGGGTCATAGTGGTGGACCCATGTTTTGTCCCCAGTAACAATTCGATCCATAACACCGTCCGCGTTCTCACTACACATCTCCAAAAGCTCTCTACAGCATACGATTCTCACTTTTTTCTGAGGCGCTGTGAGCATTCGTGGCACCCACCTTGCACTGACCTTTGAAAGGTTAAGATGGTCATGAAGAATGGTGTGAATGGTACCAATTGAAAGCTTGGTGATCTCTGCCATCATTTTCACCTTTATTCGGGCATCCTCAAGAACAAGTTTTTCGACTTCTTTGATGCTTTCTCCCGTACAAGCAGTAGCCGGGGCGCCGGAGCGGGGGTCGTCTTCAATGCTCTCTCTGCCTCTCTTGAACTCACTTGACCACTTTTGCACAGTTGATAATGAAGGTGTGGAACCCTGGCAAACAGCCACCATCTCTTCATGAGTTTTTTGACTTTTTCCTTGCTTAGTGAGAAATTTAATTACAGCGCGATGCTCAATTTCACCATCATCGTCGTCTCAGTTGCCATTATGATTCTGTTTAACTAGAGATAAAACGCGAATTAATAATCACATTTATATGAAATTTTACATGAATGCACTAAAATAATAGTATTACTTGAGAAATAAGTCAATTTATATATACAATCACAGCTTCACCCCGATACCGAGAATATGTTGAACGCCCCTCGTATAAGCTTCACTATGAAGCTACAACAAAGATCATTGTCTTCTTCTATGGCAGTACTTCGGCTAAGCGTTCCGCCTTTGTCACGAAAAGCCACTGATTGCAGAACATTCAACCATTCTTCAAGATCTTCGTCTGTGAGTGTGTTAAGTGTAAGTGTACGACAGTCATTTTAACAATTTGAATTTGATTTGCCAGTAACGCTGGCAACTTTTCTTTTTCGATATCCGGTTGAGTGAGAATTCCGATTGAGATGGAACATTTAGGAATCCAGCAAGAACAGGTAGTTCAGTATCCATATCTTGTGTTTGAAAACAGATTTTCTCATGGGGTTTTGCCCATCAGACCGCGGTGTTGAAGATTAGTGATTAGCGCAACAAATTTACTCCTATATCTTCAAATGCTAATATAGGGTCCACCATCTAACGTTTTTTTTTTTCAACTAGTGCTTATTTCGTGAATGGTAACACTTAGCTCATGTCTGATTTGATAGATAATTAGTTTTATCCGCTGAACGAATATGGTTGTGTATACGCTTGAAAAACGCTGGGAAATATTGCGACATTACTTTGAAAATCATGGTAATGTTGCAGAATGTGTGCGAAAATTGCGTACGGATTTTGGAAGAAGAGAAGCACCGTCAGCTCCGTATGTTCGTTATCTTGTGAAAAAAGTGAAAGAAACTGGCATCCTCATCGATAAACCAAAGCGTGAAAAGCTAAAAACAGTGCGTACACCCGAGAATATTGCTGCTGTGGGAGAAAGTGTGCGTGAAGCGCCATCAACATCAATTCACCGTCGTTCTCAACAATTGAACATTTCGGAGACATCATTGAGACGAATTTTGCATAAAAACCTTGGTATGACGCCATACAAAGTCCAATTGGTTCAGGAGTTGAAGCCAACTGACCATCCAATGCGTTTTCGCTTCGCTAAGTGGGCCTGCGATTGACTTAGAGAAGATGCCAATTTTGCCAAAAAAAATCATCTTTTCAGATGAAGCTCATTTTGATCTTGGCGGGTATGTAAACAAGCAAAATTGTCGCATTTGGGGCACAGAAAACCCGCACGTATACATTGAAAAGCCGATACGCCCAAAACGAGTCACTGTTTGGTGCGGATTTTGGTCCAGAGGCATAATTGGGCCATTTTTCTTCGAAAATGAGCAAGGAGTGGCCGTTCCAGTCAATGGCGATCGTTATCGAGCCATGTTGAACGAATTTTTGTTCACAAAAATTGAAGAGGAGGATATTGGCAACATTTGGTTTCAACAGGACGGCGCTACGTGCCACACAGCCGAAGCAACACTCGATGTTTTGCGCCCTGTTTTTGAAGATCGCATTATCAGCCGCAGAGCTGTTATCGTTTGGCCACCTCAGAGCTGCGATTTGACACCGTTGGACTATTATTTGTGGGGTGCCGTAAAAGATAAGTGTTACGCCGACAAGCCAGAGACAATTGACGCTTTAAAGGACAATATTCATGAAGCCATTGGTGAAACTCTCCGTCCTATTCGGACTCCCACCCCTGGAGAGCAAACATAGAAACCAAACACACCTGAGTTTCAAACCACTACAAAAACAATTTTCCTTTCTCCTCCTTCTATCTTTCCGCCGGCGCCTTGGCAACAGTAAAAGGGTATCAACCCCTTAGGCGCGCGTAAATTATAACAAAAAAAAAAAAAAAATAGAGCTGCACACAATCGATAATGTGCTTAAAAATTGGACCGATCGTGTAGGCTACTGCATGGCCAGCCGAGGCAGCCATTTGAATGAAATTATTTTCCATTATTAACCGGAAGGATAAAACTAATTATGTGTCAAATCAGACATGAGCTAAGTGTTACCATTCACGAAATAAGCACTAGTTGAAAAAAAAACGTTAGATGGCGGACCCTTTAGCTTTTCGTACACTTAAACTCGTGTTTTATTTGGCCTCTGCTAACAGGCTTAGCCAGCTCGCACACATGCTCAGAGGTGTAAATTAAAACTTTTTTTGGCACTACGAAAATAAGACGGAACACCACACATTGGGACGAACAAGAGCAGTGTTTTTTTTTTTTCGTTTTTTTCTTCTTTTACGTCTTTGATCAATATTCGAAATAATCTCTTTAGTTTGGATGTTTTGGATGAAGGTTTTAGTTAATGCAAATTCTATGGTGATTATTTTAATGGTTTATTGGCAGTCTTTACTGGGATAAATGGTGTTAGAATGTAATTTTAATATCACGGATTCGATGAGTTCGGATGAGTTCGTGCAGTCAGTATTATCAATAAATCTACATCTTCTCCAACCGTTCAAAACTGACTGGATTTACTATAGTTGTGCCCCTCGAAAAAAGCAAGTATACGCCGGTTTCTACCCGAACAATGGAATGTCGCAGTCAGATGTTACTTAAGGCCAACCGACTAATGCAATTAGGGACGGACGTTGACTCCCTCAGAATCGTATATTTTCCACGTATAGTATTTGAGTGCATGAGTCCGAAAAACCAATACTCCAATACTTTTTTCTTCAAATGTATGACCCGATGATGCAAACTGGCCACGTATGAATGTGTCATATATTCGTATTTTCTAAGTTTGAAATCGCGATAAATCGAGAAGGGTGTTTCGTAGGGGAAAAAGTATTGATACATTTTTTGTACAGAATTTCACGATCTACAAATTTTCTCTTATTAATTTTTCCGGTAGCTCTCACCGTTTCAGACCTTTGACATCGGATAAAGAACAACGCACAAGCGGCATCGACAATTCAGCTTGTTGGGAATTGATGCAACTCAGCTCTTTTTTCGTCTATTTTGTCTGGCCAACATTAAGACTACGCGCATATAAGTGACAGACTCGAAAGCCATTACGAAAGCTAGAGAAGAACATTTAACAAAACAACATAACGATTTTACGATGAGCACAGCATTTCTGTCTTGAGCGTTGGAAAATTTTAATATGATGAATGTTAGCCGTATTTTTGTTAACTTTGCTAATATTGCGCTTTTTTCAGCAGAAGGCGGTCACTAAGGATGGTGGATTGTAATCGATGGTCTTGCAGAGTTGGTTAAAAACTTTATTTAAATTTTCAGTAGGAAGTTCTGGTACACCATAGAGAACAGCAGCACCAGAAACCTCCTTTCTCTCTAAAGCCGTGACTCGTTGCGGAAGAGTAAAGGATTCAGAATTTTTTGTTGTGTAGCAGTGGCAGTTGATTAAATCAAATCGTTGTGACCATTTTTCTTTGACTTCATCAACCTTCTTAGGGAATTCTTCGTGCATCTTAGTAATTTCACCATCTCATTGATTCTGCTTGTTTCGAGAGATCCTCTTCCAGAATTTCTTAGTTCAATTTTGTATTGTTGAGAATTTTTGTATGGGTGTTGATGAGAGCTACCTTGCACCAACTTTAGAGCGTAGATTCGGCGCTGACATTATTGGTTTAGGCAGAGTAACTTTTGATTTGCGGTGATAGGCAATGGAGACACACTTGTAGAGATTCAATTTTAGATGCCTAAAACCGATGAAAGTTAAATGGTTTGTGATAGATCTATATATCTTCACAATTTGACGCGTTTCAGCTGGACGACAAAAAAAATACGCGTCCGTCTGTTACACATTACACATTCAATTCAGATTCTTCCAAAGACGCATAGGGATTCGAGTTAATGTTGGCCTCTCGGTAGTACGTACCGATTATTACCATCGATCGAGATTATCAGCATCAAAAGGGATATCCAAAAGGATTTGTTAAATACCAACGCATTGACTGTATTCTGGCTTCCTACATATATTCCCAAAAATGCTTTCACTAAGACGACAGTTTGTTCCCAACGAAAGTATGGGCTAATGGGATCCAAGGTCAAATGATTCCTTCTTTGGTATGGACTCTGGTTTATGAAAAGATCCAATGTAGTGCCGAGACATACCCAGCTTAAGATATGAAGTGCGAGAAATGTATTCGTTTGCCATGTTCCATTGTAGAAATTTGCCATTCAAATCATGTTTGCCATGGAACAGTCTTTCATTTCAACACAGCATCAGAGTTTATACGAATCTAAAGTAACGAATCCCTATCCCTCCCTCTCTTGACGTAAGTCCTCTTATACAAAACCCACTTGACTTACTCCTCCAAATATTGGCACATAAATTTCTCCCGTAATTATGCCACAGCCTGCATCTGTTTCTCATTAAAGGAGTTCATTCACCATACTGAATTACGTCTAGACGCTTTTAAATGTCACCAGTTCAATAAGATTTTCCACTAAATTAAGCGAAAGTAGCACAAAATAGAAAAAATTGTGATTGGCATGTCTGGAAAGAAAAAAAATTACCCATTCGCCAGAGTGTCTTCAAAATTTAAGTACAGAATTGCTTGTCGTAACAAACAAAAAAAAAAAAAAATACTCAAACCACGACACTCCTTCCAAAGTGATGTAAAGAACCCCCTACTCAACCACATCTTTTAATGACCGTGCTTAAGGCCATCCTTACGACTCCAATCACGGCTTCGATATCCAAAGAACAAGACACGTTGCACTCGTAATCTCTATCCTACATCTCCTAAACAACTGCAATTGAAGTAGTGTTCCAAATCGTGAGATACAGGATACGATGGTAACTGTGGGTTAAGGAACATCATTTTTGAAATCCCAGCAAAATCTTCAAAACGTGCTCTCGACGCACCCAGATAAACGACAACATTATGCCATATCGGGGAGATCTACGAGAGGACGACTACATGTACGAGTATCTGTCGCATGTGTTAAAAGGAAATTGTCTTTCATTCATGTCCTGATGTGTGCTGCATCCCTCGTCCAAGGTGCTTCCTCAATTTACCATCACTCTGGTGTTTTCTTTCGTCCTAGAATCCCTTGAAGTTAGCCGAATGGCGGTTGCACAATATCCACTCCGTCGCTCAAGACGAAGACGACGGGTCCGTAAATGAAATATCGTGCAATGATTAACCACATCGTTGGCATAGTTCGAGTTGATGTTTCTCTCTTGTCCTGGAAGTGGAGATACGAGTACATAATATGTACGAGTACATGAATGTATCCTCCGAGTACTTTATATCGTTCATTATGCCATGTGTATGAGTATTGTGGTGTTGCGCAGATGGAAAGATGATGAGCGATGAAGAGCTCCTTATGTGATTCTGTGTTCTTACACTCGTTTGCATATGATGTTGATTTTTTTCTCATCACAGAAAGAACAGGGTGCTTACGGGGTGAATCGGAGATAGATTAGGATAAATCAGAAGTAGAAAATTGGTGAACCACGTCAATCGGAATCCATTCCATTATTTGCAGCCAGCTTTATGGGCTTTCTACAGGTGAAGATGATAATAGCAGAAGGAATCGTTGTGTCTGATTTTCTGAGGGCAAAGTTCGCGTTCAGATTTCAGAGCAATCGGATATGTCCCGGATCTGTCTTATGTCCTTAATGTTGTTGTTCGGAGGAAATGATTTCCTTGGTAATCGTATTCGTACTCGCAATCGTACTCGTACTCGTATAACCATTAAGGTAAGCAGGATGTACAAGTGAATGTGAATTGTATGTCCTAATTCACACACATACACTAAACTCATATGGTGACTGCACTTGTAGCTCAAGACTTCCTTCCAAACTGTTCTCAGGGAAGGACTCGTTTTGTTGGTTTTTTCTATCTGTCTTCTGTTTTTTTTTTTTTTTTTTTCGGTAGACGGATAGTAGTCGCAGTTGACCCAGTTGCTGAGGATTAAATTTTCACTTATAGTATACATCCTCATTCTACTCGTTCACCAAAACAGGATAAACATGATGGAAAGAGGATTTTCCTCTTTATTAGGACGAGGGTTTTTGTTTTTTTATTTTTTTCTTTCATTTTCTAATTCTGACGAACTGATGACTTGTTGATATACAGTGAGTGGATACCAGTGGATTACCAAATGGGATTTGCTTCCATTGAATGTAATTTTGTAGATTCTTTTCCATAAAGGACTTGAGTTTGAAATTATATTGAAATAAGTGAGCTGTCCAAGGACTCCCATATCACTGTGCATGTCAGGTTATTTATTTTGTGGCTGATTCTTGTAAGGGTGACAAAGACAGCCGAGCATGTTTCTGTCGGATGCCATCTTAAGAAGCTGCATACTGGGCAAGGATTCTACTTGGTCGAAACAAACTGTAGAACCACCTTGAACTCTTTGGATCCACATACTATGTACATACGGTTTCTATGCACTCGTACTCGTAAGAAACCATAAATAGAAAATGAGGTTGCGACAAATTGAAGATGAAAAAGTGCTCATACCGAGTTTAGAAGAACAGGTTAAGGATGTTGCGATCAAAAACTTGACACTAATTTAAGATTTCCTTTCAACTGCTAGAAAATGTGATTGAATTGGTCCTCATTTAAAAGATCCTGTTGTGGGTCGTCAAACTATAGCCGCACTGAAACTACATCCAAGATGCAACGATAAAGGAACGCCTTCCCATTAATATTGAAGATACTTAGTCCTCAATATAACCACACCACAGAAAGTTAGAACAATTCCACAGCCAGTGTAGCTTAAGTAGACCAACGTATTGGCACTGCGAAGGTTATTGCCGATAGTCGATTGCAAACGCCTTAAATTTGGCTTTTGACTGAACTTGAGAATATAGTACGTGAAGGCAGAGGTTTCTGACGGGATAAACATATCAGAACCAGTGGTCCTTGGGATTGGGTCCACTGTCTCCAGTTCTGTCATTGATGCATAGGGACTTATCAGCTGGAGTTTCTAAAGTAAGAGGGGGTTGTATAATGTCAAGTATGCAGAGGAACTGCCAGTCCAAGAGCTCTCAAATCAGATAGGCCCGTAACTAATGGTAGCAAATTAGGTATGTGGTGTGTTCCTGACGACAAGCTTAGAGTTCACCCGTCCCTATGTGAACATTTACACGTTTGTAAGCGGGAACATTCTCATTCTACTTAGCATGACTTACATTGGAAACAGACAAGTTTAAGGGGCAAATGGTCTGTTTTAAGCAACAGTCTCGACCCTGTATCCACTATGAATTAGAGTATGCAAGTTTGTTCTGAAAAGATTATTGCATTGGTCTCAGATTATAAATGGGAGACTTCACAAGACCTGAACATCAGGACTGCCTTTAAGTTTCTCGTGACATCTTCAGAGTGCGACTTTCTTAAAAGTTAGAAAGTTAGTTGTAGGAGGACGATATACGTTTGATAAGCCCTTAAATGTGTGTTAAAAGTTGCATAATCTTCTGCGATGCTTACTTAACAAATAACCGGCGTTGTTGTGTATTTCCTCTGCCTTACTTTGGTATCGGGCTGCAGGTACTAATCCGATAGGGTAACCACTTTGTTACTGCAACAATTACTCATCTCACTACAAATTCCAGTCCATGGGAATGCTCCGTTCCGGCAGTAAATATGCCAGGGTGTATAAACCAAACACACAGTGTCGGAAAAACTCGGACCATAAGAGTGTTCCAACAGGAGGTGCAGGATATGAAAAGCCAGCTGGTGCACGTAGGGATGGCATATGGTGAAAGATGTGATCTCTGAATTTGATAAAGAGAAAAAGTCAAAGAAAAAGTCCAAATAGTTGAATTTTATTACGAAAATGCACGTTCAATCGCGGCAACGATGCGAGAAATTCCTTCCGAGACGTGTGTGCACAAAATATTATCAAAAAATTCCAAGAGACCGGCTCAGTACAAGATGTTAAGACCCCAAAACGTGTTCACCCCAGATGTTCAATAGAAAATATCGCCACAGTAAAGGAAAGTTGCGGAAACGACCCAAATACCTCCATTCGCCACGGTTCTCAGGAGCTGGACCTTTCCACAGTCACGCAACATCAAATGTTGACAGAAAGTTTGACTCTGCATGCGTGCAGGGTCGAAATACCGAAAAAACTGAAGTCGGTCGACAACCAGCAGTGCTGTACGTTCTCGGATTGGGTCCAGGAAGACATGCATGCTGACATTGATTTTTGCAAGAAAATCGGATGAGGCCCATTTCCGCATTGGCGCCTACGTTAATAAGCAAAACTGTCGCATTTGGAGCACCGAAAGTCCACGAATGATTCAGGAGATGTCAATGCGCCTAGAACGAGTAACTATTTGGTGCGGTTCATGGACCAGAGATGACATAGGGACGTACTTTTTCGAAAATGAGGCCGAAAAAAGCCATTACGGTCAATGGAGCGCGCTACCGAGACATGATAAATAATTTTCTGTGGCCGGATCTCTACTTTCAACAGGATGGTGCTACGTTTCATACAAGTTCGAGCTATCGTGCACGGAGCTTCCTGGAATTGACTGCCGAGATCTTGCTACTTAACACTGTTAGACTTCTTTCTTTGGGGCTATGTTAAAAGCAAGGTCTACGCTAACCATCCGCAAACAATTCCAATTTTGAAGGCGTCATTGCCGTGATAAAACCCCAATTATGCGAAAGAGTGATTGAAGTTTCGAGAGAAAATTGAATGATTGTCTGCAAGCAGACTCGAGGCTGTCATTTGGAAGATATTGTGTTCGATAAATAATCCCCATGTGTCTACTACTAGGCCAGAAGTGCTAGACAATGAGCTTCAAAAGTCCTCCGTCGAAAGAAATCCTACTATTACAGTAAGGGGACTCGCATGGGAACTCAACGTAAGTCATATCGCCACAAATATGGAAAAACTCATAAAGTTGGGTAATTGGGTACCCCATCACCTATCGCAAAATAATCTTCAACAAAAAATCGAAGCTTGCTTATAGCTTCTGTCACAATCAAGAGCCATTTTTTAACCGGATCGGTACCGGTTGAGTTCTTTACCATAACGTTAAAATATCAATGGCTTAGTCCAGAAGTCAGGCCTGCACAACATTGCAGATGTAGAGTTCACCCGCTCAATGTGTTACCATCTGTGCGGTGGGATGATGAGGGAATAATCCATTTTAAGCTGTTGCCTCGTAGCCAGGCTATCACCACCGAAGTCTACTGTCCCCAGCTGTGCAGATTAAAGTCGACACTAGAGCGGAAACGCTCTCCCTCATACATCTAGGACCACCTGCACATAGTTACAGGAGTTTGGTTCGGAAAAAATGGTGCATCCGCCTTATTCTCCAGATTTAGCAACTTCAGATTACCACTTGTTCCAAAGTCTGCAAAACTTCCTCGATGGAATACATTTTAGATCTTAGGATGATGTCCAAGAGGCTCTTGGGGTATTTCTTTCGTCAAAACCAAACAGTTTTTTTAGTGACGGTGGCAGAAATGTTGTCTTATACATTGACGACTACATTCTTGTATTTGGTGCAAATTAATTTACATTAAACTTACAGTTTGGGTGGACTTGGACCCTAACTAACAAACTTCTCCACTCAGCTCGATCTTTAGCTAGCTGTATAAAGTTTAGCACGCTAAATTGGTTGAGGTCCCTTCCACTTGCGTGCGGCACCGGAGTCGCGATCTTCCTACACTGCGCTGCCCGTCGGGGGCGGATTCGAAGATTTTTCGGACCGGTGCATTATTGTCCATCGGCTCTACATGAACTAGCCACCTCATTCGTTGGACCTTTACTTGTGTGACTAAGTCGAAGTCGCTGTACAGCCCTTACAGTTCGTCGTTGTATCTTCACCTCCACTCACTGTCTACACAGACGGGACCGAAAATCACCCGAAGAATTTACTCTCAAAGCAGCCTAGAGCACCCTCATCCATTTTTGACAAAGTATTGTACATGCCTCTGCGCCATAGAGCAGGACTGGAGTTATTAAGGTCTTATGATTGACAAGAGCTATTGTTTGTTGTTATCTGAATTAAGAGCGGAGCCTAGTTAGACTAAGTCCTTAACCACCTCAAAGTTATATCTGTCGAGGATGGCGTGCGTTCTGTCCGAGATGCCAGTGTCCTTTGTTGTTGATAGCATATACTTGGTCTTGCCCTCATTGACCATTAAACCCGTCTTCGTTGCTTCCGCTTCAATTCTCCCAAAAAGCGCCACAGATATCACACTGCTTTCGTCTGATGATGTCAATATCATCGACGTATGCGAGTAATAGGACGGACTTTTGAAAGATTGGGCCTCTTGTGTTGGCGGGTAAGTTTTCATCTATTCTTTCAAGAAATCGTATGACAGCGCATCGCCTTGTCTAAATCCTTTTTTAACATCCGACTTTGAAGGAGCAGCATGCATTCTCCATGCGAGTTTAGCAGGGATGCCGAAACTAGACATTGCTCTGTATAGCTCGTCTCTATAGATGCTGTCATACGCGGACTTAAAGTCGATGAATAGGTGGTGTGTATCGATCTGAAGCTCATGGCTCTTCTCCAAGATCTGCCGTAGTGTGAATATTTGGTCGATGGTGGAATTTCCTGGCCTAAAAGCTTCACTGATATGGACCAATTAGATTGTAGACGCACGGCTTCAGGTGTTCACACAATACGGCAGATGGGATCTTGTAGGCAATGTTAACCAGACTGACGCCTTTATAGGTGGTCCAGATCAGAGGATCTCCTTTCTTGAGGACAAACAATGCTGAGGTTCCATTCATCGGGCATATTTTCGTCCAACCATATTTTACTGATGAGTTGATGTATGCTCCTTAACAAGTCATGGCCTGCCGCTTTGAAGAGTTCGGCAGTCAAGCCATCAACTCCTGCAGTTTTGTTGGACTTAAGCTTAGATATGGCTATCTACACTTTACGCGGTTCGGATGGACGGAATTGTTGGCCTACATCGTACAGGTGAAAGGTTCATTCTGCCTGACAGCAGTATTTGATTCGTCATCGCCTAAAGAAATGCTCTTTCGCTTTTCCGCTTGTTCGCCTTTACAGCCTTCGGTTCGGGGTTTGTATCCGTGGCATTTTTTTTTTTTTTTTAATTTTGCTAAAACTTGCAAATCTTATTCCTGGAGTAGTGGCTCTCAATTTCCTCGACCGCGCGCTTGTAGCCGGTATTCGTCTCTCCTCTTCTCCTCTTCTCGTAGAGCTAGTGAGCACCTTTAGTCCTTCTATGCAGCGTCGCTTTTTATGCATCTTGCTTAGCTGCCTGTGCTTGCAGTCACTCATCGTCGAACCAGGGGTTTCGTTGTGGTGACAGAGTGAAACCCAGCACATCAGAGGCGGCATCTGTGATGGCTTTTTGGCAATATTGCCACTGGTCTTCGATATTTGATGCTGGCGGCATAGGAGCTCTTATGAAAGTAAGGGAGACTTGATGGGAAAAGTATTTAGCAAAACCTCTGGTGGTACCGTGCTGGCTATGCTTTCCGACAGTATTACCAAAGACCTCTTCCTAGTTTTACATTAAATCGTGGAGGACAATTTTAATGTCATATCTGGAGCACTGCTCGTAGGGCTTGTCCAGGAGCTCGTAGAAGCTATCTTTGATGTCGTCATCATTCTCCTCTGTCGGGACTTGCGCGCATATAAGGCTAATGTTGGCAAATTTAGCCTTAATACGGATTGTTCCAAGGCACTCGCGAATTCAAGATACTTATGTTAAAACCTGACACTGAGGATGAGAAGATATTACAGCAAACTCTTTGAACTGTATAGCGACATCGACCTGGACAGAGAAGAGCGCATTAGTCGCCTGAAATGGTCAAAACATGTAGAAAAAATGAGTATTAACGTTCTCGCTCAAAGAGTGATCGATTCCTGTTCGAACGGACAACGCAGCAGAGGACGATCTCACGTTAGGTGTCGCCCACAAGTGGAAGGAGGCCTTAATTATTCTTGAGTACAGAATTAGAGGCAGAAGCCAAAGACAGTTCTTATGAATTGAGTCCTATGGTCAACTGGACCATAAACAGATGAATCTCTGTTAATGAGAAAGTATCTCTGCTATCTATCTCAGGCCACTGCCTACAAATGAATTTCTGGAATTTGTAAAGCATGTACCTAACTGATGAACGAACTAAACAAAACAAATTTTTTCGCTCAAGTTAATGTCTGCGCTGCTATCTTCCTGTCGTGTCTCGGAATCTCTGTCCACAGGCTCTGTCCTGTTCCACTTGAATATTGCTCTGTAGGTGCTCTCCCGCCCTTGTGTCATATTAATCAAAATAAAATTCAATTTCTAGCCCCTCTTACACGGTAATTCATTTTAATTTACCCAGCAAACAAGCAATTCATTCGGAGGTAACGACAACTTTTCGAAAGAAATGTGATGCCATCTGCCAGAAATCTGCTCTCCAGATCATAAATTGCCTACCCCACGCCCCGTTTGAAAGGACTTAATTTATGAAAAGTATTCCACCGAAAACTCCAACAAACTCTTTTCTTTCTCTTTCTCTCTCTCATATACCATAAGTTATAGATTTCTAAAATGTTTCCCTTCTTCTCTTTTCGTTTCAGGTATGTATCAGTTGTATTCCTGGCTTCAGTTCTCTCAGCCAAGTTATCATTTTCTTAAGTATGATTAATTACTTCCAAGGACGTGGGTAAGAACACCTTTAGAGCACCTACCACCTAACATCCAAACCACGAAATCCACTCCTCGATGCGATAAGGAGTCATAACTCACCGAAATGGTGGTATATGTAGACATCAGGGAGATGAGATACCGGAGTGGCAAGGTGGTTTGGTGGTTATAACCGCGAGCTACACACCATCGAAGGTCATAATCGAGATCGCAAGCTATCAACGTTGCCTTCAAGACGAGGAACAACATGTGTCATCCGGGGAATAGGACTCACCACCATATAATCGATATTCAAGAATACCATGGGAGAGGTGGTGTGTAAAAGGGGGTTCCCCCCACTGAATCGAATTTTAATGGAATTCCCATCATTTTTGCAACATCATCCAATTGATTGTACGCCAATTGATTGTAGGCCAATTGAGTTGTAGTGGCAGTAGTTCAGTCCCGGGTGGCACAAGTAGTTTTTGTCCTCTATCCTATTTCAGGCTAAATTGAATCGTCACAATGAAGTAATTTTATTTTTTTTTCTCGATTCTTTGGGAAAAGGGATGTAAAATGCAACAAGGGACACGCTCCAAATATAGTCGAGTGAAGGTTAGCGGGGTGATAGCACAAGCTCCTCTGTAACAATTAAATTTGTTTTTTTGTTTTTTGCGAATCGGAAGTCCTGTTGAGGATTAATTAATGTTTCATCCTCTGGGGGCGAAACAAAAGTGACAATTAGACCATTGAAACCGGATTCAGCGATGTAATTCGATAGAATTCAAATTACAGAATAATTAATGCACTCGATCAGGGATACTCGTACAACTCAACTGCAACACACCACCAACTCAAAACAAAAAAAAAAACGAACAACACACAGCTCAAATGCGTTTTAGTTGCAGTTTTTGAAATAATCGGTAAGCGTGTAATGGGGAGGATTTAACAACGGTAATTAAGGCGTATTATTATGCCATTAGTGAGATATTAATTTGTGGGCCTTGCCGAACACGGGAGGGAATACAATGAATTTTTTTTTTTCGTGAATCGGCAGGATCCAACTCGACGTAGGTAAAGTCGGTTTGTTTTCGAAGCTTGAGCGAGCTGGAGTTTGAGGTGTATCGGAACGGGTGTTACTGTCTTTGCGTGGATGTAGGCGCTGTTTTTTTTTGCCTAAACGGTTTAGATGAATTATTTATGAGAGTAAATTAATTCTTCTTGTAATTAGATAAAATGAGGTTGGATCGGTTAACCCATAAATCAAATGGGATTGCGGGTTTATGTTTATCTGCGCTAAAGTGTAAGTAATTGTGTGCCACAGAACTGTTAGGTGTGCTGGGGTTGTAGTCTATGAAGGGGGAGTAGGGCTTGTGATGGAGTTATTACAGGGAAAACGAGGGAAGACTGAACCAAATTCGCCTATTTTAAGAAGTAGGTACTTCGGGGTTGCGACTCACTAAGCCATTTTCTACGAAGGATTTCAGTTGCAAGTTGGCCGATGAAAAAGCATAATTTGTGTTTTACTAAAAACTCAAGACAAGTGTGGTAGTGGTATTAGCATAGCCAGTTCCGCATTTCACTTGCAAGACACTAAGTCGGACGGGATCCTTGAGAGTGGCAAGAATTAAGAATTTTCGCGCCTACTATTTGCTTGGCTGCAATTTATGACAAAATTAGTTTGTTATTCGGTGAAAGCCTTAATGGCCAAGGTCGCATTCGCGCGCGTTTACTTTGATACTTGCGTCAAAAGCACGAACTCGAAATTTGCAATCCGAAATGTCGCTTCGTCGTTGAAATGGCAGATAAAGTGTTGTTTCCTTAAATTTTTAATACACGAATTTGTTGTACGAAGTCGAGTAGAAATTTACTCTTTTTACTGTTGTTTTAAGTTTAATTAGGAGAAATAGCATCACACACAATGGCCTTACTTACAACCAAATTAAGTGTACAGCGTAAGTACAATTTCCACTCTTTGCGAAGTGTTTGTACCGACAACGAATTTAATAGTCGGCTTTAGGGTTAGTATGGAGCTAAATTTTGAAGTACAGAAAGTCATGTCTGATTTTTACTTTAAAGAACAGAGTGATGCCAATGTACCAATTCAATAGTGGGAACAATACTAAAAAGGATTAGATTTAGCATCTAAAATACTAAAATGGTGGGTATTATGGTAATCGAATTATTGACTCCCGGCAAGTGTCAACTGTTGCCCCCTGAATCAAAAATAACGCTGGAATCCACTTATCGCATTGTGAGTTCCTTCGACAGATAGCACTTTAACGGACCCAACTCCTCGTCTTGGAGTTTTTTTTGTTTTTTTTCTTATAACGAGCGCGCGCTCAAGGGGTTTGAGTACCCTTAAGGTGATTGTACATAGCGCGGGCAAAGGAAATTTAGGGAGGAAGAAAAGAGAGGTACCGATGTGCATTGTTTTTAAATGTTTGCAAGTTATAACGACCAGGAAATACAGAGATCGGCAGGGCATTCCATAAGCGAGTTGTACGGCTTAGGAACGAATCACGATATTTTCGAGAACGTCCGAAAATGGGCTTGAGGGTATACTGATGAGCATTCATAGCGAGACGGGTGTTACGGTTGAAAGTTTGAATGGGCGGAAGGCTACTGGTGGAGCACTGGTGGTGGAAATAGCGATAAAACAAAGTGAGACACGAGACATTTCGTCGGTGTTCGAGGGTGTCCATTGATTGACTGATATTAGTATCGTCAATAAGTTTTATCGCACGGTTTTGAATCCTATCTAGCAGGTGCAGAGATGTTTTAGGAGCACCTGACCAGATGTGGGAGTTGTACTCCAATTTTGGGTGGATGAATGCCTTATATATTGAGGCCAGATCAGAGGGGGTAAAATATTTCTTACATCGCTTGAGGAAACCTAGACATTTCGCAGCATTTTTGGCGATATCAAATATGTGGTCATTCCAACGTAAGTTTTCGTGGACACACATACCGAGAATGGAAAGTTTTTCGGTTTCGACAATGCAAGTGCCATTCATGGATAATGGCTGGGTGTTTAAATTTCGCTTTAACGACAGCAGACAGCATTGTGTTTTGGAAGCATTAAATTCCACTCTGTTGATAGTTCCCCAATTGGTTATGCTCTTGATATCGGAATTTAATGAGCTTAGCATACGCTGCCGTTCTCGTACTACAGCCGAAGAGCAGGGCCGTGAGTCCGAAAACGAATATGAATAGCAGAGAGTACTGTCATCAGCAAAGGAATATATTGGATTAGAAGTAGCAGACAAGAGATCGTTAATGAAAATTAAAAAGAGTGTCGGTGACAGAACAGAGCCCTGGGGCACACCAGCATTTATTTTGTAGATATCAGACTTGAAACCATCCAAGACAACTTCAATTTAACGTTCCGAAAGGTAGTTTCTAATCAATTGAAGAAGAGAGTCGTCGATCCCAAATGCACGCATTTTCGACAAAAGAGCCTGATGCCAAACTCCTGTTGCCAGTGGACCTGTTGCTACGAAAACCGTACTGCCGGTCATTGAGAAGTTTTCGTGTTTCGAGATATTTCATGAGCTGACGATTTATCAGTGTTTCCATGACCTTGGAAAGAAGGGACGTAAGTGCAATGGGTCTGTAGGAGGAGAGAGAAGATGATTCGCCTTTTTTAGGGACGGGCTGGACAAATGCTGTTTTCCATCTGCTCGGGAAGAGTCCTAAAGTGTAGGATTGATGAAAAAGCTTACGCAGTGGTTTTGCCAGCGAGCAAGAACACCTCTTCAGAAGAAGGGGGGATATACCATCTGGACCAGTGGATTTATGTATGTTGAGATCTTTAAGTACTCTTGCTACTACACGAGTGCGAAAGTAGATTCGTCCCATTGAAGATTCGACGCACTCAAGTGTAGGCGGAGACAAAGCACAGTCTGGGAGTGTTGAGCTGGCCACAAAGTGTGCAGCAAGCAGATCCAAAGAGCTGACAGCTGGAATGTCGTTGTAAATGAGCGTTGGGATGGAGGATGAGGCGGAATTTCTAATGTTTTTGACGAACGACCAACAATTTTTACTGCCTTTGGGACATTGCAGTAATTTTTGTCTCAATTTTTGGTCATATTGAAATTTCACGCGCTTGAGAAAGACGTTTGAACTTTTTTCGGTTTTCCTCTGTCGGGTTGGTCTTGAAGGACCGAAAAAACATTTCTCTAACCCTGACGGCCTCTTTACAGCTCGAGTGGTACCATGTCTTTTCTTTTGGTTTGATACTCTTCATCCGATGAGGAATAAAGGATCTCATTCCAAGGAGAATAGTGTCAGTGATCATATCAGCAGCGACATCCACGTCGTTATCGAGGAAACATAACGACCAGGTGAAATTCCTAAAGAAGCTGTTAAGACCGCTCCAGTTGGCTTTCTCGTATTGCCATACGATTCTTTTAGGAATTTTTTCTCTAACTGTGTGGTCGGTGTACGAGAAATTAGCTGATATGACACAATGGTCCGACGAGCCTAGAGGGGAGAGCACATCAATGGTGTACTTATCAGGGTGAGAAGTTAAAAACAAGTCCAGGGTGTTGGCGGTATGACTATCAACGTCTGGTATTCGCGTGGGCTCATTTACAAGCTGCGTTAGGTTGTTTTCTGCAGCGAAGATCTCAACACACCGTCCTTCGGGTGTTGTCTGTCCAGAATGTCGAAGCCACCCAGAATTGTGTAGATTGCTATCGCCCGTAATAACGATTTCAGTATGAGGATATAGGGGTACAGTTCTTTGAATGGAGTCAGACAGCGCATCAAACTCGTTAAAAGTTGAATTGCTGTCCAGTTTGGGGCTTCTATAAATAAAGCAGTAGTGGATAATTTGCTTACGGAGATGGAATTTTAACCACATGAAGTTGAATTCCGGATTGGAACATTGATCACATTGTGGTGGAGTTTGGTAAGCTGCATCACTACGCACATAAATGGCGAGAGCGCGGTGAGAGAAGAATAATGGCACTAGTTCGTAGCCAGGTAGCTTCAGATCAGAATGATCTGAGAGGTGTGGGCGGGGATCTACCTCTGTTTCACTAAGTGCCAAAACAGCTGGTCTGTACTTACAGACGTGGACGTACGCAGAAAAGTGATTACTTTTTAGCCCACGTATATTGGCTACGTCTACCCTGAATTCCCTAGTCATAATCACAGACAAACACAGAAAACACAAACACCGACGATACTAAGCAAGGCTGCGAAGTAAAAATTCTGACATTGGTTTACTGGATCAAATGGTTGTAGGTGTTATGCCCTTACAACAATATGAAACAATGCACCAACAAATTTTCACTCACAACCCGCTATCCATCAGTTGTTACATACACTCAGCCACTGCCCGTACCGTATGGTAAATACAGTAACGGCAGTGACTGAGTGCAAGCAACAGTACTTCGTCTAGGAGCACTGTGTGATATTTTTCTTTTCAGTCACTGCACTGCACTTTTTTTTGTTTTTGTATTTTTTTTTTGCACACGTGCGCGGTTTTTTTTTTGCACAGCACACAACAATATTGCGAGTGCACTAGTGGAGTTTTGCACTCGACGGTGGTCGACTCGGTACTCTTGCAGGCATCACTGGAAATTCTACTTACAGAGTTTATGTAACTTTGGATTTTTAGTGTAATTTTCAAAAATTTGTGTTCAGTTTGTCTCTCACCCGAGTACTTTTCCGCCATCGAATTAATAAAAATGTTCCGCAATTACTCGTAAAACAAACGCGAAGGCGAAGGGAAACTCGATCAAAAGGCAGCTAGAGTGTTGGGAAAGATGGTGTAGATATAATCCAATTAGGGATTATATCCCGATCCAAACATCCTCTGGATCGCCATCCCTAATAATCTTTTTGCCGCAGGTTGTTAACCACTCCGGTACATCGGCGTTCAGATTTGGGCAAATGCGGGCTGACAAATTATTCGTTTTGGATGTTTTATTTTATTTCTGGGCCTTTCTGCCCCTTTGAACTCGGACGGTTTTACAATGGGTTCTTCGTGGTTGTTTTTTTCTTCTATTGCCCTCTTTGTTATTGTTGCTATGTTTATATATTCCCTCATTGGAGCCTGTCATATGTCGCCTCCGTCCGCCTACCTGCCTCTGATGCTCCTTCGGTACTTCATCGGTAGGGTGCTAGCTTAAAGAGGGTTCGTCGTCCCTTCATGCATCGAACCTGACTTTTAAAGTTGATGGCTCGTTGGGGTGTGTTTAATTATTTTGCCCCTCCGCCCGCACACCGTCGTCGTTGGGGTGTTCTAGTTCTAGTTCTGTACTAGTTCTCTGGCTAGCTGCATCCACATGTGATGCTTCTGTTGTCCTAACATCGGTTGCGAAATGTGATGTTCCTCCAGCCACACTGTCTCATGGCTTTTGTTGTAGAGTAAGCTCCAGGGATCATCCTCCCCCACCCGTCATCATCGTGTTGGAGTGTCTGGATTGAAAGGTGAGTAAGCGCTTCAGTGCCTTAAGTGAGAAACTCTCCCTGAGACTTGCCTACCAAGTTCGTTGGGGATTTTGATCCCGCGATCCTATTGTTGCCTGGGACTCAAAAAAGCCTCAGTAAATTCAGAATTTCAAATGCGTTCAGAGAAGCCTTACGTTCTCGAACCAGCTTGTAAGTGGTGATGGGGTTCAGTATCGCAGTTTTGGTTATCATTACAGGCGTAGATACTCCATCCTATCCACCGATTCCTCATAATGAAAGACAGATGCAAGTTTCTCTAACGTAGAGTAAAATCTGACGCCAGCATCGTTGATCGCTTTGGAAGCCATCCATGAAGAATCAACTACATTCATATTCTGACTCAGATTCCGGCTGAAAATGTTCCTAGCCAGAGTTCTGGTGTCATTGCATTAGATGGCGTATCCATAAGACCAGAGTCAAAAGATAGCCGATCCGCAAGGTTATCGAAACTTGATTGATTGTTGTACCAAAGACCACCGCGAGATGCGCATGAGTGCATATCAATTGGAGAGATACTTTGCAGTGAGTCTAGAACAGAGCCAGTCAGTTCGAGATAAACCATTCTTTGGCGCAAGCAGTGACGTATTTTTGTAACATCTTGTTCCACCACAACACCGATGTATAGATACAATTGGTCTTATCATAGCCGTTTGCATCCAAAGATGTCAAGCCCCTGGTCTCACTGAAAGCTTGTTTTTAAAAATCTGATAGCGCCTTGAAGGTGTTTGTTATCCACGACAGCGCTCCTATAATTAGCATCGTTATGAAAAAGGATTGTGATACCTTTTAGCGCCGGGTGATCCAAGAAAGTCAGTTTCCTCCATGGTGAAGAGAACCATCTCCTTGTTGAGAGGATTGATTGAAACTCCATTTCTAGTGCAGAAATAGTCGATCACATTTTCGTCTGCCTGCACTTTAGAGCAGAACTAGCCATTATTCAACAAATGCCATATAATATGCATTTTGTTGATCAGTTAGAACCATTGGAGTTATGATCCATAGCTAGTAGTGTAAACGGGATGCTTCACATATCAGATTTTGGCAGGAATTCCCATCCACTACCGTGGCTCTGTTCACCAGAATTGTCATGCTGCCGTCAAGAATCGCGTTGGAAGCACACCAAAATGCCGATCCCCACTTATTGAGTGCGTCGATAGCCGTGCCCATCAGATTTTGAAGCGCAGTCTGCGCTGATGGGCATGTTGCATCTTGGAAAAAGGAAGTATTCGCCAAGCAGATTTGGTCCTACGAAACTACATCGTATGAACATGCTCTTCAACGTGAAGGATTGCAGACTATTTCATGTATTCTACTCGTACTTGAATGACAGATTCATTTTTCGAGTGAAAGTATTGGGGAAATAATATACAACGGCACAGCTCTCTGGGAATTCATGTCCGTTATATTCAGGGTTTGCTGATAGCTGTGGGGATAGCTTGTAATTGCCGTAAAATGTATAAGTGTACCAGATGAATATTTGACTTACTTAGGTGGCGCTACAGTTCGGGGTGAACCTTGACTTCAGCTAACAAGTTTCTCCAGTTAGTTCTGTCTTTAGCTAACTTCCTCCAGTTGCGCACTCCAAGTGGGTTGGGTTTGTCTTTTACTGCATTGTCCCTCCGGGTTTGATTTGAAGAATCTGCGGTGTTATTTAGTATCCATTCGCTCTACATGTCCTAGCCATCTCAGGCGACTAATGCACAGGTCAATGTCGCTGTACATCTCATATAGATCGTCGTTGAAACTTCTCCTCCAAAGCCCGTCAACGCAACAAGACCGAAAGTTTTTCGAAAAAGTTTCCTCTCAACTCAGGATATCCTCATCCGCTTTCGATAGAGTCCATGCTTCAGCGCCATAAAGCAGGACTGGGATGATCAATGTCGCATATGACATACAATCTGCTTAGTTTCTCGGGATAGGGCCTTACTGCTCAATTGCCTTCTTAACCCAAAGAAACAGGGATTGGCAAGAGTGATTTTTCGTTTTATTTCTGTTGATGGCAGAATTTACAGCAGAGCCTAGGTACAGAAAGTCCCTTACTACCTCGAAATTGTAGCTGTCGACAGTGACATTCTGACCAATTCGTCGATGATGTGTGCCTTTTTCTGTTGACAGCATATACTTAGTTTTGCCCTCATTTACCGCTAAACCTACTTTGACAGTTTCAGAGTGCCCTTCAGCCCTTTGTGTGCCCCAATTATGACGATATCATCGGCGTACGCCTGAAAGATTGTGCCTCCAGTGTTCGCTTCTTTCAAAGTATGATGTTAAAGAAGTCACATGATAGCGTGTCACCTTGTCTAAAACCTTCTTTGACTTCTTCTTTGAGAAGACTTATACCTCTATAGTTGGCGCAGTTCAAGGGGTCTCCTTTTTCGTGGATCGGGCAAACAGTGCTGAGATTGCAATCATCAGGCATACGCTCTTCTGACAAATTCATTTCCAGCAGCTTTGAACACCTCGACTGGTAAGCTTAGATATTGCTATCCTTACTTCGTTTTGGTCAAGTGAATGAAAGTTGTGGCTATCACCGTCTAAGTTGAATGGTCTATTGTGCCTGATGGTCGGATGTAGGGCTTCGTCGCCGTTATACAGTCTGCAGAAAAGTTTTTCCATATTCTCACCATCACCTGTGACTACTACAATGTTTCCTTATTCACCTCTACAGGCTCCTGTACGGGTCTTCTTACCTTGACACGTTCTTTTTACCTATTGGTACCGTTCCTAATTCCTGGAGTAAAACCTCTCAATATCTTGTACCGCGCGCTTTTCGTGCTCTTTTTTCTAGAGAAGCAGATGTTCTTCCCGTATCTTCTGCTCACGAGCAGCTCTCGTCCTTCGTTTTGATGCCGCTGTGTAAGCTTCTTGTTTAGCTGCATGTGCTTGCGGCATTCGTCACCAAACCAGGAATTTCTTGGTTGTGGTCGGGAGAAACCCAGCACATGAATTGCGTGGTAGCGTTTCCACTGGCCTTAGGTACTTGGCGACATAGGAGTTGTTGAGAGATTTCAGGATACGTATTCGTCGAGGATTCTGGTGGTCTCTTACAATTGCAGCTTTTCTACGTTATATCTTCTCGCAGTAGTTATTCTTGCAACAAGGGTTTTTTCCGAATCAATGTTGAATGTCCGGAACGTTCTGACGTCCATAATACGTGAGGATCGCCTACCGCAATGTGATAAATTTGGTTTAAAGTTTGATGATCCGTAGAGCACCGTGTCCTCTTGTATATATTGAGATGAGGAAACCGTGTTGTTAATGTCCGTTGTCCATCCGTGCATTGCCAGACATTGTGTCGTGTAGGCTATTCTTACCAACTGCCCAACTAAGATGTCCTCCCTTCGTATACTGGCGTTAAAATTGTATTTAAGACCTTGCTCATATGTCTTGTCGAGAGCTGTTAAAAACATGATTTGGTGGCGTCGTCTTTGTTTCCGTATGGGCATATGCGCATATTAGGCTTATGTTAGCGAGTTTAGCCTTAGCACGGATTGTCATACGATGGTCGCTACGTGCCGCAAGCTCAAGATTTCTTGCATGTACAAAATCGGCATCCGATTAAGCGCTGTTTCCTTATAGCAGTAGCTATATTATATACTGGTATCACGGATTTTCATCCTCCTTATGTTCGGCGCATCCCATCGCACTTCCTGTATAGCGGTAATTGCATGATAGCAGTCAAGGGCCACTGCTAATTGTTCGGGTGCATGTGACCTGTTAAGGTTCCGAACATTCCACATGCAGATCCGCAGATAGTTATCCTTTAACCGTTTACTAAGGTCGTCAACAGTGAGTCAATTTTTTTCCGAGGCCTTTAGTTGGCTCGTTTCATATTTTTTAATCTCTTCCGTATAGGGTTGTGAGATCTATGATGGCGTTGGCTAGTATAATCCTACTGGCCGGGGATGGCCTTGACATTTTAGCCTGTTACCGTGGACTACCACTGGGAGGGTAAGGCAAGCGCTTCGCTATAAACTTGATTGTTGCGTCGCTGGGCCAATCCAAATTTTGGGACGGTCAGCAGTTTCCTGGTCAATCGCCGCGCAGATCCGCAGATGAATATTTGGCAATATTCGCTTATTGAATTTTGGGAGCTAGACGCCAAACAATCACTACATCTGAGGAATCGTGGCTCCCTCCATCGAAGATGTTGCTCTCAACTAAGAGGAATGTGTCATCCTTAGGTATAGCTCTTCAATGTCCTTCCGTAGGCAGATGGTAAGGCTAAGCACTTGTGACTCGGTCAAGCTTCTTGTCGAATTCGAATTCCAAGACTGCTTTTGGTCTGATTTAGCAGCTAATTTGCAGAGTCTTCTCTTTTAGGCACATATGTGGTCCCATGAAGTACCCCAAGTTGGTCCATCTGATGGCTTTCTTACTTCACAGACTTCTCCCTACTAGATGCCAAGATGTTGCCATTAGACATTACACTCGTGTAAATACTGTAACACAGGCACCATAGCCCTCCAACGCCTTCAAGCCTTGCTACGTAGCTTTTAGCTTTGAGACTAATGCCTCTCGTTTCTCGAACCTGGGAGTTCTGATTTTTGCTTTTACGACCATGGCTTCATCTTGGTGCAGATCTTACAGGTTTAAGTCATGTTTGATCCTTCTATTCTGGAATAGAGTTATCAGTCAGAAATATATCAATGTCAGGTCTGCTTTTCTGATGACGGTGTAGGAGGGATAGTGGCAAAAATATCGATTTGTAGACTGTGTACTAGTTAAAAATACGAGTACTGTATCTTCATTGAATCTTCAAGAGGATGACCTTCGTGAAGTAGAATGTTTGCCACAAGTTCGTCCTCTGGGAAACTAGAGACCCTGAAAGCCCTTATGACGAGACGGTGTAAGTTGTAGATGTTTTTCCCCGCTGCTTAACCAGATCTGTTCAAGATAGTGACTTTTGTGCTTCAACCTGCTTCGTATAGCATGTAGTCCATCATGTGGTTAACAAAAATCCATCGTCGTTGATGTGCGGAGCGACTGTGCCTATTTGAGTGTTGCACCGGAGAGGTTTAGGCAATACGTTGTACAGCATCTTGTTAAGCAGTATAAAATAGACAGTGTTCTGTGAGTAGATTCTGTAAGTTTGGGAAAGATTAGAAGTCTTCGGAGGCTCTTTCATACATGTACGAGCATTCTTGACTCTGGATTAGGTGAAACGAACTTGCATCTTCTGCGAGAATGTGTTCTGCCTTCTTTCCCATACTCGTTGAGCGGTTAGTAGTAGTAATTGCAGAATAGATTTGTATGTCCTTTCACCCTCTTTCGGCCACTTCATCAGGTGTTCTACGCAGACTCACAGACTAGTATTAAATCCCAACGGAAACAGATTCTTCGGTTATTCTACCAAAGGCAAGTGGTTGAGCTGACTGGCACAGAGCTGAAAGTGGTTCCAGCAGGCACAACTTATTATATTCGTTGCCGCATGCACACATTCACGCATTGCCTTGATGCCTCTCATTAGATTCAAAATTGAAAGTGATCAATCAGCAAAGTAGGCATACCCAAATCTTTTTGGATTGGCAATCGTCCTTCCAAAAGCTTTTAACACCAGACAGCTATGCAGGATTAAACACACTAGAAACTTGCCTCTTTGGCAGGATTACCAATCTTCTTATCCGTCGGTCTTAATTTTTTTTTTGTTTCGTAGAAAAAAGAATTCCAATAGACTGACAATTTTTACAGCAATGTAAACACTCGAATGCCGACAAAAAAAAAAGAGGAAAAGACAGAAGGAGATAGAGAAAAAAAAAAGGAAAAACGTTAAGCTCTAACCGCTTAATCCTTGGCAAAGTAACATCAAAATCTGGATTATATTCAATTTTTAAAAGCCATTCCTGCTTAAGTACTCATCATCACTCTCTCTGGCTGTGGAGGACTGCTTGCTGAGTGAAGCGGATTTAAGGCCAGTAAAGTCGAAGGGTAGCGCAAAAAGAAGAAAAAACCAAAAAAAAAATTGACTTCACTTCAGTTCTCCATGTTTTCGACGTCGTTGTGCTTTCACTCTCTCTCTTTCTTATATTCTCTGCTCGATCGTCCATCCTTCATTCAATGTTTGCGATAATGAGACCAGATATGACATTTAGATTGACAGGATAAGAGCTGTAAGTGGATGAAAGGACGAGAAAACGAATAGAATAAGAATCTAACAAAAAAAGAAGAAAAAGAAGAAGAATATTGAAGGTCCTTCCTTGGGTGGGAATGGGTGTTGAGTGGTAATGGTGTGTGGTTTCAGTTATCTTTTCAAATTTTTTCTCCCATCCACATCTCGTTCGTCGTTTCTTCCTTCCACCCTGGTGGGGATTTGCTTTGCTCTTTATTAAATTATCACTTGTGGAGGAGAGTGCTTGGATGGGTGGTAGATGGATGGTTGGTGCTCCTGTGGTTACAAATTCTCAACTCAACACGAACAAACTGGAACGTTTCATCACATTTTCATGTTTGTTCTTCCAAAGGATATAAATCATAAGCATCCCAACTTAATTAGAAAGTTTCAGGAATTTTTCCTTTTTTTTTCTTTCAGCTTTTGGTAGTATTCGGTTTTTCCTTTTCTCTTTCAAACAATTTGTCACAAGTCACCACGAGCAGAGAGCAGGGCGGTAACAAGACGAAGAAAAGAAGGGAGATCTTTACTCGTCTGGACTCAACACGGGACACGGGACTCAGGGCTCAGGCCTCATCTGTCGTCTTTCATCTGTCGCCTGTTGGTGGAGAAAATACAATTATTCCCTTCAACCTCGGCCAATATGATCTGGGGGAATCGCCTTGAATTTTTAATTTCCTTTATACCGGGACTCTTATCCCAAAGATGAAGAAGGATAAACCTTCCCAACTTTTCCAGCTTCAGCTTCATGTCCTGACCAATTAACTTGGGAAAATTAAAATATAGTAGACTCTCGCGAAACCCAGCAGACGGGAAGGAATCTTTTTCCTCATCTTCCTCCTCGGGGAGGTGCTATTTGGTCCGGATGTCCGTCACTTGAAGAGTCCGAATGAGTGAAACAACGTTGAAGACGGAAAAAAAAGAACAAAAAGAGGAACATTAGTCCTAGTTAACTGGTGAAAGATTATAATTTTCATCTGCCATTTTTTCTCTTCATTATGGCGGAAAATTTTGTTGTTGCCTGCCATCTCCATCATTTTTTTGTTTTGTTTCCTTCTTCTACGTAGGGTTGTGCTTTTTTCTGTGTTAATTATTTTCTGGAAGGGGAAAGGACAGTCGGGCCGGTAGTAGTAGGACAAAAGGAGGAAAATTTGCTAGGTGGAGCGAGAATCCTTGTGTTCGCACTTGAAGGCGACTCGAAAAGCGACGACGCAGAGTTAATGTCTCTTGATAAGTGTTTGTTGTTGATGTTGTTGCTATGGTGTTGAAGCTGGAACCTGCTGTTCCTGTTAATGTTGAGGGCATTAAGTAGTCAAGTTCCCCCGTTTTTGCGCTCTGCTGGAGGAGCTAATTTAGCGAAAGAGGGGTTGTCCAGTTGGAAGTTGAATTTGGGATACCACGAAGTCCTATACTTCACTTATTAAATGGGAGACCACCCTTACAGAGAAGAGAAATGATGCCCCTTCACTTATGCTTTCCCTTGAGATAAGTTCCCACTCAACTTTA
Organism: Volucella bombylans; assembly: GCA_949129095.1. NCBI lineage: Eukaryota > Metazoa > Arthropoda > Insecta > Diptera > Syrphidae > Volucella > Volucella bombylans. Next base: position 196,745,631 of record OX422141.1, on the reverse strand, counting down.
TTGGGGCCAGACTAAAGGGTTTCCCACTTAAAAATTCCTAACACTTGGGCCGTTTTGTTGGTTGAAAGGAATAGCTGGCCGGCTTCTATTTTACGTTTGCTGTGATAGAAAGTCCTTATCGGTTTTCAGACAGCGAGTACTCGGTATGATCTTGGTCCATTAAATAGCCATAGACCGCGTTTTATATAAAGTTTTGATTGCGGCTATGATTTTTACTTGTGATTGCTATGCAACCAGATCCGACTGGGTGATTAAGCTGGACGATTTCAACATTTGTGCTCTAGCAGACTTGGAAATTCGTCTAACTTACAGGTATGAGAGGATTATTGACGACGCTGTAAGTTATGGTATAAAATTAGCATCCATTGAGCTTGAGTTTAAGAAATTCTCAACTTTTTCTGGGTCGAATCCCAGCCATTGGGCGTACACATGGGCATCTATATATAAATGTCACCTGAACGCCGGCTCGTCACCCTACAAAGTCCATGAATTTGGTCTTAGCTACGAAAGACGGCGGCCTAATGCACTTTCCGGTCCAATGACTTCGGGTTCTTATGCATTTTGGAGGGAAGTTGCAGAGAAGACAGACCAATGCTGATGAATAAGGATCGTATGTGTCCTTGGTAGAGACACAATTGTTGTATAATTGGTGTAACTTTTGCTAGCAGTAGTATACTTCTATGATATACAAGGAGTACAGTTGACCTTGTCTGAGTGCTCGTTTCTTCAGAATAAAAATATGCTGCAGAGACTCGTACTCTGTGTGATTTGCGTACTCGTAAATCTCTGATATGTAGGTTGCTACTTAAGTTTTGCATTTTTCTATTATTTGGTTGAGTGCTTGCAAGTGGTTTGTGGTGCTAAAGCCTTGACGGAAGCCGGCGTACTCTCTTGGTTGTTGTTCGTCCAACGTTTTCCGAATTCTTCAAAAAATGTGTTTTGCAAATACAAGTTAAGTTAGTGCAAATTCCGCTAAAGCGGGACTAGTCATGTTCACCAGAAAACACAAGATTACGAGATTCAAACTTCATTAACAAGAGGGTCATGAGCTGGCGTATCAGCAGCGTCAAATATCTTGGGAGTTATTTTGCACAGAAAACTGAATTCGAATCTACAAATTCTGATGCAATTACATTGCAGGACTTTTTAAAAATAGGTATTTCTAGTAAGGCCATCTATTGGCAATCACATGCGTCACTGATGTACTGTCAAAGTTTTATGGCATTTGGACGAATAGAACCGGAGTTATGGCAGTATGTTTGTGTCATCCGTACAAAAATGGACATCTAGTTAAAATTGCTAAGAATTCAACATTCGAAGGACATCGTCCAGGAGGCCAAAAAGAACAAAAACTTCCTTTACGACATTGTGACTGGTGATGAACGTGGTGTTTTCAGAAACCAACTGTTGAGTGGAAGGCGCCAAACCAGCCACAACCTAAAAAATCTCGTTTGGGAAAGTCAAAAATGAAGACAATGTTTATTTGCTTTTACGATTCCAAGGGCATTGCCTACAAAGAGTTCATTCCACAGGGCCAAACAGTTGATGCACGTATCATCTATGTTGGTGTTTTGCGTTTGGTGCATCGTATTCGGCCAGAATATCGCGCAGAAGTTGAATAATACTGCGTCATCTCATCGACACTTGTGACCGAGTTTTTAACTAAAAATCGCATTTTGACTGTCAACCACTCCCAATATTCACCTGATTTGGCACCGTAAGGCTTTTTTCTTTTCGGAGAAATGCGTTTGCAAATGAAAGGAAAGGCTTTTGACGTAGAAGCCATCTAAATGGCTTGTACCGACATCCTGAAGGAAATCCTGGTCGATGATCTAAAATACTCATTCGAAATTCTGCCTCCCAACAATGACAATTACAATGACATTCCAGCTGCCAGCTCTTTGGATAAGGCCAATTTGCTTGCTGCACACTTTGCGGCCAGCTTAACGCTTCCAGATTGTGCTGTGTCCCCGCCTAAACTTGGGATCGTAAGTCCAATCAATCTCCCCCTCGACTTTCTTTTCTGCATGACCAACCTGTAGTCCAGGTTCAATCCTTTCGCGATCTTGGAATATTATACGATAGAGAGCTAAACTCGAATATGCCAGCCAAGTGTTGTCCACTTTTCAGCGAGTTCATATATCCCGAATCGAGAACATTCAACGTCGCTTTCTTCGATTTGCCCTTTGTGGACTACCCTGTAAGATTTTATATTCAAAAAAAGGGAAACACTTTACTTTTCTTTCTAAATTGACAGTTTTATTAACCGAACTTGTCGGGTCGAATGATTTATGGCAACTGGATTGACAAATAAAAAAAAAACCTCGCTAGTATGTATGTATGTTTATAATAACTAAGAACATAATGTATGGTAAATGAAATACGTGATTAAGTGTGAGTAAATATAAGTTAATAGGACAAATGTGTGTATGTGATTATAATAACGAATGTAATGAATATGACAAATGAATTGTATGTATGTGATTTAATTTTTAACATCCTCCGCGCGGGGCAGCTGACGAAGCTCCAGTGGGTACAGCATTTGTATGGCACGCCTCAGCCGTTTACCATCAGCAAAACGGACCTCACAACCTCTGATCTTACCATCTCGTCCGGGAAAGCAGCTTTCAACGACAGCCAATCGCCAATGTATACGGGGAGTTGCTGCATCGTATACCAAAACGACGTCACCCAGTTGAATATCTTTTGAGAAAGTATGCTTGGTGTGATGTGCCGATCGCAGTAGATGAAGATATTCAGTCTTCCATCTCTTCCATAAAAACGAAGTATTTTGAATTCTTGACCTCCACTTTACACGCATCTCTGAAGCACTGATTCCACGATGTTGACTATCAATTTCGTTTTCGGTGACCTTCGTACAGCCGATCAAAAAACTCTGTGGGGTAAGCGGTGACAAATCCATTGGGTCATCTCTTATGTAAGTCAATGGTCTCATATTGATGACGTTCTCAGCTTCAGTTAATAATGTATGAAGCTCTTCGTTGTCGATTCTGGCCTTCCATATTGTAACTTTCAGAACGTTCTTAACGCTCTTGACCATCCGTTCCCAAAATCCGCCCCACCAGGGCGCTCGGTCGATGCTGAACCTCCAGCTTATTCCTCTATTACTAAGGAATCCCGTAAAAATCTCACTATCCAGAATATCGCCAATCGCTCTCACTTCCATAGCAGCCTTTTTGAATGTTTTCGCGTTATCTGAATAAATTAGCTGTGGCGAGCCACGTCGAGAAATGAAACGCCGTATTGCTAATAAGCAGCTTTCTGTGGTTAAGTTAGGGACTAACTCTAAATGTATCGCACGGACAACTGCACAGGTAAAAATCATTACGTAGACTTTGCATTTCTCACTTCCTGAGGTGTGAAGTGGGCCAGCGAAATCCACCCCAACCGTTTCAAAGGGTTTGGATGCACGAATGCGTTCTCTTGGCAGCGGCGCAAACGGTTGTGATGCTGGTTTCCCTCTTAACTTCTTACAAACTCGGCAGCTAGCTATTATTCATGAAAGTAGCTAATAATTAATTTGCTCAAGACACTAGACTTCGGCAAAATAATGGGATTAATAACGTCCAGTGATTCGTCGAGTTGTTGCAGACGGCTACCCACACGTATCAAACCCAGCTCGTCGAGAAAAGGGTTAAGAGTCAGCAAACTTGATGAGCGACAGACGGGCTTCCCCTGCTGCAATGATAAAATTTCATTAAAAAAACTAATATTTTGAAAATACTTCAACCAATATATCTTTGCATGTTGAATATCCTTCGCCGTAAGAAATTTCCCTTGTGGCCTTTCCCTACCCAAAAAGGCGTTCACCACACGAAAAACGTAAGCTGTGATTCTCAGAAGCTTCAGCCAATTACTAAAGGCATCATAAGGCAATATAGGATCCACAGCTTCAGGTACCTCACTTACTTTAGTTTCCTCGTAAGCCGTTAGCGTAATGACCTTTTCGGAATCATGACTGCCAATGAGCCACTCATGATTTCGTCGTTTCAGCCATGGTGGACCATCCTTCCAAAGTGTTGACGTAGCGAATTTGTCGACGGATATTCCACGCGTAATCAGGTCTGCTGGATTTTCACTACCTATACAGTGCCGCCAATCATTGACGTTAGTGAGTTCTTGGATCTCTCGAACACGATTAAAAACGTAGGGCTTCCATTTTCGCGCATCTCCCTTAATCCAGTGCAGTGCTATCTGTGAATCTGTCCATAAATAATATTTGTCAACCGGTAGACCAGACTTCTTGAAGTAAGCATGTAAGCGAGCAGCAATCAACGCGGCAGTAAGCTCCAGCTTCGGTAAACTAAGATCATCTGCATTAGCTTTCTTCAAAGGCGCAACACGTGCCTTGGCGCAAACAAACTTAACTTGAACCCCAGACTTCAGATCTTCAACGCGAAGAAAAGCCACCGCTCCAAACGCCTTAAGACTCGCATCCGCAAATATGTGCATTTCTTTCACTTTGGTGTCCATATTAATACCAAGCCATCTGGACAAGGGCAAATTCGCAATTTGATCAAAATTTTTCAAACACACGTTCCATTCTTTATGTAATTCAGGATTCAACGGCTCATCCCAACTAAGATTATTGCTCCAGAGCGATTGGAAAAGAATTTTGAGCCTGATGATAATTGGACTTAAATATCCTAGAGGATCGTAAACACGTGCAATCATCTTCAACAAATTTCTTTTCGTAGCACATTCAAAGTTTTGAATATCATCGAAGTTATAGTTGATCATTAATTCGTCGCTCAAAGTATTCCACCTCAAACCTAATACCATTCGAACACACTCGCCAGATTCTATGCCAAGATCTTTTTGCACACTCATATCATTAGTAGCCCATTTCCTCAAATTCATATTAGCACGTTTAAGCACATCCACTGATTCTTGAAAAAAAAGTGTTGCTTCTTTAGAGGTTTGTACACTTGTAGCCAAATCGTCAACGTAAAAGGCCCCTTTTAATCTCAAGCATGTTTCTGGAAACTCATCCGCCGATAACTGGATATGAAGCTCTAATATTGCTGAAAGAAGGAAAGGGCTACATGTCACACCGAAGGTGACGCGTGTCATTCTGTATTCACACAGCGAAGGAAAACTTTTAGCAGAAAGAGGTGGTTCTGAAAACCATAAGAATCGATGGCTGTCGCGATCCTCCTCCGCTAAAGAGATTTGCAGGAATGCTTTCTCAATATCGGCGATCAATCCGATTTCACCTACTCGGAATCCCAATATTACGAGAAGTATGTCCGGCAGCAAATTGGAACCGGTCCACAAACAATCATTCAATGACAAATTACCTTGACTTCTTGACGACGCATCGAAAACTATGCGGATCTTGGTAGTTGCCTTCTCAGGACGATACACAGGATGATGTGGCATGTAGTACTTCGTGGTGGATGTTGTTTCATGAGTAGATACGGATTCTGCAAATCCTGCTTGAATAAATTCGCGCATAGCGGTGTCGTACTCCTTCAGCTTCATAGGTTCTCTCGAAAGCCTCTTTGTGAGGGCATAAAGTCGTGAAACAGCCTGATGTTTATTAGGTTCCAATTGAACACCCAAACTTTTCCAAGGCAATTTGGCTTCGTATCTGGTCGCTGTTTTCCGTATGCATTTCTTTTGAAGCTCTTGTGTGTATGTGTTCATTTCAGCAACATTGCTCCTTATACCCAAAGTCTCTAAGTTCCACAAACTTTCTACTGAAAAACTGCAAAGCGTAGATACTTTATCACAAAAATGTTCATCATCACCTGTTTCACTCGGTCCTTGGATTGTCCATCCAAAAATGGTGTCCACTGCAGTCAATCGGGCGGTTAACCTTTTGTACTTGCCCGTGACCACATTCCAAAAATAGTCCGCTCCCACCAAAACACTCAAGCCTTTCTCCTGGCTACGATTGTTAACCACTGAGTCAGCCAAACAAACACCAACACACTGTGATTTATGAGCCTCTGGGGCTGGTAGTACATCCGGACAAATATTAGGGATTACCACAGCAACAAGCTCCACTGATCGGTTATCAAACTGGCTTTGCAAACATATTTTTACTGTATTCAGTTCTTTGTAACCAGGAATCTCCTTATTACCAAATGCTATGACCGATAAATTAATGTGACCGACCACAGGTAAATTAAGTTTATTTACAATCGTTTCTGTTACATAAGTCCGCTGGCTGCCACCGTCAATCATAATACGCACAAATAATTTTTTTTGATTAGATTTTACTGGTGAAGATGCCATTACACGTGCGGTCTGCAAAAAAACACTGTTTGGGCTTTGTTTTTCCACTTGTGGTATGCACAAATTCACCACTGGATTCGTCACACCGGTTTTATTCGAATTGTGTTGTCTTGCTGATTTTATGTCGATTGACGTTCCAGCAGAGGATGTTTTATTATTAGCTTCACACAAAACAGTAGCATGCTTGCCCTTACAGATTTTGCAAAACAAACCTTTGGCGCGACAAAACTTTGCGGTGTGGCCTTTGTATGTACATCGGAAACATCTACCGGCAGACTTCAGCATCTGCTTCTTTTCTTCTACTGTTCGCGGCTGATTACACTCTTTCGTATTGTGTTCGTTTGATTTACAGAAAACGCACTGCATATTAACTGTAGGAGTGAAAAGTCCTGCTGCTGTCGATGGATGTGTGTGCGTATTTTTTGCTTGTACCTTTTGTGCCTTTACAACGGTTGCTCTTTCGATTGATTCTACTTCTTGCTTCAAAAACCGGATTATATTTTTGACTTGTTTATCGCCGTCGAACGACATAGTGGAACCACTATCAGATGTTGCTTCGTTCTCATTTTCCCCTTTAACGGATGTTTCTTTTTGTATGCGGTGATAGTCAATTCGGAGTTCACTCGGCATGCACTTCAGCAGAACGGTTTTGAGCATTATATAATAATGCGACGAAGGAACACCTAAGGCTGTTAGTGAGCGACTGCAAGATATAACCGTATTGTACAAATTGCGTAATCCGGGTGCATCTGTCCTATGATGTACTGTTGGCAGACTCATTAGTTGTTGCATTAATTTGTCGATCAATTTTTCCTTATCACCATATTCCTCCTGGAGAAGTGAGATAGCACCATCGTAACAGGCATCAGTAGGAGTAAATCCTGATATAGTATTTGCCGCATTACCCGTTAAAACTGATTGTAAGTAACTAAACTTTTCGGCGCCAGAAAGACCTTCGTTTTGGTGAATGTTGGCGCGAAAATTTTCCCAGAATGGTAGCCATTCCTGATTCTCGCCGGAAAATGTCTTTAACTTCAATTTAGGCAAATAACTGCATCGTGGATTCGTTGAAGCTGATGCGCGCGAATTATTGGCCTCATTTTGGCACGGATTAAGGCGCTGTTGGACTTTTAACAGCCGCACTTGTAATCGCGCTATCATACCTACCGCGTTGTCTTCATATTCGGCTATTCTCTCAGGATTTTTGTCCTCTAATTTCCGCTCGTGAAGATCTTTGTCAATCGAACAAAGATTATCCCTGGCCGTCGTTAAGCGCTGAAGGTATGTTGCAAGTTCTTCTTCTATGGAGTCCAACTGCGTCCAATCCTCTGTGTCCCTTACAGTTATATTGCAGGTTTTTAGATACTCAGTGGCTTCATTCACTATTTTAGTGATTTGGCTGCGATATCCAGCACGTGCTTGAAATTCCATGTTCTCCAAGAACCCAAAAACAAATTCTATATATTGTAGTCGTCGAGCTACCACAAATTTATTTAAGCTGTTCGCGATTTAATCCCGGGTTTCGGCACCAATTGTAAGATTTTATATTCAAAAAAAGGGAAACACTTTACTTTTCTTTCTAAATTGACAGTTTTATTAACCGAACTTGTCGGGTCGAATGATTTATGGCAACTGGATTGACAAATAAAAAAAAAACCTCGCTAGTATGTATGTATGTTTATAATAACTAAGAACATAATGTATGGTAAATGAAATACGTGATTAAGTGTGAGTAAATATAAGTTAATAGGACAAATGTGTGTATGTGATTATAATAACGAATGTAATGAATATGACAAATGAATTGTATGTATGTGATTTAATTTTTAACATACCCTGAGATGACCCATTTATCTTACCTCCCTATCGTGACCGCCTCAAACTTGTTAACCTGAATACCCTCGAAAAACGCAGAGACGAAGCTGACATTCTCTTTATTCACCGAGAGCAGTCGGTTCTGTGGATTACGCTGCCCTTTACTATTCTATTTCCTTCAACACTAACCCTCGTAATTTCCGCTATCCTCGTCTCTTCTATATTCCAACCCACCGCACCTCTTATGGTTCTAACGAACCAATCTCGCGCATACTCCGTAAAGTCAGCTCAAACTTTACCCTTTCTGATTTTAACCTGAGCACTTCTCGTCTTAAACTTAATCTCCTCCATCATTCTCTAGCTCCCTAGCTCTTAACTGTTGTTAGTTTTTAAGTCCTAATTTTTAAATTAGTTGAAGCTTGTATTAAGCGAAATAATGGCGTCAGTCCCTACCAAAATTCTTCTGAAGAGGTGTTCTTCCACGCTGGCAAAACCACTACTCTTTAGGACCCTTTCCGAGCAAATGAAAAACAGCAATTGTCCAGCCCACCCCTAAAAAACGCGAATCTTCCTCTCTCTTTTCCTACAGACCCATTGCACTTTCGTTCCTTCTTTCCAAGGTCATGGAAACGCTGATAAATCGTCAGCTCATGAAATATCTCGAAACACGAAAACTTCTCAATGACCGACAGTACGGTTTTCGTAGCAACAATTCCACTGATGATCTAATGGCATGTCTCACCGAAAAGTGGAACCAAAGCATACACCAATCTGCCGAAGTATAGATAGTTGCACTTGATATTTCTAAGGCATGTGACAGAGTTTGGCATGAAACTACTTTTCGGAACGTTCAGTTCAAGTTGTTTTGGAGGGTTTCATAGTCGAATATTCACAAAACAAATGCTGGTGTGCCACACGACTCCGTTCAGTCTCCGACACTCTTTTTATTTTTTTCAACTATCTCTTGCCTGCTACTTCTAATCCTCGTGACGACAAGACTCTCTGCTATTCGGCTGTAAAACGGAGGCTACATATTAAGCTAATTAAATTCCGATATTAACAGCATTAACACCAATTGGGCAACTATCAAGGGAGTGGAAATGAATGCTTCCAAAACACAATGCTGTCTACTGTCGTTAAAGCGAAATTTAAATAACCAGCCATTATCCATGAATGGCACTTGCGTCGTCGAAACCACAAAACGTTCCATTCTCGGTATGTGTGTCAACGACAACTTACGTTGGAATGACCACATATTCGATGTCGCCACAAATACTGCGAAAAGCCTAGGTTTCCTCAAGCGATGTAAGAAGTACTTCACTCCCTCTGATCTGGCCTCAATATACAAGGCATTTATCTGCCGGACAATGCCCACATCTGTTCGGGCGCGCCCAAAGCACCTCTGCACCTGCTAGGTAGCATTCGCTAATGGAATGTCCTGCCGAGCTCTTTATTTCCTAGTCATTATAACCTGCAAACATTTAAAACCAACGTACTTCGGCATCTTGTTGATTCAGCAACTGCCATGTAGATTTTTGAGTTTGGGAATGTGGATGCCCTGCTCTGTCCTGCTTTGACAGCGTAGGGTTTGTCCAAATACAAGGTTCTTTCTGAATCATATGTTATTTTGGCACTGACAGATCTTTCCCGCTCGAAATCTTAACTGTCAGTCAGTATCGTACGTCCGCAGAACAAAATGAATCGCTATATGCTTGAACAGCGTTGTAAAACGTTGCAAATTTGTTTCAAACATGAGTGCTGTGTTACCCAAACAGTGTGTTTATTGTAAATAAGTTTTGGCCGAAAAAAGCACCTGCGCGCCTGCTGTAATCAAGTTTGTGCAGAAAGTTCGTGAGACTGGGTTGCTTGCGGACGACACTCACGATCCCCGTCATCGTACGGTACATACCGACGAGAATGTGACTACTGTGGCCGAGAGTGTTAGACTTAATCCAGGCACATCAACTCGTCATCGATCTCAACAACTCAAGATTGCACCGCTGATTAGAATTTTGCAGAAAGATCTCGGGTTACTCCGCTTCGTTATCGCTTCTCAGTTTGGGCCTTTTGAAAAATAATTTTTCCTGATGAGGCGCATTTCATCTCGGCGACTATGTTAACAAACAAAATTGCCGCATCTGAGGATCGGCAAACTCACAAGTGATTGACAGTTTGGTGCGGATTTTGGAGTGGTGGCATCATTAGCCTATTTTATATCGAAAATGCTGCCGAAAACGCCATTTCGGTCAACGGTGAGCGCTACAGAGCCATGATTACTGAATTTCTGTGGGCTGAAATTTAGTACATAGACTTGGACGATCTTTGGCTTCAGTAAGATGGCGCGCCATGCCACACAGCCCATAAAACAGTCGATGTTTTCTACTTTCGGTAATCGTGTTATCAGGAGCTGCGATTTGAACCCGTAAGGGTCCCCTTGGGGTCCCATCTTTGTCATTTGGGTCCCTTTAAAAATCGATTCTATGCGGACAGTCCAGAAACGATTCAAGCCATTAAAGCTAATATCGTCCGAGCCGATAGATCCAGAAACAATCAACAAGGTCTGCGAAGCCAGCGGAGGCAAGCACATGAATGAAACCGTATTCCATAACTAATGGGGATATTTGCTCTTTCTAATAAAGCCATAACATACCGAAAGTAATTGAGTTTTGTTCATGTTATTTTATTTTTAAAAAGAAACTTGTATTTGCACCACCCGTACCGGCTATATTTCCTTTTTTTCGGATTTTGAATTTTCAAAGTAGGCAGTTTCAGGTGAAAAGTACTTCCCTTCAGAGTCGGCAAGTAAGACCGAAACAGTTTATTTAAATCTCCAACTGGTTCTTTGTGAGCTCTAAGCATGGCCACCTTCTCCACGAAAATAAATCTCTGGTGGCTTGCACTGTGAAGTGTCATCTGTCTTTGAATAGCAGAAGATTCCGACATTTGAATAGCAGAAGCTTCAACCATTGGTGAATGGAGAATGGAATCTGATTTCTAGCAAAATGGAAAATTGTATGGAACGCTGGATGGCGCTGGATGGCTGTCGAAATATGACAGAGTAGGATACATATCAGCATCCCTCAGGGTATGCAATCCAGTTCTAAAGCGAAATTTGAAGAGGGAATTACAAGTAGTGACTAAGTGGTTTAAGTAGGTTGAAGGCCAACCCACTTAGGCCTATTGGCCCACACCATATCTCATGTGGTTTAAGTAAAGGATAAAGAAAAGTAAAAGTGTATGAGATAAGTATTGGGTGCCATTCATTGAAATGAGAGCCGATTCCTTTTCGCTTACCCCTTGGAACTACAATGTACCAACGAGTGGTGCTGTACCAACAGAAAAGCACGAGATGGAATAACTTAGAACCGTGTTCAATCCCCAATTGATTGAATCCGTCAATTACTGAAATTCCATCCATTTTTGTCTTTGAGAGTCATCTAGTGGATTTACCACACAACACATTCGTTTTGGTTCAAATATGTGCTGAGTGCAAAAAGCTTAAATTACAGCAGCAAACGTTCTTAGCTTTTGCATCAACCAGGGTTCGCGGTGTTTGTCTTTGATGAAATGAACTAATGGAAGCCATTTAGAGCAAACTTGGTTTTCTTGAATTTCTAAGAGTAAACGATGCTGTCATGGGGATTTGCTGTGCAACGAAACTCAGAAGTATGCAATAAAATAATTTATTCTACAGGCTTTTAGAGGAGAACATAGCTTTAAGCGTAAATGTGTGTCTTTTGTGTCTTGAGGTTGAAACTTGAAACATGCTGCTCGTAGCCTTGCAGGTGAGTGGAAACTAAGTGTCTAGAACGCTGTTTGCATTTGGAAAAATTCAGTTAAACTATTTTTAAGCTACGTCTGCCTTGTAAAACCATTCCCCTCAGAGTTTAAGGTAGCATCTTTGTGTTGCTTAGTGGACAAACGTACTTATTGCTTAAGAAAGTCTTCCTTTGGGGCTTGTGGCTGTTTCCTTAAAAACGAAGGAGTAAGATTCGCCTACTTGGAAATGTTTGGCATAATGTACTCTGAGTCTCATCTTTGAGAGAAGTTCCTATGCCCTTAAGTTATAAACAAATATCTCAGGTACTAATTTATTGTTTTCGCAAAAGTTGAACCCTGGATCCCAAGTCAAATCCTTTTCCATTCATTTGTCCACGTCAATTCCTTCAACTGTCCGTCATTCCTCTAAACGATTTCATTTTCTTCTACAGAATACATTTACATCCTTTACCGCAATAACTATTAAAAAAAAAAAAAAAAACTCCAAAGCCATTAACTCTTCCCATCCGAATTGTAAATTGGTAGAACGCTCCCTAATGAACGCCTTTCCAATAATTTCGCACAGCTCAACTTTAACTAAACTGTCCAAAACACACAATACACGTGTCCCTTTGTAATTGAATTCCACCCTCAAAAGCATTAGAACGACTTGGTCGAACTATTAGCAATCACTCACCCTTCATACCGAGCGGCTGCTCGCATGTGTGATTGCGAGTTTGTGTGCGTTTCATGTAAATCCCGTAGATTAACTTTGCTTTGATCTTCAATTGCGTCAACAATCAAATTGGTAACACAGGTCATGATATCACGCAAACAGTACCAGAACCATCCTCGATATCATCCCTTGCACCACATTCCAACTTCACTGGGCCAAAAAGTGCCAAGCAAATCTGAACCAAAAAGTCCTTGTACTCGTACTCGTACTCGTATCCGTACACACTCTTCAGGCAAAAGTAAAACAACTTGAACGAAACGAAAACAAGAAAAAAAGGAAAATTGATTTCGACTTTTCCTTTGAAAGAAAAGCTTTCGCTTCAGCCTCATTTTTATACTCTTGTCAGTCGGCTACGATAGCAGCATCTCTTTGCTCCCACAGAGCATGGGCATTAGCTGGTTGCATGAACTCAAAACCGTAATAAACCACACCCCTTTGGATGTCAGGCTCTTTGGCAGTAGGTGAATCCCGTGCATGCATGGTACGGTGTTGTGCCATTTGATGTCCTGTGCAGAATGACCTTGAGAATCTGCATCCCCTTAAATATTTTCCATGAGAACGGCGCCACAATTATTTTGCCACTCTGCATCCGTTTGACGTCATATGTACGTACGAGTATATCACACGATTTATTATCGCATGTTGCATGAACTAGTAAAAGTGTCACGAAAAAATGGTGTAGTTCGGAGTTGTCGTAGCTCTCGTGACCAGTGACCCGTGACCTGTGTCCCGTGAGTCCTTGTGCCCTTTGTGCCATCCATCAACACAAGCAAAAACAAATGAAGAAATATTGTAAATACAGTAACCGGGTCAACTGGGGATTTATGATTTATCACTTGCCAGTGCAGTTACCGCAGGAACGAGCAAAGGGTTATCCTTTTGGAGGATGAAGTGAATTGAATTTTTGGCAGCCATTCCAGGCGACATTCTGTATGACGTATGTGTAATGAGAAAATCACTCAACTGACCGATATCATTGCAAGGATTCGTTTTCTTTCTCCTGTGAGCTTATTTTCATAGAAGAGAGAATGGAGAGAGTGCCTCTATTCGTAATTGAGCTTAACCGAAACTAGTAGCAGTGCTGCCGCTTGTACTAAATTAGAAATGTTTCAGGAACTGCACGGTTTTGTTCAAAATCTCAAATACCCAGAGCGATTGATTGATTGATGATGATGCTCTCTAAAGGTGCAATTAGTAAATCGTGGAGAATGGTTGCCAGTGCCATTTTGAACCCAACCCAAGTGTCCTCAGTGCATGACGCGACATAATGTTGTGTCGAACTGGATAAGCGGATTTCATGGGATGGTGGTGCACCGGAGTATTCTGCACATGTGCCGCTTGTACTCGAATAGTTATGTCTTTTGGCTTCTGATCTGTTTTCATATCGAGCTGTGCGTACCTCAAAGGATCCTCAGAAAATCCGAGATATCTGATGCCTCTTCGATGTACACTCTATCAGATGAGACTCAGCAGATTTCGTGGAAGTTTCTATGATCAACAGTTGTGATCCTGAGGAGTAGACGGTGGGTAGAGTACTCTCATCACAGTTCGAGCGCCGTGTTGTTCTTTTTTTTTTTCTTAGTTCTTTGCGATGTCAACGTTTGGAAGGACTCTAGATTGAAAATGAAAGTTATCCTTTACCATCTGATGGTGTTCCTTCTTTTTCATCATACAAAGCTCCTGAGCTGCTGAGGGTCCTGCTTGTACTCATCTGCCTTACTCTCCCATATTTGCAGCTGGCTTCTCATAGTAGGAAAATACAATGCTGCCTACTGATGAGTCCATCTTATACCGCATGACAGCCCTCTAAAATTAATCCAGTTTGACATTCTAAGAACCTTCTGCTCGTGAGTCGGGTCTTCACATTCTAATCCCTTTTTTGGCACAGAAGGCTCTTTAATTTTCCTCTTAACTTCGATGCCTGCAAAGAAATTTCCAGACTTTACCGAATGAAATCATAAAGAAAGGTTTAAAGTAGGGTTTACTAGCAGAGATATAGGCCCCTCAGCTAAAACTAGGGCAAATGCCAAGTGGGTCATGGTGATATTATTGTCACAGATGTCCGCAATTACCCAAGTATGCTGCTTCTGAGGACAGGATCACCTACTGTACTCGTAAGTGGCAATGGGATCGTCACTTTCCATAGAAAATCTGATGTCTATAAATACTCCATCATCCTCTCTAGATTATCAGGCTTTTCTGCAGGTCAATGGCAAGAATAATGTAAGAATTCCCGAACGTCTTGAGTGCTGAACTCTTCCGGATTGGTCTGATACAAGCCATCTGCATTGCACCATGGAATTCCTGACGATCACATAGAACGATTGGCGGGCGAAGGAAAGTTAGGGAGGAAAGAAAGAATGATACCGATGCACGTTGGTTTTGAATGTTTGAAGATTATAATGACTAGGAAGTAAAGAGTTCGGCAGGCCTCCACAAAGTAGTGTCCGCCATATGGAACAATTGCGATTATGACTAAACATCATTACTTCGCAGACCATTATTTAAAAAAACGGGCAAGACTTGGATCGGAACACATAGTAAGCTGCTTGACAAGTTAAAGCCACAACCAATTTTCTTTGCCATTGGAAGACACGCGCAGATCTTGACTTTCTCTTACAATGAATTCTGTAGAAACTGCGGAGACAAGAATCACCGATCTTGACAAATTAATCAATAAATCCTTTTGGCTCAATGAGTAGCTATGGTATCCCATTCTGTCGCTCTGTCATTTGGTATCACACACAATGTTCTAATAACTAGTCTAAGTGCAGCTAAACTAGGACCAGTCCAACCTAACCTAGCACAAAATTGTCGCCTTCACCACAAATGATAGCCTATATCAAGCCGTCTTAAGATTGGCGCTATGCAAACAAAGTCTTCAGCTCATGCTTGCCTCAAGCAACAGCGAAATTTTTCAAGAGATCAACTAGAGCAGAAATCACCAGAAAACGACCTGGCTGAATTGAAAAACGAGAGTGAACCATTGACAACTCACTAATTCTACTACCATTCAAGTGTCATTTTCACTACCCTTCAATTCGCACACCCGGGCAACACTGTTTAGTAATAGGCCTGCGCAAGGCCAAAAGCTTTAGGAGTGACTCTCCCCTCGTTTTCTTGATGATTATCATCTCAGGACCAAAATAAATGCCAGAACTTGATCCGAATTTTTCAGCAGTTCGTGGTTTCGCCTCCAAGTAGTCGGTTCCGTTGAAGAGTTTCAACAAATAGTTGAATCCTTTCCTTTAATGTCCTCGCGAATCAAATAAAAAAAAAATAAAATATTGGCAAAAAATTTAAAGTAGAAAAAAGAAAATTTCCCCAAAGGACATCTCTTATCCTCCATATCCTGGTGAAGTAGTGGAAAAGTAGAAAAGTATTAGATAGTGTTGTGTTTGTTTGGGTGATATTGTGAAATAGAAAAACGCGTCCTGTGAGACGAGAAAGGATAAACAAAAGGTAATCGTCAAATGAACTGATTTGTGTTTTCATTGTCCTTTAGTTTGTATTTTTAATGAAATCCTGGAGCAAAGTAGATATCCCAGTCCAATTAGGGATTTCAAATCCTAGTCATGGTGGTTGCCAGGATTTTTTTAATTTAATTTCCTTGCTTCTCATTCATACGAATAAGTGTATCGTTCTATAGAGTGGATGGGGGTGGCGCCTTTCGTTTTCAAGGATCTCCTTCGCATACATACGACTATGTACATATGTAGGTACATCGAAGAAATATTCATTTTTTTTCTTCCGTTTCTCGTTTTTTCGTCTTCTTCCTTCCGTCATCTGTGTGATGGAAGTACTCGTAGATACTCGTATTTGGCCATGCAAGTAGCATTCTCATTCTCACTCTGATATCAGCATTCTTCGGGTGTGTGGGTGATATTTTTAAGGATGCAAAAAGGTAGAAGAGAAGTAGAAGTTTTTCTTCTGTTTTTGCTGCTTATTTTCTCTCCAACTTGCAATTTTTTGCTGTGCTCGTCCTTCTTTCATTCAGATTTTGTGTTTGTTATCATTTTGAGGAATTTTTTTTTTCGTCCACTTTCCTGCAGGTTATCCTCCTGCTTGCTTACTCTGTATGAGTTGTTGGGAATCGTTTGCGGAGTAGGGGATAGTGTGGTGGGTTATGTGTGTTTATGTTTTTATACGTGTGCCTACCTACTATCCTGTTTATTGTCCAGGATAAGGGAAGCACACACATGAGAAGAAGTCTTCTTTTTTTTTCTTCTTCTTCTTCTTTTCCGGTTTTATGGGTTTTTATGTGGATGAAGAAAATATGGTTTCCAGCATTCACCATCTCCTCCTCTGGGGAGAGCGATAATTCCAGGACCACTGCTGTGGATGATAAACGCCGGAAGGACACTTTGGCAGTTTGTAGATGAAAAGATGCAGGAGGAAGAGTCACTATGGGGATAAGAACACTATTCTCGTGTACTTTAACGTCATTGCAGGTGGAGTTTTGGATGGATATGGATAGGCGTTTGGGGGAGTGAAAATGATGTTGGTGCTGAATGTCCTTCATGCATTTTATGAGCGTTCTGCTTTTGGCTTTTCCTTTTTTTTTTATGGCCATGATCTGTGTTTTTAATTTTTACCTGATATATGAGTGGATGAAGAAAATGGATGGATACGAGGATTTTCGGATGGTGTGCTGGATTCATGGATACATGGTGTGTGCCGTTCTCTGGGGTAGGGATCTATTAAATTAAAAATTGTGAAATCAGTGTTTTTTTCTACTTTGTGCTGTTGCTCCTCTTCGTGGTGTTTGATGGGGGGGTGTAAGGATGGCGAAAGTTGGGTGTAATATGCAGGCTGAAAATTAGCGCAATGCCCTTTTAGGAAGGAATGTTTACTAAGTGGGAATTTTACGGTGCTTTATTTTGGTGGAATCAAGCTTCAACTACCGCTTGAGCCTAGCGTTTTGTCGGGAGGCATTCCCCCAAAACAGCACTTGTGGTACTCCAGAGGGTACGTACCAAAGGGGTCATGTCCCTGTAATTGCAATTGCTCGTTGATAGCACTAGGATGTTCTTTTTTTTTGTAATGTTTCAGATTGAGGTCGGTTTTTCGTTTCCCTATTCAATCCTGGAGCGTGCTTCAACAATTTGAGAACCACTTTGGGGCTGAAGAAGCACTAGGATTTTTTTTTTGGTCAGATTGCTCTTTATTTTTGGCCTCTTTTCTAACGAATGGCACTTCGTGGCATATTTGAAGGCGTTCCGATTGAGATATCTGCTTTGTTGAATCTTTGTTTTGAAAGAGACCACTAAAATGTCCTCCACTGGAGGACGCCCTGGAGCCAATTTTTCATGACTTATTCCAGCTATTCCCGTCAATTGTTCGCTTCCAACCAGCGATTTAATGTAATCCCGAAGAAAAAGGTCTTAAATCGTACAAACGAGGCGGCCATTTGACAGAGCCATTTCTGGCCATAAGATGATCACCGAACTTTCTTCTCAATAAGCCGATTGTGGCTCTGCTACGGCACGGTCCACTTGAAAACATTCTCTAAAGCTTCCAGTTCCAACTTATTCCTACGAAAAATTGGTTAACATGAAGTGATATCAGTCTCCATTGACTCTAACCGATTCATCCTTCATTGAAGATGAGTTTTGGGTTTAGCTCTTGGGTCAACACGATCTTATACGGACGCACTGGCAAGACTTCTCACAAAATACGACAAAGTAACGTTCGAGGTATGCCGAGCTGTTGAGAAAAACGCAGAATCGATTATTGCGTTTGTCCAAATTGTCTTCATTTTTTGCGTTTAACTGGCTTACTGGCAGCCAACATTTCGGAGTGAATAAGTCGATTACAATTTTTTTCACTAAATGCTCAATTGGTCGTTTGGCAGGACGATGAAAGCTGGCGGAAATTGGAGTTAACTCGCCTTGATAAAAAGTTTAAATGGCATGTAAACGTTGTTGAAGCGTATATCGTAGACAATTTGGAACACAGTATGAGATCTCTGTTAAAAGATGCCTGAGTTCAGAGATTTTGTATTGGAAAAATAAAGAATCCTTTGGTAGTTTGACTTATTTTTTTCTTGAACACAATGTCGCTAAGTGGTCAGGGATGAACCCTGAAAATTGGGTTCTTTTTCTGGCATTTTACGTAACATTGGCCAACGTCTCAGGTGATATTGCGGCTGTTTCGGCTTGAATGTTGTTTTTGAGTTCATTTAGAGTCTTCAGCTTGTTGCAATAAAATTTGCTCTTCCAATAGGTAGCCCCACAGGAAGAAAGAGTCGAATCTGGAAAGCTTAGAGGCCGTTTTACGACTTCAAAAAGTTCTTGGTTTGACACGCAATGTGGTATGGTGCGCCGACTTGTTGAAACCAGAAGTTTTATAGACTTTTTTCACGCATTTGCCGACAGACAAAGTTTGGTTAGGTTAAGTAAGAGTGGCTGCTAGAAAAACCAAACCACTTAGGCCTATTGGCCCATTGTGATGGGTCTGTGATCCTCCTACTCTTGGAACCAATTTAACCGAAGCGTAGGAGACTGTTAACGTCTATATTATTTAAATCGCTTAAGGAAGAGAGCTGGGCTAATACATTGTAGTTTGGAGGGTTGTCTTCTAGTCGTTCATGAAGCTTCTCCAGAATCCGTTTGTCAAGACGCCAGGCCTTTTTGCATGCTTGCCAGTGTCCACTGCTGATACCAATGATAGCGCTGAGATGCTTCCTATTTCGAAAGATCAAAGCGATTCGAATCCCGCTTTGGCCAGATTTGTTCTTCCAGTCTACAGGCTACCTAGTAGCATCCAACTTTAGTGTTATTTTGCACATAGCGATTGGTGTACTGATGATTCCTTTTTCAGGTACGATAGATAGAGTCGTTCCAATTTTGGCGAGTTCAACGGCCGTACAATTGCCTGGAATATCTCTGTTGCCCGGCACCCAACAAAGGTGGATGTTGAACTGCTTCGCTATCTCCCTGAGAGATGATCGGCAGTCAAGTGCGGTTTTAGAATTTTGTGAGACTGACTCCAGTCATTTGATAGCGGTTTGACTATCTGAAAAGATGCGGATATGACGTTTTTGTTCAGCCAGGACAGGACTTATTTAATTGCCATCATTTCCGCCTGGAACACGGTACGCCTATCCCGCTATCAGTTTTGGATCCATCTGTATGGATTCATCATCAAAGCATCTTCCTCCTTAGAAAGATCTAGAGGGGATGCTTGGATGAATGTCTTTGTCAAAATTATGTTGGGACATAATGTAGTCGATGTTCTCTGGAAGTATTCCTAATCTATTAAGAATGTAATGCGGACACAGAGTTTGCACAAACATCCACCGATTGGCATCGACCCACCGGCCGAAACAGTCATTCTCTTATCGTGCAATGGTGTTTCATGAATTATGTGAGGATTACCGGGTCCCCATATCAACAATTTTGTTTGTTTACTCCCCCAGAGAGAGTGGAATAAGCGTCGTCGATCATCAGAATTCGATCCCAAAAATCCGGCTCAGTTTCAGTCATTCGAATGACGCTATTCATGTAATGCAAGGGACGTAGCTTGTCTGTTTCCAAAAACCTTTGAGTCAACTGCACTTTGTGTGGAAATATGTGAAGGTCTTCCTACAAAATGCTCCTTAAAGTGGTCCCACTGATGTTTGATAGCTGAGGTCGACGGCTGTCTCTAATAGTTTCAACAGTTTCATTGGAACGACGTTGATGCTGTCTAACCTATTCTTGGCGATTCGCTATAGACCCGTGCTCAAGGCCACAGTATTTTCCTGAGTTAACACAACTGACTGATTATTTTCAATGTACAGGGTCACTATTTTGGTGTAAAATTGACGGTTCCAAATCGTGCTTACTGAAGTCGATCGGTTGAGAATTGTCAAAGTTATTCAACATTTCTATGTCAAAGCTCTAGATGGCGTACCCTGTTGAGTTGGATTTGCTACTTATTCGAGTTACTCCATGTACACCTTGCCCCCGCCGATTACATAACTCCTTGGCTACTTATTCTGAAAAACTCACTGTTGACCGACAAATTTGGCAACAAGGTTGCGTTAGATTTTTGCAGCTAATGTCGGCCATCTTATTTTTACCATATGAGTCCACTTTTCGTGTTCATAATCCGGCGGCGTTGGCTTGCCCGTCTAGCATTTGCATGTGTAAGGTTACCTCTTGCGTCGGCACATATTGCTGATTTTTTGTCGAAGTCTCGAGTATTTATACAGCTTCGTCAACTTTATTTTCGTCGCCTTACAACTCTTCTGCGCGTGGATACATATTTTTGAGAGATAAGAGTTGATTGCAAGGCTTTGCGCCGCCTTCGCTGTGTCTTCGAGAACTCGGTCACTATTTTATAGAGTAGGCAGGTCTCACTTTTATCAGTTTTTTGGACTTTTTTCAATGAAGTAGGGCGATTGTGAGCCAATAACGAAACATGCCTGGGAGCAAATAGTTGCATGTGTGAACCAGATATGTTTTGTTAGGATCGTTACTGGAAACACCATTGCTTGATAGATAGATACTCGTAGATCCACAGCTTCTGCTGAATTGATTGCACGCTATACCTAGTTGTCGGGCTTTGCTTTTCCCTGTGATGATGGTTATAGTATTGAATTTAAGGGACCTCTCATACTTAGGCTTACTTAAAGGATCACACCGGAATGGACTGCGATCGAGTGTTAGTGTATCGTGTGGTTCTCCATCTTATGACAATCTCTATGCTGATAGTAGCAAAACGTGACAAAATAATTGCATAGAAGAGAATTGTAACAATTTGACAGTCAACGGTCCAGCTTCAACTGCCCTTTGTCAGGTCGGCCGAATTGGTTCGAATTCTGATAAAAGACAGAATGTTGGTCAATAGCAAAAAGTCTATCGATTGGCAACTTATCACCGTGTGGGACACTTATCTGTTCACGTTGCGTCGGTCGTTTGATTTTGCAACGAATTTTTCGAGCACCAATTCTGTAGTAGCACCCCTCTGTGGCCTCAACTGAGTGGTTCTGAAATATTTCCTAATATTGCTATTTTGGTCCTCGGCGACCAGTGTGCCTCGAATCAATGTGTCCTCGAAACATTTTGACACCCAAACACAGAAATTGTGCTTTGCGTTAAACGGAATGCGATTTGGTTGAGAGTTTTTGATCGAAAAATATTTAGAAGCAGGCTGTGGTAGCATTTTTTTGTAGCCGCTGATTTGTCTTTTGTTTTACTCAAGCATTGTGCTGATGAAAGTTGTCCTTTAACGTACCAGTCGTCTGACTTTGTGCACCACCTATGCCATTGTGTTCCTTCTTCCCTTGCATGCTTTTGCTCCGCAATGAAGACTTTGTCTAGGATATTGTACTAAGCCGATTAATTGATCCTGAGACTGTTATTGATCTTTCGCCGGAAGAAGTATATATTCTTCGACTTTCGAGCATCGCTATAAGCCATCAGCTAGTAGGCTAGAGCGTGTATGAGTTTGTACTTCAAGAAGGAATTAGATCTGGCATTTTCGAAGTCATTTACCATCTAGGAAGGCACATTGGCCGATCTTTTTAAAAAGTCAGCCGTCCTCTATCTCTGTTGATAGCTAAAAAGGATACCTTTCTAGAGTCGGTTTTCCTCTAAGATTTAAACCCAGAAAGGGGCATAATGGGACGTTACTCACTCTGGGTTTGTCTAGAGCTCCATCGTTGAGGTACCCGCAGCATGTTGGATGAGTTGATGTAGTCACATCCTATGCGGAGGATCAGCTAAGGTGCAGATCATTCGCGTTTATTTTATATTTCCCAAAGGCAACATCAAAAATGTTTCCTTATTGCCAGGCGGTTCATTTGAATGGTCGCCCAGCTGGAACAATGTGCCATCAACGACAAGTCGACTGGCTTACAAGAGGCATTGAACCTTTGGTCCTTCTTACATTTAACTCCGTAGCGATATGTTCTCGTTCCATTCCCTGGCTGATCACCAATGACCAAAACAATTTCACATTTAAATTGCAAACGGCACTATGTTAACTCTCGAGGCGTTGCATTATATACGTTTTAATTACGGTATTGACGCGTATTTTTAGGTGGTTTTCCAACTAGTGTTGATTGTGAGTGCATATAACAGGATAATCCTGTAGACCTCAGTCAGGTACAGCTCCTTTATTTCCGTTCAATCCCATGAAATCCGTGTGCAGCAGATAATCGTTCTCTGGTTGGAAGTACCTGGCCCTTCCTTGACTTTATCAACCAGAGTCTGTGTGTCGTATAGTCTGTCATCAATATCATATAAAGGGTAGTTGTATTCGTACGTTTCATCCCAGTTATGTTTCCGATTCAGGCCTAGCATAAGCCAGTCGACACTTATCTGATTGATCTGGCACACGAGGCTCGCTAGATAAATTCCCTAAACTCGATGTAGACGTTGTCTCACTAGCCGACTCACAGTTTGACATCCCAATAATGTTGGTATCCGTTCTTATGCTCACTAATCGTCAAAATGTCGAATGTATACACAGATACGCCGAATACTTACTGAAGTAGACGGTTGAATTGAAATTCAAGCAGGCGAAAGGCTTCTTAAGACATTCCGTTGAATCTGGACTAGGATGAACGACAGAAGGGCCACTTTTACATTCCAGCGATTGCACAGAACAGTCGTTGGAATAGTCACAAACCAAGCAAGTGGCTAAAGTTGCATTGCACCTGTCGCTTAAACAATTCAAGAGTCGGAACTTTATCTCCTTAAGAGCCTCCACTACACATCTCCACCCCTTCTCAAAAGCTGTTTAAGAATACCACATGACAACACACAGACACCTGTGTTTCTGACATCGCTTGACATCTACCGTTTGCCAGTGCAAACAACAAATTGTCAAATACCTTCCGCATACCTGTACTCGTACACTCACCTACCCGCACTTGCCACAACTACAAAAGTCGAAACTTTGCAGTGATAAATCGTCTTTCGCCGTCATAACTCAAAAACTCAGGACACTTTCCACTCCAAGAGAAAGTGTTATTTGCGCCTCTGCTAGGATTATACCAAGGACCTACCATCATCGCCGCTGCTACATATAGTGTGGTAAAAAGCACAACTCAGACGACAGAAGACAGAGTTGGAATTGGAGTTACCCAGAGTCGACCAGCTAAAGAAACAGTCAAAAGCACTGGCTTATCCACCGTCGCATGGTTTTGTGTGAAAAACTGAGCCACGAATTCCTGTTCCAAACAGATTCATCCATGTCCTACGTGGTGGAAGGAGGATTGCCGGTTTTTTTTTTCCCCGCCTTTTTTGTGAAACCCATTAGTAGTATTGGTAAACGGTGAGAGGGTCTTTCATCTTCATCCGAGGGTGGTACGCTCAAACTATTTTGTCATATTCTACTGCAGGACCTGTGCCTTCCACATTTGTGGCCAACATAAATTCCAGGGTGATGGGTCAGTTTTTCTACATACTCGTGTATGTATGCCAGCGAGGGTGGATTATGATTATTATTTTTTATTAGACACTATGCGGCATGTTGAATGGAATCTCGGGGTGTTATTAGATCCTGGACGAATGTAGGCCAGTGCACATCCCATAGACAGGATGCTGGACATATGGAAATGATGATGGAAAATGCATTTCCTCGATTAATGCAGAGTTTTCGGTGAATGGTTCGTTTTTTTTTTTTTTTTTTTTGAGAGGAGGGTCCAATGATATAATATGAATGTTCCAAGGATGCCGAGTATCACACACTTTTTTTTTCTGGGTTTTCCCGATACAATCTCTATAAAAGGAAGAAGACGCAGAGGCATGGATTCCGAGAATGACTATGTGAATGGGATGCTGTTCAAGCACACTTTGGAAAATTGGGTTGCTGCTGGGCTCGATGGTGTGGGTATGTATGTAGTGTGTGCGGTGGTTTATGATGTTTGATGGCGAGAAAAAGTTATGTTCATGATCGGGAAGCCTCTTAATGTCGTGAGATACCCTTTTCGTGTACACTTTTGGTGTAAAGTAGGCCCATATTATACAGTGGTATCCCATGTGTGTGTGGGAAATGATTCAGGCCACCAAAATCAGGATAAAAAAAAACAATCAGTAGTAGTGGCAACCCAAAGACCTACATACTTTGGTGGCCTCTTGTTTGAAGATGGAGATTTTTCTACTTTCATTGCCTTTAGTGAGTGACTACATTTTTCGCATGTAATTTTGTCCATTCAGACAGTAATCCGTCCAGAATAGCCCGAAGTAACATTTGGATGCTCAACTGCTAATGGAATTCAAATTAGCAAAGCCTCCCTCTCAAGGAAGTCCGCATTTATTCAACCACGCTGCGGTTAAAGTAGTTGCCAAGTAGCAACATTTCATTCTTCCCTTAAACAAAGAAAATATAAAAAAGGAGCCAACTCCAACAAAACCTCCACCACTTGAAGAAGCGAACGTGCCCTAGTTTCTAAACAAAGATTTCATTCATGAGCATAGAAAATTAACTCTTCAGCTGTAGTAGTGCAAACAATGGCCCTGCCAACAATTCCCCACTCTCCACAGTAGCTCCGCACAGCTTCGAAGAATGTCCTGCGAGAGGATAATAAAGAGCAAATCTGCATTCAGTTCTCTAATTTTATGGCTCTATCACATCCTGGCAGTGGTGCTAACTCTTACTTCTCTTTGTTTGCATGCAAATTTAAAGGATCAAATCCCATTTGAGAATCCTACGTTTGGCTATAGGTACAATACCAACAGTGCTACTCACACCATTTCGAACCTTCGTTCCTAATTGTATTATTTATCAGCTCTGTTCATATCTGTATCGAGAGTTGGGAGGGTTTTGCGTTGCGAGTCCAGTATCACATGCTTGTTCGTTACGCACTACGGATAACGTAATCTTTTATACATTTTTCCTTAGCAAAAGCCAGAGTTATGGTAATCCCCCAGCAACGGACTGCCAGAGCTTTGGGATTTCCACCTGCCGGAATATAGAGGGAAAGTCGCATTATGTAAAATATGAGTTTATGGCTTGGCCCAGTGGAAAACAATGGTATCCAGCCAAAGCACATTAGTGGCATTTGACTGGGATAAAAGATTCGCAGGTTGGTCCAGTCGTTCTGCAGAGGGTGTGAGGTGGTTATTAAGGATTTTGTATGGTACCTAACTATGGGACGCTGAGCTGGACGCAGTGGTGACGCATACATGTGTCATATGTATACATTCATGTACATTTGTAGGTTATTCCCTAAAGGGACTTGTAAATAAAATGGTGTTGGCTTTATTTGTTTTTTTTTTTTTTGTGGAAGGTCGAAGAATCAAGGGAGCCATATTCGCGATATGTGGCTGCAATTAACGATTTATTGGACAGTTGACAAGGGATCGCAGCTAACGATGAGGAGATATTGTATATTACCTAACCAGGGATATAGGGATCAAATACGGACAGATGTTTGGATGTATTTTTCCAGGTAAATGATCCCCTAATAGCGCCTAATGGTCCGAGATGCACTTCGGGTTTTTCCCACGATAGAGGACGGCCAGTATTATGACTGCCATCAAATGAAACTGCCAGAATGTGTGGTTTGACGCCTACAATACAGGCAAATCCGACGAGTTATAGAGGGTGTATTGTAGGTGTGTAGGTGTAGGTGTCGGTGCCGAAAGTATCCTACATTCGTTCTTTTGAAAGAAAAATTGATTCGTTACCTTAGGTCTGGGTTAGAGACAGTAACATGCTCCTAGTCTTTCACTTAATGGGAGGATACGTGGTACGAAAAGTTCCGTTTAACGGAATATTTCAGTCTTTCGAAGAAAGATGAGTAAGCGCTTCAATGATAAAATCTCTACAGTACCAGCACCCACCACGTCAACGCCGAGTATTTTCAGCCTGATGCGAGAGTAAGCCGGACATTCACAGAGATAGTAGTGCTCAGCGGTGTCACCATCACTTTCACAGCAAGCGTCACAGGATGTTGTATCACTTATGCGCAGCACATTTAAGTCCTTGCCTAAAGTATAGTGACCCATCACGACGGCAGTTGCCAGACAGCAACCAGCAGTCTTTCCTGCTGGGAGACATCAGGAAGTTCATTGTGTTAGAGACATTGGGAAGCATTCGTTTGGTCTGCCTGCAACCTAGGGAGTCATGCCGTCTGCAGTTGTGCTCATATGAAACCCAACAGTCAATGAAAGCCTTACCTGGCAAGTTCAACTGCGATTTCATTTCACGTGATCCCATTGTGACCTGGGACCCAGACCAGACTCAGTGAATTTACCCTTCCGACTGCGTTCAGTGATTTCTTGCATTTTGAACTAGCTTCGAAGTCGTAAGAGGCTTCAGCAAGGCTCTAGCCCCATCTTGGGTATCGCTACAAATGCAAATGCTTCGCCCTCTCCACCGATTCTTCACTATATACGATTAGTTCGTTGCCATCAGGATTGTCTATATGTCCGCTTGGAAGACAGACGCAAGTTTTCCTAACGAGGAGTGAAATTTAATGTTGTTGTCCTCCAAAAAGACACTAGCACCGCTTTGGAGCCATTCTCTTCCTGGCTCAGATTCTGGTCGAAACCAGTCTTGGGCACAGGGAAAGTCGATTTTCGTATTTTTTCCGCAGCAGGAGTTCTAGTGACATTATAATACATCAGACGGCATCGCCATAAGACCTGAGTCAAAAGGCAGTCAGACGCAAGGTCATTAAACCTCCAGTGGGTGTTGTACCAAAGACCACTTCTTTTTAGATGGAAGATGACTTTCATCAATGTGTTTAGAGCGGAGCAAATCGTACTAGGCAAAGCTTCAATGCAGCCGAGACAGACCGTTCTTGGGATTTTAGCAAAACCAGCATATTATCGTGAGAGCTTATTCCACCACAGAACCGACGCATAGGATATAATTGGCCTTATCATCGCCGTGTAGATCCAGGGGACCCTTATGTGTGGCAGGCCCTATGCCTTGCCGATATTTCATTTGCACTGCTAGAATGCCGACAGCGCCTTAGAAACTTTCGGCGTAACATGTTAGTCCATAGAATTTTATAATCCAGGATCACACTCAAATACTTAGCTTTTTTGGAGAATTGGATGGTGATACGTCTTAACACTAGATGAGTCAGAGCAGGCAGCTTCCTCCTTCTCGTAAAGAGAAAAACCTCAGTTTTGAGAGGGTGGGCTGAAAACCCTTTACTAGTGCACCAGTCGTCAATCATGCTTGCGCTTTACAGCAAACAGTCGCTAGGCACGATCCAACAGACAGTACAGCCACGTCATCTATTTATGCTTGTCGGCCAACATGCACCATAGAAGTGTAGATAGAACGAGTCCTTGGGGGCAATCCTTGTTTACATCCGCTAGCACATATTGGCCGTATTCAATCAACGCTTTATTCACCAGCATTGCTTTAATCCACCAAAGTAGTGATTCGTCTGAAACTTGCCGAGTTACACATGTCGTCGAAAGTTGCGTTGTTGAAAGCAACCTCAAGGTCGATGAAAATGCCCAGCGCGTATTCCTTCTTCCGCTTGGTAAACGATCCGCACATGGATCTTGACCATTCCCTCGATTTCAACAAGCAGAAAGTCAGACTTATTGGTCTGAAGCTCTTAGCGTGCATGTAGCTCTGTTTTCCGATTTTCGGTATAAAGGCTACTCTTAGGGTTCCTGTATATGTGCCAGTGTCAGGCTAGCAGTAAACATTCTCTTTAAAGTTACCACCAGCTGTACCTTTTTGTAACATAATCGGATATGCCATCGGTGCCAGGCGACTTGAAGCCATCAAAGGAAGCAACACCTTGTGTAATGGCCTCATCCGACACCACAACCGACAAGATATACCAGCTACGTTGTGTTATTCAGCTCGCTAGCAGGTGGGTATCGATTTCGACTTCTTGAGTTTTTTCCAGGATCTGCCAAGATTTGGTCGATTGTGGGCTTTCTTGGTCTGAGAGCGCATTCATAGGGTTAAATCAAGGTGTTGAGGATGGGTTTCAGAGATTCATAAAATTTGGAAAACCAAATCTTGTATACAATGTTGAGGAGACTTATACCTCTATAGTTGGCGTAGTTTAGGGATTTTCCTTTCAAGTGGAAAGTGGGGCAGATGATACTGAGATTCCATTCATCAGGCA
Organism: Volucella bombylans; assembly: GCA_949129095.1. Taxonomy (NCBI): domain Eukaryota; kingdom Metazoa; phylum Arthropoda; class Insecta; order Diptera; family Syrphidae; genus Volucella; species Volucella bombylans. The sequence goes on along the minus strand of OX422141.1, from coordinate 196,717,012 downwards.
AACACTATTCTGACCAGATCTTAGAAATGAGTTGGTGTGAGCTCTCCACTAAAACATTCCCAGTAGCTTTGAATACCTCGGTCGGTAAACCGTCAGGTCCAGCTTAGGTATTTCTATTCTTGAAGATCTAAGTTGAATGGTCTACTCGGCTTGACGGTGAGATGTTGGGCTTCTTTGTCATTAAACAGTCTGCAAAAGTTTTTCTCCATATTCTCAGTACCGACTGTGACTCTACTACAAGATTTCCTTCTCCATTTCTGCAGGCGTCTGTACGGATTTTCTTGCTTTGAGACGTTCTTTTTACCTTTTATTCCTGGAGTACAACCTCTCAATAATTTCGACAGAGCGCTTCTCCTGCTCGTTTTTCTTATTCTGTAGAAGACGATGTTCTTCCTGTATCTTTTGCTCATAGAGGTCACGAGCAGGTCTCTGTCCTTCATAGCAGCGCCGCTTTATTCTTGGTTAGCTGCTTGTGCTTGCCGGCATTCTTCATCAAACTAAGGATTTCTTTAGTTGGTTCATCACATCATTCTAATCTCTTCCGTATAGGGTTGTGGGCCCTATGACTGCATATAATGTGATTTGCATGCCTTTGTCACTTTAGCCTGCATGAGTAAGGGGTTGAATGTTGAAAGTTGGTGCGACAGCTCGGGGTGGACAAAGCTTAGTCACTCCATCACACTGTGAGGAGCTATTATACAATTTTTTTCTGACTCCAAATCGTGCGAAGAGTGGGTGACAGATTTCGAAATGTTTTCATTTTGCGTTGAAAGGGTGATGTCGTCAGAAGAGTGGACTGTCTTTTTTGCTTCAGGGTGCTGGCCGAGTTTAGAACCCATACCCTATTGCGTAGTAGTCAGCGAATGTACCCACTGTCCCACACCACCTTAAGTTTTAAATGAAGTCCACAAAAGTTAGCAAACTTAATTTGATAAACAGATGTTGGCACTTTTCAGCACTAACAAGTTGGACTATTACGGAGGGCTTATTGAAATCATATTTCTAGTGCACCGATTACCTGTACGGATGTCTGCGTTTTAGAACAAAGAAGTATGACTGACGTAATCATCGAAAAAGTTAAGAAAATTGTCCTCGCAGATCGTTGTCTGAGTATCAGGGAGATAGCAGCCGATCTATCGGATAGTTTGGATCTTTGCAGAGCGTTATGCACGATGTTTTAGGCATGAGACGAGTTGAAGCGCGTTGTGCCGAGAGTGCTCTATTTGCTGTAGAAACAGCATTGCATTGATGTCGCTAAAGAAATGCTTCCTTTGGGCCAAAATGTTATCGATGGCGTCAGTACCGGTGACGAGACATGGGTCTATGAATATGACATCGAAACTAACCAAAAAACCGCGACAAAGTTAATTTAAAATCAAGCTTTTGCTGACCGTTTTCTTCGATTGCCGTGGTGTGGTCCACTCCCAATTTCTTCCGCCAGCCCAGACAGTAAAAAACGAGTAAACGAGTAAAAAAAAACAACTCGTGTTTTCCGACAACGCACCGGCTCATACATCTCATCTTGTACGCGACTATTTGATCAAAAACAACGTTCATACCTATTCGCTAGCTCGGTATTCATTTGACATGGCTCTTTGTGACTTTTTCCTATTCCCACGACTCAAGTTACCACTTCGTGGAGGATTGAGGCGATAAAGGAGAATTCACAGAAGAAGCTAAAGTCGATTCTAAAATCGGAAAAGTGTTTTGAAGATTGGAGGAAGCATTGGAATATGTGTATTGCTTGCAATGGAGATTACTTTGAAGAGAATAAAATGAATGCCGATGAATAATTGAACCGTTTTATTGAAGAATTTCGGGTACTTTTTGATCAGAAGGTAGGTGCAGTAAGATTGTTGCAATTCGAGCTTGTAGATCCTTTGGAAACTCTGTATGTATAGTGGAGTCTTTCTAAAAATATTTTCCGCTTCGGTGATTGTTCAAATAATGCCAGTAGTTTTGAATGGCCTTGGGGCGATATCCGCCAGTTGAATGCAATTCCTCCGAAAGATATTCGCTTAATTGCTTGCATATTGAGATGAGTGTTTTGAGTGCTCAATGTTGTAGGCGGATGCTCTTTGGGGTGTGCAGTACATTGTTTGACATTGTTGGTCCTCCACCTGGCCTACTTACCTACGTATACACTCAGGTTCTCGATATGATTTTCTACTGTCCTACCATATCATATCTATTTGTCTTTTTGCAATGTCTTGTGCTCAAACCTTGTGCCTTCTCTGAGAAGGCAGATTGCCTTCATGTCCATGGATTTTAATGCCCATCACATATCTCATCTTGGCAGTGTTTGATCGTAACAGTCTTTTATTTTTGAGTTTTTACTGGAAGAATTCCTTAGCCAGCACAGTCAGCTTTCGAAGGAATGATTTTGTCATCCTCAAGCGTTATTCATGGCCGTTTGCCCTTAGAGTAGGGCAGGGTATAACTACATCCATTTGTGTCCACACACCCCATGCTACAAACACTTATAGTTTACATATACAAGGTGGCGCAAAATTAATCTAATTTTGTTTTTGAATTACTTTTTTACTAAACTTTACTTTGTTAAGTGGAAAATATGATATCAGCCAAGTGGCTGCCGTCAGTGTTGATACACATTTGTGCCCGTTTTATCGCATTTTCCATGACTTTATGCAAGATTTGCGGTGATAACTGCTCGGATTCCTGTCGAATATTCTCCTTAAGGGCTGCGATTGTCTGAGGCTTTTTGGCATAATCTCGCGACTTCAAGTAGTCCCAAAGGAAGAAGTCTGGGATGGTTAAACCGGGCGATCGGGAGATTACGCGACCAGGAAAAACTTCCTTCACAATATCCATTGTGGCTCGTGCTGTGTCGCCTCGTCCCTCATGATGATTTTCGACAAAAAATCGTCCTCTTCGTTGTTGAGATTGAGGATGGCTTTACAGTAATTCACACGCAACTGACGGTCAGGAGGCATTAACTGATGCTTTGTTTGCACTTTGTACGGGAAAAGGTGTAGTGTCCGTCTGGTGATGCCCAATTGCGTGGCCCGTCGCCTGGTTGATGTTTCTTCGTTCTCAGCGACATCGGCAGTCGCAGCCGCGATATTCTCGGCCGAAAGACCAGTCCGGTAGCGGTCACGCCCTGCATGGTCTCCTGTGGTTCCACTCTGTTTGAGTCGAGTAGCTAAGCGCCGGAATGTTTGCCCAGTTGGCGCGACACGCGCTGATACAATCAACCAATTATTATTCAAAAACATCGACACGATTATTCCACCCTCTTGCGGAGTACAGCGCTCCGTTGCTTGTCTGTTTGTATACTACTGCTGTCTAGTTCACAAATGTCAAATATTATTGCCGTACGACGCCATTTGCAGAAAGTATACCATCTTCCGATAGGGTGATTAATTTTGCGCCACCTTGAAGAATAAGTCTACCGTACTGTTTTCGACATCTGTAATTGATATGGTACGAGAAATGCTCCCGGCCCAATAGGTTCCCAATTATGACGCACTAATCCTTGCCGGTTTATTATAGCCAAGAGTGATCATGTCTACGTCAGCCCATAGATTTATTAGACATGGTCTCAGTTTCATTAACAAATATAATTTGGAAACGCAGGAAGGACTATGTTTGTACGAATATGAAAACCGTCAGTGCACTGAAACTAGAGTTCTAAATTTATCAACAAATTGGATCATGCTCTGACGTAGATTTTGATTACTACCAGCTCATCTTCATCCAATTTTCTCAAGTTGGCAAGTTGATGCTTGAGTTATTTAAACCCATTCACATGTAGGTCAATCTCTGATCCCTTCCAAACGAGTCTTCAAGCTCGCAAAAACCACTCGGAAGAACCTGATCATCGCTAGTCTCTTATTTGAGCAGTTGTCCACAAACATCACTACTTTCGGTGAACATTACTTCAGCATAATTGAAGGGACAGGACTCTGTAGATCCCGATGGTCTAACCATCATCTTTTTAAAATGTGATAATTAAATGGGACAATTCTGCGACATAATCTTTCTCCATAAACAAGGCCAGTTGTAGGCCAATTGCGAAAGCATTGTGTAGCACTAAATGTTTTTCATTACAAGTCCATTTTTTCGAAAAACGAAACCGGATTCTTAATCACAAACCTAACAGAATTGGTATCTGGTACACTGTGCGCTATGGAAGATGACCCGAAGAAGTTGATAAATTACCACCGATCTCAGCTAAACTTTCGATAAAATCTCGCGTTTAGTTATCACCCTCAAACCAAAGGCCCTAAGCTTTGAATCTAATTTTGCATTAACTTAAAAATATTCACTTTGGTGTCCACAGTATCTAAATCTATTAACCTTCTCGCCGGCATACCTCAAGGAAGACATATCGGTCCCCTATTGTTCATCCTGACAATTAGCCATGTTAGCTGCATCTTTGTTGACTCAATTAGGCCTGCACATGTAGGTGGCATCAGAATCTTTCGCCACATTTAGTCTCTCTCTTGACAACCTCGTTTCGGACAAATTTTATTTCTAATGATTCTGCTTACAAAGTGACACAAATCTGTGATTTATATCTTAACTATGGTAACGAACCGAGCTTCCATACTCATATAGATGACATCATACAAAAATATAACCCTTGCCAGGCCTCCCCTTAAATACGCCTGCTAAGCATGGTCAAGCTATTACAATTCCGGTATATTAGTAGTAGAAGCTGCACAGCTAAGGTTTATTCGTTGTACGTTAGGTAGACTTCCTTGGACTGACCCTAACTTAACACGTTTTGAGTTTCTGGACACACTCATTTTTCATCAGCTTTTATCCCACGAAATCTTGGATATGTTCCTCTCTGCCGTATTAATCGAAGGAATTATAGATACTATGAACCCCGGTTCATAGTGTCATGTGAAGTCGAAATTCATTCAACCTATCCATTGGTCACCACCTAAGAATGTTTAGGTTTTTGCTGTATGGTGGCACTGCCCGGCTCTCAATTATGATGAAATGCAGTGATGCTTGTTGTATCAGTCAGCTCCCAGACTGTCAGTCGTCAGTCTTGATGGACAGATTGTAACCAACTCCACGCCTCTGATGCAAACATCCCATTCCTTTTGCATCAAGTTACACATCGATATCCGTGAATTTATTGGCCATTTAGCATCTTTTCTATCCAAAACTCATGACACAAAACGATGGAGCATTTCGCCCACACAACACCAAACAATCTCCATCCTACAAAGTGTCGCCGAAATTATGCTCCAACAATTTTTATCGCCGACAACATGTCAAATGGTGAACTGTCCCCTTTTGATAAGTTGGCTCAGCGACATTTGATTGAATTCCGAATTTTAAGACGGAAAAGTCGTAAAATTTAAATTTTGTAACGACTCCGTTGTGTCTTGGTTCGCAATTGGGACTTTTCACATCTGGATGGATGATCATCTCAATGAAAATGGCTCTTTGTGCTCTCCAACTGCCGTTTACCATGTTTTTATTCATGAAGTCGGGAGGGCCTGAGCCTACTTATTTCCCGAAAATGAATTGACGTCATTCGTCAAAAGGCAGGCACGCAGAAGTTTTTATTTGTTATCACAGGCCAAGAGTGGTGTTTTCTTCTAATGAAAACTTTTTTCTGCTCTTTTTTCTGTTTCATTTTCTGTTGGTTTTTGATGAGGGAACATTTTTTTTATTAAATTGAAGATTATAACCTCAAGGTATCTGTCGTCGGGTTGTAGAGAGATTGTCGAAAATTCATTTTATTTTGGCGGACGTTGGTTATTTTTTTTTCCAGGAAATCAGTACTCTGTAATAGGGCTGAGCGCGTGCTGTATCTGAGAGGATTATGTGAATGAAATTAATTAAGTTGAAAGCCTATTTGAGCAATGGATTATTTGAATTTAAAGGTACGAGTATAAAATGCGCGCATTTCAGATGCATCCAAATTATTGTTAAGGGTGCTTTTGTTTTCAAATGTTTGTGAAGGATTATATCCCTCAAAGGAGCAGCAGCTTTAGCCTTACAAAGGCAAGTTTTACACAATATTTTGTGAAGAATTGGGTCTGTGGGAAAAATTTAATAAAAATTAAATTAAAACTAAAATTGCTCCATTATTGTTGCCAATTGTTAACGGCAGAACTCTTTGCCTTGGGATGTTTTTTTTAGCGGTTTAGTTTTTAAACTGTCGACACTGTTTCTACAGATCGTCAATTTGACAGTTGAAAGTTGATTTATAGTTAGTAGGAGATGTAAACAAGCCAAATGGCCGAATCTGGAGTGGAGAAAGAAGCCACAAGCCTTTGTCGAGACGCCCTTACAACCATTAAAACTCACAGTTTGGTGTGCTTTATGGGCTAGTGGAATCATCGGCCCATATTTCTTTAAGGACGATGCCGGCCAGAATGTTACCGTCAATGGAGAGCGCTATGAAAACATGATTTCTGCCTTTGACAAGATGGCGCAACATTCCAGACGGCGCGCGACACCATCAATTTATTGCGGGAAACATTTGCTGAGCTTATAATTTCGCGTAATGGGCCTGTAAACTGGCCTCCACGATCCTGTGATCTCACACCTTTAGATTGCTTTCTCTGGGGGTATGTGAAGTCACTAGTCTATGCCGATAAACCAGAGACGTTGGGCGATTTGGAAGCCAACTTTCGCCTTGTTATTGCTGATATAAGGCCTCAATTGCTCGATAAAGTTGTCGAAAATTGGACTTCACGATTGCGCTTCATTCGAGCTAGCCGGGCGCGCATGTGCCCGATATCATATTTAAACACTGATGGCATAAAATTATCTATTAAATAAAACTATTATCATGGACATTAACATTAGCTTCAACATCTTTATTTCATATTGAATTTGTATACCTCTAAAAAAACATGCAGTTGATGCATCGATTATTATGCTTTAAGATGTTTAAACGCTGATTAGGCTTCATTTGCCGAAAGCCTTGGCATGCATATAAGGCATGATTTGCTTTGCACACTGGGCACTTTATAACTATAAGGACTATGGATATCTTGACCTGCTTTCGATAGAGTCCATGCTTCAGCGCGATAAAGTAGCACTGGCATGATCAAGGTCTTATATAGAATCTCCTTCCTTAGTTTTTCGGGATAGGGCCTTACTGCTCAATTGGCTTCTTAGACCAAAGAAACAGCGTTTGTCAAGAGTAAGTCTTCGTTTTATTGCTACGGAGGTGTTGTTGGTAGAACTGATAGCAGATTCAAAGTTATACCGGTCGACTTTGATGTTCTGCCTAATTCGTCGACGTTGTGTGCCCCTTCTTATTAACATCCATTGGCATCCAAATTCTCGGTTAAGTCAGAGTTTTTCCCAGGATCTGCCGAAGTGTGAACATTTGGTCGACTACAGACTTTCCTGGTCTGGAACTGCATTGATAGGGATCAATCAGGTTGTTGGCGAAGAGTTTCAAACGGTTGTGCAATACGACAGATAAGATCTTGCATCCGATGTTGAGAAGACCTATACCTCTATAGTTGGCTCAGTTGAGCGGATCTCTTCTTTGTGGATCCGGAAACAGTGCTGTGATTCCATTAATGAGGCATAGGCTCTTCTGACCAGTTTTCAGAAATGAGGTTGTGTGAGCTCTCCACAAATTCATTTCCAGCAGCTTTGAATACCTCGACCGGTAAGCCGTCAGCTCCAGTTGCTTTGTTGGATTTCATCTAAAATATCGCTGTCTTTGCTTCGTTTTGTTCAGGTGGATGGAAGTTTTGGGTATCGTCGTCTAAGTTAAATGGTCAATTCTACTTGACGGCGGAATGTTGGGCTTCTTCGCCGTTATACAGTCTGCAGAAAAAGTTTTTCCATATTCTCAGCACCGACTATGATTCTTCTACAAGATTTCCTTCTTTGTCTCTACAGGTTTCTGTACGGGTCTACTTGCCTTGACATGTTCCCTCTATCTGTTGGTAAAACTTAAGTACGTTATTCCTGGAGTACAACCTTTCAATACCTTCGATCGCTCGATATTCTTCCCGTCTCTTATGCTCGTAGAGATCACGAGCGGCACTTGTCTTTCGTTGCTTTATTTATACGTTTGCCGCCATTCTTCATCAGACCAGGGATTTATTGGTGCTGGTCGGTTGAAACACCCAACACATCAGTTGCAGCGTCTCTGATGGCACTTTGGCAACCCTGTCTCTAGTCTTCGGTACTTGATGCTGGCGGCTTAGGAATTGTTGAGTAATTTCGGCAAAGATGCTGGCTGTTCATTGTGATTGCAGCTTCTCACAGTAGTTCTTCTTTGTCGTGGCGCCAACGATTCGCATTCGCGTCATGGTTGCAGCAAGGTCGGACGTCCAGAATACTGGAGGCATGCTTTACGTATATCGCAATATGAGCAATTTGATTTAGGGTTTGATGATCCGGAGACCGCCACGTCCCGTTGTGTATATTGAAATGAGGAAAGCGTGTGGTAGCTATAGTGATATTTCGTCCCGCCGCAAAGTAAATAAGCCTAATTCCGTTGCCAGACGCTATGCAATATAGGCTATGCTGTCCTCCTTTCCTATCGTACGAAGCGATCTTAACGTCATACTTCAGATAGTGCTCATATGACTTGCCGAGGAGCTTGTCCATGGGCATGGGCACATATTAGGCGAATGATGAGGATTGTCATAAGACGTGTCGGAAGCTCAAGACTTCCTATTGCAAATCCACATCCGAGTAAGCGCAGTTTCTTTTTCCTGTAGCAATCTCCATAGTTTTTATCCTCCTTATGTCCAACCCACCCACCGCACTTCCTAGATGGCGGTGACATCTGCGTGATAGCAGTGAAGGGCATCTGCTAATTGGTTGGCTACACGCGGCCTGTTAAGGGTCCGAACATTCTTTGTGCAGATCCGAAGACCGTTGTCCTTTAAACGTTTGCTATGGTCGTCAATAGTGAATCCGTTTTTATCCGAAGCCATTAGTTGCTTCGTCACATATAGGTTTGTGGTCCTGTGACGACGTAACGCAAGACTATGCAACTGGCCGGGCATGCTCTTGCTATTTTAGCCTTCATGAGTAAACTAAAATGAGGCAGTTACCAGGAACAAGTAGACGTCAAAATGTGGGAAAGAAGTTGGCAGGGGATTGCTTACAGCGCGAAGACATTTCGCCAAAGTCCTCCACGAGGTCAGAGGATCTAAGTAAAGCAAGCATTGGAGTATTGTGTTATGAACAAGCTTCGATCTGCGAAGTAGCAAGACATTTCATTTTTTAGTTCCTCTTCACGAACAAACCAAACACGTATTGAGAGCCATCGAAGGACAACGAACCCTATTGTGTTAAATCCCTTGTGGAACCCTTAACTCATTTTTGTTGACAACCGAACACAAGCCGATTTATAGTAAGTGGCAACTTCAACTAAACGTTCACGGTTTTTTGTGTTTTTTTTTCGCGAACAGCTCGTTACCGGGAAAAATATCACGTCACCCTTAAAAAAAAAAAACGTTAAACCTTGTCGTCATGCAATTCCACCATTTATTGGTGTCCCTAAATGCAATTCTCACAAATTGTCAACGTCGGGGCGTTCACTTTGCACGCATCAACCAAAGTGCCATTCGATACGATGACACAGGGCTCGCTCTTATACAAAATATTCAGTAACCGTTGCAAGTACTAAATTTCTGTGCACCATTAACGTTCCAAGCACAACATCGAAACACCAAATATGTAAGTACTCCAAAATCAAATGCCGTGCCTCGGGTGAAAAGAGAACCTGTCAAGTTCGAAACTGCCAAGTGGTCACAAATTCATGCACAGTACCAATAGTATCACCACCCAATCCCGAAAAAAGAGGAAGCCACCCATATGAAGTGTTTCATTTGAGCTTGAATCCATCAAAAGTCTCTATGGCAGCCATTAGGTGCACTTCATTGCAGTACCTGAAAACAGAAACATCACTAGAGGCACACAGGAAATGACTCCATAATGCCAGCCATTAACTAAAAGCACTCCAAAGTGAAACACAAAACTTGTGCATGAATATCCGGCATCGTTCACAGTCATGCATGTACTCGTATCTCTGATGGTGCTGGTTTTGTGGATGGTGGTGGATGATGTGATGTGCTGCTCACCTCGAAGGTGACATCGGCAGTCAACCTACGAATACACACTCGAAATATGCATTTCACATTCCAGACGTTTTGAAGAATGCTATCGGAGTCTCCGCTTTCTCGCAGTAGCATCAACTACATCAGCTAGGATCCGGGACCATCGCCCATCTTCCATGTTGAAGCATCGATTTGTGAATCTGAATTATGCCATAAGTGGTATCCGTACTGTGAAATATTTCTGAAGAATTGAGCGAAAAAAAGCAGAAAAACAATGCCGCAGAAAAATGACAGTCACGTACCGTCCTGTGCAGGGTCCTATTTCAATCGTCTTTCTACCACCCTCATCCCCAGTCTCCACCTCCGAGTTCTAAGGACGATAATAGAAGTTATAAGAGTGTTTGCATTCCACTACGCTGCTTTAGCATCATTAATTTTATTTTGCAAAGTTTTATTTTATTTTATTTTCTATTCGTATGAACGTGCAGACAACACTAAATCCTGTGGAAATCCTTTCGAACACGACTGTTGTAGGGGTTTTTGCTCTTTGATGCCGAGCCCCATGCACCTTTCTGACTCATTCCTCATTCGTTACATGAAAGAGTAAACAGCACAAAAAATAAGAGCAAAAGGACGAAACGAAGTATGAAATTTTCTTCGGCAACCAACATCATTTGTTAGAAACTATACATTCACCCGCAGTCGTATTGTAGTTGTCTAAAGCGGGGAATCCCCCATCGAGGGAATACCACGAAAGCAGATGTCACAAGGACGATTGTTATAAGTGCAACGTTCGCTTCGCATCATGAAATATCTGCGATTTTTGTGTTTTTTTTTTTTTTTGCGCGCGCTTTCTTCCCAAGTAAAAGGTGTGAATCGTTGAATCCTTGTCATTGCAAGGTTTCTTGTATTTGAAAGGAAGGATGTGCATTAGTGGATCGGGGGAGAAGGGGACTTAAGTGTAACACCATGCGGGATGAATAGACAATTTTATTATTTTCCAAATTGCTGGCAGTGACTGGGGCGGTGGCAGAGATGACAACAATATTTTGCCACGAGCATGATAACGGCAACGGATTAACATTTGGCAAACGAAGTTATATCGACTTGTGTTACTGTCGATGGTAACTTGTCAATTTTTTTTAAAACGACGGATAGTGAGGTAGTATAAGTGTTTTGGGGGGAGAAATGAACTAGGTTAGGAGGTTGTTTGAGTGTCAGAGGGTTGCAATCAGTCAAAATACTTCAGTTGTTGATGGCATTGTAAATATGTGCAAAGGGTTTCGACAAAGGGAATTGGTAACTGCAGTGTGGGGTTGTGGATTTTTCCGCATTATTTTGTTTTGGCAGCAAACTTTTCTGAAGAGGTTTCGAGCTGATTCCTTAAGACTCTGCATTCACTTGATGCCAATTTCTAATCTGTTGGCAGAAAGGTGATCTTTGAAAAGGAAGCCATTGTTGATCTTTGTTTAAAGCTTTCGCTTACTCTCTACAATGGAATATATAGTTTTTAGAGCTTACAACGAGTTCCTTTAACCTCAAAGAGCTGCCGGTGCCAGTGTACTGCTAGAGAATTTGCCTCCTCCTTGTTGTTCATAAGGGAACCTAGCTGACTCCTGATCAACAAACCGCCAGTCAGTGCGATCTACGCAACGCACGCTCTCAGTGTTTTGGATAGCCGAACGTTCCGAGAATCTAACATCGATTCGGATCATTGTTGTAGGCAAAATACAGAAGTCAAGTGCCCCTTAATCTACCAAGAAGCTCGATGCCGTCAAACTTTGAAAACCACATAGAAGGCCTTCTCTGCTCTGCTGGGTTTCAACCCGCCCCATCCAAAAACCCGTGGTTTGATACAGGAAAACAGCAGCTCTGTAAAATGGAACGTGAGTCTCGAGATCTACAATCAGAAATATAGGCTCCTCAAAAGAAAAAAAAAGGACGAGAAGCGTTCGATCGAGAACTTAGAAGAAGTTGTACCAACAATCTAAACTTGCATGCCAAAGCTGTAAAGGCCGAACAAAAATCGTCATCATCAGATATTAAATCAGGACTAGTGTATGACATTGGGGGTCATTGTCAAGTTGCCAACTAGGATCCGTATTAGCGCCAGTTCATCAGCGACGCAATTCCCTGGGACTTCCGAGTGTTGGCCATCTCGCTCAGAGATGCGTGGTTGTCTCTTACCACTCTCAAATTTATAGCGTACAAGCTAGGGGTCTTATCGCTGTTAAAGGTATTTGATTTAGGCTAAACCAACCCGAGACATGATGAATAGCTAAGACCTCAGCTTAGAAGTCGTACAATATCATATATGGGCCGGCTGAGGGGTTTCGGTATTGAAGTCGGCGTTGACTTTCAGACAATTGAAGATCGGCCACCATTCAGCATGAATTGGTTGGCATGTCCTACATTTAAATGTGTATTTCCCTTGCTGAGGGTCTCTCAACCTGGAAAAAGGCAGCGTTAACGTTGTAAATGAGAGCCTCGGCTCGGCTATGACGGTTGGTACGGAACGTCTCTTGTGTTTAACGTAAATATCTGCCATGTGGACTTAAACCTACGGGATGCCCATACATCCATGGGAGCAAGGATACGCCTTGCCATCGCTCACCGTCAATCCACTGATACCAATTCGGAACTGTGTTGCCGGCACAAGTTCCACCCTTGGTAAGAGTCGAGGCCGACCTAAAACCACTTACCGATGCTTCGGTCTTCACCACGTCGTTGCGGAATGCAAAGCCAGGAAGGAGGTATGCCGCTGCCGCGGTGAAGACGGACATCATTCAATAGGGTGCTCAAAACCGGCTAAATGCCAGCCTTACCAAGGGCCGAGTACCGGATGGTATCGGCTGACGCTCTCCGCTCTTGCCCGGATGAACGCCAGAAACTAGAATTGAACGGCTAAGGCGCTTTCTCCATTATGGTAGACCTGGGAGCTCAAATGTGTAAGAGGAACTGCAGTCTTGTTCGGGAGTCCTATGCTTCGAGAGAGAAAATTAGCAGTCTACCCGGTTCTATGTGGATTTTCTTTGATACCAGGTGCAATGCTGCAGTAATTGCAAGGGATGTGAACTTTACTTGCATGACGCAGAATGTATGTAGATACTAGTAGAAGTCGGGAGCAACCCCCTCATTCTTAGCGTTGATGCTAATGCTATTTCCCCTTTGTGGCATTACCTGGGCATCGAGTTGGGGTCAGTGAATGGCGTGTCAACGGCGATCTTTTTGAGATATCTTAAAAGAGCGAAATGGTATACAAGCAGTTGGACTCCTAAGCGAGAGGAAGTTCGAAAACTAAGAAAGAAATTCCCAAAGAGATCGGGCTACCTACGCTAAAAACTTTGCTCAGTTAGGCTCTGCCTTCCTAAAATACCTTACTGAATACAAGGAGGGGATTTTTTGCGTAAAAGAGGATGATTGAAAGAGATTTGTGGTTTGTGGATTCAAATACAGGGCTATCTGTAGAGCTGACAAGAAGATACCCAAGGTAGATGTTATAATTGTGGGTAATACCACACGGTCAGAGTGGAGGGACTGCATGAGTAGCTTACCCAATGTATTCTTCGTTAGAGAAGACCGAGGTGAGGCCCCCCTGCTGCAGAGTCATCAGCACCCCGGTACTTAGAAAAGCACTGGAAAGGGCTATGCTGGAAAGACTTCTGATGACTGAACCAATGTCTTCTTTCCAATTCGGGTACAAGAAAGGCAAGTCCATTGAGGACGCTTGATCTTATGCCAAAGACTGCGTCCGACTAAGTAGTGTTAAGTATTGCATGTCCTAGGCATTTTTATTGGTTTTAAATGTGCTTTCGACAACTTAAACTGGGGAACAGTTTCTGAAAGACTGCGTGTCGTTGGTTGCCAGGGAATGGAGCTTTAGAAAATATACCTTTGCTGGTGCAATGAATGCAGAATTGAATGAAGCTGTGAGTGGTTGCCTCACAGTTCCATCTGTGGTCCATTCATTTGGAATTCCATAATGGACCCCCTGTTAGAGCACATACACGAAGTCTCGAAGAGCAACGCATATGCGGATAAGCTATGTACTTCTCACTCGGGAAGATCAGTCTAGAGCTGATTTGGAAGAAATTGGGAGTACAGTACTCCCAATTGTTACAGATTGGAGAGTGGGTGTAAATGTGTCGAGGTAGAAGACTGTCACAGTGTTGCTCAAGGGCAAGTTGTCAACAAGTCGAACTCCCGCGATCCGCTTGAATTGTGTCAGTCTCTAATACGTGACTGAGGGCAAGTATCTGGGAATAACAGTGCGCGAAAGACTGAACTTCTTGCCTCATTTAGTAAGAGTCAGAGAGCGTTTGACGACTGTTGTTGGACAGGCAAGGCGCATTATGTGGTCTGACTGGGGGCTCAGCAGGCGTTCTGTACGTACCATTTATGGAGGCCTTTTTGTTGTCTGTGCACCATTTAGGGCATCGGTGTGGTGCGACTGTGTTGAGTAGCCGAAAGATATTCCTTGGCAAAGAGTGGTCTTACTTGGCTATTTGCCTGTTTGCGGCACTGTATTTAAGGAGGGACTCCAGGTTTTGAGTACCCCTTCTTCACTTGGAGGTTATCCGATGTGGAATCACCTTCAAAGTTAGGAGAGTTGCGTCCCTAGTGTGGAATGACTGGATGTCCGACACTGAGGTCTTACAGATGTCTTTACGGGTGCGTAAGGCCCAGGTTGATGAATGAGTCACATTTAGATGGGAATCTGTAATAGATGGGACGATAGCAATAATGATAGGATAACTTCCCTCTTCCTGAAGAATATCTCGTTCATGTGGTGGCGATCTGAGCTCAACTTGAGCTTTCTCCTTACTAGATATGACATCTATAACGCATTTTTGGAAACAAGGGGCCTTAGTCAGTTGGAAGGCTGCCGTATCGGGCTGCAATTTTGTGTGCTTGTCCGTTGTATGAGCATGTAAGAAATCTCGAGGCAGTGGGAGTGGGTTTCGAAAACGGTGTTTACAACGTTGGTGGGGTTCATGTCAATAACGCGCAAATCGGATTCGAGACATTGCGAACATAGGTTTTGCTAGGCGCAGACTTAGGCAGCCTTACCTTAATGCTTAGTGAGCAATGCAGAGAAATGCGGCCAGTCCTGGGCAATAAGGTCCCCATTTGTAGTAACCGCATGGGTAGCAAAGCTCGACCTGAGGCTATATTCTGGTACCACGGAAGGGACCGAGTTATAGTCCTCCCTGTGGGAGTATCGTGCTGGCTGTAGCTTATACCCAAATCTCGAGGAATACTAACCCGACTATCGCTACGTACTTGAGGTCCTCTATCGTCTATCTATCTATCGTCCTCCATAGATGGAGGTTTTTAGATAGTCCTCAAGCCTTTACCAAGGGAGAAAGCCGTGCCTTATACACGATTTCTACTAGGTATTGGAGGTGGTATTAATACCATTCGAAGGGAGCTGGATAACGCATTATATTAGTCCCGATATAGCATAGGCGCACAGTGGAATAAGGCCTACACGGCAGGTGTCCACGCGAAACCCTAGAGACGTTCAGTCTTTCAATCTGATGGCTAAATTTATTGCAATTGACATGCCGAATTACATGCCGTGGGATATGTTGCAAATTTTGCAGACTCGTCTTTGGACAGGTTCTTAACCCGCTAGGGATTCTTATGCAGATAGGTGGCTGCGCATTTTTTTTCCAACAGATTGATTTTATTCCTTCCAGGGCAGGAAAGAAATGGCTATGTCATAAGTGGTAATTGAATTCACGACCATGAAGTGAGCCTGCAGCCTTCTTAGACGCGAAGAGAGTAACTAGAGGTTTTTTTTTATTTCGCGCTTCAACATTTTCTTTTTGCCTCAATTTGCTGTCTAGGATGAGGTATCTAGACCTGTGACTCCTTGAGACCCTATTTAACCTGTGTGGGATCCTCTTCCAAAGAGGACCACAGCTCTGTTTTAGCCAGATTTTCTCTTAAGACACAATTACATGTCCGAAAATAGAATATGTACAAGGCGTACTGGAGAATGTTGGAGAGTGTCCGTGGATATTTGCCCGACACATAAAGAGTAACGTCGTTTGACTGTCTGTGATTGTAGTCATAACTCAGCTTTCTTCTACCACCGAAGAGGACCTGTACAACTTTACCGGGGTTGATTTCTCCAATGCACCAGTCACTCACTACTTTTAGAACATTTTGCGTTTCCTTGCGAATTTCCTCTGGGTATTTACGGTTGCTTTGTTGCATAAACTTTCTAGTTTGACTAGCAAGCCGTCGATGAAAAATGACTACAGAAAGGGTGAAAGAAAACCTCGTTGTGGAAAGCTTTTACCTGCTGCGGTAGAAATTGATGCCTCCTCGTAGTAGGGTAGGCTGATCAGCACGTCAGAGTTTGAGTCTGAGTGCCATGGCTTTTGAGATGATCTCGCATCCGGTATTATCGGAAACAAGAGAACACGTTATGCAATCTCTTTTATTCGGTGGGCGTTTATTATGGTGGCACTAGATTTAAAAGGGCGCTCTCCTTGGAATGTTTTTTTAATGAAGCTGATACGAACATCTATGAGTCTTTCCATTTTTTTAAGAAAAGACGGTGTCAAGGACGGTAAGGTTTAGGTAGAGAGTTTGTGGATACACACCACCTTTACCTTCCTCCAAGTGTTTAGTATGTATTCCAGACTGAGAATTGGAATCTGACCTTTCGGAATCAGAACTGGAAAGGTTCGACGGCTGCCGGTGCTTTCAAGGGTTTGAATGAGTTTATGGCCCATTTAACTTTGTCTTGACTGAACAATTTTGTTTAGTTCTGCTATCGGTGAATATTGAATTAGAGTTGAGCCAAGGGAGTGTACCTCAAGTGGAGTTCTTAGTGTTTCCTCTCGCCTAGATGTTTCCTCTCGCCTAGATGTTTCCTCTGAAGATGTGGTTTGAGTAAAAGACCCATCCTTTTGGAGACGTTCTTCCAGTCTTTCGCAGTCCTTTATCCAGGCTTTTCTCTTTGATCATCACAAAATTGTATTGAATTTTAGGTATCCAATGAACCGGTGCGGTTTGCTTGATTGGGAGATTTGTCCCCCCTCTCCATAGTTGTTTATTCAACCGAGGTACACACGTACCCACTTTTTTGATAGGTTCATTCAGCTGAAAAGATACCTCATCTATGTCCCCAGTGGACTATAGTGATGTATGACAAACGGCAGTTAATGAGTGCTTTATTGCCAATAGTGTATTCTGACAAGCACTCACCTCTTTTACTTGTGCGCCACTACTGCACCAGTTGATATTATTGTCGTTGGCATCACATCTAATGACCAGCGCAGTTCACACGGTGGCACACTTCTATTAAGCCCCGTACTGGAGTTGGAGGGATATTTTGTCCGTCGTCGAGGAAGTATTATAAGTGGATGTGCCAATAACAGTAAGAACTACCATTAGATGCTTCGTGTCGAATCCTGTGATGACAACATATTCAATTTTAGTGATGATCAATAAAGTAGGCCTTGGTTTGAAATCTCCTCGGGCGTACTATAGATTTTGTCTCAATTATTGAGAACAAAGATTTGGCAATTCGTAGCCCAGGACTCTTGGATAAAACAAAGGACTATGTCGTCTTCGAACTCAACATTTGCTGAAGATGTCCAAGGCACACACTTTTAGTACCCTGCAGTGCTTTCAGGGGGTCAGGTCTTGCGATTATACACCAAGTTTTGGTTGGGTTTGTTGTCAGCTCTCTGACATACGTAACCCTCTCTGGAAGATTGGCTCTTAGGTCTCCTCCTTGTAGTACGCTTTACTTTTGCGGCCTTTGGTCTATTGGAGAAGTTAGTCTCTGGGCCTTGGTCCAGAATCTCGGTTTTCATATATAGGGTTTTCCAATAAGGACTTGACAACTTTTTTTTTTAAATAAAACGCAAACCATTTGAGATATTTCAAAAACTTTATTATCGGCTTGAAGTACAATCAAAACATTTATGAATGGAACTCGACTTCGTTCATATTCGTGCCACCGCGGGCACGTCTGCAGCGGTCGATTCGTTGGACCCAATTTTCAACGACTCGGCCACACATTTCGGCCGAAACGGCCGCTATTTCGGGTTGAATGTTGGCTCTGAGCTCTTCCAACGTCGTCGGCGTGTTGGCATAAACCAATGACTTAACGTAGCCCCACAGAAAATAGTCAAGCGGCGTTAAATCGCACAAAGGAGGCGGCCAATCGACTGGCTCATTTCTTGAGATAACACGCTCACCATACTTACTCTACAATAAATCGATTGTAGCGTGTGCTGTGTGGCTTGTGGCATCATCCCGTTGAAACCATATGTTCAACAATTCGGGCCAAAAATAATCGGTTATCATGGCGCGATAACGCTGACCATTTACAGTAACGTGACGATCGTTATCCTCGACGAAAAAATATGGCCCAATAACGCGGCAAACCGCACCAAACAGTTATTTTTTGTGGATGAAGTGGTGATTCATGAAGCACATGTGGATTTTCACCCGACCAATAACGCATATTTTGCTTATTGACGAACCCATTGAGCCAAAAATGAGCTTCGTCAATGAAGATGATTTTGCGATGAAATTCATCATCTTGGCGCATCTTCTCCAGAACCCAATCGGAGAACGTACGTCGCTTCAAATGGTCCATCGGCTTCAATTCTTGCGTCAGCTTGCTCTTGTATGGGTGTAAACCAAGATCCTTACGCAAAAATTCTTGAGAACGCCGTGGAATTGACTTATTGGGATCGTTTGCTACGGACGCCTGAGCGGCAACGATATTTTCGACACTTCGACCAACCCGTTGTCTCACTGACACGGCAACATCACACAACGAATATGTAGACTCAAATTTTTGCACTAAACTTGGTATTGCCTGTCTACTAGGGCGAGAATTACGACCAAAAATTGGAGTTAACGCTCTTAAAGTTGCAGTCACCGACTCCGGATTTCGGTAGAAAATTTTTATAATTTGCAGACGTTGCTCGTTCGTGTACTTTACCATGATGAAAATGTTGAGTTTACTGAATAAATTGACAGTGACAGTTTGATGAGTAGTGAAAGAGTGCGTTCACAAATTAAATTCAAAGTTGTCAAGTCCCTATTGGAAAACCCTTTAGAAAACTCTGCCAAGACGTCCACATTTAGGCACTGTCCACAGTTGCAATGTCATCAAAGCAGAATTAATATCGTATTTCTTGCTTTGCATTGGTAAAGAAGACGTTAATATAGTCGTACGTAGTTTGTTCATACGAGTAGGACTTTGACTTTATTTTATTATGGTACCCCGACAGTTATTTAGATCCTAAGAGTTCCATGGTTAGAGACCTTATTGGTATCGGTCATATTGGTACATCGATTTGAACAAGATCTTTGAATAAGGACTTTGAGTGTCTCATGTTAGCTCATGTCATTAACATATCTGTTGGCAGCATTCTTACTTTATGGCTTCTGTCTTTCTAAAAATCCCTTTAGGCATTTGGTCTATGGGAACACTGCATTTGGCGCAATCAAATTACCCAAGGACATGTTTCAGAAAATTATTATTTGAAAAGCAGCATACATTTAAACAAAAACTAAACAAACAACTAAATCAATAATTATTCGCAAATTAAATAGTATCCAAACAATTGCCTGAAACTATTCCAATTCCAATTAGGAGTCGTGTGTCATCAAAATTTGCCTATTGTCCTTGCTGAGGGAAGGGTTTGCACTATCATCAACAAAAACATTGCGATTCAATCTAGAATAAATAACTATTTGACTTCATGAACTTTATTTTGAAATAAAAATATCAGCGAGCTTAAGTTTAAAACAATATAAACAAACAAATAAATGAATTTTTTTAATGTTAAATCAGATTGGATCAGAGTTTTTCCTCTCGAAAAATTCCAAACTCGCAGAGCAAATATTTATTCAAATTTGCGGGATTAACTGGAATTTTTGTATATACGAGTACAACAACAAAAAGATATTAAACACGCATACGTGTAAAAAATGTACACCTTCTGTAACTGACTGCACTTAAAAAAAGTTAATTAAAATGCAAATCGGACCTTGGGGTATGGTTTTTATTTTTTTTTTGGATTTATTTTCATTTGCACTGTAATCAATTCGAAAATTGAAATTATCATCTTCTCCCTGTGCTTCGTTCCGTCAATTTAACTAGCTAAGCCTGCGGCCTTTGTGAGGTAATTCAAGTGCAAACGTTTTGTATGCTCATCATCAACTGAAAGGATAACATCCATTGACCAGTTTTGCTCAAATATGTAGATCCCTTCTGTGTGTATTGGATGTTGCTAGCACGGAGCAGGGCTTTGTAAATAATCGGACAGTCATTCAATCTGTTGGATGCAAATGTGAATGTAAATTGCAAATGTTTAATTTTCAAAATAAAATTTTCAACATAATAAAAATGTGTGTCTTAATATTTATTTATTTCGTTTTTGTTTGGATATTCTATTTCCTATAGATACTACGGGTATATACACCCAGGAACGCATTGGCGTCAATTCCTGTTAACTATTCACAAATATGCAAATGTCAACGGATTTTTGATTTGTTGCACATGCACAGGGATTAAAAGGAAAAACCGGAAAGGGAAGCGAGAACAAAAGAATTTTCGTTAGAAATGTTGGCGAAAGGGAGGTATTCGACGGAAAGCCATTGGTGTTCAATGAATCAGACGAGATGTGAATACAAAAATGTTCCCAACATGATTTGATTTATTTCGAAAAATGTAAAAAAAAAAAAAACTATTTCATCCAAAATTGAATCCACAAATGGGCTTCAGTTGCAAATGGGAACGTGCTGGGGATGCGAAGCCGTAGATTATTGTCAGTTGGAGTGATGATCCCATTGTGTGCTTGTCAGCTTAATAGAGCCAAAGGAGTAATTGGGAGAAAAATATTTTGAAGAAGTTCCTCTATTGTTGAAATGACGAGAAGTCTGTCAGAAGAAATATTTTCTTTCTTTGCCAGTCTACATTTCAATCGCCTACGGCCTTCTCTCTGAAGGTTTCATTGCCTCCATGCTTACTTTACCTCAAACAACAGCTTTCTCTATTCAGCGCGATCTTAGGCTAATCGCCTCCAATCGCGGGCTAACTATGGCGAGATGTTGCCTTACCACGTTGTCCCCCTGAAATTGATTTGAATACATTCCAACCTGGAGAGGTTTGTGTTCGTTTGTTCAACATATCCTTAGAACCGGAGACGATGAGTTCCACGTCTTCTATCCAGGACAATATCTTTTTTTTAAATCAAGTGCCTGGGAGGTTTCATTTCTTTTCGATCTTATGGAGCAGCGATCATTACAAATTTTCATCTTACACAAACGTTCATAGAGTTTGGCAGAGGTGCCGAGCACTGATTCAATGTCTCTACCGTCTCCTTTGCTCATAGAGTTTGTGAGCAGCTCTCGTTATTCTTTGCAACGCCTCCTTATTTGCATCTTGTTACGATGTATTCGCTTCCAGGAGCTCTTGGTCTTTTTCCTAGAAATATCACTATCAGCCTTCTGCTCTCAGAAAAGAATTTCTCGGAAGATTTTGAGAGGCTCGACCAGAAAGGGCTTTCCAGGCTCTTGCCGTTATAGCTCTTCGACGTTAAATTTCTTCAGGGTACATCTCCGGTGCTTTATCGTCTTGGATACCTGCCATTCCACCTTTGCTCCAACTAGGTTATGGTCTGAGACAATGTTTGCTCTTCGAAAAGTCGATCGCAATATAGGCATGTCCTTTCTGTAGCTGCTCTGAATAGACATCGGAATTAATCGTTTTGTTCTTTGGAAGCAGTTCATAGAAGACTGGTCCCTTTCAAACCCACCAGATTGACAGCATCAACTTACTTTGGTAGATGTCCGCTTTTGCCTGTCTTTCCGATGCTTCATCGCAGCTACTCCAGCTTTTTTTTCCGCTGACATTGTTGTGATTATACACTTCAAGAACAGATCGTTTTCTTCACGTTCGGTGAGTTGATCGCAGACGTTTATGCGCTTCGTCAGAGGAATTTCTTTCAACTCATGCGGTACCCAGATATCGAGCTTCTTTACCAAGTCAAGCGTTTTGAAATGGCCATGAATGCTTCCAATTGACATTTTTAAAGCGGCAGCAAGCTTCCGAGCCGTTGAATGCTTATTTGCTAGCACTAATGCTTTAATTTTAATCTCGAAGAACTACTGGAGCGATGAGCGCCTTCAAATAAAAAATCAACATCGCAGAATCGGGTCAATTAGTTCTGGCATTGGCGTTTTTCTATGACATTTCTTCAAAAGTCAGCATGCCGGAACCACAATCGCAAGCACCAAACTCGGCCGAATCGCGCCTACTTTTTTTTGTTTTTAGGTTGAGATATGTCACGCTAAGGTACAAATAAACGCGAGCGAAGCCGTCCATTGCAAACAAACTTTTTGAACAATCCAATAGCTGTGATGACATTTTACCCCGCAGCAAAGTTGACAAACCTGAGTGCAGTTTTGGGGGTGGTATCGTGTAGGCAATGTTGTCTGATCAAGTTGATGGTCTTTATGTCATGCTTGAGCACGGGTCATACTTCTGCTTGTAACAGGAATCTTTGGCATCGTTCATAGCGTTGAAAAATTTGGACATAATGCGGACTGTAATGTAATCGCTCAAATGCCTAAAGCTCAAGTCGCTTCCTGGATATCGGTGATATCCGCTTTGTAGAGGTATAGGGTTACTATTAGTTGCTCGATTGAAATATTGACACGCACATTCCACGTGTACAACCGTAAATTTTGATCCGTTCTTCGATAGCTGGGTTCATTGACAGTAAGTCCATCCATATTCGAGACTATTTGTTGCTTCACAATATACAGTGTCTTACGTGGTTAGACACAAAATCCAATCCTTAAGAGGAGAGGAGTGCCAGTAGCCCATCAGAGAGATTTGAGGGCTGCTCAAAAAATCCTGATATGACCCAACCTCCGAATATGTCGAAAGTAGCACAAATGGGGTCATCACTGGCTCCATCAAAGAAGCTTCCACAGAATATAGGAACGGCATGCTTAGAACGAATTTTCAATTAAGATGATAGAAGAAAGAAAAATCTTGGATCTAGATCCGTTTGATTTATGTACTGCAGCACTTGCCACATTTGGGTGTAGCACCTGCAACCTAAAATGAACATCCAGACGGGCACAGAGCAGATGCTCCACGGTGCAAATGAACCCTCGTGGAAGGGCTCCGTTTGTGCAAGGGAGATTTCATTGATTTCTAAGACAATGAGGCTCTGTAGGAAAATGTTAAGAAATCCGTCTGAATTTTTTCTACACTGATACCACAATAGTATCGCTACAAAGACTCGCATGCCTCGGCATCGCGCGCCGACGTAATTCGCACGTGTGCCACAGCTGCTATAGAAGCCTTCACTGGTTTAACGCCACTCAAACAGGCGGGATTGATCGCTTAGATCTCTTGGATTAAATGAATCTTCTCTCTGAAATTCCGAACTTGACATGATCTGCGCGGTAAATGACCGCCTACCGAAAACTATGTGCTTCGGCAGAAAGTTCAATACAATGACACCAAGCCGAAAAGCATGGAACTACGAAAACTAGCTAGAAACGGTTCGGCTGATTCTTTCATCGGCGCTGAATTGTTCTGTAGGCAAGGCTAAGAAGACCTATCGGCCCTATCCCGAACAATAAAGGACCCTGGAGCAACGGCTCTATGGAAAGCGAATGAAGATATCCTCAGTTGTTTTGAGAGAAAAAAACGGGCTTTGGAAGAGAAGATTCAATGATGAACTATACGAGCTGCGCCTCAATCGTCTGGTATGGCTACGAAATGTAGAGCCTGCAAAGTTTTCGAATTCTGCAATTAACTCAGTAATAAAGAGTTGGGAGAACAAAATGGATATATGCCATTGGTAAAACGTCCCAGGAATTCGACAGGCTAAAAGAATCCCTACAACTCAATCATAGAATCAGATATCAGAAGACTGACTGGATTTCTAACCCGGCACTGCCAAGTTCGATATTACCATCACTTATTCAGGAAGACAATAAACTGCGGAACACATCTTATGTGAATACGTGGCTCTAAGTGCCTAAAGGAGACGATGCTTCCTTAGAGAAATTTTAATCCCGGTAGAAATTCTCAAAATCTACACCAGAGAGACCCTCAATCTCATCAAAGAGAGCCTCCCTTGGCTTTGTAATACTGATTTTGAAGTACAAAAATATTTTAGGTCGCAATGAACCAGTAAGTGGAGAACCAGAACCTTTTAATAAGCAAATAATGCACTTGCACTTTGGCAATAAGACAAAACTCAGGGAATTCAGCCTCCCAGTCCACTCAGACATGCCTCGTTTTCTCCAACCTCAGGAGTTTCTGCTGGTGATAGAACTGTATTCGCTCTCAGCCTTTAACTAAAGCCATTGTCGACCAAAGGTATTGTCCTGCAGAATCCGAAGTCCAAATGGCAAAACCCTAAGAAAGCGCGAGGTTAACAATTTATATCATGTCCTCAGCTCCATTTACTTGTCTACACCTTTTGCAGCATAGCTGCTTATACCTGTACAAAAGTTTCCTCTCGTCTTATTCTGATAGTACTAGGTGGCGCAAAAGTCATCACACCATCGGGAGATGCTATAATTTTTGCAAATGGCGGCAAATTTCGTCAACAAGACATGAATCGCTATACTCCTAAAGAATGCGGAATAATTCGTGGGTGGTGTTGGCGCAGCGTGAATTTCAGCACAGATTTCCCGGTCGTACGACACCAACTGGGCAAACAATACGACGTTTAGCCGCTCACCTAGAAGAGTATGAAACACGAGATGCTGCCAGGTCTGACCGGCCCCGGAGCAGACGTTCTGCGGAGAATATCGCAGCTGTGGTTGAAGATGTCGCGACCATGGAGTATCGACCAGATTGCAATTGGGCATCAATCGGTGGTCTTTACAGAGAATTTTGGTAAAAGACTGTAAGATGTTCCCTTACAAAGTGCAAATAGTGCATCAGCTAACCAAGCGCGGTTAACATTGGCACTCCTGATTTAACCGTTCTAGGCTTCATTTTGTGGGGTTTTTTGAAGTCACGAGTCCATGTCAACAAGCCTCAGACTCTTGAAGCCCTCAAAAAGAATCGAGAAAATCATTTTCGGGTGACAACTTTTGCGCCACCTTGTGTATAGAAGAACTATAACATTGAGTAGGCGGAAGTTAGCAGCATACAAGGGTAGACCCAGAAGTACCCGACCTGACGTATAGATGGCGATTGTTTTCTAAAGATAATGACAATTGTAGAGTGTACCAACCTTATAAAACTTAAATTTGAAGTTTGACGACGCTGTGTTTCTTAGTATTTGTTTGGCAGCCATCATACCTTCATTTGAAAAGCCTCGATCCAACCAACATCAAAACGGAACTGGATTCTACTCTGGGGGAGTTTGGTCCTTCGCTTACAACAACAAAATATTGGGTGGCAGAGTTTAAGCGAGGCCGTACGACTTGCCAATGAGGTGAGTTCACCAAAAATGTTGAAAAAAATCCGCAAAATAGTATTGGATGACCGTCGATTGAAAGTGCGTGAACTAGCAGATATGGTAGCGATTTCAAAAAGCACTGTACATCGCATGTTGACTGAATAATTGGACATGAGAAAGCTGTACGCAAGATGGGTGCCGCGATTGCTCAGTCAGAATGGAACAAAAACACCGTCGTGAGGATGTTTCAATCAAGTGTTTGGCAAGCAATAAAGCCGAATTTTTGCGTCGATTAATAACTAACCACTTCACACCCGAGACGAAGTAACATTCAAAACAATGGACTCAAAAAGGAGAGTCGGCTTCAAAGAAGGCGAAGGCGGTTCCATTTGCAGTCAAGGTCATGGCGTCAGTTTTTTGGGATGCGCGTGGGATAATTTTCATTGATTACCTTCAGAAAGGAAAAAACAATCAACGGCGTGTATCATGCGAACTTATTGCAGCGTTTGAAAGATGAAATCAAGAAAAAACGACAGCCAAGAAAAATATTTTGTTTCATCAAGACAATGCACCAGTTCACACATCCGTCATCGCGATAGCCAGAATCAATGAGTTAAAGTTCGAGTTGCTTCCTCATGCACCCTATTCGCCAGATTTATCACCCTCGGATTATTTTCTATTCCCGAACTTGAAAAAATGGCTCGGTGGTAAAAGATTTGCCAACAGTGAAGAGGTCGAGTCTACTGTTGCTGAGTACTTTAAGGAGCTCGACGATTCTCACTGTAAACAGGGTATCGAAGCTATTGAACATCGCTGGGAAATAAAAATATCTCTCCCCAATTTTTTGGTTTTTTCTTTGTTAGGTCGGGTACTTCTGGGACTGCCCTCGTAATATAAAGCCCTGGTATGTTCAGTGTAGTTAGATTAAAATGTTGGTTGGCATTATTCTAAGGTTATGAGGAAAATATCACTTTCATCGACATTAGTTCCGCCTGGAGCAACATGTATTGGTCAGACAGAAAGGTAGAAGGCCACGAAGGTATGTAGACGTGGAAGGTTTTATTGAACTTTAACCGGAGTTTGGTGTAGTCTATGTTTTCAGGAAGGGACCTGTAATTATTCTGGATAACAACACGGCCAGTTACCTTGGTGGCGCAGTCTCAAATTGTATTGAGGTAAACCAATTCGCTGTTAGCCAACTGATTGATTGAACAAAATGTTGGGGTAGTTCGAGATGCCCCCCTAAACCACAAACCTACTGATCATTTCACCTCCCTTAACTTATCATGGCCTATCATATGCCTTATGGCCGTGAAGTCATCCTATTGGGATCTGCAGGGTTGCTACTAACATTTCTTTCCAATGAATTTTGATTGCTAGAGAGGAGTGACATTGTGAGGTTTCAAGCTAAGCTTTTCGTCAAAAAAGACCCGCATATTTGTGTCAGATAATGTAAAGCTTGTGTCATTAATGTAGAGATGGCAAATACTTATATTCAATTTCTTGGTTCTTACATAAGAGGACAAGCTCGGTTTTGTAAGAGAGGCTTATACGCTTTTCATGCCGCACCGAAAACCGAGCTATCGCTAAAAATTTAAAATAAAACGCATTAAAGTGTTTACACCGAATACCGACTAGATTTTGTTTGACGGTTGTAGTATCAGCTGTGAAACTTTTGTGTGGGCAAGGATTTTTAATTTGGTCAGGTTGTAAAGTTTCATTTTAATTTCATGCTGCGGTATACTGAATCTTTCTTCCAGCAAAATCAGCCTTGAAAATGTGAAAATATTTTCTATTACCCCGTAGTTCACACATTTTTTCTCCCCACAATTCCAACAAGAGTTCCTCATCCTCAGGGCACCAGAGCTTACGAGTATTTATTGATAAAGGCATACACAATAACACTTACCACGGACGATAGTCAATATTCTTTCGAATTTGAAGTTTTGCCATTTTGTTTTGGCAACTACTCTGTCAGCTGTTCTGCTGAATGTTTCGAAAGGTGTGTCTGCTTCAACAACCCCACAATTGCGGGTAGGTTTTGAGGAGTTTTAATCAAAAAACCAGAAAATTTATGGGACAGCTTCTGTTTTCGATTAAGGTTACGAGAATTTTTTGCGGAAACCCGGTTTTCGATGTGCTGTGAAAAGGATATTACCACAGATATTATCATACACTATCATTTGCACGCCGAAGGAAGAAAAAAAGGCACGTTTTCAATCGCACGTTTTTACTAGAGTACCAAAACAAACTCAATTCCTGTGACCGTATGCTGTCGTGCCTTGTGCCGATAACCATCGAATTCGCAGCCAAAACCGTGCAAATGTGTACTGTTTCTGTTTTCAACGAACCTTCTTCATAAAGCATAAAACAATCACAGCGCACTCAAATGAACAGGCGATAGCGAACCAGGTTTTCGATTTCCCGGCAGAGTTGAAAAAAGGAATAAATGAAAATGTCAGAGATAAAAGGAAGTCAGGAGTTTCTTGTTCAGTATGCAGGAAAACGAAGCGGGATTTTTTTTTTCTAATTTAAAAATTGTTGCTTGCCCGTCAAAAGAGAAAAATGAAAATTTGAGCTGAGGAGGCCACAGGCTTGGTTTGGAGAAGAAGGAGGAGGGATATTTCGCGTGCCAAAATCATTTTTCTTCGAATTTATTGGAAGCAAAAATGCCCAAGAGGGATGCTGTACCTTCATTAAATTTAGACAGCAATGAAAATTAGGAGGATTTAGATTTGGAAAACCTGGCTCTTCCTAAACGTGTCAGGTATGTCGTGCATAAATTACGAAAAAATGTTAGAGAAATGCGTAAAGTATAGAAAAATAAATTCGCACCTCCAATACACGGCTTCCATTTTCAAAGAAAGGAACAAGGAACTAAGACAAAAAGGCGTGGAAATTTAACATGCAAAATGCAGAAGCTGGAGATGACTTTCGGAAGTACATTGGGGCTTGCTAATGATACTGTCTGAATCAGAAGCATACCATAGCGCTCTGAGAGAACTACAAATTCCTCGGTGACGGTTTGGGCTTTCGATTTCCACACGTATCCGCTTTATATCGCTGGGCTCCCGTTAATCGATTGCAACAAGGATTTAAAAATAATGCTCACAATCTTTTAAAAGCGAAAATTGCTACATTAAGTCAACGCGAGCAAAACGTGTGACCAGATAGCAATGACAGCTTTTCCAATTCTTATGTTTCAGCAGCTGTCAAAGTTACCAAAGACATCCAGCTGTCAAAATTTTCGGTAAGGGACATGCAATTCGTCGTCGCACCGTTGTAAAGTTTGGATATTAAGCCACCAACCAGATTGGTACGAAATGAAGAAAACATGGCCAGTATCTAAGAAGACCCAGAAAAGTCGATTCGGCACCGATTAGCTGAAGTGGGCATCGCCAGAGTCAACCAGGCTTATTTTGCGGTTGGATTTGGGTCCTCATCCGTATAAGATTGTGCTGACGCAAGAATTGAAGCTAGATAGCCATAGATAATTTTTTGACTTTGGCCAAAAAACCATCTTCTCGGACGAGGCCCATTTTTGGTTCAGCTCTATGTCAACAAGCAAAATTGCCCTTATTGGAGCGAACACAATCAACAAGTGTTCTGTTTGATGCGGTTTATGGCATGGCGGCATCATCGGACTTTATTTCTTTCGAAATGAGGAACGAGACACAGTTACCGTCAATGGTCTCAGGTATAGAGCGATGTTAATAAATTTTCTGTGATCAGAGCTCGACAACATCGATATTTCCGAGCTGTGGTTCCAACAAGACGGCGTTACATGCCATTTAAGCGACGTAACTCTTGAAGTTTTGAAGGAGAAATTTTTCGACTGGGTCATCTGATGGTTAGCATCCATCAATTGGCCGCCGGCATCATGCGATTTGACACCACTCGATTCTCTGGAGCTACGTCAAGTCCCTGGTCTACACTAACAATCCAATCTCTTTGGACGAATTCGAGGTCATATTGGATCGAGCCATCAAAAATGAACCGACCGCTTGAAGCACTGCCAGCGAAGCCGATTAGGCCATTTGAATGATGTGCTATTCCACACATAATAGCATGAACGTAGCTTCAAAATAAAGCTAAAAAAATATATACTTACCAAATTAATTCAAATTCAAATAAATACCCTGTAAATCTAGTGCCCTCAAGAAGTGACAGTGCTTACGATGCTCAAGGATCCCGAGTCACCGTACAACGGACAAAAGGGAGCAATCCAAAACACCGTGGGATGGGATGCTGTACTCATACGTCGTAGGCTGCTTAC
This sequence comes from Volucella bombylans, assembly GCA_949129095.1. Classification (NCBI taxonomy): domain Eukaryota; kingdom Metazoa; phylum Arthropoda; class Insecta; order Diptera; family Syrphidae; genus Volucella; species Volucella bombylans. Next base: position 196,687,274 of record OX422141.1, on the reverse strand, counting down.
ATATTTTAGACTATTCAATTTCTCAATCAGTTTCAATAAAAGCTGCCAAAGTGCAGACCGGTGGCATAAAACTAATCCACGACGTCGATTTGGAAGCATACGAACAGGTGGTCTATGAAATTGATAAAACAGTCCGACACAATGTAAGCAACAGCAACAGCAACTCAACTTATCCTTTCCTTGTACATAGCATCAGGCTCTTTTGTCGAAAATGCATGCATTTCAGGTCGACGACTCAGAAAACAAATGCTGGTGTGCCCCAAGGCTCCATTCTATCCCCGACACTCTTTTTAATTTTCATCAGCCATCTCTTGTCTGTTATTTCTAATCCAATATATTCCTTTGCTGACAGTTCTGTCTGCTTTACATATTTGTTCTTGGTCTCACATCCTTGCACAATGCTGTCTGTTGTCGTTAAAGTGAAATTTAAATACCCAGCCATTATCCATGAATGGCAATTGCATCGTCGAAACTGAAAAACCTTCCATTCTCGGTATGTGTGTCTGCGACAACTTGCATTGGAATGACCACATATTCGATGTCGTTAAAAATGTTGCGAAATGTCTAGGTTTTCTCAAACGATGTAAGAAATAATTCACCCCCTCTGATCTGGCCTCAATAAGGCATTTATCCGCCCGAAATTGGAGTACAATGCCCACATCTGGTCGTGTGCTTCCAAAACATCTCTGCACCTGCTAGATAGGATTCAAAACCGTGCGATAAAACTCATAGGTAATACTAATATCACTCTGACAATGGATACCCTCCAACACCGACGTAACGTCTCATGTCTTACTCTGTTTCTGTGAATTCCGCTCCTTTTAACCGTAACACCCGTCTCGCTATGGGTGCAGTCTCGGACGTGGTTCGTTCCTAAGCCCTACAACTCGCTTATGGAATGTACTGCCGGGCTCATTATAACCTACAAACATTCAAGACCAACGTGCATCGTTATCTGTCTTTCGTTCCTTCCTAACTTTCCTTCGCCCGCGCTGTGTACTGATATTTTAAGGCAAAATCCTTTGAGCGCGCCAATTATCGAAAAAAAAAAAATTACTTCCACTAGAAGCATTGAAATGCCGTTTTATATGAGTTGCAACCGAATTCGATTGGCAGTTTGTCTTTCTTCCTTAAAATGTACAAAGTGTTTATAGCTCTTCTGGCCTACTTGAGGTTCGTCCTTTAGGTCAAAATTGCCATTTCTAAACTTGACAAACCAACGCCGACACTTGGACTCACAACATCCCGAATATGCTCTTCCAATATACCGATTTCAAAATTCAGTTAAAAATGCTTACAACGATGTGAACACAATGAAATTTGCAAACTGAATGAGCAATATATTCCAAATACTAGTTTCAATAATGGCTTCAACATTTGTCGAAACACGCCATGAGAAAAGAGCCGGTTTTACCTCATTTCTAGGAGGACCAGGAGCATCCTATCAACGCGACTTTATCCAGAGAAATCGATGGCGGACCCTTTGGTTTTCCAGACAGGCAGTGGGAAATCTTTTGGATTTAAAAAGTCATGTTACCGTCTGTATGTACCTTTGAAAGTAGCTTATATCTGGCCAATTAATTGTCACGGACCCCAGGACCCCAGGGTTGCTATCGAAACTATCCGGAATATTCCAACGACTCTGGCAATTGGATAAATTGATTTTCCTTAATCCAGCGTGCAAAGAGGAATAAAGGGGTTCAGCATAAAGCTAACTGAGCCGAAAATTAAGCTTAAGCAACCCTTTACGTCAAAAGTGCAACCGGTTGCAGTTAAGAGCAATAAGTGGCCATATTTCTTAGAAGGAATAAATACTTTCATAGTCTGCCAAAGTCATACAACTTTATTTAAGACTATGCCGCTACCAGTTCTAACATATCCCTCTTGAGACAAACTTTGCCGAGTAAAACGATGATACAAATCTTAACTGAGTTGTAGAAAAGTAGCTTTTTGGATCACTTTTTGGAAAAATGATTCCATGGACTTACGAAAACGAAATCAACTTTCTTCAAAATAGGACAAAACTATTGTCCCGATATAGGGAATGGTGTTCAGACTATTCGAAACATTACGTGGTTCACATGAGGCTTCAAATGTTGACGATGATAATGAGTCAATCGGCTCATAGTTTCATTTTGTGATAGTGCTGGATACAACTTACAAAAATTATTAAGCCAAGGATTCCGGGGAAGTTGCAGTGGAAACTACGGTTCCTTTCAATGTAAATCTTGTACTTGATTATGTGACTAAAACAGAAAAAACGCTATTTGCCACTGCTATTTAACACTGCTTCTTACGCTGTTCTAATGTAAGTGTTTCAGAGATGATACCTTGAGGAGGAGGGATTTTTCTAGAAAGCCGAGGTTATCTAAGTTAACATCTCCAATTAAAACTCTCTTACGGATCTTTGGCTTTGGCTCTATCTGTACACTTGGCTCACTTGTTTGTTTTTTCTTTTATTATTCTCGCCAACGAATGTATCGCGCGCTAGTTGTTGCACATTTGGTGCAGTGTCTCACAGTACATTGAGTCGTTTCTGACTGCTCACTGTGTTTACAAATTACAAAAGAAAAAACGAAGAAGTGAATATGATCACAGGACTGCCGAACGTATCCAAGTAGGTTTAGTGTAAGCTGCCAGGCAGACGATTCACGGAGAATGGAGTGATAAGGTCCGAACCCACTTGGGGTATGAACATCATTCATCAGTGTCACCGTAGATGTGGCATCTTTAAGAAGAAATTCTCTCTAGGGTTCAAGAGATACTCAAACGAGTATAGAAGTGTAGAAGGTCCTCTAGCGACCGGAATCACGAATGACCTTCATATTGGAGTTGGAAATGTTGTCGTTACTGTCGCGGTACTACACCCCAGTATCAGAGGCTGGGAGGATAGTTTTATAAGTTGTATAAGACTACAGCGGCCTGTGCGCTGCGTGTGACGTTTTGGAATTCATAGTGAGAGAAGAATCCTTTCAACACCGCCCTGGACCATGCCAATGTTTTCGGCTACAGCAGTTTGTCCGCAGTGAGAGGGTTCCAAACTGCGCTCGAGTCATGTCATAGTCAGGAATGGTGTGTGGTTTTCGAAATGGACTACCAATTCTCCCGAAGTGAAGGCATTGATATTCTCGTACGGTCCGTAGGTGGTAGTACTTTCAGACTGCTCGGTTTTTGCGATCTCAAATGTTTTGTGACAGGATCTTGTAGTAATTGTAGAGCTTTTTCTTGTAGAACTGTTTCTCTGACCGAGCAATTATACAATAGATGAATGTCGTTTCCTGTGATGACACGGCCTCCACGTAAATCACTTTTGTGGGAGTGACTGTTGGGAAGGACATTGGAAATCGTATCCGTTGCTGATTTCCTTCTACGAATACTTGAGTTCCTTCTTCGACGAGCACTTCATCGAAATAAGTGCGTGCAATCACGCGGTTGTAGGCGTTGATACCTTCGCTGAGTGCTCTGTTACAATTTTGTAGGAGGTCTTCACGAGTTGCGAAGTCGTTCGCTCGACATTTTTATTCGCAACTTCCACATCGATAGCCACATTGGATAGTGCGATTGCAGATAGGGTAATCGCGAATGCCTATAATAGCTTCGTGGTAAAGAATTTTCAGTAAATACAAGGAAAG